>WOXC01009653.1:0-643234 GCA_011680675.1 Gymnobelideus leadbeateri
ATGACCACATATTTAAAGCTGGAAGGAGCCTGAGAGGTCATTGAATTCAATCCCTCTCATTTCATAGGCCCAGAGAAGTTGTCACACACCTAGCAAGAGTAGCAGGAGAGAGCCCAACCCAAGTCTTCCTAATTCCAAATCCAGTGTTCTATCATTGCACTGCACCACCATGCCCATTGAATTTCTGCCTATCCTTTAAAGCCTAACTCAAATGTCACCTCCTCCAGGCAGCCTTCCTCAATTCCCCCTGCCCATTGCCACCTTCTCCATCAGACTTAATATAGGTATAGCACTATATTACTATATAGTATAATTATTATGGAACAATACCCTAGATGTCTGTGTTTGTGTCTTTTCCCCACATTAGGTGGCGAGCACCATGAAGGCAGGACCCTCCCTAATCTCATATGAACTTGGTACAAGGTCCCTCATATAGCTGACGTCTAATAAATGTGTAGCGGAGTGAATTGGATTTTGTGTGGTGACAATGAACACCCTGCTGTAACTGCTATTTCTAAGGCAGGGGGGGAAAGCAATGTAGGTGGCCCAGCTTCTGTGGTTCTGGAGTAGGCTCTCTGAGGCTCACTACCTGCCTGGCAGCTGGAATTACAGTATGATATTCCAGTCCTATAAAAATAGTTCCTGGGACAGCTAGGTGGCGCAGTGAGTAAGAGCGCCGGCCTTGGAGTTGGGATGACCCGAGATCGAAACCGGCCTCAGAAAATGAGCACCCACACATAAGTAATGACTAGCCGTGTAACCTTGAGCAAGTTACTTAACCCCAATTGCTTTAAAAAAAAAAATAGTTCCTCCCCCGGTTGAGACACAAGGACTCACTCACTGTGTGTATTTCCCTGGCTATCACCAGTAGGTGGACCCTTCTGTTCTGATGATAAGCCTGGGCTTGGCGTTCGAACTCTAGTGGGGCTTGGTCATTCTGTGGCTTCTTTCACTGACATAGAACCAGACACTCAGAGACAGAGACAGAGACAGAGAGAGATAGTATGGGAAGCAAAACAGGGGCAGGGTCCATCACATGAGTAGAGGGCTCTCCTGGAGGTCTGTAGTGAGCCAGAGGAGGACAGGAGAGAGGTCAGGATTAATCACTCACACAAAGCACCTTCCTCACAACAGACCCATTGAGGTAAGTATTGAAAACTGATGTGGACACTGAGGCTTGGAGCATCAAAGGGGGTGCCTTCTAATCATAAGGGAGACAAGAATAGGAGATCTCCCTCTTTGGAGAAATCTTTCTGGCCTCTGAGACTAAGACTCAGTGGATAAAGTGCTGGGTTTGGACCCGAGTTCAAATCTGGCCTCAGATACCTAGTAGTTGTATGACGCTGGGCAAGTCACTTAACTTTTGTTTGCCTTAATCCGCTGGAAAAGAAAATGGCAAACCACTCCAATATATTTGCCAAGAAAACCCCATGAACAGTATGGTCCATGAGGTCACAAAGCTGCACGTGACAGAATCTACTGTACAACTCTGTCAGGTACTGTGCTAAGTGTTTTACAAATATTACCTCATTATTCTCTTGCTTTTTCTCTCTTCTTAAAACATACAGGGATGATCACACCCCTGATGTCACCATCACCTTCCTTCCATGATTGAGAATTATGAAATTCTGGGGGTGGCTAAGTGATGCAGTGAAGAGAGCACCAGCCCTGGAGTCAAGAGGACCTGAGTTCAAATCCAGCCTCAGACACTTAACATTTACTAGCCCTGTGACCTTGGGCAAGTCACTTGACCCCAATTGCCCTCCAAAAAAAAAAAAAAGAAAGAATTATGAAATTCCTTTATCTTACCATAGTATACCATTCTGTTGCTCCCTATGTCTCACCCATCTGTGCATCCTCTTCACCAGCATGTCTAATATCCATGTCTATCCCTCAGTATTCTTGCAGGCTTCATTTTCCTCCTTTCCTAATATTACCCCATTAAGCAGTTCAATGTTAACCTGTCCTCTCCTGTCAAATTCCTTCTCCCTTGTCCCATCATTGATCAGGCCTTGCTGAACCTCAGCCCTGGATCATTTATTTCTACCATCCCATTCCTCTCTATCCACTCTTATCTGTGTGCTGTCTAAGGGTGCTGAAGGAAGTCACACAACCACAGTGTCTGAGTCAAGTACAAATGTATACATATTACTTAATCTCAACTGGGCTTTTACTGCAGCAAGGCAATCTTTTTTACTTTTCCTTATTTGATTCTTTATTCCAGTCTCTAAGAGAGACTTCCAGATCTTCCCTTTTCTCCTCAGGTCTCCCATACCACTCCTCTTCTAACCTTGGCTGAAGACCTTGCCTCATAATTGACTAAGAAAAGAATCCATTTGCCAGGATCTTCCTCTGTACCCCCTTGTTATCAACCCCCATTCTCCTTTCACTCTAGTCTCTGATGACCCTTCTTCTCAACCAGGATCAACCCTCTACTTGCTTCCTGGATCCTATCTTCTCCAACAAGATTTTCTTCCCACTTCCCTCTCAAATACCTATTCAATCTCTTTATCTATTGGACCATTTTATGCTATTGCAAACACACCCAAATTCTTAAAGGACCCTCTCTCGAAATTACTATCCCCTCAAACTATCATTTCATGTCTCTTATGATCATAGCCAAACTCATAGAAAAAGCTGTTCCTTGTCTCTACTTCCCCTCTTCTCATTCCTTAACACTTTATCTAGCTTCTGACCTCATCACTCAATTGGTCTCCCTGCCTCCAGTCTTTGCCCTTTCCAACCTAGTCTTCTGGTTGGAACCAACCTTCCAACCTAGCTGGCAAAATGTTATTCCAAAAGCTCAGGTCTAACTGTGCCACTCTCCTATTCGATAAACTCTGATGGCTCCCTATTAGCATTAGGATCAGATACAAACTCCACTGTTTGATGTTTCAAGGTGTTCATAGCCTGGCTCCAACCTACCTTTCCAGACTTATCTTCCTTGATTCCCTGTTACTTGCTTTATATTCTGGCTATCCCACACACATAGCATTCTACTCTGGTCTCCATACTTCTGTACTGGCTATCCCCCATGCCTGGAATGCACTCCTTCCCCATATCTGCCTCTGAGAAGCCTTCATTTCTTCAAAGTTCAGCTCAAGCATCACCTCCTACATGAGACCTTTCCTAATCCCATAGCTGCTAGGGACTCTCCCCACACCAACAAAATTGTTAGATTTCTCTTCCTGTATGTTCTTTATCTATCTTTAACTATATGCTACACATACACAATATATAGGAAAAAGGATGCTTTCTTCCTTTGTTTTATTTATATATATGTTTACATAATATATACATTATGTGTATATATACATATACACATATATAATGTATGCATGAAGAAAAGGGAGTAAGCATTTACATAATGCCTATTATGTACCAAGCACTGTGTTAAAAGTGCTGATGAATGCTATCTCATTTGATCCTTACAAGAACCCTGGGGGGCAGGTGCTGTTATTCTCCTCAATTTATGGTTGAGGAAACTGAGGTAAAGAGGTGACAGCCAAGGTCACATAGCTAGTGTCATGCATGTGAGTGTGCGTGTGCATGTGTATGCGTGTGTGTCTGTGTGTGTGGTAGCTAGTGGATAGAGCTCTGTGCCTAGAATCAGGAAGTCCTGAGTTCAAATCTAGCCTCATTTTTATACATACACACACATATATACATATTTATATGAAGAAAACAAGGGAAGATGCCAGATATATGAAGAAAATGGAATATGTGTGGATGTATGCATATGAAGACAAGATAAATAAATATACTTATGTGCAATGTGTGTGTGTGTCTGTGTGTATAGATAGATAATCATCCTTTCCCTCTCCCCCAATAGAATATAAGCTCCTTGAGGGCAGAGATTGTTTAGTTTTTTGTTCCTATTATTATAAATGGATCTCAGGACTTCCACCTCATAGATTTTTTTCTACTTGGAAGAGACCTTACAGCTTATTTAGTAACTTCTTCCTGCCCTAAAAAAGGGAGAAAACAGGTGCAGAGAAGCAAGACCGCAAAGGGAAGCAAGCCCCAGCTTTGGAGTTAGACTGTCTGTCTCTGCATCTTGACTCTGCAGGTTAGTGGCTGTGTGGCCTTGGCCAGCATAATCTCTCTGGGCCTCAGACCCATCCATGACCCTCAGAGGGAACTTGCCCATGCTCTCAGAGCCAATTGCACAGTCAGGATTTGAACCAAGGCTCCCAGTTCCAAAAGTAGCTCTCTTTTCATCACACTGCACTGGGAGATCTCCCAGCCTCAATCCTCCCTCGGAGCTTTTCTGTATCTCTCTGAACAGGTTTGCCAAATAGGGAAGGAACAAATAGGCAAACGTGACACAAAACAAGGAGGAAATAGCTGAGGCCCAAAGGCCTCCCTGCTGGCTCCCCTTCCTCGTTCAACTATCTGGCTTCCCCACACAACCTTTAGTTTGCCAGGGAAGGAGCAGGCCTGTGAGATTAAAGTAGGGGAACAAGGGAAACAGGGGAAGAAAGCATCATCACTGTCCTTGGAGGAACTGGGGTGGGGTGAGGATGAGGGGCAGACTGGGCACATGAAAGACTCAACTGAGGAAAGAACTGGACCCAGACAGAAACACTGCCTGGCTATCCTCTCCCTGGCCCTAGTCCTTCCTCTGAGTGAAGCTGATTATCAGAGACCTACAAACCCAGAGCTCCTAAGCTTCATGGGATGTCTCTGCATAACGAAGGGCCTCCCCAGGCCCAGGAGGCAGCTGAGGCCACAGAGATAACCCAGCCCACTGGATGCAGCAGAACCACAAAGCTGGCTGGGGAGCTAGGAGCGGGAACGACCCAAAATGGCAGCCTAGGAGCCTTGTTCTGAGCATATATGGAACAGAGGAATGACAGAGCTTTCATGGTTACAAAACAGCACTTTGGAGTTACCAAGCACTGTCATGTTATAGACACTCACAAAACCCCTGAGAAGAAGGCAGTGAAAATATTACATCACAACCCCCCCTTCTTTTAGATGAGAAAACTAAGGGCTAGAAAGGTTAAAGAGGCCACCTGAGATCACATAATTAAGTCTCGGCTGCTAAGTGCTCAGCCTTCCTTTGCAGATATTCATCCCTAATACACAGCTAACATTTATATAGGGCATACTATGTGCCAGGCTAAGCCCTTTATAATTATGATCTCATGTGATCCTCATAACAACCCTGTGAGGTAGGTGCTATTACTACCCCCATTTTAGAGATGAGGATAAACCGAGGTAAAAAGAGGTTAAATGACTTCCCCAGGATCACACAGCTAGTAAGTATCTGAGATCAAATTTGAACTCAGATTTTCCTGATTGTGAGCCCTGTGCTCTATCTACTCTGCCACCTAGTGGCCTACCCCCTCCATCCCTATCCAGGCAGGGGTCTCCAGAATTGCAAATCTTCAGACTGTGGATTTATTCATGGGATCTTATATTAAGGCCTAGAATGATATGGATAAATGAAGGAAAGAAAGAAAGAAAGAAAGAAAGAAAGAAAGAAAGAAAGAAAGAAAGAAAGAAAGAAAGAAAGAAAGAAAGAAAGAAAGAAAGAAAGAAAGAAAGAAAGAAAGAAAGAGAAAGAAAAAGAAAGAAAGAAGAAAGAAAGAAAGAAAGAAAGAAAGAAAGAAAGAAAGAAAGAAAGAAAGAAAGAAAGAAAGAAAGAAAGAAAGGAAGAAAGGAAGGAAGGAAGGAAGAAACAAAGAAAGAAAGAAAGAGAAAGGAAGGAAGGAAGGAAGGAAGAAAGGAAGAAAAACAAAGAGAAAGAAATGGAGAAAGGAAGGAAGGAAGAAAAAGAAAGAGAAAGAAAGAAAGGGATAAAGAAAGAAAGAAAAAAAAGGAAGGAAGGAAAAAGGAAGGAAGGAAAGAAAGAAGGTGGGTGGCTAGGTGGTATAGTAAATAGAAACCAGTCCTGGAGTCAGGAGGACCTGAGTTCAAATCCAACTTCAGACACTTAATACTTACTAGCTGTGTGACCTTGAGCAAGTCACTTAACCCCAATTGCCCTACCTTCCCCCCTCCAAAAAAAAAAAGGAAGGAAGGAAGAGCATTTATTAAGCATTTACTATGAACAAGGCTCCATACCAAGGGCTGGGGATAGAGAGCATGACTGCCCCTGCTTTCAAAGAGCTCACATTCCAATACAGGAGACAATGCATATAAAGGGTTTCGGTGGCAAGCCAAACAGAAAGTCCCCATGGTCCTGACAGTGTAGCATCAAAACAGATAGTGATTCATCTTCCTTAATGCCATTTCCATGTGATAAAATCACATCAGTTTCTGATGCTGAGCCATTTGAGAGTGAGGAGGACTTTGACGGCAAGCACACTCTTTCCTTTCTGGGTCCTCAGTAGCTATGACTTCAGCACCCCCAGGAACATTTCCCAGGCCATGCACCCATGGGAAATGTTTCTGCAGGAATGGTTGAATCAGAAGAAGTGGTCTATCAGGTGCTGCTCCTCCCAAGGCTCCTGGGCTTATCTGCCTCTTCGTGGCAGTTGGTATTGGTGGGGGCAAAGAAAGTGGATCTCTTCCCCACAGAGATTACTCCCTTCTACAGAATTGGGGGTGGTAGGAAAGGAACAAGCCCTTGTTTACCACCTACTATGTGCCCAACACTCTGCTAAGCTCTTTACAAATATTGTCTAATTTTCTCAATGGAAAAAGCAATCAAGATGATCAATAGCTTCCATAAATAAAATACAAAATAAACACCAAGTCTTATGTATAGAACTAACAAAAAAAGGAAAAAAATAGGAGAAAATTCATGTTTTAAAAACTGCAAAAAGACTAAAATGTCTATACCTTTTGATCCAGAGATTCTACAACTAGGCATATACCCCAAAGAAGTTATTGATAAAAAGAAAGATTGGGGCAGCTAGATGAATAGAGTACCAGACCTGGAATCAGGAGGACCTGAGTTCAAATTCAGCCTCTGCCTTGGACCCTTAACACTTACTAGCCATGTGACCTTGGGCAAGTCACTTAACCCCAATTGCCCTGCCCTCCTCCCTTCAAAAAGCAAAAATAATAATAACAATAAATAAAAAGAAAGATCACACATACACCAAAGTATTTATAGCAGCACTTTCTCTAGTAGCCAAACAAAGAAGGTGCCCATTGATTGGGGATGACTGAGCAAATTGTGCTGTATGAATGGAATGAAATAGTACTATGCTGTTAGAAATGACAAATATAAGTATAGGAAAATATTGAAAGATTTACATGAACTGATGCAGAGTAAAGTAAGCAAAGCCAAGAAAACCATACATGCAATAACTACAACAATGTAAATCAAAAGAGCCAACACAAAATAATCTAAAGAGAATGTTGCAAAACTACAAAAACCAAACAAGGCCCAAAAGAAGAGATGTAAGAAGACATCTCTCCCTCTTCCTTTGTAGAGGTGAGAGGTCAAATAATATGGAACACTGCATATCTTTTCAGACTTTTTTGATGTATTGTTTGGTTATGCTGGTTGCTTTTTCTCTTCTTCCTTTTTTCTTTAAAAAATAATATCTTTTCCTGTATGGAATAACTCTCAGGGGTAGGGGTAGAGGGCTAAATTCAAGGAGAAAATTTAGCTACATGAAAACAAAAGATATCAGTGAGAATTTCTCTTTAAAAATTTTATACCTGCAAAAAGCATAAACTATTTGAGAATTAGCCTGAGACCAAGACAGGACTTATATAAATATAAAACTTTCTACAGCAATAAAAGAAGACAAATATTAGAGAGATTTCTCATATTCACAGTGGGACCATTCCAATATACCAGAACTTACAATACTATCTAAATTAAAATTTTCATAGAGGCAAATTTTAACCAAATTTCAGGGACAATTTTCTAACAATTGGATCTTTCCAAAGGTGCTATGGCCTGTCTAAAAGGTGGTAATCTCTCCTTCCTTGGAGGTCTTAGACCAGAGGCTAGATAACTAATTGGGTATGTCATAGTAGGAATTCCTTTCATGTATGAGATGGACTAGATGGCTGCTGAGGTCACTTATATTCTGTGATTCTATAGTTTACAGGTATAGTACTATACCCATCAAACTACAAAGGAATTAGTTCAAAAAATTCCACAAAATAAATAATAGTCCATCAAAGGAAACAACAGTCAAAATTTTCTCTTTTGCAATTATTTTTTTCTACTTAATAGCATTTCATTTTTTCCAATTACATGTAAAGATAGTTTTAAACATTCACTTTTATAAGATTTTGAATTCCATATTTTTTCTTCCCCTCTCCCTTCCCTCCCCCCTCCCCAAGACAGCAAGAAACCTGATATAGGTTATACAATGTATAATCATATTAAACGTATTTCTACATCAGTCATGTTGTGAAAGAAGAATCAGAACAAAAGGGGAAAACCACAAGAAGGAAAAAATTTTTAAAAAGTGAAAATAGCTTGCTTTGATCTGCATTCAAACTCCATGATTCTTTCTCTGGATGTGGATAATATTTTCCATCTTGAATTTTTTGGAACTGTCTTAGATCATTGTATTGCTGAGAAGAGCTATGTCTATCAAAGTTGACCATCACACAGTGTTGTATGTACGATATTCTCCTGGTTCTGTTCACTTCACTCAGTATCAGTTCATGTAAGTCTTTCCAGGTTTTTCTGAAATCCAAAAGGTCAAATTTTTCAAGGGAAAACATGAAAAGAGATATTGGAGAAGGTCTCATTTAATCAGATTTTAAATGATAGTATAAATGACTAATCATTACAACTATTTGGTAATGTCCTTTGCCATTAATAGTAAGCTATGGGGGTAACAACCACTGAAATTTACATATCCTAATGAGGTTTGCAAAATGCTTTGGGTACATTGTCTCATTGGAGCCTCACAGAGACCTTGGATACTACAGCTATCATTGTTCAGTTGTGCCCAACTCTTCATGACTGCATTTTTGGGGTTTTCTTGGCAAAGATACTGGAGTACTTGCCATTTCCTTCTCCAGCTCATTTTACAGATGAGGAAACTGAGGCAAGTTGGGTTAAATGACTTGCCCAGAGTCACCCAGATAGCAAATGTCTGAGGCCAAATTTGAACTCAGGTCTTCCTGACTCCAGGCTCGGGGCTCTATCTACTGTACCACCTGGCTATCATTATCTACCTTTGTGAATCAGGAAAACTGAGGATCAGAAATATTCAATGATTTTCCTCCTGGTCACACAGGAGTTAGCCCATTTTAAACTGAGACTTAGAGAGAGAAGTTGGCTTGCCTGAAATCACCCAGTTGATAAGTGGCAGTGCCAGGATTCTGAATCTAAGTTTTCTGACCATGAATTTGTTTCTCATTTCTCACCCGACTGCACTACTTTGCGATGTCTCCGACTGACTTCTCTACCATGTTCCAGTCTTGGCTACCTGATGCCCCCTCCTCCCCATTTCTCAGCTTCCTTTTGTATGTTTTCCCCCATTAGATTATAAACCCCTCTTTGGGATTGGAAGGATGGGGAATCACTAATTCACCCCTGACTGCTCAGGGACTTCACCAATTTGATCCTGGCCTCAGGGAGATGCTATCTCCAAATGTGCTTCCACCACAGAACTGAAAGTTTGGCTCTGGCTGCAACCATGATGACTATCCTGGCTGTTGTCCTCACCATGACACCCTTGAAAGTAGTCAGTACCAGGCTCTACAAACAGCCCTTGGCAAGGGTCTGATGTACTAGAGACTACCAGACACCGTGATGCACATAATTCATACAGAGGGCATTTGGGACATGTACAAGGGCATGGGCTTGGCCCCCATACCATCCTCTCACTCTTCTTCTAGGACCAGCTTCAATTCCTTTACCAGAAACACAATCAGTGACCCCTCCCAACTTCAAATTTTCCCTCATCTTGGTCCATTTGGGAAAGACTGACCTTCTCCTCCTTGATCTGATATTTCCTGGAACCTTCCATACTTTTAAGTCCTAATGATTAATAATCACTTACCCTGCCCCCCACACTCTTTTTCTCAGGATTGAATCACTATGTGGGGCACTCCCTCCCATCCAATCATCCTTCCTGCCATCAAACACTGCTTCAAACCCCTCACCCTTACTCTCAGCGTTGAATCAAAGGGATATTTCCTTCTTGCCCAGATTGATAGCTTTCAGTTCCAGTTTAAAGCACAGCTTTAAACCTCGTCCCCACAAATGAAAGGGAATTGGAGGGACCATTCTTCACCCCTGCCTCCGGATGAGACTTGCACAACTTCGCAGCAGGTAGGGGCTAAAATTAAAATAGGCTAAACTTCTTCAGGGGCAGATAGGTTAGACTAGAGACAGACTGATGATGGTTGGCTGCTATGGGTCACGTGACAAATAGAAGCCTGCGCAGTGCCAACTTTACATTTTTCACTGGCCACCCTTTGAGTGGCCGCAATCGGGCTGAGGGCCATATTGTGCAGGCCTACTCCAGATTCAAACTGTATAAACACTTCTTCCCTCTCCACTCCATCAAAGTCACAGAGATTGTGTTGGTATAAAGTAAGTTTATTTCTGGGGAAAAAAAAAGATTATAAACTCCTTGAGAGCAGGAACTGTTTCTTTTCCCACATTGCTTCCTATCCAGCATGTAGTGAGTTCTTGATAAATGTTTATTAACTCTTAACTAAATCCAGGCATCTTAGATGACATCATATTGAGACGAGGCCTCTATAAAGACTGGATGAGCTGAGGTCAGTTGATACCTTGTGGCCCCTGACATAGCCACTAGCTATTGGATTTGACAGGAACTGTGGGTTGCTGGGGCAGCAAACTGTTCCAGGGGAGAATGAGGATAGAAAGGAAGGGAGGGAGATAGCTTTTCTAGTCAATAGGTTCAGGTCCCAGCCTAATAACTTTCTTCCCTTTTCTCATTCTCCACCTCACTCTCTAAGACCACTGCAGGAATTTTATGCTAATGGAGCCCCCCAAAAAAGCCTTCCTCCTGACCTTGACCTTGAGGTGATCCTGAGCTCTCATAGCCTTTGGCAGGAGATTTAAAAAGCTGGAAAGCCATTGGGGGCAGGCCCAGTCAAAAACAATGTGTCTGTTGTCCAAGGACTGGTTTAGCTAAGAGGATCATTCAGGTGATATAGTCCCAGGAACGGTGACATGTGGGGGCCTTAGGAATAGTTACAGGGTACATGAAAAACTAAAGAATTGGAACATGAAGTAGGTGCGATGCCAGTAAGGGCCCTGTATCCCCCATGAGGACAGTGCCTCAAATACCCTTGCATGTTAAAGCCCTGTCTCCTCCACCCTTCCCCAAAGACAGCACTGCTCAGAGTTAGAGAGATCTAATTCTGGGGTGAGTAAGGGGAGTGGGGGGGAGATAAAGGTAATCCAAGGACCCATGCATTAAAAAGAGACTAATAAGGATAGTAATAGTAATCTGTCAATAAACATTTGTAGTAAAAATAGTAACTCACATTTCTAGGAGGCCTTCAGTTTTTCAAAGAATTTCCCTCACAACAATCCTGTAAAATAGGTGGTAACAATGATAGACAATACCGACAGTTCCTCCAGACCCAAGGAGTCTTGGCCAAGGGTAAAATTCCTGTCTCCACATCCTATTTTCCCCCTAGGCATTCAATTTGGAGTTTCCTCTGATGGATTGCCCCTTTCTTCCCCTTTCCCATAGTGAAATAGCTGCTGAAATGTAAAGATTTGAATCTTTAGGATCTTAGCTCCCCCTCCATATAGGCCTCAGCTTGACCTCAGTCTGGCCTTCACATAGGCCCAAGCTTGACCTCAGTCTGGCCTCCACATAGGCCTCAGCTTGGCCTCAGCTCAGCTTCCATAGAAGTCCCACCTTGGCTCTAGCTTTCCCCATTCTCCCTGCCCTCCAGGACTCAGTTTGGCTTCCATAAGAGTCTCCACTCAGCATCCTCAATTTGACCTTGGTCTAGAAGACCATCTGTTGAGGCTGGAGCTCTGGGAATGATCTTCTTGGCAGAGTGAAGGAGGGCAGGCAGGGCAGGACTTGGAGGGGGAGCAAGTTGACTCTTTAGGGGGAAAAATCCTTCCACTGTGATTTGGGACCTGCTCTTTGGGTTAGTTTCCTCAGGGAAGGATAGAGGAAAACTCTGGCGGTGAGAGAAGGGGGCAGAAGGTCCTCCTCTCCCCACTAGAAGGTTATTAGAGTGGCAGGAGCAAGAGAGCCCCAGGGTCTCCAGGTCTCCTGAGGCAGGATGGCATTAGAGTAAACAAGACTAAAACCTAGCTTCTTTCCTCCCAATTCTTTCCCCTAAAATAACGTACAAATGATGGGTTTGAAGAGGGAAAGCAATGGTTCTGAGCAGGACCTGTGACCTTCAGCAGATCTGCAGGACTATGGACCCCAAATCTTCCCCCCTTTTCACCCCACCCACCCCCACCCCACCCCAGCCCCAACTTCTCTGGGAGGCCAGGCTCAGGAGCCTTGAGGGAGGTGGGGGCTGGTCAGGAAAAGTGACCTATGTGTAGGCAAAAGGAATCCTAGGGAAGGCAAAGGAGTAAGGGGTGGAGGGAAAGGGAGTCTATGGAAGGAGAGGAGAAGGAAGGAGCCTATGGGTAAAGGGCTGGGGTGGGGAAGAGGCAGACTTCGAGGGGAGGAATGAAGGTGGGGGTATCTGTGGGAAGGGGGAGCTTTAGGTGTGAGAAGAAGGTGGGGGTCTGTGTGTGTGTTTGCAGTTAATTAAACAGTGAGGGAGACGGATCCAGAGGAAACGGCTGCTTTCTAATTAAAGGTGTGGGTGCCTTGCTTGGTGAAGGCAGAGAGCAGGAGAGATTCCGGAATTGAGTCAAGAAGCTGGAGGGAGAAATAGGGGGGATTCCCCTCCCCCTCAGCCCTGAGCATCCTTCAGGCCAGGCCCACACAGCTGGGCCCCCACCCCTCGTGGCTTTCCTATTTCTCCTACCCATCCCAGGGGCCTAGGGAACTTCCCCTTCTGCCTGCCTCCCCACAAACCCAAATTGCCTTCCTGATAAGGGCCCTGGGGGACTGGGAGGATGAAGAGGGAAGGTGATGCAACAAGCAGGCAGGTGGGCAGAAATGTACTTCAGACCCTTGTATTACCTCCCTGTCTCCCCACTCCCACCCCCACATATGCCCCAAGAAGGGCAGTTTGGAAATAACACAGGAGACACACGCACTCCAGTGCACGCACGTGCTCACACGTGCGCACGCGTACACACACACACACACACACACACACACACACACACACACACACACACACACACACACCCTGAGAGACCATAGTCCCTTTGTTTTATAGAGGAGATATTTATATAGCTGAACTCAAAGCAGGCTTTAAAAAAAAAAAACCAACCACCCTCCTGAAACATGCCTGTGAGATAAGGACGTGTGTACACAAAGAGGTTTAGTAACTAACCTGCAGTCACACAGGGAGGACAGGAAACACTCTATAGCCCAGTTCTTCCATCCTCTATCCAAAAGCAACCAAGCACTGGATTTAGATCAGGGAAGACCTGGGTTTGACTTCTACTTCCAACACTACATGACCATGGACCAGAGAGGATCAAGGATTTGGAGCTGGAAGGGGCTTCAGAGGCCAACTCGTTTTACAAATGGAAGAAAGTGAGGTTCATGGAGGCTTAGTAACAAACTAAGGTGACACAGGTAGTTTCAGAGGGGAGATTTAAAGCCAGTTCCTCTGACTCCAGCGTCAGCAAGCACTCTTTCTACTGTAGCATGCTACTTAAGTCACTTAACCTTTCTCAGCCTCAGTTTCCCCATCTTAATAATGTGTAGCCTGAGGACAGGGAGAGCATGGTCCTCAGGACAGGAAAACCAGGAGTTCAAGTTCTCCAGCACATCTGGGCTGTGAGACCCTGAGCCAATCACTCAGAGCCAGGAAACTAGAGCTTCACATTGCAAAACAGCTGCCTGCCCATGCAGGAAGAGGGAGTTTTCTCTCAAGAGCTCCCCAAACCAATGAAATTAAACACAGGTCCTGACCAGTACCTACCTCTGGGGATGGTTGAGAAGATCCAGGGAGATAATGAATGTAAAGATAAATGCATGAAAAGGGCTTTGTAAACCCTAAAGTGATGTGTAAATGGAGGCTTTATTTTTATTATTGCAGTAGATTAGATGAGCACTAGCTCCTCCCAGATGCTACTCTGTCCCTCTTCAGTCTCACTGGACCCAAGCCTGGAACAGGCTCCTCCCTCTCTCCTGGCCTTACACCAAAGTCTGTTGAAATCTGTCTTCCTTTAAAGCTCAACTCTGGTGCCACCACCCTCAGGAAGTCTTCCCTAATCTCCCCTCTCTTGCCATACAAGTGAGGACTCTTCCTTCCTCTGCAGAAGCTCTCCAGGCATCTGACCCTTTCCATGCACATGTCATAGGCAAGCTGAGACATAGGGTTGTCTCATACCTTCTACCAAAGTGTAGTAAATCCCTCTAAAAGTGAAGGTAGTGTTTTTCTTCATCTTTATAGTCCTGAACCTAGCTTCATGACTGGTATGGATTTTTTTTTTTTTGGTCTTTTTGGAGGGGGGAATGCAGGGCAATTGGGGTTGAGTGACTTGCCCAAGGTCACACAGCTAGTAAGTGTATGTAGTCTATTTTTAATATATGTTTGTTGGGTTGAAATTAAAATAACTGATTTGAATCTATGGCTTTTCAGGTCTACTATTCCACTATCTCAACTCCTGTCCAGATCTAACATGCTAAGGCTCTGTGATCTTTCAATTCAGTTCAGCTTCTGTTAAATGCCCACCATGTGCAGAGCACTATGCCAAGCACTGGAAAAGACTCAAGGTTTACATAAGATACAGCCCTGCCCTTATATATTTCATAGTTTTTATAGTCCCTAGGAATCTTGGGTCCTTATGTAGTAGATTCCCTTGTTTTTCTTCTGTCATTTTTCAGCCCTGTTCAATTCTTCTTGACCCCATTTGTGTTTTCTTGGCAAAGATGCTGGAGAGGTTTGCCATTTCCTTCTCCAACTCATTTTACTGATGAGGAAACTGAGGCAAACAGGGTGAAGTGGCTTGCCCAGGATCACACAGCTGGTAAGTGTCTGAAGTCAGATTTGAACTCCTGAAGATGAATATGCCTGATTCCAAGCCCAGTGCTCTACCCACTACGCCACCTTGTGGAATTCCTAGTTGATCCTATTTGACCTTGGGTGATATGTTGGTCCTTTGGGAAAACAGGATTCACAACACAGCATTTAGACAGTGTCTTTAACACGTGGACCTATGTTCATAGAGAAAGGCCTGTTACCTAAAATTCCGGCCTTACTCCATCCCAGAGGGCCTATTATTGTAATCTACACAGGTAAAGTTGAGGAGAGCCATTGAAGAGAGAGAGACCAGCATCCAAGTAACCCAGGAGTCCTCAAGCTCCAGGCTGGTCATTTACAACACTATACCTATCCATTCCTACCCCTTCCTGATGAGGATTTGCCAAAGAACACGGTTTGGCATAGATAGATAGATAGATAGATAGATAGATAGATAGATAGATAGATTTTTTAAATGCATGGGCAGCTAAGTGGTAGAGTGGATAGAGCGCCACCAAAGCCTGGAGCCAGGAACTCACACCTGAGTTCAAATCAGGCCTCAGATATTTACTAGCTATGTGATCCTGGGCAAGTCCCTTAACCCTGTTTGCCTCAGTTTCCTCATCAGTAAAATGAGCTGGAGAAGGAAATGGCAAACCCCTCTAGTATCTTTGCCAAGAAAACCCCAAATAGGGTCACAAAGAGTCAGAAACGTCTGAACAATAAAATTAAATGGCACTGTGGTAAATTTTGGGAATATAGAAAGACAGGCCCAGCCATCAAGGAGTTTACATCTAACAGGGGTTAGATGTAAGGGGTGCTGGAAAGGGGATATCGTTCACCTTGTAAGGCCATGATGAAGAGGTGGTCTAGAAGTGGTATGGAGGCCTGGACCCAGGAAAGATAAAACAATAGCTCACCTGTCAGAACCAGGGGACCCAGAGACCAAGTCCAAGTTTCTGGTAAGAGGGAAATAAGGATGACATCCAGAAAGGAGGTGGTATGGTGAGGAGACAGCAGGACTATTGTGGTCTTAAAGTCCTTTTCATAATATAAATATAGTGTTGATCATCTTTTTTCTGGAGGCTGCATCGGAAGGTCCAGCCAGGTTCTTTCTTTCAGGGCCTCAAGACCTTAAAGCTGAGTGCTGAGAAAATTCCCGGGGCAGATATAAAGAGACTTTAGCTAAAGGTTTAAGGTAAGGCTGGAAGTTGATCACCTATATATCTGGAAGTTGGAAATATAGGTGGGGGGGGGCTGGAAGGAAGGCATAAAAAGCAGAGATAATTGGGGTGGCTAGGTGGCACAGTGAATAGAGCACTAGCCCTGGAGTCAGGAGGACCTGAGTTCAAATCCAGCCTCAGACACTTAACACAAAAACTAGCCATTTGACCTTGGGCAAGTCACTTAACCCCAACTGCCTTGCCCTCCCCCCTCCAAAAAAAAAAAGCAGGAATAATTGAGTGATTTGTAAACTCAGTGATGTATGGGAAAATCACAACTAGCCTCCAGTCTCAATTTCCTCTTTTGTAAAATAGGGGATTAGACTATATAGTCTCTAAGAACCCTTTGAACTTGTATATTTTGTATATTCTATATTTCTTCTCTATGAGTCGAAAGAAGCCTAAAGAAAGGATCTTAACCAAGGCAAGAACCTGATGAAAGGCTGGCCATTAAGGGGAGGGGGTTTTGTTACCCTCGCCCCCACCTCTTTCTCTCCTGGTTGCTCCTCTATCTGTGGTTTGGATTTTAACCCAGTAGGATGACAGATGACTCTCAGGGTCTCCATGTTAGAATGACTCAACAACGGGAAGGGCATGGAATCATCAGGATGTCCCCAAAAGTCCCAGAATCTCCCCAATCCAAGCAAAAGAAAACAGCTTTCTGGCTTCCACGACCCAACTTTCAACCTGAGACTGAGTAGGCTGAGTAGCTATCAAAACTCTGATCTTTTGGCGCCCTCTGCTGGCCCTAGTGGG
This sequence comes from Gymnobelideus leadbeateri, assembly GCA_011680675.1. Taxonomy (NCBI): domain Eukaryota; kingdom Metazoa; phylum Chordata; class Mammalia; order Diprotodontia; family Petauridae; genus Gymnobelideus; species Gymnobelideus leadbeateri. The sequence continues at coordinate 16,968 of WOXC01009653.1, forward strand.
CAGATGAGTCGGTCCAGGAGACAACGCACCCCTTTCCAGTGCTGTACTAGACAGAACCGCTGAACAGGAAGCCAGGTGGTGTAGCAGATAGAGTGCCAGGCCTGGAGTCAGTAAGACTCATCTTCCTGAGTTCAAATGTGACCTCAGATCACTTACTAGCTGTGTGACCCTGGGCAAGTCACCTAACCCTGTTTGCCTCAGTTTCCTCATCTGTAAAAAGGAGCTGGAGAAAGAAATGGCAAACCACTCCGGTATCTCTGAGCAACAACATATATGTTTCTGAGTTGAAAAGGTCTTTAGAGACCCTAGCCCAGACCTATCATTGCACATATGGGGAAACTGAGGCACATTTCCAAGGTCTCTCAGTAAATGACAAAGCCAGATCCATCTTTCAGTGTTCATGTCTGACACTCTTTTTGAATTATCTAATAGAAACCTTAGCTTCCTTCAAAACTCAAGTGCTACCATTTACATGAAGCCTCTTTTGGTCCCTCTCAGCTACTATTCTCTAATTCCATCATTTTTTTACCTTTTTTTTTTTTGAAGGGCAATTGGGGTTAATTTATAGGAGGGGCAGCTAGATGGTGCAGTGGACAGAGTACTGGCCCTGGAGTCAGGAAGACTCATCTTAATATTTCTTCTTTCTTTTTTTTTTTGGAGGGGGGAAGCCAGAGAAATTTGGGTTAAGTGACTTGCCCAAGGTCACACAGCTAGTTTTTGTGTAAAGTGTCTGAGGCCAGATTTGAACTCAGGTCCTCCTGACTCCAGGGCTGGTGCTCTATTTAATGCACCATCTAGCTGCCCCCTCAGCTATTCTCTCCCCTTCCCCTTTCCCAAACAAAATGACCTTGGATTTATTTAGTATGTATACCTTTATATGCAAATGTCTCTCTCAAAAGAAGGTAAAATTGTTGTGGACAGAGATAGAGACTGGGCCTGTGGTTTGATTGAAATATGGGGAACTCTATTTTATATACGGGGCACAGAGATACAGCAATAAAGTAAGGCACCATACTTCAACATAAGGAGCTTATAATCTAGAATACAGAAAGAAAAGAAATCAGCTACAGTAGTCATTAAACATTAGAGACCTTACTATGTGTCAGGTACTATGCTAAGTGCTGGAGAGAAAAAGAGGCAAAAAAAAAACACCCAGTTCCTGCCCTCAGGGAGCTTGGAGTCCAATAGTGGACTAATAACATACTATTATACTATGAGATTTGAGGAGGATGAGATCCCTAGAGGGGAGGGGGAGATAAGAGAAGGGTTGGTAGAAAATATGGGACTTTAGCTATTTAGCTGGGCTTTAAAAAGAAAGACAAAAGAGGTTTCAATAGCCAGGACTTGTTCCAGGCAGGGGCAAGAGCCTATAATAAGGTCCAGCATTTATTTAGCATTTTAAGGTTTTCACTCAAACTCTCGATCCTCACAACAATTCTGGGAAGTAGATGCTATTAGTTTCACGCCCATTTTACAGATGAGCAAACAGACAGGAGAGGTTTCGTGATTTACCCCAGAGTCATACGGGTTGGCAGGTGTCTGGACTTTATTTACATCCTTCTGAGGGGATGCTACATGCTCAAAGACTAAATATATTCAAAGAAGATATGAAGTAATATGGGGGAGGGTGAGAACGCTTTGTAGGAGGTGAGCCTTGAAGGAAGCTTGGGATTCCAAGAGGCAGAATTCCGTTAGTAATGCTACTGTCATTTTAAAAATCTCTATGACCTAGGTTTGTTTCCAGATCTGAAAAAGCAAAGGGGAAGCGGGAGGAACCAAGCACGTGCCCAAGTTCCACTGGGCAGCCCCGTGGCCATGACCTTCTTTAGCAGGAGAATAGGGCAGAGTGACTGATTCCAGGACAGGGGCAGCTGGGAGCTCTTGGCTCTGGGGATTCCTAAACCTTCCTGCTGTTGGCTGACTGTTTTCATGACCCTCAAAGCAGTTTGCTGTGGCTCAGCTGCTCCGAACCCTCACTCTGTTAGTAGGCACCTAGTGAGCTCCCAGCATCCCCTAAGAACAGAAAGTCCTTGTTCCATGCTCTATCCCTAGCTTAGCCCTGCCCATGCCTCCTTCCTGCTCTCTTCCTCTGGGGCCCTCCAGAAGGCAAAAGGTAGCCAAAGTACCTGAAGGCAGGCCAGACGCCAGACCATCTCCATGATGTTACTGCCCTCCTCTCCTGCGTGCTTCTAATCTTGGTTCTGACAACCAGCTGGGTGGCTGCCCTTGGGTATATCAAGACTGCTAGGGCGGGTAGGTGGCGCAGTGAGTAGAGCATCGGCCCTGGAGTCAGAAGGACCTGAGTTCGGATCCGGCCTCAGACACTTAACGCAAACAGAAACAAAAACCTAGCCGTGTGACCTTGGGCAAGTTACTTAACCCCAATTGCCCTCCAAAAAGGCAAAAAAAAAAAAAAAAGACTGCTAGAGAGCAAATAGTTCATATACAAAAAGGGCCTGGGTGGGGGGTGGGGTGGGCTAGGAGACTGTAAGCTCAGGATGAGCCAGCAGTGTCACTGAGGGGCTGTAAATGTGATGATCACTGTGTGGATGGAAGCAGATTATCCAGAATGGGGGAGGGTAAGACCACAGCCAGTCAGTAAGTCTTGGTGAAGTGTCTGCTATGTGTTGAGCATTGTGCCAAGCACTGGGAACATGAAAACAACTATATACAAACAAAATAGATACAGGGTAAATTGGAGATAATCAATAGAAGTATAGAGTGATGAAAAAAGATGTGAACAATGTTGGAGGAGCTATGGGAAGACAGATACACGAGATACATACTGCTATTGATTATTAAGTGATCCAACCAATCTGGACTGCAATTTGGAATCATGCAAGAAAAGTGATTAAAAGTTATCCCTTCTACCAGGGATCCCACTCCTAGACACACAATCCAAGGAGGTCAGATAGAAATAAAGGCATAATATACCTGGCCAGCTAGGTGGTAAGATGGATAGAGTACCAGGCCTGGAATCAGGAAGACTCATCTTCCTGAGTTCAAATCTGGCCTCAGATACTTACTAGCTAGGTGACCCTAGGCAAGTCACTTTACCCTATTTGCTTCAGTTTCCTCATTTGTAAAATGAACTGGAGAAGAAAATAGCAAACCACTGTAATATCTTTGCCAAGAAAACCCCAAATGGGGTCATGAAGACTCAGACATGACTGAAAAACAATTTTGTTCAAATATGTTATTTTTGTTCAAATAACATATACCAAAATAGTCACAGAAGCACTTTTTTGTGGTAGCAAAGAACTAGAAATAAAGTGGATGCTCATCAACTGGGGAATGGCTGAGTAAACTAAGGTCTACAAATGTGATGGATTATCATTGTGCAATTAAAAAAAAAGAGACAACTATGAGGAATTAGAGACACATGTGAAGATTTCTATAAACAAATGGAAACAAAATAAGTAGAACCAAGAGAACAACATACATGAGGACTAAGTAAAGAGAGTCTTTCTTATCGCCATCCACTGAAGGGTTCCCTGTGGGCCTTTGATTCTTACCCATCTGGTCTATTCTACCAAAGAGTTCCAATAACCACTGTTCCACAATGGAGTGTGAGGTCTGGTAACAAGGTGCCTCTTCAATGAATAGGATTCAATTCAATAAGTATTTATTAAGCACCTATGATGGGCCAGGTGCTGGGGACACAATGACAAAAATGAAAGTGTGGGGGCAGCTAGGTGCTCAGCAGATAGAGCTCCGGCTCTGGAGTCAGGAAGACCTGAGCTCAAATCTGACCGCAGACATTTGACACTTTACTAGCTGTGTGACCTGGGCAAGTCACTTGAACCTGATTGCCTTGCAAGCAAGAAAGGGGGGGAAAAAGGAAGGAAGGAAGGAAGGAAGGAAGGAAGGAAGGAAGGAAGGAAGGAAGGAAGGAAGGAAGGAAGGAAGAAAGGAAGGAAGGAAGGAAGAAAATGTTTCTACTTTCAAGTACTCTACAGTAGAAATATAATAGGTATGCAGATAAGTATGTGGAGAGTTCAGTCAAGTAGAGAGAAGGCAATAGAGGGGAGATAGAGAGAAAGAGACAGAGACTCAGGGAGACGGAGAGATATAGAGACAGAGAACAAAGGAGAGAGAAAGGAGGAGGACAGAAAAAGGGAGACAAAAAGGGAGGGGAAGGGAGATGAAGAAAGAAAGAGACAAAGATGAAGAGATTCCTGTGCCTGGAGTTAAAAATCCTGCCCAGGTGATGGCAGGCCCCAGAGTCAAGACTCATACTAGGCCTAGAATACAGTTTCCTGTCATGGTGGTGGTTGTTTTTCCAGAAGACAACAGTATCCCAAGCCTGGATCTCCGATGAGTTGGTCCTAAGGCAGGTTCTGTTGTTGTTTTTCCTGGAAAGAGCATAGCAGCACCTACGGATTTCAGCAGAGGCCACAGCTCCGGTGTTATAGCCACCCTGCCCAGCCCAAGAACATTGTGGGGCTATTATGAGAGGACATGGGGAGAGGCCTTGCTGTAAGTACAAGAGAGATAAGTGGCTTTATCCAGTGTTTTTTATACTCAAGTACCTTTCCATTAACCACTCTTCCCATTAAAGATGTTTGCATTTGTGGGAGAGTCTGCTCCAGGTTTGGGGGGAAGATGTTTTGTTGCTAATACTCTTATGATACATTTCCAGTGAATGCCTTTCCTTTGAGATAATTGTATCCTCCATCTGACTGGACAAAAAATGCAAAACAATAGTGAGAAATCTGGAACCACAGTTTTAGGAGTGTGGTCCCATGGGAGTACCTTGAACCCAGGACAGTCACCCTTAGGAAGACCCAACCTGTAAGGGTGAGGTAGGAAGGAGCCCAGAGGGGTGCTAGACAAAGCACATACAAAATAATTTCCTGAAGGGGAAAGCACTAACAACACTAGGGAGCAGAAAAAGCCCCTCATGTAAGAGGTAGCACTGAGCTAAATTTGAAAAAAAAAAAAAAAAGAAAAAAAGAACTCAGCATGGGCGGGGGGAGGGGGGGGGCAGGGTGGGATTCAATAAGGAGGAAGTGAATTCCAGGCATGAGGCACAGTCTGTGCAGAAGGGAAGGATATTTGGGGTAATAACAAGGGTAGTTTAGTTGGAATGTAGGTTTTATGAGGAAGACTTAGGAGAACTGGGTCTGGGAAGACAGTCTGGAGCCAGATTGTGCTAGGCTTTAAATACCAAACAGAGGAGTCTTGTATTTGATCTCAAAGCATTTGGGAGTCATTGATTATTCTAGAGCAGAGCAGGAGAATGGCATGGTTAGACTCAACCTGTTTGGCTAAAAGGAGACAACTAATGCCTACGTGGAAATAGCACTATATTTTGAAGACTGGGTTCAAGTTCTGGATCTCCCACTATAGCAGTGACTGATCTTAGTGAACAATTCCCCCCATTCCTCAGGGAAAAAGAAATGGGGATAACAACCCATGCTCCACATCCTTTACTTACCGATGTGAAAATATTTTTTGTATTTAGAGATAGGAGGGACTTTTTTTCCCTTGTTAATGTTTATTTTTCATTAATTAATTTATTTTTAGTTTCCAATATTCACTTCCACAAGATTTTGAGTTCCAAATTTTCTCCCCATATCTCCCCTCCCCTCACCCCAAGATGACATCCATTCTGATTACCTCTTCCCCAATCTGCCCTCCCTTCTATCAACACCCTCCCCGTCTCTTATCCCCTTCCCTTCTATTTTCCTGTAGAACAAGATAGATTTCTCTACCCCATTGTCTGCATATTTCATTTCCCAGTTGCATGTAAAAACAATTTCTAACATTCATTTTTAAAACTTTGAGCTCCACATTCTCTCCCTTCCTCCTTCCCCACCCACCCTCATTGAGAAGGCAAGCAAATTGATATAGGTTATATATGTGTAGTCAGGCAATAGCAGGGACTTTTGAAGTTACCTAGGGCCCTGCAATATGGAGCCACCTTCCCAAACATAGGCTGAGAAATGTCTAGGAGGCCAGACCATTTGTCTATACTTCTCTGGTTGACATCTGAGGTCCCCACAGCGGAGCCTTGCCTTTCTTTCCCCCTTATTTCCAACACTGATCCTTTCTTAGTTAGATGAGCATGTTCGTTCACAGCCCCACCCCTAGCACCAATATACCATTACTAGACCATGGAATCTGTAATGGACCTATCCAGGCATTGTCCTGGGTCCTGGCCTCTCCACTGAGGCTTGGATGGAGGACTACCAAACAAGTGCTCATTGTCCCTACTCAGGATGACTTTGTTCTGGCCTTGATGATTGTCCTTAACGAGGTGTGAAATTCTATGACAAGGTGAATTTTTCACAAAGCGTGAATTGTTTATGGGTATTTGTTGAGGGCTACAACATACTGCTGCTGATCCAAGTGCTGATTCATAGCTAATTCATACCCGAGTTCTACCCTTGGGCTTCGACTTTAAAAGGAGGGGGCAGGCTGAAGAGGCAGAGGAGAGGTGAGATGTCAATCAGTCAGTTAAACCAGTTTTACATAAAGGGTTCCCTGGAAGAAAGCCTGCACAGTCACATGGACCCTCCAGGGAACTAGGAAGCCCCAGGGATGCCTGAACCAGATGGAGCCCATCTCCAAACCCCAAGGAGTTCCTGGGACAAGCTAGAAACTACTGGGAAAAGAGAAGGGCAATGCTTCCCACATCTTGACAGAGGTTATGAAGTAGAGGTGAAGACTAAGACACATTTGGGGACGTGGTCAAAGGGTGGATTTATTTTAGATTAACCATATTTATTGGAGGATGGAAGAGAGGGAAAGGAACGAGCATTTATTAAGTGCTTACTATACTTCTAAAAGTATTATTATCATATGGTAAGGAGAGAAGGGAATAAGCATTTATTAGGCATGTACCCTGCAGGCACTGTGCTAAGCATACTTTTATAAAAATCTCCAATCCTCACAACAACCCTTTGTGGTTGGTGCTATTATTACCCCCGTTTTACAGTTGAGGAGAACGAGGCAGGCAGAGGTTAAGTGTCCACAGTCCACAGTGTAACCGAGCGTCTGAGGCTGGATTTGAACTCTGGTTTTCCTGACTACAGCTCAGCATTTTATCCAACACACCACCACCTACCTCTTGGAGAGGGAATGATCATGATTTTTTGGTAAGTTTTTTTTTTTTTTAAAGGGTACAGAACAGAACAGAATGAGGTACAGAGGGAACATGGACAAGTGGAACTAATGTTCAAAATGTATTCTATACATTTATTAAAAAGGAATATGCTGTAAGTTTAGAAAGCTACATTTCCATGTCTTTTTCCTGTTCATGTTTGTATGTAAATACTCCTGTTTGCTATTTGTCAAGTTCAGAATAACAAAAATATTTTTAAAATTACTTTAAACCTTTCACTGGGTGGGGGATGGGTAGGAGGGAAAGAATTTAGAACTCAAAACTTTTACAAAATGAATGTTAAAATTTTTAAAGTAAGGTTTTTAAAAATTACTTTTAAAAATAGCAGTGGAGTATCCACAGTGGAAGAACATGAGTTCCTGGGCCAGAAGAGGAGTTTTTCAGCCAAATAGAGCCGGAACCGAGGAACAGCAAGGAGCAGTGCCAAGACACAGAGGGGGAAGCCCCAACCTTGTTCTTCACTGGTACTGTGAATTATAAGAGATCTGCTGCTAGGTGGCATAGCGAAAAAAGTACAGGGCCTGAAGTCAGAAAAACTCATCTTCCCAAAATAAAATCTGGCCTGACACTTATTAGCTGTGTGACCATAGGCAAGTCACCCAACCCTGTCTGTTTCAGTTTTCTCATTTGTAAAATGAGCTGAAGAAGGAAATGGCATGCCACTTCAGTATCTTTGCTAAGAAAATGCCGAGTGGAGTCATAAAGAATCAGGACTGAAAAACAGCTGAACAACAGATCTAGAGAAATGTTTTCTCCTGTCAAGAAGTCCCCAGCCAGGGTAGCTTTAGAAGCTTGAAGGACCCTGTAGGTCCTGGGAAAGGAGGGGCTCATCATAAGAACGAGGCTCCAAATACCTTTTTGATATAGGAAACAGGACACAAGGTAGCAAAATAAGCTTAATTACATGGTTCCCTGTGGAGGTGGGACCCCCATTAGAAAAAGGACTTGCCTTGACATTTGTAAACCCCTTGAACTTCTGTTGAATTAGATAAAGCCTGTCCTAAACTTTGTAGCATATATGCCTTAAGCCTTACATGTAAGCCAAGAACCTTTCCTTTTTCTGTGGTACCTGAGAAGTGAGCTAAAATTTTATGTTCCTAGAGGAAACCCTAGGCTGAGGAATGAACCAGAGAAAGAAATTTTAGAGAGAATTTCCAAAGATGGAGCCCAGTCCATGAAAATACATAGTTTCATTTCTTGGTCACAGGCTACAGGTACAACCATGACACCCAGGTTCTGCCACTTACTCATTATGTGACCTTAGACCAGCCATAGGTTCACAAATCTTGATTGAGAAGGGACCTTAGAAATTACAGGCCAAATGTGTGTATATATGTTTACAGGTATACATAGAGGACACAGGTCGAATTTAATAGGAAGGGATGATACTTAAAAGGTGAAATTAAGAGGTGAAACAAGAATGTAATGAGAGGAGATGGGGAGAGACAGAATGGGGTAAACTCTCTCATAGAGAAGAGGCAAGGGAAAACGGTTACGAGGGGAAGAACAGGAAGGCAAAAAGGCAAAACCTTATTCTCATGGAATTTGGATCAGGGAGAGAATGACATACATACTAAATAGGATATCTCACCCTACAGGAGAGTAGGGGGGGGGAAGGGAAGTTGGAAGCACCCACTTGTGAAAAGGGACAGAATCAAAGTAGGGAATAGACCAAACGGGAGGTGGGATAGGAGGAAGGGAAACATAGTCAGTGTTTTACAATATATCTACTATGGTAATGTTTTGCCTAGCTACACATGCACAACATATACTGAATTGCTTATCTTCCCAGTAAGGGTGGGTGACAAGGGAGGAAGGGCATGAATATGGAATTCAACGTTTTAAAATCAAATATGTAAAAATGTAGAAATACTATTATTAATATAAAAAAAAAGAAAAAAAGCAGCATAACTGATTAATACATGAAAAAGAAATTTCTGAAAATATATGCAGTGGCAATGCTTGTGACCCTCCCACCTCTGCACAGGGGTGAGGTAGGAGCATCTTCTCATATTTATTCTTTTGAATCATGCTTGCTTTTTATCATTTGTCTACGTTTGCTTTTTGATCTGGATGCATATGGTTGCTCTTTCCATTCCCACTGTTGTGGTCATTGTATGCTCTGTTTTCTTGGCTCTGCTTACTTCACTCTGCATCAGTTCATGTAGATCTTAGCATTCTTCTCTGTATTCATCACATTGGTCATCTCTTACAGCATAGTTACAGCTATGTATCACAATTTGTTTAGCCATTTGGGGAATCTGTAAACCTAGAGAAATATTTTGATCACTGTGTTTCACGAGTTGCTTTATAATCTTATATATTTTATTTTATTCATTAAAACCATTACCCTGAGAAGGGGTTCATGGGCTTCACCATGGCCTAGGACACAAAAAGAGGTTAAGGACCCCGATCTAAACCAATACCTTCATTTTAAAGATGAGCAAACAGGCCTAGAGAGGTTCTGTTGATTTGCTCAAGACCATACAGCTAGGGCAGCTAGGTGGTACAGTGGAGAACCTGAGTTCAAATTAGCCTCAGACACTTATTAGCTGTGTGACCCTGGGCAAGTCACTTAACCCTGATTGCCTCCAAAAAAAACAAACAAACAGATAACACAGAGAAAAGTCTAGCTTTCTAACCCAGACCCTCTGGGAAGGTGTTTATAAAGCATATAAAGGATCATACACAAGGCCTTAGAAACAATCTAGTCTAACTACTTCAATTTACAGCTTAAGGTTACATTTAAAATTTACTGGGTTACACTGTAAAGTTTACTTAAACTGTTAAAAATGTAAAGTTTTTAGTGGCTTAGAAAAGCTGAATAAGCTCTGAGGTCACAGAGCTAACTAGTGGCAATGCTTGGTCTGTAATATTGTTCTTTGTGACTCCAAGGCCAGTAATCATTCCACTATGCCAAGCTTAAAGTGAGAAAACTTTAGTAAATTGTAGCAGCATCAGATATTAGGCTTTCACCTGAAGGTCCCATAAATTTCCTCTCCCCATTGGCCTCATTAATCAATCACCAGGCATTTATGACATGCTATTAAGCATCAGACACTATACTAAGCCCTAGGGCTGCAAACACAACAAACAAAATATTCCCTGCCCTGCACAGCCTGAAATTCATTCTGAAGCCTCAGAGACCCAGCCAAGCAAATGGTCCATAAATGTCTTCCTCTGTTCCTGGTGGCTCAGGGGTTAACATCCTCAGCCTGTTTCTCAGCTTCTAAATCAGAGAGCCTGCAGTGGGGAGAACCTTCTGTTAGTGCCTACCCTCTGTGCCAATATAAAATAGGATAGTCTGAACTACAGAAAGAGCTGGAGCAAGAATCCTGTTTGCTCTAAGCTTTCGAAGTCCATTAAGAACACAGCCATGGACTCCTGCCCCCAGTAGGAATCATGCTGAGGATAAGTGCTGGGATAGGAAACTTACTTCCAGAGAGTCCAGGCTAGAAGGGATCTTGGAGTTCACTAAATTCAACGAGCCTGTTTTATACTGCAGAAAAGAGGCTCAGAGGGGGCCAAGGCACACAGCTCTCCTAATTCTCAGCTTCTTTACCCCCATCATATGCAGTGCTCCTTTAATCCATCCTTATCCCTACCCCTTCTAATACAGCAGCCCTGAGGTAGGCATGGTTATTCTCTGGGAGGCAGACAGGGATTACTACCTCCGTTTTACAGATGGGATAAATGAGGCTCAGATAAGCAAGGCCTTCTCTAGTGGCCGGGCTGGGATCAAAACAAGACTTGTGGACCAGGCCAGTGCATTATAGTGTGGCTTCTGCGTGGCTCTGGCTCCTCTTGGGCTGATGCAGACTGAAACTTTAGTGATGGAAACTAAGTCAGTCAATAACCATTTATTAAATCTGTGCCAAGTATACCAAAAAATATGCTGGGGAATACAAATAAAGGTCAGAAAGAGTCCTTACCCTTCAGGAATCTCCATCTTATCTGAGGAGACAACATGTAAATAGCTAGTTACCTATAAGATATATAGAGCAGATGACATTAAGGGAAGACCCTAGAAGCTGGAGAGATGGAAAATGAGGTAAGTTGAGCTGACTCTTGAAGGAAGCCAAAGGGCAGAGGGGAGGGGGCAGAACATTGCCTGGTATGGAAGATAGCCCATGCAAAGCCAAGGAGGTGGAGTGTCCTGCAGGATGAACAGCAAGGAGGGCAATGCAGCAGGACCAAAGAGGTCGCAGACAGGACTAAAATGTAGGAAGTCTGAAAAGGTCATAAAGAGCTTTGTTGTTGTTTGTCCTTCATTTCTGAAGATGAGCAATGATGTCATAAGGGTGATGTCTTGACTTGTGCATGAATTGGATACAAATGAGGCAGAGCTACACAAGGTCATCAGATTGATTCTCCCCTCCAGTCACTGGAGTCTGGTCAAGACAAGTCAAGAGCATTTGTAATGCATGGTAATGGGCCGGCATGAGGAGCCTTAAATACCAAAGGACAGCATGGCAGCACTAGGAAGGTAAGGGAGAGGAAGCACCTTGAGAAGATCAGAAAATGGTATGGCACAGAGATACTGCTTTCAGCTCTCTGCTGGAAGTAAGGCTATGTCACAGTATTTCAGGGGATGTGTAGTCTCATCCCTGAGGGTACTCCCTTCTCGACCATCTGCATGCTTGTCCATGTCCTCCTACAGAGATCCTCGAAAGAGGGCCACCTATCCTGCCAGAGTCCTACTTCTAGGGCTGGAAGATGGCATGACTTTACACCCGTACCATATCGCTTGCCTTCTCAATCAGTGGGAGAGGGGCTGGAGGGAGAGATTTTAGAACTCAAAATTTTAAAAAATAAATGTTAAAAAAAAAGAAGATTCCGGGGCAGCTAGGTGTTGCAGTGAATAGAACACTGGCCCTGGAGTCAGGAGGACCTGAGTTCAAATCCAGCCTCAGACATTTGACACACTTACTAGCCATGTAACCTTGGGCAAGTCACTTACCCCCAATTGCCCTGCCTTCCCCTCTCCAAAAAAAAAAAAAAAAGCAGAAATTATGTCATTTTATGTTTCACAGACATAACAGCTTCACCAGAGGCACAATGGTGTCAGTAAACAGCTTTGAAAGTGATGTCCAATTTCTAAAATGTAATAAAGCCTATTTTCTTTCTCTTATTCAGTTCTATTCCCAGTCTATTGTCCATCCACAGTATCTGTCCGTGTGCCTGTATGTAAAATCTTTGGTATGAACATTTTTTTCTTTTTTTTTGGAGGGCAATTGAGGTTAAGTGACTTGCCCAAGGTCACATGGCTAGTAAGTGCTAAGTATCTGAGGTCACATTTGAACTCAGGTCCTCCTGACTTCCCTGATGACTTCGCCACCTAGCCTCCCCTGGCATGAACATTTTAACAACTTTCTTAGCATAATCCAAAATTGCACCAGTTCACAACTTCAAAATACTTCAACTCTTTTTTAAGTCAATGGTTCACTATCACATTATAATAAAGCTTTCATTATACTTAACATGGTTATCTCATCACCTTTCATCTTTACTGTGTCTGGTACTCATTAAGGTCCCAAGAACTCTCATGGCCACTTACCTTCCTCCAGCCCACTCTATCTGGTTCTGCCTTCCCTCCCACTAAAATCTTGCAAAACACAGGGAGGGAGTAGGCAGCCAGGCAGCATAGCAGTGGGATTATCAGTGTCAGGAAGACTTGAGTACAATTCCTGCCTCAGACACTTAATGTGTGACCCTGAGCAAGTCACTTAATCCCTCTCAGCCTGAGTTTTATAAAATGGAGAAACTAGCAGCATTTACCTCAGGATTACTGTGAGGCTCAAATGAGATCATGTGCATAGAGCCCTCTGCAAGTCTCGATATATAAATGATATGCACACACCCCAGCGAAATGGAGGTCACAGCTGGAGTTTACATTCTGTGTTCTAAAGTCTTTCCTAGTTTTTAATATTCTCTATTCTAGGGTTCCTTTCAATGCTAATGTTCTAGATCAGCCCTGATATTACAGAATCCGACTCCATGGTAGAACAGGAGTTCCTGAGCCAAGCAGAGCTGGAGCTAAGAACAGCAAGGAACAGAGCCAAGACATAGAGGGAGTGAGCCCCAACCTCGTTCTTTACTGGTAGCCATGAGTGGACCCAAGACTTGAAAAGAGGAACAAACATTTAAGTACTCTGTGCCAGGCACTGGGCTAAGCTCTTTACAAAAATTATGCTCACAACCCTAGGAGGTAGGTGCTATTATATTAATGGAGATCCATTTTACAGAACATGGCTACTGAAGGCTGACAAAGTTTAAGTGATTTGCCTAGGGTGACACAGCTAGTAAATGCCTAAGGTTGGATTTGAACTCAGGTCTTCGGGACTCCAACCCTAGTGGCCAAGAATATTTGCCTTTGAAATGCTCTGTATGCTATATTTGAGAGCTCTAAACCAATGAAACTTACCTGTTTTATTTTTAATCATTTAAAACCTTAACTGCCCTTTAATCAGTTGAAACCAGCCAGGTAGTTTCCCTCCCAGGCTTTCATCAAAAAAAGGCCAGTCCATACAATGGAGCCACAGAAGTGCCTGGCTGCCCCATGTCAGGAATGTCCCTGAAGATCGAGGGGCTAAGAAGGGGCTCTGGTAGGTTCTGAAGACTCTGAAGGGCACCACAGACTGAGCCCTCCCTGCCTCTTTCCCCACAGCAGACTGGTTAGCTGGACAACTTGATCATCCTAATGGGCTGAAGCTAAGTGATATGTGCCAGTGCTGGGCCCCAGGAGAACGCCCACAGCTGCTTCCCACCCACCTCCACCTTCAGCTCCCCTACAAAACTGGGGTGCGGCTAGGTGGCGCAGTGAGTAGAGTGTTGGCCCTGGAGTCAGAAGGACCTGAGTTCGGATCTGGCCTTAGACACTTAACGCACACACGAACAAAAACCTAGCTGTGTGACCTTGGGCAAGTTACTTAACCCCAACTGCCCTCCAAAAAAAAGCAAAAAAAAAAACCAACTGGAATAAAGTGGGAATTAGCAGTGCAGACCCACAGCAGCCCCTCCCTCAACACCAGCTCCTGGATATACTTTCACTGGGAGCTATGCTCCCACCAGCTTATAACAGCCCCTGAGGGGCACCCGTGACAGTTCATGCTTCATTTAGGCAGCCCTGCTGTCCCTCAAGCCTGAAACTCGCTCCTTCTTTACCTCGGTGTCCCTTTCTTAACTTGCCTCAGGCTCCATCTTCTGCCTTTCTGAGGCTTTCCCAATACCTCTAGCCACTAGTGCCCTTTCCTTTGCATTTACTTTGCCTATTTTTGTATGTATTAACTTCGCTAGGTATTTTTATATGGACTTGTTATCTCCTCCATTAGAACATGGCTACTGTTTTCATTTTTGCACTTGTATCCTTAGTATGGAGCATAGCTCCTGGCATACAGTAGGTATTTAATAAAAGTGCTGGTTATCTGTGCTGAGGGATCATCATCCCCCCAAAATGGGGGATTCAGGAGAAGACTAGCCTTTGAGAAAGCAGGAGTGCAGGAGAAAGAAGACTGGGCTGAGCCAGATTTTTTATTTCTTAATCTTGTCACTGCCCAAGCTACTTCCCCCTCTAGGAAACAGTCTCTTTCACTGTAAAAAAAAAAAAAAAAGTGATTTGGCAATGACCTACCACTCCTGATAAAGGTGATGAACACAAATGCAGACTGTGGTGTTGTTTCTGTGTTTTTAACATGGTTAGTGCAGAGATTTCCTTTACTTGACTATGCTTATGACATTTTGTTTCTCTTTCTCCACGGGGGGAAGGAGAGAAAGAAGACTAATCCTCAACTGTAAATAAAATTTAATTAAAAAAAAAAAAAGAAGAAGCTTTTGGGGGCCACTAGGTGGCGAAGTGAATAGAGCACCGGCCCTGGAGTCAGGAGGACCTGAGTTCAAATTTGACCTCAGACAATTAACACCTCCCCCCCCCCAAAAAAAACCCAGCCGTGTGACCTTGGACAAGTCACTTAACCCCAATTGCCCTACCTTCCCCTCTCCAAAAAGCAGGGAAAAAAAAACAAAACAAAAACCAAAAATTAAAACGAAGAAAAGCTTTTTAAAAAAAAGTGATTGGGACTATTTAAGTCTCCCAGGAGTGCCTACAACAGGATGCTATCTACATATTTGCTACTGGACTGTTTTCTATTTTTGATTAGGAGAGAAAGAAGGCCTCACAAAAAGGTTAATTGATTCTATAGCAAAGCAGTGCCTGGAGTGTCGCCTGGTTGAAATTTTCTCCTGATCCAGGTGCCAGGCCTATTCAAAGTAGTGCCTCTCCTATGTGGAGTTATACTAGGAAAGGGCAGGGAATAACAACAATGGCATGGGAACCCACTTTCCCCAGTACTTAACAGAAACACAGTGCTGGACTTAAAAGGCTGGAAGAGTTGGTTTCAAATCCTGTTTATGGCTTCCATTTGTCCTCTAGGACACCCCATCTTCCCCATCTGCAAAATGGGACTATTTCCCAGAGAACCTAAGGGTTTTGTGGCTCAAATGAGACAGACAATACATGGAAAGTATTTGACAAACTTGAAGGTGCTCAATAGGCCAACCACTTCACTGTCATTAACTTCCCCATTTTACAGCTGAAGAGACTGAGGTAAGGAGGAGAAATGGCTTATCCACAGTCACCCAGTCAGTCAGGAGCTAAACCTATCTATGGACTCTCCATCTCAAATTCTTTCCATTGCCCAAATCATGGGAATGATTTCAAAGGTCCATATATAGTTCTATGCAAGGAACTTAGAAGTCATCCTGCCCAACCCCCTCCTCTATTGATTTGGAGGCCAGATGACTTATCCAAGATAAGTAAGAGATCATTTGGTCTAGGCCTCTCACTTTATGGAAGAGGGAACTGAAGTGCAGAGGTTAAGCAAATTGCCCAAGAACCCAGAGAGAGTAAGGGAAGCAGGATTTAAACCCAGACTTCCTCAGTTCTATTTCTCTACCAGGTGCCTACCTCAGCTTCCTGGCTCCGCTCCCCACAGGACTTGGGAACCAAGAGCACATCTGGCAGCGGCCCCAGGCTCTGCTGGGGGACAGGAGGGTGTGAGATCTGACCATAGAATTCTAGGAAAGGGAAGGGGGAGAAGGATCTTTCTCTTTCCTTTAAAGCTGTTCTCCCCTCTACCCCCCACAGGATCAGGCTGAGAAACCTCCAAGGAATAAAAACCACCAAAGATACACAGTTTAGTTCTCCCCACTGAGCTGGAAGGGGCCCTTATTTCCCTCAGAGCCAGCTGGCCTGGCAGATTAGCTCTCGGCTCAGTGGATTTGACTGGCAGCCGGAAAAACTGGCAGTGTACAGGACGACACAGGAGGTCAGCTGAGTCAGCTTTTCTACCTGTTAGGAAATCATTCATAAAACTGACAATCCACCCCCTCCCCAAACTCCCCAACTGTGGCCAACCCACCACCACAGGGCAGTACCACCAACTCCCCAATAACACACCTTCATCTCCCTTCCTTGTCTTCATGGCTGTCTGTCAGACCCAGGGGGTTCCTGCCCAGAGACACTGTTGGAACAAAATATTACTGGCCGTAATCCAAGTACTCTGAGAAAGAAGGCTGAACCTTAGAGTCAGAGGACCAGGTGCTGGCTCACCTCTCCTGAATCCAGAAATCAAAATCAAGCTTGATTTTGAAATTTAGAAGGTGAATCAAGCTCAGACTTAAGAATTTCCCTAGGGGAGGCTAGGTGGCACAGTGAGTAGAGTGCTGGCCCTGGAGTCAGAAGGACCCGAGTTCGGATCTGGCCTCAGACACTTAACACACACAAACAAAAATAAAACCTAGCCAGGTGACCTTGGGCAAGTTACTTAACCCCAAATGCCCTCCAAAAAGAAAAAAAAAAGAATTTCCCTAGTAATAATTTGCCGACATCAAAACAAAAGATGTAGAGGAGATACAGAGGTGTGTCTACAAAGGTAGCCTCTCATGCTCCCTGGCTGTTCCTGCTCCTGGCATACCTTTGTTACACAGGTTCATCCAGGAGCTGGCCAATTCTGCCAGGCAGAACTAAAGATTGGCCCTGAATAGTCCAGTCAAGGCGAGGGGAGGCACATTCTTTTATATGGGGGAGTAAACAAGCTATTTAAATGCATTTTACAACTGTTCTGACCTAGGGTATGGAAATCCCATGTACCTCTGACTACATCAGATAATCCCACACACCTATGAATATATTAAGAGAGAAAGATAAGAACTGCACAGTAGGGTGAGTGCAGTGTCTCTGGTACTATGTAGTTATACCTACAGATTCACCAGTCTGACCTTTTTTCTTTTTTGGTTTTTGGAGGGCAATAGGGGTTAAGTAACTTGCCCAAGGTCACACGGCTAGGTTTTTGTTTGTGTGGGTTAAGTGTCTGAGGCCGGATCCGAACTCAGGTCGGGTTAAGTGTCTGAGGCCGGATCCGAACTCAGGTCCTTCTGACTCCAGGGCCGATGCTCTATTCACTGCGCCACCTAGCCGCCCCAATCTGACCTTTTTTCTGACAAGGAGGCCTGAACCTGGGCCCACAAACCCCCACAAGGTTCAAAAACAGAATTCAGGACTATAAACTTGGGTGGAAAATAAAATTATATCTTTACTGTAAAAATTCTTCTAACTGAAACAACTTCTAACTGAAATTTAGTATTTCCTCCAACTATATTTTAAAAAGCATTATTACTCTGCGAAGGGGTTCCCTAGCTTCACTAGACTGCCAAAAGGGTCCCATAAAGTCAAAGAACCACCTCCACACACACACACACACACACACACACACACACACACACACACACACACACACACACACTTTAGACATTCTCTTCAAGGCTTCTGGGGGAAGGGGCCAAATTTGACCAGCTAAAAAACTTCAACTCTCTGAGACTCGAAATTCTCTTTAAAACTGAGATAATGCCCCTTGTACCACTTACCTCAAAGGGTTATTTTGGGGAAAGTTCTTGGAAAAGCATTAAGTACTAGAGAAGAGTGAATTTTTTTTATGCTGGAACAATCCAGGCATCATGCCCCATGTAGAAGGTGGCGCAGTCTAAGTGGCATCTCCTACAGAGAGAGCCCCAGTCCTGATACCTCCATGCATTAATTTGTACGTGTAATATATTTACCTCTCTGTGTACATTATTCTCCCTACATTAGGATGCAAGGTCCTTGGATCATGGCTGGGACTGTACCTGTGACTGCCTTGGTATAGGGCACTCCCAAGTGAAAAAACTGCACAGGGCCACACCTTCCCTGTAACACGGTTTTAAGAGGAGTTGCTTAGAACAGTGTCTAACTCAAATAGAAACTGGGGGCCACTACTCCATACATACTCCTTGCAGGATGCTTATTGGCTTAGTTTTAAAATGTATCTGTATTTTATTGTATTTTTTATTTAAGTATTTCCCAATGCAATGGGAGTGACTGGTCATGTCTTTGACACTTCTAGAGCACTAAGAAGTTAAGTCATAATACTTATCCACAGTCCCATAGCCAGTATAAGGGAGGGAGGGGGGAAAAAGACTTGAACTTAGGTCACCCCATCTCTGGGGAGAGATGTCTAACCACTGCTCCATACTGCCCCTACATAGCAAGTACAAATGCTTATTGGAAAAAAATGCTTGCTGGATGTTGAATGAATGCAAAGGTTTTGCTCTAACTTAGCTTCACACAGGGACCATTAGCCCTTCTGTGACCTTGGCACATCTCAGACAGCTTTTCTGAATCATGAATAACCTATTCCATTTGCCTTAAATACATCTGCATGTCTTCTTGTCTGCGCCTACCCTAAGATCTCCACCTGCTGACACTGTGCTCCTCCATCGAGGCCTAACTACTATTTGAGTTCCTCCAAGAGGCATTCATTCATTAATCCATCACCTGAAGAGGCCAGCCCAAAGGGACTTCTGCCACCTTCAGCACTGGGCCCTTGGGCAGCCCATATTGACCAAAAAAACACAGGGCATCTTTTGCACACAGGTGGGTCTTATTATCTCACCTAAGTGTGAGTTCTGTGAGTGTAGAGGACCAAATCAGAATCCCAGCCTTGCACTGCTAGTGTCATTCCTCCTCTGGCTTCAGGATAACAGAATAAGCATTGAAGAGCTGAAAAGGTCCCTAGATCCCTGGATTCACCCTCTAACTAAAGCATGAATCCAATCAACCACATCCCTTGACAGGCAGCATGTCCAGGCTAGGCTTGAAAGCCCCCAGTGACTGGGTACTTGGGATTTTTCCAGACTCTGTCAAGTGCCCTCCACCCACAGAGGAGTTTAAGAACCACCTTGTGTAGCTCTACCAAGAGCAGGTTAAAATGACAAGAACTAAATCAGGAAAATAAAGTGCTACCAAAGGCACTGTGGGAGTTCAGAAAAAGGAGTGCAGCAATGATCATAAAGCTGGTACTTTGGGGATAGGCACAGTATCAGTAAGGGCATCCATGCTCACCAGGCTGGAATAAGCAGGTGTGTTTGGGGACAAAGGCATGAAAGGAGGGTCAAGATAGCAATTTAGTCCTAGAACCAGAGCACCTGCTTTACAAGCTGGTTTCAATGCTTCAGCTGGAAGCTAGTAGCAAGGCAAAGTGCTGGGCTTGGAGTCAGGAAGCGGAGTTCAAATTCTAGGTCACATGCTTACTCTGTGCCATGATTTCCTCATTGGGAAAATGAAAGGGTTGAACTCTATGGCCTTTAAGTCCCTTCCTATTCTAACTTCATAATTCCATGACTTGATAGTTATGGCAGTGGATGGGTCACTTTGCCTCTATGAAGTATTTTCTCTTCTGTTAAATGGGAGTAGGAAATTTATGAGATACAGCCAAAACAGCACTTGTAGGGAAATTTATATCTCTAAACACTTACATCAATAAAACAGAGAAAGAGCAAATCAACGAATTGAGTGTGCAACTAAAATAAGAACAAATTTTAAATCCCCAATTAAACTCCATATTGGAAATCCTGAAAATCAAAGGAGAGATGAATAAAATTGAAAGAAAACCATTGAACTAATAAATAAAAATAAAAAATAAAACTAATAAAAAATTTTATAGGGGGGAAAAACAAACAATAAAATGGACCATTGGTTAATTTGATTTAAAAAAGAAAACAGTATTACCAGTATAAAAAATTAAAAGGGTGAATTCACCACTAGTGAAGAAGAAATTAAAGCAATTGTTAGGAGCTTTTTTGCCCAATTATATGCCAATAAATCTAACAATCTAAGTGAAATGGATGAATACTTACAAAACTATAAATTGCCTAGATTAACAGAAGAGGAAATAGAATACTTAAATAACCTTATCTTTAAAAAAAAATGGAGAAGGCATAAATGAACTCCCTAAAATGGAAGCAGGAATGCACATACTCCCTCTCTCAAAAGGCTGCTACAGAAGCATGACCAGTTACTAGTAGACAACTCTGTTGGTTGGGATCATGCTTACCTCTGGGAGAAATGAGTTTGAACAAGTACTGTGGGAACAGATTTTGGAGGCCCTTGAATAGCAGGTTCAAGAGTCTGGACTTTATTAGTTGACAAAAAAAAATTATACAAGCATTGACTTATAGCAAACTCAAGCAACCAATCCAACCATCTTAATTAACAAATGAGAAAACTGAGGTCCACAGAGGCTAAATGATTCATTAAAAAGAGTGGTTTTAAACATCCTCTGAGACACAATTCTCATTAATCAGTCAACCAACAAATTTTAGTTGAGGGTCTCCTTCATGCTCCCTTCCATTCTACAAACTCTAAAGAAGCTACAAGCATAAAACACGGCTCTGAGTCATAAATTTTTATTTTGTAGACAGATAGCTGACCAAAATCTAACTGGATTCATACTTTGTGGAAAGGAAGATTTTGGGGTAAGGATCTCAGAACAGAATCCCCCAGATATGAGATAACTTCTACGCAAAGAGAAAACTCTACTAGGGGCTGAGGATATAAAAAAGCAGACATTCTCATTCTTACCTACCAGACAGTCATCTACTCTCTAGCTGCAAATACAAAATAAATTAACATATATAAATAACAGCCCAAGACAGTCTATTACTGCCAGTGGGTTAGGTAGTTAAGCACAATGAGAGTTCAAAGCACAGAGATCTTCCTGTGGTGAGATATGAGCAATATCCTTACTTTGAGCAACTTTGAATAAAGAAAAGCAGTGGGGTAGGGGGGTGCATTCCTGACAGAGGAACAGGGAACAACTAGATCAATTTGCATTCACCTTTTGGAATTAAGGGATCATAAAGGGGAAGAGCAGATGTTGGGAGAAATGGGGAGTCTCTGAAGAGTGGAGCAGGGAGAGCATGCTTAAAGCAATATTCATGGAAGATTAATATGGTGGTCGTATGTAAAATGGATTGGGAGAGAGTGTGGATTGCTGAAGACGGATGACCAGTTAAGAAATTACTATACCGAGATTCCCCCCAAACTATGTAAAAGGGGACTCTGAACAACTTCTGGAGCCCCAGCACCCACAGAACGACACAGAGAAGCTAACCTCCCGCTGAGGACAGCCCAGCAGCCCTGCAGGAAGGACCAGCGCAGCGGTCTGGAAGCCAGCAGCGCAGCGCGAAGAGCTCAGGGAGTTGAGCTGCGGAGCCCAGGTCCCCATGAGCTGAGGTTTTAGCCCCAGGGCGGCAGGGCCAGCAGCCAGCTGGAGAGACCCCAGAACACCAGCAGCTGTGGAGACTCCAGAATCATCAACATAGACATGCCTAGGACAAAGTAAGAGGTTAGTGTCCTATGGACTTTGGGACCAGTATTTGGGGAATGCGTCGGCTCCCTCCCCTGGGGGCTAGAAGCCGCTGAGGAGACATGCCATTTTGTAGTTTTCAGAGGCAGCTCCAGCTCCCGGCCTGCGAATTGTAGGGAGATCCAGCGATCAGTCTTGGGGGGTAATCGCTCTTGCTTTAACCTCCCTGGATCTGGATTGTGATCTAGGGTGGAAGTTGTGGGTGGGTTTACAGCTTGCCAGAAACGGAAGTTGCCCCCCACACGTTCGGGACGAAAATTCCTCTATCTGGCCTTAAAGCCATAGTGTGGCAACAAGCCCAAAAGTCAAGCAATTAAGTGGCAACATGCCAAGGCAAAGGAAACAGAAAAATGCAACCCTAGACTCCTATTTTGGGGGCATAGAGCAGGAAAAGGACTGTGAGGTCAGAAGTCCTGCTCCAAAAGCCCCAGGGGAAAACATGAGCGGGTTGCAGGCCATAGAGGACCTTAAGAAGGACTTTAAAAATCAAATAAGAGAAGTGGAGGAAAAATTGGAAAGAGAAATGAGAAGGATGCAGGAAAAGTATGAAATGAGGGTCAACAGCCTGACAGGAAAACAACACCTTAAAAAATAGACTAACTCAAATGGCAAAGGAGGCCCAAAAGGGCAATGAGGAGAAGAATGCCTTAAAAAGTCGAATTTGCCAGATGGAAAAAGAATCTCAAAAGTTCACTGAGGAGATTCATTCCTTCAGAGTTAGACTGGAGCAAATGGAAGCTAATGACTTTATGAGAAATCAAGATGCTGTTAAGCAGATCCAAACAAATGAAAGATTAGAAGGCAATGTGAAATATCTCATGGGAAAAACCACTGACCTGGAAAATAGATCCAGGAGAGACAATTTAAAAATTATTGGACTACCTGAAAGCCATGATCAAAGAAAGAACCTAGAAATCACCCTTCAAGAAATTCTCAAGGAAAACTGCCCTGATGTTTTAGATCCAGAGGGCAAAATAGAGGTTGAAAGAATCCACAGATCACCTCCTGAAAAAGATCCCAAAAAGAAAACTCCCAGGAATATTATAGCCAGGTTCCAGAATCCCCAGATCAAGGAGAAAATACTTCAAGCAGCCATGAAGAAACAATTTCAATATTGTGGAAACACAATCAGAATTGCCCAGGACCTGGCAGCTTCTACACTGAGGGATCGAAGGGCATGGAATATGATATTCCAGAGGTCAAAAGAACTGGGAATGAACCCAAGGGTCACCTACCCAGCAAAACTAAGTATTTTGTTTCAGGGGAAAATATGGTCATTCAGTGGAATAGAGGACTTTCAAGCATTACTGAGGAAAAAACCAGAATTGAATAGAAAATTTGACATCCAGACACAAGAAGGAAGAGATGCCTGAGAAAGTAATCAGGGAAAAGAAATCAAAAGGAACTTATCAAAGTTGAACTATTTACATTCCTATATGGAAAAGCAATATCTGTGACTGATGATATCTTTCTCACTATGAAAATAATGGAAGAAGGGGGTGTGGTCATATGAATACATATGTGAATGTGTGTGTATATGGTTACAGTTATATATGGATAGAGGGCATAGGTTGAATTTGTTGGGAAGGGAGAATACTCAAGGGATGAAATTATGAGGTGAGAGAGGAAAGTGGCAAGAGGAGATGGGGAGAGACAGGGTAGGGTAAACTATCTCATGTAGAAGAAGCAAGGGGAAGTGGTTGCAAGGGAGGAGGAGAATAGGAAGGCAAAAAAGGCAAAACCACATTCTCATTGAATTTGGTTCAGGGAGAGAATGACATACATACTAAATGGGATATCTCAACCTGCAGCAGAATAGGGGGAAGGGGGATGAGAGGAGGGATGATTGATGGGAGGGCATCCTTGGGGGGAGGGGAGGTTGGAAGTACCCACTATAGAAGAGGGACAGGATCACGTAGGGAATGGACCAGGTCGGGGGTGGGATGAGTGGGAGGGAAGTATAAGCAGCCTTGTACAATATATCTACTATGATAATGTTTTGCATAGCTAGACATGTACAACATATACTGAATTACTTATCTCCCCAGAGGGAATGGGTGACAAGGGAGGAAGGAAATGGATCTGAAATTCGAGGTCTTAACATTAAATGTTTCAAATATATATAAATACTATTATTAATACTCTTTTGCTTATAATTGGGAGATAAGATGTGCAGGCATTGGGACACAAAGATTCACCTTACTCTAATGGAAAAGTCGAAGGGGGTATGGGAGAAGGTATGGGAGAGAGCAGATTGGAGGAAGCAATATCTTGTGGGACTGCTATTCTGGGAGGCTGGGTAGGGGAATAACAGGGGGAAAATGATTGTAACTCAAAATCTGGCGGAAATGAATGATGTAACACAGAAGTTAATAAAGCATTTGTTTAAAAAAAAAAAAAGAAATTACTATATCTGAGGTGGCTAGGTGGCACAGTGAGTAGAGTGTTGGCCCTGGAGTCAGAGGGACCTGAGTTCGGATCCGACCTCAGACACTTAATGCACACACAAACAAAAACCTAGCCGTGTGACCTTGGGCAAGTTACTTAACCCCAATTGCCCTCCAAAAAGCAAAAAAAAAAAAAAATTACTATACTAGTCCAGGCATGAGGTAGCAATTGAACTAGAGATAGGTATAAAACAGAGTGGAACCAAGAGACACATTACACAAATGCTTACCTACTTATAGAATCCAAGAATGCCAGAGCTGAAAGGAACTTCAGAACAGAGACTATCGGGCCTTGAAGAGACCTTAACACCTAAGACACAGCTAGAGAATCTTAAAACATAAAACGTTAAAATTGGAAGAGATCTTAGAAAATAAACTGTCAAACTCAGAGGGATTTCAGAAGATAAAGTTGGAAGGGGTCACAGAAAGTGAAATGTCAGAGTTGGAAGGGGCTTTAAAACACAAAATGTCAGTACTGGAAAAAGGCCTTAAAAAGATCTTGAACTAGAAGGGCTTTAAAAAAAAAAAGCACTTGAGCTGGGAGAGGCCTGAAAACCAAGAATTTTGGAGCTGGAAGGACTTGTCTAATCCAACGCCTTCATTTTACAGTTGGGGAAAATGAGGCCAAGAAGGGGAAATGAAAGCACCACATTTAATTCTGTCCCTGAAAATTCTGAACAAAGCAAAAAAAATGTCACCACTTGGAAACTCGGGAAAAAACATATTTAAACACAAAACACCACAGGGAGTTGGAGTTAGCTGAATGACAGAGGGAAAATCGTAACACTGACCTGAAATATCTGAGTAACTCAATGCTAGCAAACTGTAGAATCGAGGGAAACCTACAATGCCTTTGGCTGAGTGTATTCTTTCTCCTTCTTGAAGCCCACATGTATTTATTGGAAAGTTGAATTCACGTGCTTCTGATTCATCCATACTTACCCTAGGCTGGTCTGTAACAGGCTTTGAATGTGGAAGCAGCCTCTTTTAAGTCTTTGTTTAGCCAACAGTAGATACACTAAAACCTCCAGAAATGAAAAATGCAATCTCTGGCTAGACCTTGGCTCTCAATAGGCCAGGTGGAGATTGAGACCACTAGAAATAAGCAACATAAGCAACAACTTTGGGCAGCCCAGTCAAGGTGAATAAAAAGAAAAATGAGCAATACTGGAAGACCTAGGTCCCGGTTGGCCCCTAATTCACTGTGCATCTTTTCAACAAGGCAATTTTCTCCCTGGATCTGCTTCCTTATCTGTAAAATGGGAGATGATGGTTGGATTAGACGATTTATTTGGAAAAAACCAACATGAATTTGACAAACATTAACCAACAAGTGCATTTCCTTATAAAACAAAGAACAGAGGGGCAGCTAGGTGGCGAAGTGAATAGAGCACCAGCTCTGGAGTCAGGAGGACCAGGGTTCAAATGTGGCCTCAGACACCTAACACAAAACTAGCTGAGTGACCTTGGGCAAGACACTCACCCTCTGTGGAACTCAGTTTCCTCTGAAAAGAGGAAGGTTAGAAAAAGAAAAGAGGAGGTTAGATCAGATGGCCTCCAAGGTCTTCAAAAAAGAATCCACATCTATGGTCCTCATTTCCTTAAGGCTTTAACCTGAAGGCACTCCTATTCCTAGACTGTCCTTAGTGCAGCAACTTCCCTCTGCCTCACCCAGACTCTCTGTTCAGGCCCAATCAGGCCCTTTGATCATCTTGTCTCCCAAACCATCACAAACCCAGCACACATGGACAAGAGCACCAAGGCCTCTTCTTCAAACCCTTTATTAGACACTTAGATAAGGCAGAACTCTGTTCAGTGGCTATTCAGCCAGGGGAAAAGGCTCCTAAGGAGGCTGAGAAGATGATGATCTTCACAGGGCTGATGCAGAAGGAGAGACTGAGGCAAGGCCTCCAAAGAACAAAAGTCTTTGAAAGAAGAGCTCTTGGTTTACATACAAAGATATCATTAAGATAGTCTCATATGAGAGAATCCTCACTATACTTGGTAAATGCATATTTTTTTTTGTTTCAGATTCTGGCTCTCAGGATGCTGACAGCGAGGTCCTCCCCTGCCTAATTTCAAGTTAACTCTGTTTTGTTGTTAGACTGCTGGTCTTGGAGGTTTGAGAAAATGGGAGTTCTGGAGGGCAAGAAAGGAGGAGTATCACAAACTAGCTTGAATTCTCCCACTCTCAATGGTTTAAATATTTGAGACATGGCCTGTGTGATGAGTGGTTATTTCATGAATCATGAGTTTATGTGATAATTGTATTGGGATCCCTAGTACAGAACTGTGACCCTTTTTGGCAACACCCCAGTCCTCAAACTGTTACAGAGCAGGCCATGAAGATAAATGAGTTATTTCTCTGAACCTTCTTCCTTCACCTTCAGCAGAAACACTCCATGCTGGCTCGGACACGTTCCATCTCACTCAAGAAGTTATAGAACTGAGGCAGGGTTAACTCTAGGGAGAGAAAACTCAGTGTCACGTAAATGTTTCCAATTTTTATAGATTCCTCAAAGGGTTACAGTTGGGTTTTTTTTTTTTTAAACCTTCCCTTCGGGGGTGGCTAGTGAATAGAGTACCAGTCCTGAAGTCAGGAGGACCTGAGTTCAAATCCAGCCTCAGACACACTTGATACACTTACTAGATGTGTGACCTTGGGCAAATCACTCAATCCCAATTGTCTTGCCTTCCTCCCTCCAAAAAAAGCAACCAAACAAACAAACAAACAAAAAACAAAAAACAAAAAAACCCTTTCCTTCTGCTAGGTCTACAAATACTGAAATGACAAGAAAAAAAAACACATATAAAAGGATGAAAAATGACAGATTTCCACAGAACGAAGGTTAATCTTCATGGTGTTCAGAGTGATTTCTTCTACCAAGATAGTTTTAAATGTTTTGTATCATTTGGTTACAACATAAGCTTCTTAAGGCAGGAACTCCCATTTTTGCCTTAGTCTTTTCAGAGCCTGACACAGAGCAGGCACTTACACATGCTTGCTGACTGACGGTTTTATGGACATGCTTTATTTCTCCTAACTATAAGCCTCTTGAAGGCCAAGCCATGCATTGTTCATCCTTATAACCTCTTACGTGTTTACCAGAGAGCAGTTTCAATCAGTGTTTATGGGAAACAATTGAATCTTGAAGAATTTCAATCCCCAATTCCTATCTCTTCTTTCTGAAAGTCTGACCCACTGTAGGCTATCCAAAGTCGCCAATTTCTTGTTACAAACCTCCCTGTCATACTTTCAATTCCACCTGGAAGGTCCCTGGGTGGGCACAGCGGATAGAATACTGAACTGGGTATAATGAAGACCCCAACTCAAATTCCCCCTCAGACACTTAATCTTGCTCAGCTTCATTCCTCTTACAAGAGCACCTACCTTGCACAGTGGTTGTGAGGCTAAATGAGGTAATATATGTGAGAGCACTATATAAATGCTGGTATTATTATTGCTCAACACTACTACATGCAGGGTACTTGTCCTAGAAGGAAGACAATGACAGACTTCTTGCTCCCACATTCTTCCCTACTGGAGACTCCTATATGCACAAGTTGCCATAGGCAGTACAGTGGTTAGAACTCTGGGCCTAGAGTCAGGAAGACTTGAGTTCAAAGCCAGCCCCAGGCAGCAGATGTGTGACCCTGGGCAAGTCATTTAACCTTTTGCCTCAGTTTCCTCACCTATAAAATGGGGATGATGATGATAATGATGATAATATCTCCCAGGGTGGTTGTGAGGATCAAAGGAAATGACAGCTATAAAGTACTTAGCATAGTACCTGGCACATAAGAAGTGCCAGCCAAATTATTACCAGTATTATTATAAATGGAAATTTTCAAATAAACATAGAGATCTTTTTTTTCTTTTTGGAGGGGGGAAGGCAGGGCAATCCTGGTTAAGTGACTTGCCCAAGGTCACACAGCTAGTAAGTGTTAAGTGTCTGAGGCTGGATTTAAACTCAGGTCCTCCTGACTCCAGGGCCGGTGCTCTATTCACTGTGACACCTACCTGCCCCAAGACCCTTATTTCATAGAAGGGAAAACTAAGACTCTGAATAGGGAAATAGCTTGTCAAAGCTCGATGGTGATGGCCCCCAACTGCCACTCCTTTTTACCCTCGCCCTCTTACAAGAGCTCCACAAATGAAGAAAAGCTAAATACAGGTCCAAGTAACAGAAGAGAAATGCTTCTGATCTGTAATAGCCTTGCTCAGGAAAAGGGAGGCAGGACTCACCTATATACACGTTTTCAGTCTGGTTTCCTTTTTTAACCACCAACTTCAACTGACAGAGAAAAAGAAACAAAATCCAAAGCTGTCAGCTTTTAACTTCATAGTTCCCTGTGAGTAGCAGTCTGATTCTCCTCCCAAACCTGTTTCCTAAATGTATCCCAGTTATCTGACAATCAAACATTTTACATAAAACAACTGGGTTCCATTAAAATGATAACATTAATTATGGTCATCCCCTCCCCTCAAGCTCCCAAAGAATCCCAGAGTTGAAGAGCTGAAAGAGAACTCAATGGTCATCTTGTCCCGGCACCAAAGCCCAAATCCTCACTACAACACTACCTGCAAATGGGTTGTCAAGGAGCCTGTGATGAAGCCCTTTATTCTAATAACATGTCAGGGATCTATGGGGAGTCCCATAAGTATTGGTGCAGTTTTAAGTTATTGAAGCTTAAATTTGCTAAGCATTAAGACTTTGGGGACTCCCTGTATTTGTTTCTATGAATGTTCTCTGGAAACACAGCGCAGATTTGATCCTAATTACCTTTATTCTAAAAGATTAAATGACAAAAGCATGCATATTTACAAATTTTTTTCTTGGGGGGAGGGGAGCTAAGGGGGTGGAGAAGGAAGACTTACTTGTAAAAATATACTCCCCACTTTCTGCAGTTCACTGCTCCCTGATGTCACTGTGACACAGAAGGGAAAAATCAAGAATATGAGATGAATTGAGAGACATTCCTGAAGGGTGTGGAAGTGTTTGAGAAGCTTTATTTATACACACATCTTATTGGGCAGCTTTTGGACAGCAGTTTTAGGAGTCCAACACTCTTCTATGTGTTATTATTCCATTTTTCACATAAGGAAAACACTCGAGGAGGTGGAGGGACTTTCCCATTGTCACTGAGGATGTCTTATGTAATTACGCCATACACTGGCTTTCCACAGGAAAGGCAATAAACAAGTCACTGGCCCAAGAGTTACTTGAAAGATCCAGGTTCTACCGACCACCTAACAGATGGATCATCAGGGCCAAGTGGAAACAGCAAAATGAAAAGCTTTCCTAGCTGGAAAAATAGGTTAGCAGTGTTTAGAAGCTAGAGTTAGAGAACATTTTATTACTCAGGCAGCAGGGTCCCCATTGAATTAGCATAAACACCCTTCTATAAGAAGACAACATCTTCCCCATTTGAAGTTCACTTTCTTCCAAAAGAATTTATACACACACCTCCCCTAATCACCCCCCCATTAATTTCAAACCTGCTTCAAACTAGTTACCTCCAAATTTCCACTCCATATCTATAAGCTGGTTGATCATCAATGTCTGTCCTATTGCCCATCGTGCAAGTGTGGAAGATTTCTGTTTCCACTGCCAGAATAAAAACAAATTAAAAAATCACATGAAAAGAAAAAAAAACTTTCTTCTTTCTACCATTTCCTCTACTTCCCAACCCTCTCCTTCCCCCAATAAGAGATTCAGTTCTGAGCAGTAGACCTAAGAAGAAGGCCTACATGTCCCTATCCAAAAAAGGGGACAAGGAAGAGGGAGGAATTTAAATATCTTCTTTCTTTCCAAAATAGCAATGGTGGTGGGTATAAAAATAGTGAAATATCACTTATTAATTCTGAAAGTTTAAATCCAGCCCAAGGGGAAAAAAAAACCATGCACTGAAAGTATCATCAAATTTATATGGTGATAATAAAAGCTCACAGCAATAAAACACTACAAAGCTCTTTCTGGACAACAATCCTACTGAGTAGTACAAGTATTATTAACTCCCTTTTAATATACCCAAAGGTCAGAATCTGGACCTCAAAATGGGTCCCTTGACTTTAGGCCCTGTACTTTTTTCCTTTTCTTTTCTGAGGCATAGGCAATGCCCACTAAGGAAATTTCCTCCACCAAAGTGGAGAGTACAAGCACCTTTCCCACAACATAGTCTTAGAGATTTAGGGATAAGGACAGAAGGGGAAAGACACTGGGGCTAAATGACTTGCCAGGGGTCACACAGGCAGTCATTTTATCAGACATGAGGCTTGAACCTAAGCCTTCTTAACTCTTGCACCCTGCCAGG
This sequence comes from Gymnobelideus leadbeateri, assembly GCA_011680675.1. NCBI lineage: Eukaryota > Metazoa > Chordata > Mammalia > Diprotodontia > Petauridae > Gymnobelideus > Gymnobelideus leadbeateri. The sequence goes on from WOXC01009653.1 coordinate 47,597, forward strand.
CAGCCTTTCCCCAGTTTTCTTTTCTATGACCCTATGCTATTGAACTAAAACCATTAAGCCAACAGAAGTTATCTGTAGTTGACTGTTTTCTCCAAATCAGTATTTTTCCTTTTATGAAGTAAAATAGGAATACCCACATGAATGAGATCACAGATGCACTGGAGTATTGGAAATAAAAACAAGAAATCTTAATTAATCCTGATTAAAAGGAATTGAGATACCTTCTCAGAAAAATAAGTGGCTTTCTCTTCACTGAGTCCTGAGGGAAAAAAGAATGAGGATTAGCATAATAAAAGGCACCAATCACTTAATATTTAGCAGAGGCAAATAAAGGGCCTACCCAGAGTAATGAAATCTGCTCTGACCTGCTCAGCAGTCATATTCTTCTTCAAGGCACCTAGGAAGCAGAAAGACAAACTCATTTTAAACCTGAGAGCAGTCAGCCTTTGCAGGTTTAATGAGTGTCCTGGGCTGTGCAAGGGAGACCAAAGAAATAAAAGACTTAAGACTCATATAGGGTTTAAAATCTAAAATGGAGAAAGGAAACAGGCAAGAATTAACAAGGCAATCTGACTGAACAGATATATATTAAGCAATGTACAACACACTGTGCTAGGTACTAGAGGACACAAAACCTGAGGGTCCCAGGACTTAGCGATTGAAGGGATATAAAAGATCATTTAGTCTTTATTTTAAGGAGAAGGAAACTGAGGCTCAGAGAAAGGAAGTAACTTGTCCAAAGGAACAAAGTAGCAAGTCTTGAATTAGAATCCGGGGCTAATAATGAATTATGAGTCCACTACATGAAAGCCCTGGGGCAGATAGAAAGGTCAAGTGACATAAATGGTCCTATACTGTGCCCTCAAGAGGCTTCTATTGTAACTGACAAGGGGATGAAGACAACGGCCTGGTATGGGGACTGATTTTATGTAGAGAACAGAACTAGGGCTCTTTGTGAGTCAAGATTCTAGTTCTGACTTGGCAAATCATTTCTCTTCCCTGGACATCAGCTTTCTCCTCTGCTAAATGAGAGGGTTGGACAAGGATTCTGAAGTGTAAAGGGAGTAAGAGAAACAACTAACATGGGTTAATTAGGGAAGGCTTCCTAGAAGAGATAGGAATCTACCTGGGTCCTTGAAGGATGCCTGTTATGAATAGGTAGAAAAAAAGGGTGGGAGTGGGAGGAGAGAAATCACATCTAATAAAATTCAAAGCAAAGTGGCTTACAGGGGAAAGCAAGAAAGGAGATTTTACAAGACTTAAATTTTATAGATTATACTGAGCTCCTAATCAACTTGTAAGAAATATCACCCCTTTCTTCGTAGATTCTACTTGTTTAAAGATATCAGCTGGATCCTATAGGAATTAAACTCGTGGCTAAGCTGTCAACCCTCTGGCTAACAGCAGCTTAAATTCTAAAGTTCCTTCCTATAAGGCCTAGCTAAGTCAACCCCCTGAAGCCCTGGGGACCAGCCCCTGCTGAGATGTCAGGCTTTGTTCTGAAGTCAGGAGAGGCTTCAAGTCTCTGAAGTGGTGTGGGGGAACAAAGTTTATAAATGTGCATACCTTCTCTAGGCTTTTCAACCAAAATTCTACAGTAGAAAGTCACAAATAAATGCCTGGTGGTTTTGCCACTGATTTCTTCCCAAACTTCAAGCAGAGGCTTAAAGAACAAGAAGTGAAGATATAAGCTCTTATGGGCCCCAAACTGCCTCCTCCTTTTACTCCTCCAACACTCAGACATGTCTAAAGCCACAAACACCTGAAAAGAAACCATTTAAACAAAGAGAGGAAATCTTTCATCTCAGAAATCTGACAGGACAAGGAAGTCTAAAGTGAAGAAAGGCAAAAATATCAGGAAATAACCAGGATGCACTATGTGCTTTTGGGCAGCCTATGCAGGCTCAAAAGAGTCAGCCCACAGTCCCATCTAAACTTTAAGACACTGGATCCAATGGATCTACTCTGGAGGGCCCAAAGAATCTTTCCTAACTACTGAAATTTTCCCAATAAGAAAACTCCTAGGAATATCATAACCAAATTCCAGAGTTCCCAAATCAAGGAGAAAATATTACAAGCTGTCAGGAAGAAACAATTTGAATATTGTGTAAACACAATCAGGATAACACAAGATCTGGCAGCTTCTACACTGAGGGATCAAAGGGCTTGGAATATGATTCCGCAGGTCAAAGGAACTGGGATTAAAACCAAGAATCCCTACCCAGCAAAATTGAATATCATGTTTCAGGGGAAAATATGATCATTCAATGAAATAGAGGACTTTCAAGTATTCTTGATGGAAAAACCAGAGCTGAACAGAAAATCTGACATTCAGATACATGAAGCATGAGAAGGTAAACAGGGAAAAGAAATCATAAGGAACTTATTAAAGTTGAACTATTTACATTTCTGCATGGAAAAACAATAATTGTAACTCATGAGACTTTTCTCAGTATGAGGATGGTTGAAGGGAATATATATGTGTGTGTGTGTGTGTGTGTGTGTGTGTGTGTGTGTATATATGTATACATACATATATATGTATAGGAGAGTGTATATGTGTATAAATACATATATGAGTATGTATATATGTGCATACATGTATATATAGAGGGCACAGGATTAGTTGAATAGGAAAGGATAATATCTAAAACATAAAATTAAGAAGTGAAAGAGGAATATAATGGAAGGAGAAAGGGAGAGATAGAATAGAGTAAATTATCTCATTTAAAAGAGGCAAGAGAAAACTGTTAAAATGGAAGGGAAGAGCATAAAGGTGAAAGGGAATGGGACAACCTTACTTTCACTGAATTTGGCTTAAGGAGGGAATAACATACACACTCAATTGGGTACCTTATCCTACAGGAAAGTAGGGGGGAAGGGAAGGAAGATAGAAGGGAGGGCAGATTGGGGGAGAAGGTAGTTAGAAGCAAATACTTTTGAAAAGGGACAAGATCAAAGTAGAAAACAGAATTAAGTGGGGGAGGGATAGGATGGAGGGAAATACAGTTAGTCTTTCACAATATAACTACTATAGAAACATTTTTCGTAACTACACATGTACAACCTATATTGAACTGCTTGTCTTCCCAGTGGGAGTGGGTGAGGAGAGAAGAAGGGAAAGAATCTGGAAATCAAAGTTTTAAAAACAAATAATAAAAAAAAATTGTTTTTTACATGCAACTGGGAAATAAGATATACAGGCTCTAGGGTACAGAAATCCATCTTGCCCTACTAGAAAGCTGGGGGGGTATAGGGGAGGATATAAGAGACAGCAGATTAGGGGAAGCAGTATTCAGTAGGCTCGCTATCTTGGGGTGGGGGGGTGGGGGAAAGATGGGGAGAAAATCTGTAACTCAAAATTTTGTGGAAATGAATGTTGAAAACTAAAAATAAATAAATAAAAGATTAATTACAAAAAAAAGTATCTAACTCCTGAAATTTGCCTTTGCAGTGATTTACTAAAATGAACTTATAAAGTACTATGTGGCTTAGCATGATGCTTCTCACATAGAGAGTTGGAGGGAAAACTCTTTTAGAGGAAGAAGACTGTTACATTTAAAACTTTAAAACCTCATTCGAATTTGAGCTAAATCTTTAAGGATCCAGAGTATCTCTCAGGCCCCCTCCCTGACAGGACAGAACAGAAGAGAGCTTTGCTTGAGAAGGGCCTGGGCGAGAAAGGCCTGGTGTTGCACCAGGGCACAGAAGTGGAGTCATGAACAGGTATAAGCTGGACAATCACAGAATTTGGGGCCAAAACTTTCTCATTTGAGCTTTGGGTTGTTTTGGTTTTGTCAGGAACAATAAAGTTATTTCTCAGGAGTTTGTTTATTATAATTAGAGAAGAAAGGTCCCTAGACTAAGCCACCGTGAAAAAACTTAAGAGATCAACCTAGTCCTTGGCACTTTTACTCTCTACTAAATCAATGAGCGCAGAAAACTTAATCGGTTTGGATCTTTTCTCAAATCAGGGGCACTCAAGGAGATAGCCTAGCACAACACACACTGCAATAGGTGGCTGCCTTGACTAAAACAGAAAGGAGAGCCAATTAATGAGGCATCTGTATATATGAAGGATTAGAAAAGGAAAAACTGGTGGTGGAAGACCAATTATGGATTTTTCCTGCCTACTTTTACCTACTACAATAGGTTCAGGTCTCCTCTATGCTAAAAACCCTTCACTTGACCTTGGTATGCACCTCAGCCTACTGTCCTAGTTTTCTCCTCCTTATTCACCACTTTGACCCCCAGGTTCAAAATCATTCTCTCCAAAGCAGCCAACACTGTATTCCCAAAGCTAATGGCCTCTTGTCAATCCTCATCTTCTTTGAGCATTTAGCAGCAACTGACACTACTGGCGTCTCGTTCCCTTCTGGGATACTTTTTCTCCTCTCTTGGATTCTGTAATACCAGATTCTCCCCAAGATTTCCCTTATATCTAACTGCTCCTATGGCCTATTTATCCTCTCCCTCCCCAAATGAAAATTCTGTCTTCACTCCATTTTTTCTTCACTTTTTATTTTTTTCTTCCTAGGTGACCTCATCCACTCCCTATGGCTTCAACAGTTACCCCTATGAAGACGGATTTCGTTTTCTGTTTGTTTGTTTGGGTTTTTTGGAGGTAATAGGGGTTGAGTTGTCCAGGGTCACACAATTATTAAGTGTCTGAGGCCACATTTGAACTTACATCCTCATGGCTCCAGGGTCATGTACCACCTACCTGCCCCTTGAAGATGAATTTCAGATCTCCATCTCTAGCCCTAGCCCTTCTCATAAGTACCACACTCAAATTTCCAACTTGACACTAGAGACCTACACTTCGATATCCTCCTCCTACTTCTTGTTCAACGTGTCTGCTCCTCCTCATCTTGATTTTAATATTTATCCTAATAGCATCACACTCCTATTAGTCAACCAAGCACTACATCCTGAAGTTATTACCCTTAATACCTGATCGCTCCTTTCGTCTCACATCTGATTAGCTGCCAAGTCTTCCTTATTTTATCTGAGCCTCTCCTTTCTCTTTACTGTATGTCTTCACACTGTTCCCCACTCAGTGTAGGCTCTCCACTGGGTGCACTGGGCCTATTCCTCTCCACAGCCCCACTCCTGACTGCCAGACTCTCCTGAAGCTAGAGCAGGCTCTCTTCTCAGTTACAGGGACCGCACTCCTCATAGATGCTTCTAATGACTCTCTTTTGACTCCCTGGGCCTGCTCCTTGCTGACTGCAGTACTGGGTAACTAGCTCTGCTATAAAGTGCCATCTCCAAAGAAAGGGTGAGGAAGAAGAAAAAAGAGAAATCTTTCGGGGTGGCTAGGTGGCGCAGAGAGAAGAGCACCAGCCCTGGAATCAGATCCAGCCTCAGACACTTAACATTTACTAGCCATGTGACCTTGGGCAAGTCACTTAACCCTAATTGCCCTGCCTTCCCCCCTCCAAAAAGCAAAAAAATAAAAAATAAAAAATCATTTTTTGAGCTTAGATGACTAACAGAAAAAGTAAAGCCAGGTTGTTGGGTTTTTGTTGTTGGGTTTTTTTTTGGGGGGGTGGGAGAAAATAGAAGAAGGGAAGCATAATAACCTGGACCCAATCAGAATGCCAGTGAAAAGAAGTAACACAAATTAAGGAAAGGGAAGAAAGGATAGACATGATAACACTTGAATCTGTTCAAAGTCAAGGATGTTCCAACCAACTAAGACCCTTACATAAAAACCTGAGAAAATGTCAGTTTCAGGCTCAAATGAATACACAGCCAGCCTTCTCTCTTACAACCAGGAACATTTCGTTTGCTATGTTAGCTTTACTTTGAGAAAACAGGAGGCTAAACTGCTAGGACCATGTTTCTTAGGTGATATAGTGTATAGGGGGCTGTGCTCAGGGTTATGTGTTCTCTACTTAGATATGCCAAGAACCCTACCTTCATGAAGGTAGTAGTCTAACAGGGGGAGAAGAAACAAGACATAGAAAACTATAGTCCACAATGTCACATGATAAAATATACATAAAATACTTTGTGAGGTCCACGGAAAAAGGTTGTTACCAATAATTGGGGCTGGGGAGAGGGAAGGGAAAAGAGAAGGGACCTTTTTGGAGAAGGCATTTCAATTGTGCCTTTAGGGAAATAATAGAAATCTATCAGCGAGAAAAAAGGAGAATATTTAGTGTATAAAGAACAACGAAAATAAATGCAGAGAAGTGGGAAAGCAAAGGGCAGGTCTTGGTTCGTGGAGCTAACAGTTCTGCAGAGCTCCTGAATGAAGATGAGATGGTTAGAAAGGGAGGGATAGAGCTACCTAGGATTGGGACAATAGAAGCCACTAAAGATTTCTGAGTGGAGGTCTGATGGGTATTCCTTCTGAGAGTGACTCAGTACTCCTACTTCGATACCAATAGAATGTAAGCTCCTTGGGGGCAGAGGCTGTTTCATTCTTTGTCTTTGTATCCCCAGTACCTTATATTGCATGTAAGAGGCACTTAATAAATGCTTGCTGGCTGAGTGAATGCCTAAGTGTATAATCCTCCTGCACAAAAGGATCAACCCTGAATGTCATTAACAAATCTTGACTAATAAACAAACACATACTATGGTCATGGTCTAGTTGACTGCTCCTCCTCCTCCTCCATTCAATTCATTTCACCTCAACTAGTATTTACTGAGCCCTTACCATGAAGTAACCAAAACAACTGCTGGTCCCAAGAAGCAAACAGTTTTTTTAGGGAAACGAGAGACACCTGTGAAACAGGTAGCAAAAGAAAGATTAGCTGATTAAATGGTGAAATACAGATAAGTATGGACAGAAATAGGAAAAAACCATTCATTCAGCAAACATTTATTATGTATCAGTGCTGGGGATAGAAAAACTCCTCTCGGAGCTTATAATGACTGCAGATCTCTGGACCTGAACTATGGTGTGAAAGCTGGACAGGTGGTATGTAGGGGAGGTGGGAGAGGGAAGAGGATAAAGAACACTGGTCTGGGTGTTGAGAGATCCCTGTTCTATATTAACTCACAAGTAACCTTGGGCAATTTCTTTCACTCTTTGAGCCTCATTTTCTTCGACCTTAAAAAGTAGGCAGTTGGACTTAAGGTCTTTTTCAAGCTCTGGAATTCTAACACTGGCTGGAGACCAGGAAGTCAGTCAGAAAGCTTTCCTCAGAGCTAAACTGACTAATAGTACAGAAATGTGCTAGCATATCACTGTGTCAGAAACTGTGAATATCAAGAACTCAGAGAAGCATGGAAAAGTTTACAAACTGAAGGAAAGGGCAAAGGCTGGAAAGTAATATACACAATGACAATGATGGAATGGGAGAGAACAACAAAAATCCTTGACCTAAACACTTGGTTAACTGTAAAAACCAGGGTTGGTTCCAAAGAGATGATATACCTCCTCCTTACTTCTTTGCAGAGGTGAGGTACTAAGGGTGTGAGATACTGCATACACTGGCAGACTTGGTTGATGTCATTTATTTTTTTTTTTGGAGGGCAATTGGGGTTAAGTAACTTGCCCAAGGTCACACGGCTAGGTTTTGTTTGTGTGTGCGTTAAGTGTCTGAGGTCGGATCCGAACTCAGGTCCTTCTGACTCCAGGGCTGACACTCTATTCACTGCGCCACCTAGCTGCCCTGTTGATGTCAATTTTTAAACAACTTTTTTCTTGTTAAACGGCATGAACAATGATGTCGAGATGGAAGAGTCTCAAGGAAGGACAGATAAACTTCACACACAACTGATATAGAAATCCATTTCATTCAACAAGAAAACAGGAAAGGAAAAGGGAGAAGGAAGAGGGAGGAATTAGTTCTAAGCAAAACAAACTAAAAATTTACAAAAAAATTTGTAGCAATTCTTTTTGTGGTTGCAAAGAACTGAAAACTAAGGGGATGCCCATCAACTGGGGAGCATTCCTCACATATATCATTCCATCTCTTACCTCCTTGCTTTGCCCTGGCTGCTCCCCCTCTTACCTCCACCTCTTCAAAGCCCTGGCTTACCTCCCAAGATTTCACCCTTCCTTGGCCCTCTCCTAGCTGTTAGTTTCTCTCTAAAGTTACTTCCTCCTGACTCTATATGAATCTTGTATGTACCTATTTATTTATACACATGTCTCTTCCAATAGAACGTAAGTTCCTTGAGGAGCAAAGACTATTTTTGCTTTTCTTGGTAAGATCTCATCCTGGACCTCCCTACCCTCACATCTCCAAGCACTTAGCACATTGCAGGACACACAATCAGCCCTTAATCAACGCATACTGACTGAATGTCTGATGGAATATTTGTTTTATAAGTGAAGGCTAAGAGGGAAAAGTCATTACTAATGGTGTGGAGCTCAAATAAAGAAGTGTTATGTGAGTTGGGCTTTAAAGATTAGGTCCCCCCCTCCCCTCCCAAGCTAGATGGCAAAGTGGATAGAGTGGCTCTGGAGTCAGAAGGACATGAATTCAAATCCATCCTCAGACACTTGACACTTACTGTGTGACCCCTAGGAAAGTCATTTAACCCCAACTGCATAGCAAAAAAAATGACTAGGTGGGCAAAACAGGCACGGGGGAAAGGGAAAGAGCCCTAGAGAGGGAACACTCTGAGTTAAGAGCACAGCAGGAGAAGTCCAAAGAGCATATTCAGGGAAAGACTCCAACTTGGCTATCGCAGAGAATATAAGAAGTATGGTGAGATAGAGGTGAAAAAAAGCTTGGGTCTGTAATGCCAGCAAAGGAGTCTGAACTCACTTAGTAGGCAATAGAGATCTGTACCACTGAAGAGTCAGGGCTCCCATATTCAGAGCTAGAAGAGACCTCAGAGACAGCAGCTGCAGAGGAAGAAAAAGGGATCCAGAGAGCTAAGGTAAGGTGTAGAGCCGGGACTGAAGCCCAGGATGGGACCTTCTCCCTGTACCACACTCTCCTTAGATGTGATGGGACCAGATCTAAGTTGGAGCAAGATAAATTAGCAACATGTAATGGATGAATTGGATGGAGAGAAGGTGGAGCTGGGAAACTAGGTGTGGAGGGGGTCTGTCTTGGGAGGGGAGGGGGCAGATGTAAAAGCCATGGTATCCATAAAATCATCAAGACTTAGAAGACACTACTTAGGGTGAAGTAGATGAAAAGGACAGTTTCAAAGGAAGCTGGAAATACCATATGAATCAATACTGAGTGAATCAAGCAGTCAGTAGAACAGTTTATACAATGACAACAACACTGCCAAGACAAACAATTATGAAAGGCTTAAGAACTCTCATCAGTACACTAACTACAATTTAAGAGGACCAATGAGAAAGTATGTTACCAACCTCTTCATAGAGAAGGGATGAATTCAAGATGAAGAATGAGAAACAGTTTTCTGAATATGGCCAATACAGGAATTTGTTTTGACTGTGTTTGTTATGAGTGTTTGGTTTTTCCTTTTCTTTTTTAATCAAATGGAGAACAGAGAATAAATGGTTAATTGAATGGAGAAGAAGAGAATAAATGGCTAATTGAAATTTTTTTTTCAAAAGATCAGAAGCCTAAAGGATATATGAATGATAAAGGAAGAGAGAAGAGATAGCATTAAGTTTCCAACATGAGGGACAGCTAGGTGGCACAGTGAATACAGCACCAGCCCTGGAGTCAGGAGGACTTGTGTTCAAATCCAGCCTCAGACACTTAACACTTACTAGCTGTGTGACCTTGGGCAAGTCACTTAACACCAACTATCCTGCCTTCTCCCCCCAAAAAAGAAAAGTTTCCAACATTAGAGAGTGAATAGTAATGTCAATAACAAAAACATCAAGGGCAGACAATATATATTCACTCACCATTAGGCACTAGGAGAAGGCTTTTCACAATATTCTTTAAGGGCCCAAGGCTGATCTGATTGGTGGCAGCAAAATCTGACAGTTTAGCCAGGAATGTTTCAATCTGTAGCCCAGGAAGAACACAAACTCCTTAACATTTTTAAAGCTGGGAAACAATCTTTATAGCAAGTGTCTCTGATAAAGGTCTCATTTCTCAAATATATAGAGAACTGAGTCAAATTTATAAGAATACAAGTCACTCCCCAATTAATAAATGGTCGAAGGATATGAACAGGCAGTTTTCAGATGAAGAAATCAAAGGTATCTAAGGCACAAGAAATGCTCTAAGTCACTTTTAATTCGAGAAATGTAAATTAAAACAATTCAGGTACCACCTCATACCTATCAGATTGGCTAATATGACAAAAAAGGAAAATAAAGTGTATGTTAAAAGGTGGCACCAAAATTACTTATGTCCCTTCTGTACTTTTCTTTTATGTCTTGAAATATTTTACAAATGCTACTTTCCTTCCCCTCTTCTTTCTCTCTTACTACCCAATAATTGCCCCCACAAATAAAAAAAAAAAGCCCTCCCTTGTAACAAATAAATATGGTCTAACAAAACATTAGCCATGTCTGAAAATGTATTTCTCACTCTAAGCCTCTAATCCAGGCAATCTAACCTTTTTCTGTCATGAACCCCTTTAGCAGTCTAGTGAAGCCCTTCTCAGAATAATGTTTTTAATTGCATAAAATAAATGCATAAGATTACAAAGGAAAGCAACTGTACTGAAATAAAGATGTAGCTTTTTCAGCTCGCCTGGTTGATCTCCTAATCAAGAATAATGGCAAGAGCTCTCCTTGATTTTTCAGGACTACTGTCTTATGGGAACAGACATCGAGGCATCTGGATGGATATTCTGCTAGCACTCATGAGTCTATAAATACTTGAATGGAATAGTGGGTTATAATTTCCTTTTTTGGCAGGACAAGTGTCTGTTGACTACTATGATGTGATCAAAGCAGAAGATCTTGTTGACTGTGGCTAATGGCTTCAGTTTGAGCACCTTAAACATGCAAGATTGAGCTCTTACTACCATATGCCAAAGAATATTGTGGAATCATTGCATCTGCATCATGAGACAAGTGTGTGGATGGTGTCTGGAAAAGAACTAAGAAATCTAAAATAAAGCTTTTTGTATCATTCTTTGAAATGCCAAGATATAAAATCTTTATACATTTGGACAAAAGCTTTGGATTGTGTTATTTTGAATTACTGAATTTCACATAAAGAAATAATTGTTTGACTTTGAATTTATAGATTTATGAATGTTACCCATAACTTTGACTAACCTGATCATGATTTGTGTATGTCAGTATATTAATACAACTTATCCAGAGTCAAGACAGGCAGGTTAATCAAACTTTAAAAAAAAACCTAGTTTTTCTTTTTTTAAAGTCATCATTTTAAATTCAAAGCAATTAAAAATTTGGCACCTATGAGTAAAATATTGATGCACATATTTGAAAATGTTAAGTCTAGCCTAAATCTATCTTATGAAACAAATCCTTTAACACTGACTTATTTTATTCTTTTTAAAATGTGTGGTAAGTTTAAATAGTGTTGTGCTTTTGCTCTCTCTTGCCTTTTTAAAACGATACAGGTGTTTGGGGGGGATAAGATCCTGTTTTAGATAGGTAGAGATGAACTAAGGCTAGGTTTACTGTCATGAATTAGTAGTGACTAGTAGCATCACTTTTTACTTAATATATCAAAGTGGTATTATTTGAGTAATTTAGCAACAAAAGTTAGAAAACTAAGCAACTGGCCCCATTTAATTAAAAATTGGATTCCCGGATTTCAGGTAACATTTCTGTAATTGTATAATTTAATCCATTAAATGATAAGGTAACTATTGAAAAAAAAAGAAATAAAGATGTAATTCTATCCAAGATCCCCAGGTTAAGAACCCCAGCCCATCCCCTCTCTGCCAACGAGCAAGAAACCCTGGGTTACTTTCCAAGCTGTCCAGGACAACAGCTTCCCAATCAAACACTTCTGGTCATCAAGTAAAGGAACTCACCTCCTTGGGCTGAACCAAAAAGTAGAAAATCACTTCAGTCAGCGTAGCAAACTGCTGTGGAAAATGAAAATGAGAGTTTCAGTACATTCATCTACTGAATCAGATTCCTTGTTCAACTCCACTCTGGGCTGCAGTCTCAAAAGAGTAAGACCTGAGAACATTTGCAGCCCCAAACATCAACAACCTCTTCCTCCCCCTCCCCCTCCTGGCTCATTTCCCAAACCAGCCTTTGCCTCCAACACCCTGAAATCTCTTTCCAACAACAAACTACCACCTGCATCCAGTTCACTTAAGGAACGTTATTTTTAAAAATAGCTCATCAGCACCAGGAAGTATTGACACAGCAGTTGCTACATAAAGCTGTGAAGTGCAATGAGGATTCAATCGCCATTCAGCTATAGGCTACTGTACCAGGGCAACTACTACTCTACTGAAAGGCCCAGCTGCAATGCCACCTCCTTCAAGAAGGCTTCCAAGTGCCTTCCACCACAGAGGACTGCAGAGTGCTGGATTTAAACCAAATGAGAGGATCTAAGTTTCTTCCAGCATAGAGTATTACAAAGAATGCTGGATTTAAATCAAACAAGAGGATCTAAGTTCAAATCCTGGGGCAAGTGACCCACTAGGATTATGCAATCACAGATTTAAAGACAGAACTTCAGAAACCATCTTAGTCCTTAAAGTCCTGGCCTTCCTTCCAGCTGTAAATCTATATTTCCCTTTGATCCACACCAGCTGAAAGCAATCTTCTTCAATTGATTTCCTAGTGCTTCTCCATCTGTGTGCATGAGAGAGTCAGCAGAGACCTTGATTTGAATACTTCCTGGAATGAGCCGTGTGCCCATTAATTGGCAAGTCACAGAAACACCACTTAGTCTCAATTTCTTCAGCTACAAAACAGGGCTAATACTATTTGTAATTATTACCTCACAAGAGTGTGAGGACTAAATAAGATGACAAATGAATGTGAAGCACTGTTATTTCCCATATTAGACTACAAGCTCTTTGGGCACAGATCCTGGACTTCCTTTAGCCCATGACACGGTTAACAGAACAGACCCTTAATATGTGACTATTAAATGGATAAGAGAACTTTAAAGCTAGAAGACTCTTGGGGTCCTCTCCAATTCTAACCACAGGATGGCTGAGTGACCTTTGCTTGAAGACTTTTGGTAACTGTCACATTTGATACTTTAATAATTTTTGGACAGCTCTTAGTAAGATTTCCTTACGTTGAACTGAAATTATCCTAGCAAACATGCACCTAGTAGGTCAGGCAGGCAGTCAACTGGCATGTATTAAAGGGCCTACTATATGCCAGGCACTGGGCTAAACTCTGGGAATATAAAGAAAGGCAAAAAAACAGTCCTTGCTCCCAAAGAAGGAAGACAACAGGTAAAGAACTCTATAGAAACAAGACAAATACAGGATTATAGATACAGGATAAACTGGGAGTAGTCTCAGAGGGAAGACACTAAGATTAAGGACTGGGAAAGGCTTCTTGTAAGAAAGTGAAACTTTTTATTGATACTAGACTAAAAGACAGGGTAGTTAGGGTAGAGAAGATAAGAGAAAGTGTTCTAGGCATGGGAGTCAGCCAGTGAAAATGACCCAAGATGGGAGATGGAGTATCCTATTCCAGCAACAGCAAAGAGAGCAGAATCAATGGGACGAAGGGAATGTGGAGGGGAATAAAGTATAAGGAGAGAAAAGTGTAAGAATATGGGGAAAGGAGGAGCTGGGAAGCAGCCAGGGTATGAAGGGCTTTCAAATCTAACAGGTAGGTCCTAGCTCTCTCCTCTAAAGTAGAATTGGCCCCTTTTCCAAATGAACCCAACATATACAACCTTTACTGAAATTAAGTGAGAAGGGTTTGAATTCTGAGGACTCATGGACCTTCTTTTAGACTCAGCTCAAACATCACCTTCTGGCATAGAGTGATGGGAATAGAGTACCAGTCCAGTCAGGAGGACAGGAGTTCAAATCCAGCCTCAGACACTTAACACTTACTAGCCCTGTGACCTTGGGCAAGTCACTTAACCTCAACTGCCCTGCCTTCCCCCTCTCCAAAAAGAAGTGTAAAAAAAATTTTTTTTTTTAAATCAAACACCACCTTCTGTAGAAGACCTTTTTGGACCCAGCCTAGCCCCTATTACCCCACCCCCAATCCTGCCATCATCCTGGGGAGTAAGCCTTCAGGATAAGCAACCTAGCAACTACCTGTGCACCTGCAGCAGCCCCCAGTCCCTGAGCAGCCAGAGCTAGAACAAGAGAAAAAAATTCCCCCAAAGTCCTTGGCAGCACCAAATAGTGCAACATCAGAAAAGACATCAAAGGGGGCAGGGGGGAAGAAGAATCTCAGGCGTAAAGTTATCTTAGGTGGCTTCCTAGCAACCAGGAATGATTCAAATTATGGTATAAGAATATAATGGAATATGAGAAATAACAAGAGAATTTCAGAGAATCCAGGATATTATGAATGGATGCAAAGTAAAGAGAACAATTTATACAAGGACAACAACACTAAAGAAAAATAAACTTGAAGGACTTAAGAGGCGATGGGGAGTGGGGGGGGGGAAGACATTTTTCTGGACAAGGCCACAGAATGGGTTTGGTTTGCTGGACTTTGTTACAAAGGCTTTTCCCTCCTTTAGTTTTTCTGTTAGTGGAAGGGAGTGTTGGGGTAGGAGAAGAGACAGTGGTTAGCAACTGTGATATTAAAAGAAAAAAGGGGACTATTGTAGCATTTTTAAAAATGCAAAGAGAACAGGTGGAAGTTCAGAAAGAAGCACAGCCACACTGGGCATTTTTGAAAGTAACTGCACAATTAATTACATACTTTTAAAAAACTATCAATATAAAATGGAGATTCATCGTTTCATAAAGAATTCTCTTGTGTTCTGCTCTGTGTATAGAAAAAAATTTTTAATATTTGTTCAGAATTTTTTTAAAAAAATGTTAAATTATACCAAAGAAAATGCATTGCTACCTGCTTCACTTCAGCAACCTGGGGGCCAAGCGATCCTTTTCTTCTGATTTGAGGCTAAAACCTTCCTGAATTGGAGTTATGCCTCACATTAGAATATGAGGTTGGTCCGGAAGAGCAAACACCTTTTCTGTTTTCCAGGAACTAGTATTTTGAATTTAGTAAGAACTCAATAAACATTTGTTCTTCCTTCCTTCTTCCCTATGGTTCACTCATTAGAATGTAAGCTCCTTAAGGGCAGGAACTATTTTTTGCTTTTTTCTCTTTCGGTAACTCCACCCAGCAAAGGTACATAATAGCACCTAAAATAAATGTTTATTGCTTGATTACTAGCACACACCTCAGTACTCACACCTGTAAAAAGAGGTTTAAAAACATTTGCTTTATTTATCTCAATGGGGGGCGGAGAGACTCAAATACAATACTATATTAAGCTAAGAAGACAATTATCATTTGTATTATCTCCCAAATAGACTGCAAACTCCACGTGGGCAGGGGCAGTCTTCTCCATATTCATCTCCTTTAAAAGGTAAGTACAGAGCCATCACAGGTTAAGTACTCAATAAATATTTGTAGAAAGACTAAAAGTCTCATTAAGTTACAGCCTAGATGGGTTTGCTCCCTCAGGGCTAGGCTTCCAGCCCCAAAATAAACCCAACCTCAGCACAGCAAAACTAGGGGAACTTTCTATATTAAGAGTTAAGGTTTTATCCCGTGGGACTGCTATTTTGGGGACTTGGGTAGGGCAAAAATGGGGAGAAAATTTGTAACTCAAAATCTGGCGGAAATGAACGATGTTAACCAGAAGTTAATAAAGCATTTAAAAAAAAAGAGTTAAGGTTTTAAATCAAATTGCTTACTGCCTCAGGGAGGGGGGAAAGGTAAGGGAGGAAGAGAGAAAAATTGGAACTCAAAAAAATTTTTTGAATGAATGTTAAAAATTGTCTTTACATTGTAACTGGGGAAAATATTACTTAAAAAAAAAAAAGAATTAAGGTTTGTGGACATGTGAATTGGTCCAACCACTCAGGAAAACTATTTGGAATTATGGGAGAAAAGTCATTAAACTATTCATACCTTTGTCCCAGAGCTCGCCACTACTAGGCATGTACATCCCAAGGGCGTCAAAGATGGAAAAGGTCTATTTTTATTTTTTGTGCCAAATAGTCATACCATGACTTTGTGGTTGTTAAAAAGGTGCCCATCAATCCATCAACAAGCATTTATTAAGTACATACTATATATAGGCATAGTAGGAGGAAGTGGGGACACACAAAAAAAAGTGAAAAAGTCTGCCCTCAAAGAGCTTATATTCTATCAAGAAAGAAGTGTACATAAACAAGTAGAGAGCAATTTATACATACACACATCTATAACCTTCTACTAGGTATGGGTGGGAAGGGATGTCAGGAAAGACCTCATGTAGAATGTGGCATCTGAACTAAGCCTTGAAGGAAACTAGATTGACAAGAGATAAGGAAATTGTTTATTACAAGCATGAGGCACAAAGATGGGAGATGGGGTGTCCTGTATCAGGAATAAAAGGAAGCAGGTTTAGTCAGATCCTTAAGTGTGCTGGGGAAATCATGGCTATAAGGCTAGAAAGACAGTGTGTCACAAGGTGATGAAGAACTTTAATGACAAACAAGAGTTTGTATCTGACCCTACAAGTATCAAAAGAGTTACAAGCTTTGAGGAGGAGAGTGACATGATCATACTGCTCTTTAGGAAAAAATAGCTTTGGTGGCTAGGTAGAGGACAAAGTGAAAAAGAGAGATGGGAGATGGGGAGATTAATTAAGGAGAGGAGATTAATTAGGAGAGTAATTAGACTACTACAATAGCACTGGCAAGAGGTGATGGGGGTTTGAAGGTGAGAGTAATGTAAATAGAAAGAAAGAGTGGATGAGAATGTGAAGCTAGATTTGTCAAGACATGTCAATCAATTGGATATGTGGAAGGAGAGGGAAGAGTGGAAAATGATTCTAAGATTATAAACCTAGATGACTAGAAAGATAATAGTACATCCAAGAGAAACAAATCTGGAAGTGGGGTGGGTTTGGAAGAAATTATTACGAGTTTCATATAAGAGAGATGAGACTCAAAATGCAGAATTTTGGGGTACATCAATACAGAAACCTGTTTTGCTTGACTACTTATATTTGTATATGGGTTTTGTTGTTCTTTTTTTCCTCAGTTGGGGAAGGAGAAAATAAATACTTGTTGATTGGAAAAAAAATTTAATTATACAATTAAATATTGCAAGTTGTTTTAGACATGTTGCATTTGAGATGCCAATGGGACATGTGAGTTGAAATGTCCAATAGGCACTAGGCATTTTTGCACGAGAACTCAGGATGGATATATAGAAATGTTGGACAAATTATGGAAAATCAATTATTACTACTCTGTAGGGAACAACAAAAAAATGAGTGAAACAGTAAGACTTGTATGACTGGACACAGAAGCAGGAAAGTACGGACTACAGTAATGTAAATGAAAAGAATATTAACAAAGTCAAATTGTTATAATTATAATAACTAATCTTAGTCCCGGAGGAAGTAAGGAATTGCATTTCAGCTCAAGTCCCATCCTCAAGGAACTTTTCTAATTCCCATTAGTTCCCACCCTCAATAAAAAATTATTTTGTATATATTTATTTGTTTGTGAGAAGGTCATTTCCGTACGAATGTAAGTTCCTTGAAGGCAAGGACTGTTTTTGTATTTGTATACCTAAAATGCAGCAATGCCTAGCATATAGTAGGCCCTTATTAAATACTTGGGGATTGAATAATGATGCATATACCATTTGGTGGGTTTTGTTTAACTGTTTTTGTTACAAGGGAAGATTCACTGGATGAGCTAGAATGGTAGTATATTAAAAAAAAATTAATGCTGTAAAAAAAAGGAATCAAAGTGTTAGTTTTAAAAAGGGTATTAGTTTTGATTTTCAGGAAGAAATATGGTTTGTTCTCGTATTAGTGCTTGGCTGTATTTTGTAGTTTACACAGAATTCACCTTGTTTTTATTATCTTAATATTATCTTAATTTTTATAGAAAGGCTATATCAGACAACTGGGAAGCACAACATCCCACTAACAGAATACTGAGGTATTTGCTGATGGATTACAATATAACTTATATTTCATACCTCATTATGTGGAAAGAGCTAACGAGGTTATGCATTAATAGCAATAACTGATACCTCATTTGATACAAAAACCCCTTAAGTATATAACTAAAAGTATTATTACATCCCCATTACAGAGAGGAAAACTGAAGTTCAGATAATTTAAATGATTTGACTGTGGCAACAAAACCAGCACAGGGAATAGGAATTTGAAGGGAGATTTCCCCTGACCATAAACCTAGAACTTCTTTCAATTAGTCAAGGCTGCCTCTGCTCTCATGAAACTCACAAAATAGGTTAGAATCCTGGAATTTCAAGGGATGCTAGGGTTTTAGAGATCCTCTAAATTAGGCGTTCTTAACTTGCTGTCTGCAATCTTCTTTTTCCTTAAACCTTTGATAATCATTATTTTTTAAAATTAATTTTTAATATTGATTTTTTAAAGTTTCGAGTTCCAAATTCTCTTGATAGCTGTATTTTAATATAACTCGTTTCCTTTGTAACTTTATGTATTTTATATATTTAAAAACTTTTTTTGAGAAAGAGGTCCACAAATTTCAAATTGTCAAAGGGATCTAGGGCACAAGATTTGCAAAACGCTTTACAAATATATCACATTTTATCCTCAAAACAACCTGTGGGCTAGGATCATCCCCATTTTACATATGAAGAAACTGAGGCAGGCAATGGTTAAGTAACTTGCCAGGGTTCACCCAACTAGCTAGTAAGCGTCTGAGTTTGAATTCAGCTCTGCCAGCCTCGAATCCAGCATCTCCACTGCTGCCACCTGGCTTCCTGTAAGAAACATTACCTTAAGGCAAACAAACCTTTCTTTTTAGATGACTTTCTTTTAGGCGGAAGCTGAATTCGGGAAGGCGGAGGCAGAGAACACAGCCTGGCCTTACCCAGTCCGCCTTGGCCTGGATGGAGTTCACTCCCAGAAGCCCTCCCTTCCTATCTGCTCTACTGCACCCGGCCCCTAACCTCTGGCTGCACCTCCCTGTCTCTGCCGTCACTCTAATAGCCCACAACATCAGCACGGGGGCCACCCCGTAAAAGAGGGCCTGATCTTCTTCACCCCATTCCCCCCACCCCTAAAATCTCTTTGGCTTTAGTTCTAGGGGTTTTACTGGGGTTCATAGGATCAAAGATTCGGGGATGGAAAGACGCTAGTTCAGCCCATCTCATTTTACTGATGAGGTCCCTAAGGTCTAGAGAGGGCAAGCGACTTGTCTAAGGTCACACAGTGATGCGTGTATAGCCTCGGAAGTCTGAGCACGAGCTCTTGGCAAAACCAATCCAAGCACGCAGAAAAAAGAAACGTGCAAAGAAAGCCTGGCAGAGCCCCGCCCCCGGAGCCCCTAGGGGACGCCCCTGCCCCTCCCCCACCCCCAGACCGCGCCGCGCGCACCTCCGCGCTGAGCTGGTTCAAATGCAGCATATCGCTCCCTACGGTCTCGGGGATGGGGTCCCGCGTGAAGTGAAAGCGCCCCATGGCCACACGCACACACGCGCGCCTGCCCTAGGTAGGAGCAGCCTCGCCCCGACTGCTGCCGCCGCCGCCAGCCTCGGTTTCACCTCCACTCCCGCCGCCTCCGCCTCCTCTGATAGTTGCGCGCGCACACCCGCGCGTGACCCGCGCCCCTCCCCTGATCAGCTGGAGGAGCCTGGTAACCTAGTGCCTGGACGCATGCGCCACTTCACCCGGCCCCGGCCCGCCCTGCCCCAGCTGTGCATGAGCGTTACTTTCTCTCCATGGTTCCCAGCCTTTGGCATGCATTACACGCCCTGTATTTACCCCAACTTGGAGCCAGTCCAGGGTAGCAGGGAAGCAAAACACTGCCGAAACGGTGAGAAGTCCAGCCCAGTCAACAAGCATTTATTATTAAGTTCATTCTTTGTGCCAGGCACTGAGAATAGGAATACCAGCATAAAGATGGTCCGTGCTCTCAAGGAGCTTACAGTCTAGCAATTTAAATGGGGAAGAGCACGAGCATAGAAAAGGAAGCCATAGAAAGTCCAAAGAATCAGGTATACAACCTAGAGGGAAATGAAGGGCTGGCTCCCCGGGAAGAGTTTCTTCCGTCTTCCCCTTTCTTCCGTCTTCCCCATTCCTGTTTTCTAAAAATAATGACAGCCTGTGTTCTAGTTTCTCCTTGCTTTCCTCCCAATAGTCTTTGTGTAGTGCAACAAATTATCAGATAAGAAAAGTAAGTCTTTTAAAAGGGAAATTACTCCTAAATTCAGGTATTTGTATGGATTCCTGGTACTGGAACCCATGTATCCATACAAAAAGTCCAGTGTGCTTTCTGATTCACCATAAGCCCTCAAAATGAGATCTGCCTTTCCATTCTTGGCTCAGCCATGAGAGCATGGACCCTGGACTTCCCTTCTTTCAACTTCTCAGCTTTCTCATCTGTAAAATGGGCATAGTAATTTTTGTACTATCTTCCTCACAGGGTTGTTGTGAGGAAAGTTCTCTGTAGAGAGAAGGAATGGGAGCTGCTATCCTTATTCCCAGAATAATTAACTATTTTCCAATTCAATTTAATTAGTATCGATTAAGTACCTGTATATACAAGCACAGTACTGGGGTGGGGGGGGGGAGAAAGAGAGAGAGAGAGAGAGAGAGAGAGAGAGAGAGAGAGAGAGAATTTGTATCCTAAAGGAGATATTACCTGTATTTAGTAGTAGTAATAATAATTACAAGTAGCATGTATATAGTTCTAGGGCAGGGGTGGGGAACCTGTGGCTTCTAGGCCACTAAGTCTTCAAGTGAGGCCCTTTGAATCCAAACTGGAGGGCTACATGTGGCCTTTAGACCACAGGTTCCCCTCCCCTACTCTAATGTGTGCAAAATCTGTTAAGTGTGTTATCCCATTTGATCAGGAATTGTACTAGACTTAAGAGGTTCTTAACAAGATTTTTTTTGAGGCAGTTGGGGTTAAGTGACTTGCCCAGGGTCACACAGCTAGTAAGTGTCCAAAGCCAGATGTGAACTGAGGCCCTCTTGACTCTAGATCCGTACCCTATCCACTGTGTCACATAAATGTCCCTCCTTCAACTTTTAAAGTATTCTGACAAGTGCTTTTCAATATAATTGGCTTTCATTGCAATCTTATTTATTTTATGCATTTAAAAACACTATTTTGAGAAAGAGTACATAGGCTTTATTAGACTGCCAAAGAAACCCATTCTCACACACACGTTAAAAACTCCTCTTCTGGAAGAAATTACTTGTGAGATCTATGGATAGGGAAAGAATTAGTAGAGATAAAGATTCACAGGAGATAAAATCAATACTTTGATTACATAAAATATAAAAAAAATTGCACAAACAAAACCAATGCAGCTAAAATGAGAAGAAAAGCAGGAAACTAGGGGAAAGTTTTACAGCAAGTTTCTCTGATAAAGGTCATGATTCTCAAATATATAGGGAACTGAGCCAAATTTCTGAGAATAAGAGTCATTCCTCAATTGATGAATGGTCAAGGTATATAAACAAGCTATTTTTAGAGGAAGAAATCAAAGCTGTCAATAATCATATGAAAAATACTCTAAATCACTATTGATTAGAGATGCACAGACTAAAACATCTTTGAGGTACTACCTTATGCCCATCAGATTGACTAAGATAACAAAAAAAAAGAAAATGACAAATGCTAGAGGGGATGTGGAAAAAATAGGCACTCTAGGGCACTGTTGGTAAAACTGTGAACTAGTCCAACCAGTTTGGAAAGCAATTTGGAACTATGCCCCCAAAGCTATAAAACTGTACATACCCTTTGACCCAGCAATACCGCTACTAGTTCTATACACCAAAAAGATCAAAGAGAAAGGAAAAGGACCCATGGGTACAAAAACACTTATATCACTTCTTCTTGTGGTCATAAAGAATTGGAAACTGAGGGGATGCCTATCAGCTGTGGAATAACTGAACATGTAGTATATGATTGTGATACTACTGTGCTGCAAGAAATGATGAAGGGGCAAGTAGGTGGCAGAGTGGAGACAGCATGTGCCCTGGAGTCAGGAGGACCTAAGTTCAAATCTGGCATCAGACACTTACTAGCTGTCTGACCCTGGGCAAGTCACTTAACCTGATTGCTTCCAAAAAAAAAGAAAGAAATGATAAAAGGCATGGTTTCAGAAAAACCTGGGAAGACTTACATGAACTGCAAAGTAAAGTGAGCAGAACCAGTATCACAATGTACATAATCACAATATGTGAAAGATTTAGTGGCTCTGATCAATACAATGATCTATAACAACTTCAAAGGATCTATGATAAAACAACTATCCACCTCCAAATAGAGAACTAATGAACTCTGGGTGCAGTTTAAACCATTTTTTCTCTTTCTTTCTTTTTTTTTTTGTTTCAGAACATGACTAATCTGGAAATATGCTTTCCATGACTTCATATGTATAATAGATATTGTAATTCTTGCTTTCTTGTTGGGTGGGGGAGGGAGAGAATTTGGGACTGAAATAAAATTGGATTAGAAATTTAAGAAAAAAAAAGAACTTTCCTAGATCCTGATTCCCCATTGATGATGTCCTCTTCACATATGGATGATGAGGATAATTATTAATTGATGACTGTTTGTACCTGGGCCTATAGATCTGAACTGCTCCTCTAAGGTGAAGTTGTCAAACAGTAGGCCAGGGGGCACTACAGAACATAGCCCAAACAAGATTAAAATGTAATTGGGCAACATTTAACAAAATAAATAAATATGTAATTAGACATAGATAATGTTAATATGCAATGTTCTAAGTCAATATGTGCCAACAGGGACCCTTATGTATCTTTAGGGATCCTGTTTCTATTTGACACCACTGCTCTAGGGAACCATATGTGGAGGTATTGGTGCCGGATAAAAGAGACCAAGCTGAGAAATTCCTGGACCAGGAAGGAGCTGAATGACAAGCGTCCTTGTCTTATGTATTTGTGGTCATTTTGACATCATTCAGAGCTAGTTCATACACTTGAGACACATACATATATGCACACACATACACAGAGGTATATGCACATATATACGTACACATGTATATATTCAAATGTACACATACATAATAGTTAATAAACATTTATTAAATGCCTAATTAAATACTATGTACCAGGTACTGTGCTAAGTGCTGTTGATACAAAAAGAAGTAAAAGATAATCCCTACCCTCAAAGAGGTTACAATTTAAAGGGGAAGAAACAACATGCAAACAAATATGTATATAAAGCAACCTATATGCAGGATAAATAGGAAATAATTTACAGAGGGAAGGCACTGGAATTAAGAAGGGTTGGGGAAGACTTCCTATATAAGATGGGGTTTTACTTGCAATGTAAAGGAAACCAGTGAGGTCAACAGAGTGTTCCAGGCCTGAGGGCCAGCCAAAGAGAAGGCATGGAGCTAAGAGATGAAGTGTCTCGTTTGTGGAATAGATATATATACACATGTGTATATGTGTATGTGCTCATATACTCTTGGGACTGACCTTTTAAAAAATACAAATTAAAAAATTTAGAAAATACCTTTTTAAAAAATCTCTGGAAATGGAGATGGAGAAAATAAGAGGGCAGGAAGTTGGAGTTTATAAATCAGTCGGAGGGGCGGCTAGGTGGCGCAGTGAGTAGAGCGTCCGCCCTGGAGTCAGAAGGACCTGAGTTCGGATCCGACCTCAGACACTTAATGCACACACACACACACACACACACACACACACACACACACACCTAGCCATGTGACCTTGGGCAAGTTACTTAACCCCAATTACCCTAAGAAAAAAAAAACAATAAATCAGTTGGACACTCATGGACTCAGTTCCCTGAAGAGAAGCTTGTGCTGCCAGTAAGGATCGGTTAGGCCCCAAGGAAAGTACCAGGGAGAAGGGGTGGCTAGGTGGCTCAGTGAATAGAGCACAGCCCTGGAATCAGGAGGACCTGAGTTCAAATCTGGCCTCAGACACTTAACACTTACTAGCCAGGTGACCTTGGGCAAGTCACTTAACCCCATTTGCCCTGCCTTTCCCCCTGCAGACGAAGAAGAAGACGACGAAGAAGAAGACGAAGAAGAAGAAGATGAAGAAGAAGAAGACGACGAAGAAGAAGACGACGAAGAAGAAGAAGAAGAAGAAGAAGAAGAAGAAGAAGAAGAAGAAGACGACTGCACTCCTTGCTGGCATCATTGGTGATGACTGATTGGTGATTCATAGATAGTTCTTGCACCTGGTTTATACTCTTGGGGTTAGCCTTAAAAATGTGGGAGAGAAGGGGTGGCTAGGTGGCGCAGTGAATAGAGTGCCGGCCCTGGAGTCAGAAGGACCTGAGTTCCCGACACTTAATCCACACAAACAAAAACCTAGCCGTGTAACCTTGGGCAAGTTACTTGACCCCAATTGCCCCGAAGGGGCGGCTAGGTGGCGCAGTGAGTAAGAGCGCCGGCCTCGGAGTTGGGATGACCCGAGATCAGATCCGGCCTCAGAAAATGAGCACCCACGCATAAATAATGACTAGTGTAACCTTGAACAAGTTACTTAACCCCAATTGCTTTTAAAAAAAAAATATGGGAGAGAATACAGAAGGGCTGCCCTGGGACCTGCAAAAGACTTGTACCAAGCCCATAAATAATCTCTGGGATCTTCCCTTCCCCAGGAGCCTATATTCCTTAATAGAGTGGTATCATCTAAGTCAGAATAAAGGGTCACATCAGTGGAGCAGAAAAGCTCTAGGATGATTCCTAGGAATACCCACTCCCATTTCATTTAAGGAGGAAGGGAGCACATCTTGAGATGGAGGAGAACAGCGAAAGCTTCAAGGAAGCAACACCTGAACAAAACCTTCAAGGAAGATGAGGTTTTTTAAGAGGGAGAGATAATTGTATTTCAGTAATGGGGGATAGAGAACCCTGTGTGAAAGCATGGAGGATACAGATGGAATGTCTTGTTTAGTAGTTTGACTTGGCAAGAACATAATGTTCATAAAGGAGAGTAATATGGAAACCTCAGTTTCCTCCTCTATAAAGTTGAGATAATAATAGCACATAGTTTACAAGGTTGAGGTGAGGATTAAAGGAAATAATATTTGAAAATCTCTGCTAGCTATTATTAGAGTTGGAAGGTTCCTTAGGAATTCGGTCCCTTAAGAATTCAACCCCTTCATTTTACAGAGGAGGAAACTGAAGTCCAGAAAGATGGAGTGACTAACTCAAAATCATCTATTCACTTATCAATATCAACCCACAAGCTTTTATTTTAACCCTGAACTTTTATTAAGAAACTGCTTTGTGCCATAACAAAAAGACAAAAACAGAATGGTCTCTGCCCTAAAGGAGCTTACACTCTATCTGAGAGAGACAATACTCAAACTTATAGATACATACCTTTAAAAAAAAAAACTGGATTTCTGACCTCATTGGTATAAGGAACTCTTCTGAGGAAAATTTCTATACCAATACATAGTTCATACCTGCTGTTTATAGACTTAAAAGAGAGTTGTTGGGGGCACTGAGAAATTAAGTAACTTAGTAGGGTCACAGAACCATTATGTAGATGGAACTTGAACCCAGGTCTTAAAGATTCTATCTCCTTTTTTATCTTCTCAGTCAAACTCCCTCTCTGGATTTCCATGACAGGGGGTTGTGCTTGATGCTTTGATTGTCTAGGATTTTATAACAAAGTATCCTAAATGAGATCTCCCATAATCACAAGGTGAATACTAAATAACTAACATTCTCTAAGAGTGACCTCAATCAATCAAACAAGGTACAGTTATTTGTGGAATACACACATTGTAACAAGAACTTCCTCTTCTCTTTGCCTCTTTTCACCTTATGGTATTCCAGCACTTCTCTATCCCTGTTTCACATAAGAAAATGGCTCTTCTCTTTGTCAAAGCTAACTAACCCTTCTACATATACCAGTGATCCCGTTCCATCCTATCTCCTCCAGCAGAATGCCCCCTGCATCATCCCCACTCTCTAATATTTAAACTGTCTATGGTTTTTTGGCTGCTTCCCTGTCGCCTACAAACATTCACATCTCCCCCATCTTTAAAACAAAAATCAAGCAAACAAACAAAAAAAATCCCAGAGAAACCAACTCCCAATTGATCTGACAATCTCCACTAGATCTCTTCTCCTTCTCCTGGCTAACCTGGAGAAAGCCATTACTCTTCTCTCACTCTCTTCTAAATCTTCTATAAAGTGGCTTTCCACCTTATTCAACTGAGAATGCTCTCTCCAAAATTATGCATGATCTTCTAAAAAAATTAAATATTTCTTTTTTTATCAATTACATATAAACAAATTTTAACTTTTTTTTTCAAATTTTGAGTTATAAATTCTTCTCCTCCCTTCCTCTCCTTTTCCCTCACTGAGAAGGCAAGCAGTTTGATATAGGTTATACATGTACAGTCATATAAAACATATTTCCCCACAATCTTTTAATTGTGAAATCTAATGATCTTTTTTTGGTTTTCACCCTTCTCGGTATCTATTTAGCCTGTCCATCACCCTTTCCTCTGGATAATCTCTTCTCTCTGGGTTTTTGTGACATTGTTCTTTCCTGGTTTTCCTTCTACTTGTCTGGCTGTCACTTTTATGTCTCCTTTGCTGAATCTTCATCCAATTCAGGTCATACCCACAAATTATTGGTCTCCCCTCAAGATCTATCCTTTGGCTTTCCCATCTTTTCCTTCTATACTATCTTACTTCATTATCTAATATGCTCTTGTAGATTCAGTTATCATCTCCGTAAAGACAATTCTCAGTTTGTTCTAGGCTCTCTCAAGACCTCCAATCTTAAATCAGTCAGTCAACAATAATTTATTAAGAGTTTGCTATATGCCAGGCATGGAGCTAAGTATTGGGAATACAAAGAAAGGCCAAAAAAAAATTCCTCTTCTCAAGGACCTAGGTCCTTGGGTATGACTTTTTGACTGAGTCCAAGTTTTACAGAACAAATCCTTTTATTAAGAGGATTTGTTCTGTGAAGTTTGAATTCAGGCAAAGGGCTGTACTTAAGGACCTAGAGGACCACATGTGGCCTTGAGGTCCCAAATTCCCCACCCCTGAACTAGATGCTCCATAGACATTTCAAACTCAATAGATCCAAAACAGAACTTATTATTTCCCCTGCCAAACTCTTCCAAAGCCTCCCTCTTCTAAACTTCCTCATTACTATTGAGGTACTACCATTCTTCCAGTCATCTAGCAATCATCTTCATCTCCTCACTCACACATTCCACATATCTAATCTGTTGCTAAACCCTATTGTTTCTCTCTCTGAAATATCTCTCATGCATGTCCCCCTTCCTTTTCTGACACAACCCCCACCCTGGTATCTGAAATTAGTTCATGAAAGTGTTCCCAAGTTTCACTCAATCTATGCCCTTGCCCGTTTTTTATAGCACCATAGCATTCCATTATGTCCATTATGCCATATTTGTTCAACCTTTTTTCAGTTGACGCGCACCTACTTTGTATTCAGCTTTCAACCACCTGCTATAATTTTTTGCTACATTTCCTACTTTCCCTCTGTCTTTGATCTCCTTGTGGTACATGCCCAGTAGTAGTATTGCTAGGTTAAAGTCACAGTTCAGTGACTCTTGGGGCATTGTTCCAAGTAACTCTCCAGAAGAGTCAGACCAGTTCACAGCTCCACAAACAGTACACTAGTATGCCTAGCTTACAACACAGTTTCTCCAACAATCATGATTTTCCTTATTTGTCATTTTTACCAATCTGGTAGAGAAAGATGACATATTCAATGGATCTATGATCTTATTGATGGGTACTCTAACCTCTTCTTCTTTTTTTTTTGCCTTTTGGAGGGCAATTGGGGTTAAGTAACTTGCCCAAGGTCACACGGCTAGGTTTTTGTTTGTGTGTGCATTAAGTGTCTGAGGCCAGATCCGAACTCAGGTCCTTCTGACTCTAGGGCCGACGCTCTACTCACTGCGCAACCTAGCCGCCCCTCTCTAACCTCTTTTTAAGCTTTTTTCTGTCATGTCCAATTCTCTGTGACTCTATTTGGGGTTTTCTTAGACAAAGATACTGAAGGAGTTTGTATTTCCTTCTCCAACTCACTTGACAGATGAAGAAACTGAGGCAAACAGTTTTAAGTGATTTGCCCAGGCTCATATATCCATTAAGTGTCTGAGGCCAGATCTGAACTCAGGAAGATGAATCTTCCTGACTCCAGACCTGGCACTCTATCTGTTCATTTCATGCTATTACTCTTGTCTATATCCCTTTGCAAATCATCCGTGGGGTCCACTCAATACACTAGGGACTTTACTTAAGGTCTCATCATATTACATAAGCTGTCCATATGCTAGATCTCACCTTCACTGCATATATGGTCCTCTCCCTTTTCTGGCCATATATTTCTTTGGTGACATTGTTCTTGTACAACAGATAAAAATGTGCTAGAGTCTATTGAAGCCCACTGTGTGTCTCCATTGCCTTTTGTGTAACCACAATTTTGAGTTCTTGGAAGTTGTGGTATGTTATGATTCATATTCATATAATACCACTGGGAGAATATTGATGTTTAAAAGATTGGCTTCTCTTTCAGGGAAAAGCTTGAAGATGCTAAAGTATTGAATGATTTCCCAAATACAATATTGTCCACTTTATTCTTCCTATTCAAGTCTGGGTCTAGCTCCTTGTTCTATACAATTTCCACCCAAAGATATCAATATCAACATCTATAGATATAAATATAGAAACATCTATATCTATAGATATAGATATGGAAACATCTAAAGATATAGATCTAGATCGATTGTTTAAAATATTTTATTGATGCATTTTGTCTTTACATCTCTATCATTTCTGGCAGAGCAAAAACCCTCTCTCATCCCCTAGATTGAACTCTTCTTTATGACAGAGAGTAATGATTAAGCAAAAATGTCCAATACAATGACTGTATCTGACAATGGAGCATTCTGTCCAAATCTTTCTTCAAATCCCAGCTAAAATTCCACCTTCAATAAGAAGTCTTCCCCCAACTCCTCTTAACACTAGTATCTTTCCTCAGTTGGTTATCTCTAATTTATCATATATGTGCTATATATCATGGGATGTCCTTGCATGCATGTATGCTTGTGTGTGTGTGTGTGTGTGTGTATGTGTGTGTGTGTGTGTGTGTGTGTGTGTGTGTGTGTGTGTGTGGAAGCTAGGCAGCTCAATAGAATCCAGAGTCTGGAGTCAGAGTGATCTGAGTTCAAATCTAGCCTCAGACACTTACTTATCTGTGTGACCTTAAGCAAGTCACTTAAACCTATCGATCTTAGTTCCCTTTCTATAAAATGAGCTGAAGAAGGAAATGGCAAACCGCTGTAGTATCTTTACCAAGAAAACCTCAAAGGGGGTCAGTCACAGGAGTCAGACACAACTGAAATGACTGAGCAATAACAACTCTTTCTCTCTCTCTCTCTGTCTCTCTGTTTGTCTCTCTCTCCACATAGCTTGTTCATACATAGTTGTTTCCATATGGTCTCCCCAATTAGACTGTGAGTTTCCTGGGGCCAGGGACTATCTTTTACTTTTTTTGTGTCCCCAGAACCTACCTCAGTGCCTAACACATAGTCGGTGCTATATAAATACCTTTTATCTTTCCTTTCCCTTCCAGTGCCTGGCATATTGTAGGCACCTAATAAATAAATGTTATTAACTGTCTGACTGCCTAGGAGTCCCCCATCTCTCTGCCATTAGCAGGGAGATGTATCCTTTACTGGTTTCTCATTAACTTTTCTATTACTGTTGATTACACCACATCCTCCTAGTTACCCAGGCCCACCACCACAGAGTTATACTTGACTTAGTGATCTTTTATTTATCATAGTCATTAAGTATATCATCCTTTTGATTTACTTATTTCGCTGAGCACCAGTTCATGAAAATCTTGCTGTGTTTCCCTGAATTCCTCATATTGGTCATTTCTTATTGCACATTTCCTTACATACATTTAGCATAGCTTTTTCAATTATTCCCTGAATCATGTGTACTCACTTTGTTTCTAGTTCTTTCTTATCATAAAGGGAACCACTATGAATATTTTTCTACATACTAGGCTTTTGTTCTTGTCTTTGACTTCTCAGAGTGAATCTCTGGGTCAAAGAATACAGACAGTTCAGTCACTTTTCTCATATAATTCCAAATTGATATCTAGAAGGTTTAGGCTAATTTGTAGCTCCTGCCACCAGTTATTATTGTCTCTATCTTGTCCCATGTAGGCCAGGCCTGGACTCTTGCAATAGCCTTTTAGTTGGTTTCCCTGCCTCTCAAGTCTCTTTCCCCACCTGCCCCCAAATCCAGTCTATTCTCTGCTCTGTCAAATTGATTTTTTTTTTTAAAGCACAGGTCTAGGGGCAGCTGGGTGGAGCAGTGGATAAAGCACCAGCCCTGGAGTCAGGAGGATCTGAGTTCAAATTCAGCCTTAGATACTCACAAGCTGCATGACCCTGGGCAAGTCACTTAACCCTGATTATCTAAGGGGGAAAAGCAAACTGGACATTCACTTTCAAAAACAAACAAATAAAAAAAGCACAGGTCTGACCATGTTATCTTTCTATTCAGCAAACTCCATTACTTCCAAGATAAAATTTAAATTCCTCTGTTTAGTTTTCAGAGCTCCTTGTCCTTACTTCCTTTCCAGTCATCTTATATTTTACTCTTCTCCACAGACCCAGCAATCCAATGACACTGACCTCCTTGCTGTTCTTCATACAAGACACTCCATATCCCTAGTTTGTACATTTTCACTACACAAAGTGCACAAGTTCCCCATGCCAGAGTGCTCTCCTTCTTTATCTCTGCCTTCTGGCTTTCCTGATTTCCTTCAAGTCTCAGCTAAGGTCCCACCTTCTAAAAGAGGCCTTTCCCAACCTCTCAATTCTAGTGCCTTCTCTGTGTTGAATATCTACCACTTATCCTGTATATAGCTTGTTTGTACATGGTACATTCACAAGTAATCTCCCCCATTGCCTTGTGAACGGTTGGAGAATAGGGTCTATCTTTTGTATCCCCTAGCACAGTGCCAGCACAGGTACCAAGTAGGTGCTTAATAAATGCTGGTTGACTTGGACTTGACTTGATACCCCTCAAAGGATTCTCCACCTCATTCAGATGCAATTAGCACAATCTCAAATAAGAAAGTCTAGAAGACCTCACCATCTAGTGGGGACTCTCTTATATTCGGATCAAAAAGTGTGAATCAGTAGGCTGTTAGGGAAGATAGCAAGGTAATCTCATCCATTTCCCTGCCCCTTTATAAAACTATGCCAAAGCCAATTCTAAAGATTTTCAGAGAAATATGTCTTAATTATGTATTTCAAGCTTTTTCCACCCAGTGATTTAATGGAAATTAATGTTTTCTTTTTGCCACATTCCTGAACTTTATTTCTTTAGCATGTGAATGAACCCTTTTGTAGGATTTTCAAGACGTCTACTAGAGTCATATTGGATGAAGGCATGGATATATTGTGATTTGCATCTTTGAAGGACTGTCCATATCATAAACACCCCAGATCCATTGGAGTGCCCAGATTCCCAAAATATCACAGCCTAGCAGACACTACTGGCTTCTACTTCACTGTGGGGAACTGGGGATGGGGTCACGTGATCCTTGTACACTAATTACTTACCTTAAGGGCTGTAATTACACTTGAATATCTAAAATAAACTCTTTAGGTGATAAGAACTATAGCAGGCCAACATCATTTTCTGGATCACATAAAACAAAGAATGATTTTTCTCCCTGGAAATCTAGTGTTGTTCTTTCCAGGAGTTATACTGAGTCACATGGGAACATGGGAAACTGTTTTGTTTTTGTTTAGGTTTTGTATTTTTTTAGGTAGACCAAGAACTCTACTCCCTCCTCATCCCTGCTTCCTAACTTCTCGGGCTTCCTTCGAGCTCCAGCTAAAATCCCATCTTCTAAGAGAAGCCTTTCTTGATTCCCCTTCATTCTGGTCCCTTTCCTCTACCAGTATGTATCTTGTTTGTATATATTTGTTTTCATGTGGTCGCCTCACTAGACAGTGAGCTTATCTAGGCCAGGGCTTTTTTTTGTTGTTGTTTCTTTAGCATTTTGCCCACTCCCTGGCACATAGTAGATGTTTAATAAATGCCTATTGCCTGACTACTAAGAATAAAATAAAAAGGTGTGGGAGAAAGAACCTTAGAGCAGAGAACATCAGACCTGGGAGCATTAACAAAATATTAGAATATAGCACGTTGGAACGTAGAATGTCAACTCTTAGAGGGACCTTAGAACACAGAATATCAGAACTTGAAGAGTCATTATTAATAATTGAGTCATGGCTCAAAGCCCTCATTTTTAGAATGTAAATAGATTGTATTTATTTTTACAGGAAGGGTTGTTTCATTTTTGCATTTGTGTCCCCAATTCTCAGCAATGTGCCTGGCATAAATAGGTACTTAATAAATGTTTATTAATTGATTGATAGACAAGAAAACAGAGTTTCAGATAAATTATAAATTGTATAATATAACTTGTCATTCTATCTCTATCAAGAAGAAAACTACAATTTTGCCACAGGTTATGACTAAGGATGACTCAAGGAAATAAGTTATGATTCATTTCCTAAATAAAGATTAAAAGAAACTGTTGCAGGTATGTAATTTGTACTATTTTTTTTATTCATGCACCAAATCATAATACTACCCGTCCTTCAATGCCCACTTTGCATTCCACCCTTTCTTACAAAGATTTTTTCAAACCATTCTAATCCTCCATGATCTTTTCCCTCTTCTGATTTCTGAATCCTAGTACCAATTTCTACACTTAATCCTTTTCTTTCTTCCATTTCTATCTAGTTGTTTGATAGAGGAAGGAGGGTTTAGAAGAAAGAAGACTAAATATGAATGTCAACTGTTTAGCTACATTGCCTTTTAAAAAAAATTATACTTTATTTTCAACATCCCTTTTTTTCTGCATTTACAGTTCTACATTCTCTTACCCCTTCCAGCCCCTCCTCCACCCTTTGAGAAGGCAAGCAATATGATATCAATTGTGAAAGTGAAGTCATGTAAAACATATTTCCATATTGGCCATGTTGCAGAACAAAACAAAACAAGAAAAATAAAGTGAAAAAAGTGTGCTTCAATCTGCACTCAGAGTTCGTCAGTTCTCTCTTTGGAGGTGCATAGCAGTTTTCATCATGAGGTGTTTGCCATTGTCTTGGATCATTGTATTGATGTATTGATTAGAGAGAGTCTTAGTGGCACCACTATGAGGAAGTCACTTCCCCTCTCTGGCCCTCAGTTTACTCAACTGTCAAATGGGGCTAATAATTCCCATCCGGTCTCCCTTACTGGGCTTTTGTGAAGTGATAGAATGAATGTCAAAGCAGGGGTTTGTACTTGGTGAAGCGTGACTGACTACACACATATGGAAGTTTTTTGTCATTATTCATGCCTCCCCAATAAGATTGTAATTTCTTCCCAGTCTTCTAGCTTGGTGTTGAGTAAGAATTATAGATCATTTGCCTATGGTACTTAATAGTTAACAAAGTGCTTTTCTCTCTTGTGCTTGTGCGGGGGTGAGACAGGTAATAGTGGTATTATTATTCCCATTTCAAATACAAAGACGTAAAGGACTTCCCCAAGGTCACACAACTATAAGCAGCATACTCAGAACTTCCTTCTTGCATTCTTTTCCTTAGTCTTCAATTCCCCTCATCATGAATACTTTATACATTTTTACTGAATTAAAAGGTTAGAATGGGGGTAAAGTAGAAAAACGCAAAGCCAAGAAGAATCTTGTCATAAACAAACACTGGGCAAGTCATTTCCCTTCTGTAAGCCTCAGTTTTCTACATGTATAAAAAGAAAGAAAGAGTAGATTGGAGGGTCTCAGGAATGCTTGAATTCAAATCCTGGCTCAGATATTTACTAGCTGTATGACCCAGGGCAAGTCACTTAACTTCTGTTTGCCTTAGTTTCCTCATCTGTATAATGGGGATAATAACACCTACTTCCCAAGGTTGTTGTGAAGATCAAATGATGTAGCAAAGGTAAAGATCTTTGCAAACTTTAAATGAGCTAGCTACTATTATCTAAGATCCTTCTGACTCTGATATCCTGTAATTTCTCATTCTCTAGTGATATCAGTTGATAAAAACCTTGAATGGGATAATAATAGTTGCCCCTGATAAAAGAAGATAAGATTTTTACCTTTAGATTAGAAGTTAAAAGTTGATCATTTCTAGGACTTCAATATTCCTACACTGGGCAGTGGCTAAGATAATTTTAGCTAATTAACATAGATTTCAATCCCATATGTGGAAAAATCTCTATAATTGGTGCTATCAGAAAGAGAAAAAGAGTTTCCTCTGGCGGTCATGAGTTCCCTTTCTCTAAAGGTCTTCAAGAGGTAGAACTGGGAAGAAGCTGGAGAGGAGATTAATGCTTTAGGATAGACTAGGTGATTTCTGAGGTCCGTTTCAATTCAGAGATTCTATGAACCTATGACAGGAGATCTCTAAGGCTGTATGAGTGGGAGGCCAGAGGACAGAGTGGAATTGAGGTGTGATGGAGTGGGGTAAAATTGAGGGACAAAGGGATTGGAGTTTATTGTGAAGATGAAGTGAAGTAACAAGCATTTATTAAATGCCTACCAAGTGCCAGGCATTGTGCTAAATCTTTGTAAATATTATCTCAAAGTAGATATAGGAGGAGTAAGGTAAAGATAGATAAGATTATGATCACATCAAGGAAATTTAACATAATATTAACCTCATTTGATACATAAGGAAACTGAAGCTATATAGGCAATGTGGTGCAATAGAAAGAGCTTTAGAATCAGAGGAGGTAGAGGACCTGGGTTTGAATCCTTCTTCTGCTACTTAATATCTCTCTGACCTCAGGCAGTCAGCTAACAAGCATTTATTGAATACTTGCTGTTGTTGCTGTTGAGTCCTTTCAGTGTTATCTGACTCTTTGTGACCCTATCTGGGGTTTTCTTGGCAAAGATGCTGGAGTGGCTCGCCATTTCCTTCTCCAGATCATTTTACAGATGAGGAAACTGAGGCAAACAGGCTTAAGTGACTTGCCCAGGGTCACACAGCTAGTAAGTGTTTGAGGCCAGATTTGAACTGAAGATGTGTTTTTATGATTCCAAATCTGGCACTCTGTCCACTGTGCCACCTCGATGCCCCTATTGAGCACTTACTAGTGACCATTTTGTGTCCTTGGATTTGTATTCCTAGCTCATAGCACAGTGGCTGACACATAGATCCGGCAGACAGCGCATACAAAGAAAGACAAAAACATCACCCCTGCTTTGGAGGAACATGTACCTAATGATGGAAACAACGTGCAAATACTCATGTGTATGCTAAATAAGTATAGTGTAAATGAAAGGTAACTTCAGAGGGAAGAGACTTGGGGTAGAGCAGGTGAGTGGGGGAGCCTAGAAAGACCTTCTGCAGAAACTGGGATTAAGCCAGGAAACTTTCTCTTTGGGGGCCTCGGTATCTTATTTGTACAATGAGAGACTTGGAATAGATAACCTCTCACTCTAGGATCCTAGGACACCCAGAGAAGTTAAGTGACTTGCCCTGCATCATGGCTTGGAGCAGGATTTGAATCTGGATCTTCATGACTCCCAGTCTAACAATCTATCTTTTATCTCCTAGTACTTCCTCCTACTCTATAGTACATCAGTCACCACATATCCGTTGGGTACCTGGAAGTCAGGAATCTATGAAAAAGAGCTTAAAAGGAATTGAGCTGACTCCCTGAAACACTTACCTATCACTTAGGTGGCAGAGTATGGAGGCAGAAGATGGCATACCCTGCTCGACATGCTCGCTGCTAGTTTTTCATAGCTATTTTTCTTTGTTACAAGGGAAAGTCCTATGGGTGCAGGAGAGTGTGTATGGGAAGCAACTGGTGTAAAGAAAACAAAAGGTATCAGTAAAAAAAAGTTCAAATTTTTCAAAAAAAATTTTTAAAAGAGCATCGGACTGGAATTCAAAGGCCGATTTAGGTTTCAGCTCAGTTGATGCAGCTCAGTCATGTAGCTACATGACTATGGAGGAATCATTTCACCTCTCTGACCTTCACTTTTCTCATCTGTCAAATGGAAGTAATAGCACCTACATTGCCTCGATTACAATGCTGCCTGTGATTGTCTTCCTGACCCACTGCTATGATTACTCTGGTTATAGCAGTATCACTCTTCTACTCAAAAATTCCCGGTGGCTTCTACTCTCTGCCTATTTAATAAAGCATAATCTCAAGACTCTAACATTCAATCCAACTCCAAGCTAACTGTCTATCTAGCCTTATGCTGTAGTACTCTCCTTCACAAGGCCTGTGTTCTATCAAACTGGGCTGATCCCCGTTCTCCTTAGGTCTTCTCCTCTCTCCATATAAACTAAATCTCCATCTGTTCAATTCAGTAAGTATTGTTTAAGCCCTTATTATGAGCCAAGCACTGTTCGCGGTGGTGGGGACACAATGATAAAAACTAAATGGTACCTTCCCTCAATGAGCTTATAGTCTTCTAGAGGGATACAAGTATATACAGATAAATTAATACAAAATACAAGGTAAACACAAAGTAATTGCCCAGGTGTACTAAGGATTGGGAGGAGAAAAGGCTTTATGTTGGAGGTAGCCTTGAAGGGAAATCTCTTCCTTTAAAGCCCAACTCAGTCAGTAAACACAGTGCCTTTTGTATATCCAGCTCAGTACTAGGAGTTTGGGTCTAAAGACAAAAAAGGAAATAATCCTTGTGCTAAGGGAGCTGACATTCATGTGGTGAGGCAAATTTAGAGTCACAGAATATCAGGATTCAGATCCTGGCCCCGCCACTTGTTACTTCTATGACACTGGGCAAGTCCCTTCTCTCTGGGCCTCAATTCCCTTTTCTGTAAAATGAGGGCTTTAAGAAATGTCAACAAGTGTGCCAGGCACTGGGCTAAGTTCTGAAGACACAAAGAAAAGCCAAAACAAGGTTCATTTTAAAATTTATAATCCTAACAAATCTTTCTTGATCATTAAGGACTATAAAATACCAACTTTTATTGTTTTTGTATCTTCCAAGTTTCAAATTCTTTGTTTCTATGACTAGACAGACGTTCTTTAAGATCAGGATATCTTTAAGCTATTCACAAAAGAATGAGTGCAAAAAAAAGGTGGGGGGGGGGATCTTTACTTCCCAAACAGTAGAAGTTCTTGGCTGGAAGGATGCTCTCCTTGATTTGGGGCATGAGTCCGTTTCTTTCAAATTCTGGCCTCCTGTTCCATTACCTTGAATATCTGCTTAACTGAATCCTTTCAGATGCACATGGTCCCCGTTTCCCTCATTAAGGTGATTATAAATTGAATAGGTAGAAAAATGAATAATTATAATGTCTGTAATGCAAATTGATGGATGTTTGAAAAGCCTAGTCTTCAGCCAGGGTTTACCCACATCCTGCTTCTGCTGATAAGATCAACAAATTTTGAAATTACCCCAAACAAGACCTGTCCTACATTGCTGGTGGCTATGCAATTTGGTACAAGCTTTCTGGTAGTCATTTGCCTATACTATCTACACCCAAAATGGGTCATGATTTGGACCATTCATTCATTCCTTCATTCTGTTTGTAAATATCATATCACTAAAAAACTATGTGTACAAGAAGGATTCTACCTGTCCTATATGTATTCTGTGTTATAGTTAGTTGTGTATGTGTAAAGGACCTGTGGGGTAGTGACAAGAGTCTTGTATTTTTAAGATTTAGAGTCAGGGCCTGTGGTACAGTGGTTACAAGTGTTGGATTTAGAGTTAGAGGATATGTGTTTAAATCCTGACTCTGTAACTTCTAAACTCTCTGATCTTAACAATTTCTCTGGGCCTTGATTTCTCCCTCTGTATAATAGGGTGGGAGTGGTGGTAGAGGAATAAATTACTTCTAAGGTCCCTTCTAATTTTGTGTCTATGATACTATGAATCTCTCTGTTCTAAAATTTACTACCTGTGTTACTTGGATGGTCACTTCCTGATTCTTATCATTGAAGAAATGGAATAATATCTGTACTGCCTACATTAGAGGCCTATGGTGAATGACAAACGAGAGAACTTTGGAAAAGCCAGTTATAAACCTTAAAGTTCTATTCTAAGTGAATGTGAACCAAAACTATTATAATGATTAAATATCCCATCTGGATTGTAAACACTTGGAGGGCAGGGTCGGTATTTTACTTATCATCACAGTCCCTAATACTTGCCCTAATTATTTGCACAGAGTAGACATTTTAAGAAATATTTGTTGAATTAATTTTAAAGGAGTGCAATGTGAAAGAGAAGAAACCACCTGGTAAGGTGGAAATAGCCTTGTACTTGGAGTCAAAAGGAACAGCTCTGTGACTTTAGGTAGGTCATATCACAAAGGCCAAGTTCTTTTCATCTATTTATAGAGGATTATACTGTTTTCACAGGCATGCAGTGAGGAACAAATTAGACAATTTTGCAAAAAATGCTTTGATGGAAGTGTAGAGAATCCTGTAATCTTTGCAAACTTGTAGAATCTTTTCGGAGAGCTGTTTGACAGTATTCAGTCAGTTACAAATAGAATCATACCATTTGACCAACTAATACCACTGTTTGAAATATAACCTAAACAACAACAACAAAAAAAAGAGTTATCTGTTCAAAGATTTGCAAGACAGCACTAATTGTAATTGAAAACAAAACTGGATGCAAACTAAATGTTCAAGAATGGGGAAAAATTAAATGTGGCACATTAACCTAATGGAATATTGCAATGTAATTAAGACGGATAAATGGGAGGATAAAGAAATCTGAAAAGAACTTTATGAAATAATGCTAAGTAGAGAAAGCAGAATGAACAGAAGTAAGGACACAGAAACAAGATCAAGTAGAGGAAAAGTTATTGAGGCTAACTGGACAAAGAACACTGAGGAATATGAGAAGAGTTATAATACTTGAAAATTGATGGATTGATGAAAAGCTACATATACCTGAAACGTGATAATATTTCATGTATTAGAAGGAATTGATTTAAATGAAAATTGTTATCAAGCAAGCTCAGTTAAGTATATTGCTGTTTAACATTCAGTTTATAATAAATCACTTGATCACAAAACTTTTAAATTAGACCCAAACCAGAACAAACTATCAAGTGCATGTGTTGGAGGGTTTTGCTTATTGTTAAAAAGCAAATCAATCTTCAATGGAGCTGGATCTGCCTCCCTTAATGACTGTCATTCAAAAGAATATTCTGCAGGGTCTTAATGTTATGTTCAAAATATCTTCCTCTGTACTTTAAGTGATCATCTCCTTTCTAGCTTTGACACTTTGCTATAAAATTCTGTCTAGCCTTGATTTCTATGTTCTCTGATTTCACCCCAGCCTTCATCTGTAACATTCTAAAGTGCCTTCAGTGTTCTAATCAAGGTTCCTTCTAGAGATAATGTCCTATTGTTCTAAGATCCCTTCCAGTTCCAAATCACAGGATCTCAAAATTGGAAGGAATCTCAGAGGCCAGTTAAATCCAACTACACTTGATAAAGAATTTCCTCTAATGGAAAATGCTATCCACATCCAGAGAAAGCACTGGTGGAGTTTGAATGTAGATCTAAGCATATTATTTTCACTTTCTTTCTGTGTGTTTGTGTGTGGTGTGTGTTTTCCTTTTGGTCTGATTCTTCTTTCACAAGATGACTCATATGGAAATGTGTTTTACATGATAGTACATATATAACCTATATCAAATTGCTTACCATTTTAGGAAGCAGAAGGGAGGGAAAGAAAAAATTTGGAACCGAAAAAAAATTTTTTAATGAATGTTTAAAATTGTTTATAAGTGTAATTGGTAAAAAAATTTTAAAAACTGTAAACAAACAAACAAAAAAGAATCCCCTCTAAAACTTTCTTAACAAGTGGCCATCCATCCTATACAGGAACACTAAATGAGGAAAAACCCTTTGCTATCCAACTTGACCCTTTTCTGAATTTTTAATCTCCTGCTTGAAATGTAGTGCTCTGATGTTCTTTGTTCTAAAGCATCTTCCATTTCTAATGTCCTATGTTCTAAAAGGTCTATCCCAGATCTGAAATCCCAGGATTTCTCCTGGCTCTAACATTCCATATTTCATATTTGAGTCTAAATTTGTTAGAAGTGGTAGTCTAATTGTAACAGATTATACTGTCATACTCCCACCCCCAACAGGAAAGCTCTGAAGAGAACTACAGTCATTTGGATGGGTAACCTCTGATCCATTAGTTAAAAAATGGAATCACATCACTTCATAGTCAGTCATCATACCTGCCCAGCAGATCAGATATTGTGAAATAGGCTGGACTCAGGTTAAATAGTATAGGAGATATACTAACAAATCCTTCCTCCTAAGATGTCTTTTTTTCTTTTTAAACTTCTGCCAAGGTTATTACCAAGTCTTCCCCCTTCACTTCAAATAGACTTTCTAATCACAATATTTCAGATTATGTTCACTGATTACTTTAAATGCAAATGACTGGTTCTAGACTGTATCTGGAAGACATTTTAATCCCATCTGCAACC
This sequence comes from Gymnobelideus leadbeateri, assembly GCA_011680675.1. Taxonomy (NCBI): domain Eukaryota; kingdom Metazoa; phylum Chordata; class Mammalia; order Diprotodontia; family Petauridae; genus Gymnobelideus; species Gymnobelideus leadbeateri. Next base: position 88,145 of record WOXC01009653.1, read on the forward strand.
TATCTCTCAAATCTCTAGGTAGGTTGGTTTACTACTTGAAAAGGAGGTTTCCTAGTTTATCTCATCCATATTGAAGCATAGGAATTCTTTCTTCTGCACTTTCATTGACTAATATCCTTTTTTTTCTCTGATCTCACCTCTGAATCCAGGGTTCTTACTTAATCTGGGTTCCTTGAACTTGAAATGTATATATATATATATATATATATATATATATATATATATGTATGTATGTATGTATGTATGTGTGTATAAAATTTATTTCAGTATGATTGGGTTTAAAAAAATTCTATGCATTTTATTTTATGCATTTAAAAACATTATTCTGAGAAAGGGACTTTAGATTTCATTCAACAGATTGCCCAAGAGGTCCATTCCACTAAAAAAAAGTAGGAAATTTGCCGTAGATAGAAAAATAGAACTATAAAACTAGGCAAGATAGCTGAGTATGTCAGAGCTAGAGGGAGATTTAGAGTGTAGGATGTCCAAATTGGGAGAATTCTTGGATTGCCATTCTTAGAATGCAAGAGCTGACTTAGAATGGTCTTATAGTGGAGAACACAGAATGGAAGAGCCAGCATAACCTCTAGGTTTAATAAAAGAGGATGAAGGCACAGAGAAAGGAAAATAATGTGCCCCAGGGAATTCAAGTGGTAGGTTGCAGATCCAGCATTCAAATGCAAGTCTCCCAAATCCAATCCAATACTCTTTCTACTGGAACAGGAACTAGGGTTCTGGTGACTGGAAAATTTTCCCCAGGGCACCAAAGTTTAGTCGGTGCAAAAATTAGCAACTATATTTAGCATGTAATTAGTATGAATAAAAACAAGAAGTTACCAGATTCAGGGCATCTGAAAGCCACTGAAGTAACTAGTTGCCCCTCTAGTTCAGCTAAATTAAATTTGTCCTAATTATTTATTGCAATTTTTAAAAACATCATTCCTGACAAAAAGTGGATTTGAGAGAATATTTCATGCTGCTTTTTCTAGGGCCTAAGTCTGCAAATCATCTAGGTTGACTGCCCCGAGGTAGTTTGTTATATTTGGAACCTGTAAATCTCACCTCTTCCTTCATTTATAGTATCTTAGATCTGGAACTGGAAAGGACCTTAGAGGACATCTAGCCCTTATTTCAACTGAGGCCTAGAAAGTTGAGGTGAGCTGCTAAAAGTTATACAGCAAACTCAAAGCCAAGATTAATTTGGACTGAATGGGAATTAAGTAAAGAACTCCTCTTCCTCCTCTGAAAAACAAAAGAAGGAGGTCTTACTAAATTATTTCTATGGTCTCTTCCCACTTGGAGGTGGGGACGGGGTGCTGTCCTTGTTATTGCAGAATCTATACAAAATTGTCTCAAGAATGATCCCTTAGTCATGACCAAAACTATCCAAATTAAAAGTCCTAGCCTCCTGTATGAACATTTCCAAAAAATGAATAATATGAGAAATGCAAATCAAAACAGCCCTGTGGTTTTACCTCATACCCAGTAAATTGGCAAAGATGGCAAAAGATGGTAATGGTCAATATTGGAGGGACTGTGGAAAGCTAGGCACACTAGTGCATTGCTGGTAGAACTGTAAATTAGTATAGACATTCTAGAAAACAATTTGGACTTCTGTAAATAGAGTGGCTAAAATATCCATGTCCTTTGACAGGAGAGATTTCATTGCTAGGCATTATAATCCCAAGGATGTCATTGGCAAAAAAGAAAGTTTTATATATATAATTTATAGTAGTGCCTTTTTTTTTTTGTACTAAGGAACTGGGGAAAAAGAGTAGATATCCTTTAACTGGATAATGGTCAAACAAATTGCGGTTCAAATTCCTGTTCTGCTGTAAGAAATAAAGAACATGACAAACACAAATGAATAAAAAGATGGACATGAACTGATGAAAAGTGAAGCAGAGTCCAAAAACAATATGTATATATATATATATATATATATATATATATACATACAAACACACACACACACACACACACATATAGATGACTACAACTAAGTAAATAAAAAAGAACAGTCTCCACAAAAGAATCAAAATTGAATGTTGTAGAACTACCAAAATAAACTTGACCCCAAACAAAAGATGTGAGAAGATACTTCTCCCCATTCCTTTACAGAAGTGGGGTGGTTTTGTGGGTGTGGAACATTGCATATGTCAGATTCTTGATATGTGTTTATCAGTTTTGCTTGAATTTTTTCTTTTTTTTCCCCCTCCTTTTCTTTTTAAAACTTTCCTCCATTATGAAGGATGGCTCTCTGAGAGGGGGTAGAAGAAAGATGCAGGAGGAATTGTAGGTAATGAGAAAACTAAAGACATCAATAAAAACCTATTTTTAAAAAGATCCATTAATTTCAAAACTTCAATCTCATCTTTTAACCTTTTTTTTTTTTCTACAAGTGAAAAAGGGAGAAAGAATGCTATGCATTATTAAGCTTAAATTTCCCCTGGAGCAGGGCTTCTTAAACTTTTTCTACTCAAGACCCTTTCACTACTTCTTAAACTGTAAGTTCAATCCTCTTTATTTTTTATTTTATTTTTTAAGCAATTGGGGTTAAGTAACTTGCTCAAGGTTACACGGCTAGTCATTATTTGTGTGTGGGTGCTCATTTTCTGAGGCTGGATTCGATCTTGGGTCATCCCAACTCCGAGGCCGGCGCTCTTACTCACTGTGCCACCTCACCGCCTCTTCAATCCTCTTTATATGTGGGCAGATAGAGCCTCAGAGAAGGAAAATTACTTGCTGAAGGTCAAAGTTAGCAAGTGGCAGAGTCAGGGTTTGAACTCAGGTGTTCTGACTCCAGGTCTAGGAATTTCTGAAAGAATCTCATTGCTCTTTTTGCTATAAATTTAAAAGATCTAGAGGCTATCTCAAGTCTATCTCCCTTTGAGTACTCTGGCCTTCAGTGATGTACCTTTCCTGAAATCCTATAACTCAGCTTGTACCACATAATTTAATACTTCATAATTATATTTTGCTTTATATTATTAAGTGGTTTTATAATTATATACTGACATATTATTCTCTAATTATTTCCTGTGTGTTTGTCTTTGCCCTTTTACCCCAATTAGCAGAAGATCACAGAACATAAAATATCAGAGAATGAAGGTATCTTCCAGATAATTTAGGCAAAACCTCCCCCCCCCCACTTTTTTTTTTTTGAAGAGGAAATTAAAGCTCAGAAATGTGAAATTGCTTATTCAACACCATATAGTTAGCAAGTGGTAGACTTGGGATACAGTCCCAGGTCTTTTGACTCCAAACCTAATCTAATAAGTTGCCTCTCAAGCTAGACTTCTTGAGTAAGCTCTTCCAAGTCAAGGAGCCTGTTCTATATGTTGCTAGTGCTTTCTACCTCTTAATATGACTCTGTGTGTGAGTGTATGTGAGTGTGTGTGTGTGTGTGTGTGAGTGTGTATGTGTGTGTGTGTGTGTAGGACAGACAGACAGACAGACAGACAGACAGACAGGAGAGAGAGAGAGAGAGATGTATATATACCGGCTCATACTTTGTATTGACTTATCTTCATGAAGCTTTTCCTGATCTTCTCCCTCCCCTTTCCCCCAGCTCCCAGCTGCTTATTCATTTCCCTCCAAGGTCACTAGGTATCCTTAGTACTCAGCTGACACATACTAAATGGTATGATATGGTTGATAGAATTGTGTACACATTCTATCCCTCCTTCCCACCCCCACCCCCCACATGCAGGGGCTGTTTTGTTTCTGTCTTTCCAATCTCCAGTATTTAGGCAGTGCCTGACACTTGATGAATGCTCGTTTAATGTCTGTATATCCCTCAGTACCAAGTGCATACTTAGAAAGTGTTGAGCTGAGTAATTATTGTTCCATCAGCTGGAAAGCATTTTAAGGACGCATTTGAAGTAAAGTACAGTATAGGGAAGGTGTAAGGAACCTGCAGCCTCAAGGTCACATGTGACCTTCTAGGTCCTTCCTTGGGTGCAGCCTTTTGACAGAGTCCAAGTTTTACAGAACAAATCATTTTATTAAGGGATTTATTCTGTGAAGTTTGGATTTAGTCAAAGGGCCACACTTGAGGACCTAGAAAACTACATGTGGCCTTCAGGCTGCAGGTTCCCCACCTCTGGTATGAGGTTCCTTCCCTAAGTGCTGGTGCTACAGAGAGCTCTGTGGATGCTATGGGTACATTCTGGTTTCCATCATGGGTGTGGGCTCCTGCCTGTGGCATGACAGTCAGGTGATCCAAGTAAATGCAGATTAAATGGAAATTCCTCAAGACAGTCTAGCCACAGGTCTGCTGGCTCCTAGTCTCTCTAGTGATCTCCATGTAATCCAAAATTGCATTGCCAGGGGTGAGGGGATGGGGTGGGGGGGATGTCTGGAGTTATTTGTTTTGCCCCCAAACAAAAGGGTGTGTATATCCAGAGGAATTTCAAGACCTAGAAATGAGCTTTGGGCTCTGGTATTTGTCGAAGTTTAATGCCTTCAGCCATCCTTTATAGGATCATAGAATTTAGAGCTAGGAGAGACCTTAGGGAACATCTAGTTTTACCCTCTCGTGTTACAGAGGAGGAAGAAATTTGCCTAAGATCATAGGACAAGAAAGTGGCAGCTGGAATTTGAACCCAAGTCTTCCTACTACTTGAATTTACTTATATAAAAGACCTAAAGATCATTTGGAACCTGAGGCTGAGTAAAAGGAGAGGGAACGGCCCAAGATTATCACTATAAATTAGCAACAGAGCTATGGGGCGCCCATTGCGGGGCCAAACTAGTCCAATCTACAATAAAAGAAACTGAGGCAGAGCTAAGGGCTAATAGTACTTTATTAAAGGGTCATGGCCCCCTCTAATGAAGTGGACCTCATGTCCGCAGGGCTTTACTTTTATAGGGCTTGATACCCAGACATATAGAAGAGGCAAAGTATGATACAGAATCTCCTTGGTTGATAGACCTTGTTCTTACCCTTTAGGAGGGCCAGAGATGATGCACCAGCATGGGCAAGGCAGGGATCATCTCCTCTGACTAAGTAATAAAATTGGCCCCTATTTCATATTAGGCAAGAAAGGTGGTCTGAAGATGGAAAAATAAGTTGGGGATTTTCCATATCACATCAAGACATCTCACCCTCTCTGGGCACGGTCATGGTGATTAAGCAAAAGAGGGTGGAGGTCCCCTAGTAAGCATTCTTGTGGAATGGGTAGAGCACTGGCCCTGAAGTCAGGAGAACCTGAGTTTAAATCCAGCCTCAAACACTGGCTGTCCCAATACTCTTCTGAGAATGTCTACAAAGGAAGGAAAAGTTTAGGTAAGTGAACTCTGGAACTTTGATAACAGGTTACTGAACTTATAGCTTGTTATTTATAATTTGAGACCTTTTATAAGAAAGATTCTATCCTATCTAATTATCCCTAAATATAATATATAGAAATATATGTAATTCTTCTATACTAATATTTGACTAGACTGACTAATATAGTAATAGATAAGTATATCACTAATAATCACTTCCCCTATGGAATCACACTAATTAATACTAATTGGAATAAGATAGGAATACAATAAATCATTCCTCTCAGCTAAGAAGAGTCAATAAATATTTCTTAAATACTTACTATATGCCGGGCACTACGCTAAGTGCTAAGGTTAGAAAGAAGGATAAAAGAGAGCCGTCTCCCATTTCCTGACTCCTGAGTTTGCTACTCTCTCTAGAATACAATAATGCTCCCCCAGCTTCTTTGGTCTCTCCCTACAAAGTAGCAGGATGGGTGTTTAACTCCAATTCTTCTTCCTATCCAGCCACAAGAAGGTTGCAGGCTTCTGAAAGGCCTTTAAATCTCAGATTTCTTCCAAATGGGGAAGTCTATGATTAGATGTTAGGAAGGAAGAAAGTCTGGGGTCTTTGGAATTTTACCCACCCAATTTTCATTCAGTCTTGGTTCTAAATCAGAGTAACTCAGTAACCTCTCTCATTTGGACCCTGACAATCCTTCACTTACAGTTATCAATCCCTTGGTACTTTTGGGTTTACAAAACCCTCTGAGAAAGTTTCCTGCCCCAGGGAAGATAAGGCCCCGATCCCAGGGACCAACACCACCCCAGACTAATAACTACTAGTAGGAACAGCCCTAACTCTAAGGAAAATCATAAAGTAGAAACAAAGAATATTCTGGCTGGAATAGATTTAGAATGCAGAAAATCAGAGCAGGGAAGGAGCTTAGAACATGGAATTTCAGAGCAGGAAGAAACCTTAGAATACAGAATGGTGGAGCTGGAAGGGACCTTAGTTATCTTCTAGTCCAGCTGCCTGATTTACAGAGGAGGCAGTTGAGGCTCTAAGCAAAAGAAGGGCAGGGCAGGAATGACTCGACTCCAGACCCAGTGCTGTTTCTATATACCTCACTACCTCAGGTTTCTGGCATGGATACAAATAATCATTATAATGAGCACAGCAACTCACTTCTCTAGCGCTTTAAGGTTTACAAAAAAGTATTTTTTTTTCAAAATAGCCTTATGAGGCAGGTAATGTAAGTATTATTATAGACCCATTTTATTGATGAGGAAACTGAGGCTCTCAACCTCTCCAGGCTTACATAGCTAGTAAGTATTGGAGATTTGGATCCTGGTCTCTAGAAATTCTGGAGCTCTCTTCTCTTTAACATTACAGAAATGGTGGAATTGGATGAAGAGAGGAAGAACATGAGTCAGGCATCCATCTTTATGGGACAATTAGGTGGTGCAGTAGATGGTGGGTCAGTCTGGAGTGAGGAAAACCTGAGTTCCAATCTCTGGGCAAATCACTTAACTCTGTTTGCCTCAGTTTCCTCATCTGTAAAATGAGCTGGAGAAGGAAATGGCATCATGAAGAGTCAGACACAACTCAACAACAATCCCCCTTTTACATGGGGGGAGGGGCATGAAAGAGAGTGGGTCTCTTTCCCTACCAACTCTTTGACTCTGATCAGATGCTGAAATGGAGAGGATAGGCAGGGATAGGGAGCTGCTTTGGCTCTACTTAGTCTTGGGTTTGGCTATGAATATCTGTAAGTTAGATATTTGATTGGTACAAAAGACCCTCTAACTCCTCAGGGCCCCTTTGGGATCTGTCATACCTGGGAAAGCCTGGCCCAAACACCTGTTCCTTGGAAATTGACCCCAAAAGGGGAGTGGGTGGGTGGGGGGAAGGAAATGAGATGGGTTCTCAGGTAAGATAGCATTGACTCATTTTATGATTTAGAATCATAAGGGATCATATAGGCCATCTGATCCATCTTCCTCAATTTACAGATGAAGAGATTGAAGTTGTATGGTGTAAAGACAGGAATCCTGACTCAGTAGTCAGTCACTTATTTCTAGACTTAGTTCTGTCTTTAACTTGTCAAGTCAATAAGCATGTAATATAATATATGATATGATACGATATGATCTAACAATACAATAACTAACACTTAGCTAGCACCTCCTATGTACCAGACACTGTGGTAGGTCAGGCATTGTATCCAGATAATGTTGTCCAGTTGTTTCAATCATGTCTGACTCTCTGACTCTTCAAGACCCCATTTAGGGTTTTCTTGGAAGCAATGATGGGGTGGTTTGCTCTTTCCTTCTCCAGCTCATCTTAGAGATGATGAAATTGCGGCAAACAGGGTTTGAATTCAGGTCTTCCTGACTCTATACACTATGTTGCCTCCAAAAAGGGTAAAAATAATACCTGTCCTCAACGAGGTCACAATCTTTGCCTATAAAATAAAAGAATTTAGACAAGATGATCTTAAATTTCTTTTTAGCTCTGACATGATTTTTGAGGTTAATGACCTTAATGTTATTCCCAGGCATTTGGGGTTTGACTTTGGGGAAGTTCTCCACGTGCTTTGTTTCAGTTTTTTCAGCTAACGAGCTAGACTTAGAAGTCAGAAGTTAGATGGGCCCAAATCCAACACTTGGTAGTTGTGTGACTGTAGATAAAGTATTTTATTTCTCTGAAACTTAGTTTCCTCAGTTTATAAAATAAGAACAAGACATTTTGCTACCTACTACCTTGAATAGTTATGAGAAATTATGATAATAGTTGATATTTATGTAACACATTCAATTTTATAAGACATTTTTTATACACTACTTTGTTTGAACTCTACACTAACCCTATGAGGTAGTTACTTCAGATTCTGCTATCCTATTTTACAAATGAGGAAATTGAAGTTCAAAGAAGTAAAATGAAATGCTTAGGATTGGTATCTGAAGTGGAATTTGAACAGAGATGTTCCTGACTATCTTAGTTGATATCTACCACACACTAAACACAGCAAGTTGCCTCTCTGTGAAGAGGGAAACCTGGCATTGTTGGATTGTCACATTATACCAGGCTGAGGTGGTATACTTCTTCCTCCTCTGGGAAAGTAGTAAGATGGGCCTTTCTTTCATTTAACCTAAATGAGTGAGTGCCTCCTCTTTCTGGAGCAAGGGTGAGCCTGAGATCTGTGGATACATTTCAAGAAAGTTCTGCAGAAGTCCTGATGCTAAAAAGTCATTTGGCCTCCCCACTTTGAAGAGGGATGGACTAGGCCCATCTTGTCCAACTTGCCTGGATTCTTTAGCTGATTTGGTGACTGGATCCTGTTATGAATTGATTTTGTACCCTCTTTCCTTGTTAAGCTTTTGTTCTCTGTGTGGAAAACAAAAACCTTCTCAATGGGGAAAGATGGATTGTGGTATGTGTGTGAATGCAGGCCTTGCCAAGGTAGGCAGAACTGAAACATGACCTACCTTTCCCGCTGTTTCTTCTAGTTGCTTGCAAAGCCTTTCTATGTCACTTTTAGTGCAAAGCAAATGTTTCATATAGTCTCTGTTCTATTTTTGAGAGAGGAAAGAAGACACGAGAAGACAAGACAAGAGGAGGGAGAAAAAGAGAGAGAAAAAAGGGGGAGGGGAGAGAAAACAGAGGGACAAGGTCAGCAATGAAATTCTGTGATTTAACACAGAAGGGGGAAGGAAGGCATGCATCTTTGTGAATATATGTGTATAGTGGTGCCCTACACATACTCTCCAAATTCTATGTAGGTCTTGAAAAGATATATTATATCAGTAAATGAAAGGGTCTTCTTGGGTAAGTTACTTCCCCTCTGGGTCTTCGTTTCTTCCCCTATAAAATGAGCTAAAGTCCTGTCTAGTTTCTTGTTCTGACATTCTGTGGCTTTATGAATTTCAAATGATTTCATAGCGTAACTGAGAAATACCTCTTTTCCTGATTTTACTGGAGGTTCACTTTTCCTTTTAGATGCTATACCTTCTAAAAGTTTGTGTCCTGTTTCTTAGGACCATGATCATCTTTTTTTTTTCAGGTTTGCAGAGCTTGGGTTTAGAGTTTGGGAAATGTCACTGTGTGTCTCTATGGGAGCAAAGGACTGTCTTAGCAAGAGGCCAAGGCTAGTGACAGCTAAGGCTAACTTATAGTCCTTAGTAAGCATGTAAGGAAATCAGTTATTTGTGTCCTCTGAGTTGCTAGAAGTAGTTGCAGATTTGGAACAGAGGATAAAGGGTTGGTGGATCTGCCTTTTTGAGAACAGGTTAATAGTTCATCTATTGGACCTTTGGCAACTGGAGCCAGTTGGAAAAATAGCCAAGTTTATTGCATCTGTCCCATAAAGAGTTATTGATCATCTTCTCTGTGCATAAAATTTAAATAGGCCACTGGGGATACCAAATGAGCTAGACTAGACTTCATTCTCTACCCCCATCTCAACTCTTACTCTTTCCCTACCTCCTAGTTCCTATTCCTTTTTTCAGACCTTATCTCCTTTTTCTCCTCTTCCCTTATCCCAATTCGCCACCCCTCCATTCACAAGAAAGTGGAAATAAGTTAATGAATTCAGGTCCCTAAAGCTACTATAATAATAATTCAGTTTTTGTTTTGAAAAGGTGGTTTTAGAATATGAAGTGACTTTTAAAAATTAACTCACAAGTGTTTCCAGCATCCCTGAGCCCCTAGATAGGGGCAAGAAAGATCTCTATCAAAAAAACAATTTACTGGGTACTCTTTTTCTCTATCCTCCTCACTCCACACCCCTCCTGCCTCTAACACTCCTGGAGCCAGGGTTAGCTGTGGATAGTTTTTCTTCTTTTTGTTTGAGATTTTAAAAATTAACATTATTTTCAGTTTAAAATCTCTCTCCCCCTTTCCTTCCTTCATTCGTTGAGAAGGCAAGAAAAACAAAATCCACATGTACAGTATAGTCATTGGAAAATAAATTCCCACATTAATCTGTTAAATGTTTCCTCCCTTACCTCCTCCCCCCAAAAAAAGTAAAAAGGAGAAAATCAGTCTGTACTCTCAGCTCTCTGTCTAGATAGCTTGGTGGGTAGCATGTTTCATCAGGAGTCCTTTGAAATTGTCCTTGGTGATTGTGTTGATCAAAATTACTGAGTCTTTCAAAATTGGTTATCTTTAACTATTGTTATTATTGTATAAATTGTTTTCCTGATTCTTCTCACTTCACTTAGCATCAGTTCTTCTAAATCTTCCCAGGTTTTCTTCAAACCTTGCCCTTCATCATTTCTTTCAGCACAATAGTGTTCCATCACATTCATATTCTATAACTTGCTCAGTCATTTTCTAATTGATGGGCATCTCCTTAGTTGCCAATTCTTTGCCACCACAAAAAGAGCTGCTATAAATATTTTGTACACATGGGTCCTTTTCCTCTTTCTTTGATCTCTTTGGGGTAGAGCCCCAGTAGCAGTATCACAAGTCAAAGGGTGTGCAGTTTAATAGCTTTTTGGGCATAGTTCCAAACTGCTTTCTAGAATGTATGGACCAGGGGGGCGGAGCCAAGATGGCAGAGTAGAAACAGCATGTCCAAGGTGCTCTCCCCTCAGATCACCTAGAATGTATGGACCATTTCACAGTTTGTAGAGAGTTTTTCATCTTAATGTGTCTGTGATCCTGGGCAACCCACTTCCCCTCTCTGTTTTAATTTTTCTACCAATTTTCCACCAACAATGATGTTGGACCAGATAACTATTAATATCCATTCTGGCTGTTTGAGACATGACCTTTGTCTACTACCACATAGACCATGGAGACAAAGACTTCTAAGGGGCCTGATTCTAGGAGACCAGGTTTCCTGTGTCAAGGGACCAGCATCCTACTCACCCCCCCCCCCTCCTTTGTGGGCTATACCACAAAGATGACTTGGTAAAATTCAATCTGAAAGAGACTTGTTAGAAAGCAACTGGGTAGGAAGTCAGGTCTGGGAGTCAGTTTCATCATGAACAAATTTGACCAGTTTGGTAGAAGAGGTTTTCTCCCTCTTCCTCTTCCTCCTATCAGGTCATACCTCATATAGTCCTTTAGTAGCCTGAGCAGGAGAGGGTGATGACTGCTGATTTAATAAGTTTATGTTACCTCTTTCACTTTTTGAGGTAAACCAGGGCTGTGATACAATTTAACATGGGGGAATCTTTGTTTCACTATTGATTGTCTTAGGCTGGATGACAGAGTTGCACATTTAAGGTAGGAGTTTTAAGAGGGGAGATTTAACCACTGGGTCAGCTCTGGGGAGGAGACAGAGATGTTTACTTCTCCAGGAAAGAGTAAGAAGGGTTGTTCATATGCTATGGCATCCTGTGGATAAGAGAGTTATATTTGTAAAGTACTTTTCAATCTTCCCCATTTGCCATTTCTCATGAGCTCCCCTCTCCCTCTTTTCTGAAGCAGATTTATATAATTACTCTTTTAGGGATTAGGACTTTTTGATGGACCCTTCACAAGCATGGATCTCTAGAAATGGAAGAGATCTTAGACCACAGAAGGGCCATAGCAGGATGAGCCTTTAGCATGTGAAAAACATAAAGAGATGAAAAGGTCGAGATACTCCATGGTCCTCTTTCTACAGAGGAAGAAACCAAGGCCCACAGAAGTGTGGCTTACCCAGGGTCACAGGGAAAAACAGTGAAAGAGCTGGGACTAGAACCCGGGTTTTCTGATGACCATGCCAGGACTTCTACAATAACACCAGGCTTCATCTTAAGCCCTGAGACCCATGTGCTTTGTCCTTAGAGCTTTGTGGTTGAAACCACAGAGGTGTGGTTTCTCTTCCATGTGACCCTTTGAATCAGAGTCCTGTCAGGGGCCTTATGCTCTGCTGCCTCATTTCCAGGTACTGTACTAGGTGGAACAATGATAGCATACTCCCTGCTTAGAATATCATATTTTGCCCTCAGGCTTTTCAAAGCATTTCATGTTTATTTGGTTCTAAGAAAAACTTTATGAGGGAGTAAGAAAGACAGTGGGCAATTGAAAGGGACCTGGGTTCTGGTTTTTTCTGTTCTGCAGCTAACTTGCTGTATGACCATAGGCAAGCCACTTCCCCTTTTTAAGTTCTCAGCTTCCCCAGCTGTAAAATGAAGGGGTTGGACCTCATTTTTATAGGTGATTTAAGTTCCCTTTTCCGCTCTGACAATTTACTTCCATAGGTGTTATAATAGTAATCATAATCTCCATTTAATAACTGAGACACAGAAAGTTTGCCTTGTCCAAGTACTAGTTAACTGGGACTTGGGAATGCAGGCATCCTCCTCTTAAGATCCATGACAAAAACAGGAGGGCCTGGGGCAAGAGAATTTGACTGGTAAGATTCCGGGGAGGTGTTGGGAGAGATGGTCATTCAGAGTCCAGGTGGTGACAATTTCTTTCTGTCCAGGTGTGTGTATTAGGGAATAATTTCTAAGTAGCAAGGAAAAGAGCTGAGCATTTAAGCTTTTTTGTTGGGGTTCTTTGCCCTAGGCTGCGGTGTGACTTTCCTGGAACCGGTTACCCTCTCTGTGCCTCAGGCTAGTGATTTCCATTGCTTCCACTCTAGGATTACCAGGAGAAAGAGGCATTGTGAATTCTGAATTGTTCTAAAGAGAATTTCTAAACACTCTAGAAAGTCCTCTATCCCTCTGTTACAGGACTGAAAGATTTTTTCCTCAGGGATTTTCCTTACTGGGGGTGGGGGTGGGGGGTGGGGAAAGTTTCAATGAACTATTTCAAATTTCCCTCTTTCCCTCCCCTCTAGCCTCCGCCCCATCAGTTCTTGGGATGCTGAGTGGTTGGCATCTGGGGCTCCCCCTCTCCCCCGGCTAGGGGCGGGGCTAGGCGGGGAAGGGCTTGCTAGGGCCGGGGACTCCGCCCCCTCCCCACCTACTTCAGCTGCCCCCTGCTCGCCGCTTCGGTCTCTGCGCACCGCCCACTGTGCTCTGTACTTCTTTACTGGAGCCCTCCTGTTGGAAGGGAAGGGAGGACTCCAGCACCTGGAGAGTTAACCTGCTGCCAAGTAAATATAGCTTCGAGGTCGTTGCTTTGAGATTCGAGACCCGGGAAAAGTCAAGCCTGAGGATCTTGCGAACACCACGCGCAACCCGGTGCTCCACAGTCCAGCCGGCCCAGCGGGCAGCACTGAACCGCACCGAACCTAGTACTACATTCCCATTCTCACGCTGACCAGTGGAGCAGGTGAGCACACCCCCCACCTTCCCTGGATCCCAGCATGGTGGGAGGGTAGGTGGGGCGGACTGGTGGCATGTGGACTAACTTTTCGCTTGGGACCGAAGTGGTGAGGGGCTGTCCTTTCAGGGCGGGAGGGAGGTGAGGGGTACCTTCCCTATGGAAATAAAGGACATCCGCCTCCCCAACCCCCGCCCCACACAGAGGTGCCGGGGTTTCCGCCTACAGAGTGGAAGGAGGGGGATATTGGTCTCTTAAGTAAATGATAGTGAGAGAGGGTAAGGAGAAGCATCCATCCTTGTGAGAGAGGAGTTGAGGAAGACGGGGAAAGTGAGGTGTCTATGTCCACTTCCTTGTCACCTCCACCTCCAAGAGAAAAAGGGGAAAAAGTGGGGTGTTAGCTTTACCAAACCTGAAGGATAATAGTAAGGAGAAGGGTGCTTTTCCCTGCCCCCTCTCTCCCGCCCCCGGGAAAGATGAGCCCTATCCATCCGGGGAGAGAAGGGAGAATAGAGAAAAGGAGATATCTGCCTGCTTTCTCCGCCACAAACAGAATGAAAACTTATTTGGAAAAAGGGCTTTTGCCCTAAGGGGCAAAGGGTACCTGTTGCAGAGGGGGCGTCCATTCCCAAAGCAATAATGGGAGTGGGGGAGGGGAAATGGGAAAACTATTTCATTGGGGGAGGTGGTGAGGGGACACCTCAATTTTGGGAAAAGAGGCCCATATTAACTTGGAAGAGAAAGGGATCAATCGGGTATTGAAAGGGGAGAAGAGAATCATCCTTTTGGTGTAAGGACTGAGTTAGGTCAGGAAAAGGAAAGGGGTTTGGGGGAAGGGGTGACCCAGGAGTATTGGGGGAAGGATCTTTTTTGGGACTGGAGATGCGAAGAGGCTTGGATAGTCGCAGAAGCAGGCAGGATTCAAGATTCAGTAGAGCACTATTTCCAGTCTCAGTCTTCCCTATTGGCTAAACCATTTCACTTCCCTTCCTTTAGGCTCACCTGGGGCCTCAGATGGGGAGGGAAGAAGGGTGGGGCTCCTGGGGCTAAAACATTCTGACCCTACAAGAGTCCCAGCTTATGAATTTTGTAGCTCAAAAGGCATTCCTAAACTAAATCACTTATACGCCCTTGGGTTCTTAATGTAGTCCTTCCTATGTGTTCTGGGGTAGGAGAACAGATAGTCAGAACTCTCAAAACTGAGACTGGAAAAGGAAGGCAAAGATGTGGGGGTGGGAGCGAGGGACTGATAATACAAGTAATCATTTATGTGAAACTTGAGGGTTTATAGGACATTTTCACAACTCTTATAAATGTCCAAATTCATGTCCACGAATTTGATCTTGTAACTGCATGGGAGTACAATTATGGTCTGCATTTTACATCTTAGATGACCAAGGGCTGGGCAGTTAGAGCTCTTATTTCTATAGCACTTTCTAAAATTTGTAGAATGCGTTCCTCACAGTCCTTTGAGCTAGGTAATAATCCCAGGATCATTTGTCCCCATTTGGAGATGAGGAAAATGAAACATAGAGGTGGAATGAGTTGCTGGACCCCACCTCAGGTGTTTGGCACTAGGGCCACTTTCCACTACACTGCTTCCCTTAGGCAGTAGGGGAAGATAGGATCATTCCTTGTTTGTGCTTGTTACTTGGGGAAAGATTTTGAGGAGAGGCTGGAAGTAGTTTGAGCAGTGCCATTTTGAATGGGGAATGGAAGCAATTTGTCAGACTAATGGGTATCCTACCTTATCTTAGAGTTGAATCACTAAGTGTGTTGGAGGGAGAGGTTCCTGTTCCTGAGGAGCTTGTTTGGAGGGGGGTCCTGAGTTGGTCAGCTGGGTTAGGTAGATTGTATAGTGAAAAGGCCTGCATTTTGAGCCAAGAGGACCTGGGTTTCAATTATGGGCTCTGCTCCTTACTAGAGCGACCATGGCAAGTCAGTCACTTAAGCTCTGGGTCTCAATTCTCTTTTGAAAATGAAGGACTTGACCAGAAGATGGCTGTCTCCTTCCACCTCTAGCTCCTAAGGTCTTAGATTTGTTACCTATTTAATTTGGGAGGTAAGTGGAATAGGAATTATTCCTAAAGGGAGAGAAACACCCATTAAGAAAAAAGTCTTGACTCATAAAGTTGTCACCACCCAGCATGTTCCAGCTTACTGCTAGATGAGGGAAGAGAATCAAGAAATACAGGGATGGGAGGTTGGGGGGGGTGGGAATAAAAAGGTTAGAGGAAGGGACATCAAATCCGGCAGACTAAGTTCCTCCAGAGCTGGGGGGAATTGAGGGGGTGGAGAACAGGGACTGGACTGCCCTCTACCCCATGACCCACTGAGACCCCTGTCTTTCCCAATTAGCGCATCCTGGTCTTGTGCTGGGGAAGCCAGGAGGGGGTCTAGTTAATGTTGCCTTTGCCTCTAACAATAGAAAATGTCCAGGGAATAGCTTCTAACAAGACCTCTTTTTCTTTTAACTCTTTCTCTCTTGAAGTTTGAAAATTTCTCTGTCCTAGTCATACCTTGGGATTCTTTTGTATCCCACCTCGTCCCCCTTTGCTCCAGTCTCACCTTTATTTTTGTCTGAGTTGGCTCTTGTTAATCTCAACCCCTCCCCCAAGGTCTGGCCTGTGGCTTGCTGGCCAGGGCTGGTGTAGAAGCTGCAGTGACTGGGCCAGGACCCCCTGGAGAGGCTCAGGCCTTCCCCCACCCCCACCTTTGTATTATAGCCTTAGGACTTGGAACTAGAAGGTACTTGAGAATGTAGAATTATAAAGGCTATGCTAAAAGGATCCACTGAGTTTTTCTCTTACCTAGTCAGAGAAGTAGGTTGTCCTAAGGATGATTTTTCCCATTTTGCAGATTAGGAAATTTGTAGCCATGGGAAGTGACTTGGCTGAGTAATGCTTTTAGTGCTGGTTCCTGTCTTTGTCCCCTTGGAAGAATGGGGAGACCCCTGCTTCGCAGAGAAAGAAGAATAAAAGCAGAGCTACTCCCTGAGAAGAGCACCATTCTTTTAATAATGAATTTTTTAATAATGAATTTTTATTGATATCTTTTTACATTGCCTACATTTCCTTTCCACTGAATCTTACTTGATTTCCACTTTCAGAGAGCCATGCCTTGTAACAAAACAGTTTAGAAAAAAGTTAGTAACAAGGAACTTAAAAAAAGAAGTTGGGGAGAGAGGCAAACAGGATAGAGGAGAAGGGAAGCAAGATCTGAGGAGGATAAATTGTGACACTCAGTCACAATGAGCGGTTCCTTGCCAGGTGGCCAGAGCAGAATAACAACACTAATGCCATCCACCTATTTTCTTGCAGCTCTGGAATTCTAGGCAGGGAAGATGGTGATCATAGTCCCATTTTACAGTTAAAGAAACTGAAGCCCACCCAGAGAAGTGAGAGAAATGCGTAGCTCCGAGGCAAAAACTCCCCCTCCCTGCCCCTTCTCCCTTCCTCCCCAACCTGTATTGGGAGCCTTAGCAACCAAGTAAATGCTGTCTATCCATAATGACTGGGCACTGGACAGGGAGCCCAATTCCTAGGTGTGATTCCTAGGTTCAAATATTCATTCCTAGTCTCACTGGATCTAGTAATGGGGAATGCACTACAATGTCCCAAGTTTAGGCACTTTCATCTTTGTGTCTCCAACGCCTAGGGCACCCACAGATCATGGCACTTGAATGCTTATTAATAAAGTATTTGAGGAGGACAGAAGTTCTTTCACTCCCCTGGAGAAAGAATGAATGGAAGGTCTTCACTTGGAACTTGCCACTTTCCTTTTTATGGGTCTCTTTACCGATAAAGTCAGACTTTTTGTTATTGTTGTTCAGTCATTTTCAGTCATGTCTGACTCTTTCAGGAACCGTTTTAGGGTTTTTCTGGCAAAGATCCTGGAGTGGTTTGCCATTTCCTTTTCCAGTTCTTTTTACAGGTGAGGAAACTAAAGCAAACAAGGTTAAATGACCTGCTCAGGGTCACCCAGTTAGTAAATGTTTGAGGCCAGATTTAAACTCAGAAAGATGAGTCTTCCTTGCTCTAGGCCCAGCACTCTTATCTTTTGTGCCCTCTAGCTGCTCATAAATTAGACTAAGTTGTTTGCCAATGTTTTGGGTTTACCTTTAATTCCTATGACTGTCCACATAGTATCAGGGTCACTGATGCAAAGTGATAAAGTGGTAAGAGAGGCACCCAGTAGAAAGCTATCTAGAGAATCCTAGATTGAAAGCAGGAAGAGGTGATAGACTTAAAAAACTGAGATGTTTTTCCCTTTACTGCATTCTTCTTCCAAAGAGTCATCCTTCATAAAGAAAAAAGTTCTATAGCAAACGAAATAAAGGAAATTATATCATTTCACGTGGATTATTCAGATTTGATTATTTTATTCTTTTTGTGTACATTGTTATAGTCATGTATATTTTCCTCATAGACTCATTTTTAAGTCTCATTTTTATAGTGCTTTAAAGTTCATAAAAACAACCCTATAAAGTAGGCAGTATATATATCTATTAATACACAATTAATATGAAAGAGCATATATGGATATGGAATTGACAAACTGAGGCTCAAATCACAATTTTCTCTGACAAAGCATAATTACTCAGAGCCTCAGACAAATTACTGACCCTCCAGCTCGGTATCCTCATCTATAAATTGTTTGACTGGATGACTCATCCTTCCACAGATTACATTACCAAGGTAAGAAAGTGATTTGTACATTTTCAAGGCCTAGAGAAGTAAGTGGATTTAGTGGTCCTGATTTTATTGCATTGATTTCTTAGAGTAGCTGACCCTCTTTTTAATTTTCCAATTTTGGGCAGGAATATGGAGGTGAAGGGCAGCTTACATGGAAATCTAGAACCAGAAAGGATTGTAGCTCACCATGTCAAAGAACCAACTTGATGGCTTCCCAGTGTCAAGTATTGTTCTTCACTTCTAGGCCCTGGGGAGGTCATGAGCTACCAACCAGGAAGTTTTTCTTGGTTTAACCATGTCCCCTGCCTCCCTGGGGCAGGTCTGTATCCTCTCTGTGTCCCTTCTCTCCCCCATACCCCCAATTAACACTTAGTTGCTGATGACTTAACATTTGGCTTTCTCAGGACTATATCTTTTTAAACAACTTTCAGTTGGTCTTTTTTTCTAGCCTTTGAAGACCTTTGAAGCTGTCTTGCAATAACTGACATGTGGAAAAAGGATTAAGCTCTGAGTTTGTTCTACATGAGAGAACTGGGAAGGGGTATGATGGGGTTACACAGAGAGTCAGACACATTTCAGTTTTGGGGGAGAACTTGATGAAATAGGCTACCTCAAGGTAACGAGTGAATTGGGTGGAGTGGCGTGGAGATGGTTACCTTTTTGAAACTCTGAGAATATGATTTCTGCACTGTTGTGTGGTCAAAATAGATGATATTTGGAGATTCTTAAAATTCAATCAGAATTGCCAGTAGGAGAAGTAGAGCTCTCAAGAGTGCACGCTCTCTGTCTCTCTCTCTTTCTTATGAGAAGGGGTGGTTAGTAGATTCCATTAAAAAAAAATGTTTCAGAGGTATCAAACACACCTGCACTCTAACCAGCACTTGAATCAGATTAAAATGTAATTAGGAAAAATTTAACAAAATAAAAATACATTAAAACATAGATAACATTACTTTTTCTTCCCTTGATTTACAAGAGAGCTGCTTCCCAATTTCCCCACCCACCCCATCTTTATTAAGCCCTGGTTTCTTCTGTATGGTGAGGGACTTTAGCATTCATAGGTTCTGATTCTAGAGATAGAAAGCATCTTAAAAATTAAACTGCCCCCTCCTCCAATTTTATATTTATAGGTAGAGAAATTGAGGTCCAGAAAGATTAAGCCCAAGACTGCAGTGACTGAGCTAGGATGTGTAAACCCAGTTCCTCTGAATGTAGTACCTACCTCTAACTCTTTGTGTTTTCAAAAACAATAGAGGTAGAAGGCCTGGGTTTCAAGTCTTGACTTGAATAACTGACTGTGACTAGCTGAGTGACTTTGGGATGACAAAAGTGATTTGTCCTCTCTAAACATCAGGTCTCCTCATCAGTAAAGTGGCAGGGGTAATGCTTGTACCACATATACCACCCTAAGTCTTGTGAGGTATGTACTTGGCTAAATATGGTTGAAAGAACACTGGCTCAGAAGTCATAGGGCAATGGTTCAGAATTCAGCTACTTCATCACTTCATCAAAGAGTGTTGGGGGTGGGGGGCAGTACCTAGATGACAGTACATCTAACTTAAGTTCTATGGTGTAAAGTACCATAGACTGGTTTTAGTAGTTTCTTTCTTTTCTTTTCTTTTTTTTTCTGGTAATGTTACCTGGAAAGATAATCATAGGCCTGGGAGAAATTTTGGAAATAATGGCAAGATTTTCCTGACCATTTGCCAGGTGAAGAGAGAATACCTATGGATAACTTCTGGACCTAGTGGGAATAGGGCCTAAGCTTACAAGTGGCAGGGGCAGACCTTTTATGATGCTAAAGCCGTTGGTAAAATTACTCTTGGGGCAGACATATTGATCATAAATCTAAGGCTGGAACACACTTTTTTATTCAGTTATTTCAGTCATGGTTTGAGTCTCTATGACCCCAACTGGGATCTCCTTGGTACTGAAAGATGAGTCTACCTGGATCTGGGCCTGGGGCCATATCCACTTCACCACCTAGCTGACCAGGAAGAGACATTAGCAATCATCTAATCTAACTTCCTTTTTCAGTGCTTGGCACATAGCCTACTATATAGCCTACTACATTTAATAAATGTTCATTGACTGACCAAAGAAATGGGTTTGGAGAAGAGAAAGGGGCTTATTTGCCTAAGGTCACACCAGCAGTAAATGGAAAACCCTGGTTTTGAATTCAGTCCCTTTGCCTCTCCAGATGTAGAGCTATCTCAAACTGCACCATTTAAAAGCCAGTTTCACTAACATCCAAATTAGTGTTTTCTTTTCCTACCTTTGATGCTAAGTCAATTTAACCTTGGACAAATCTCCCTCTTTGACTATCTGAGCCCCCTTCCTCTCTAAAAAACAGGTTAAGGGATTACATTAACTCAAAGGAATCCTCTACCTTTGACATGTGTTTCCATGTCCCTTCCCTCTTTTGAACCTAGCTCTGTGAGGGTAAAGACTTTTTTTTTGGAGGCAATCTGAGTTAAGAGACTTGCCCAGGATCACATAGCTAGGAAATGTCTAAGACTGGATTTGAATTCAGATCCTGGACTGGTGCTTTATCCATTGTGCCACTTAGCTGCCCCTCTTTCCTTTTTAAATATTTGCTTTCCTGGTAGTTCAGTTTGGTGCCTGGAGTAAGCTCTTTGAACTTTTTTATTCATTCATGTATCTATCCAGCACTAGCCTATTTCATATTCTACTCCTGTGATTTCTCTTTCATCTTCCCAGGCACACTATAGTTATTCCTCCCACACTGCTACTTTCACTATGGAGGTTTCAGTATATTGAGGGTCAGCATAAAAAATTAAATGGGAATTTTTTGGGAGTTTGTGGAAACCACAAATGATAGGCCAGACTACACAGAAAAAGTTTAGAAACTCAGAAATGCATAAAAAATAAGTATAGTATTGTATAATGTCAACATTTTATCTTTTGCCCTTTTTGGAGGGGGCAAGGCAGGGCACTTGGGGTTAAGTGACTTGCCCAAGGTCACACAGCTAGTAAGTGTTAAGTGAGTTCAAATTTGAACTCAGTTCCTCCTGATTCCAGAGCCAGTGCTTATAAATGCTCTATTCACTGAAACCACCTAGCTGCCCCAAACATTTTATCTTTTAATACCATAAATATACACAATTTCTTTTTTAAAGTTAAAATAAAAGGGGGTGTTTAGGTGGCACAGTGAATAGAGAGCCTCATCTTTCTTGAATAGAAAGTGCAGTATTTTGGGTGCAGGATTGTTATAAAAAAGGGATTCAGGTAGACTCTGGCATCATACAAGAAAAGGCTAAGTCCTTATATGATTTCTTAAAGGAAAATGAAGGTGAACAGTCTACCCCTATGGATTTTCAGGCCAGCAAAAGCTGGTTTGAAAATTATTTTTAAAAGGTTTAGCCTATACAATGTGAAAGTAACAGGAGAGGCATTTAGTGTCTTTGGATCAAGAGGTAACCAGAGAGTTTTCCTGAAATCCTGAAGAAACTGGCTGAAAAGAAAGGTTACAAATCAGAGGAGATAATCAATACTGACAAAACTGCCCAATTTTGGGAAAAAAAATGCCTCAGACTAGATATATCAGCCAAGAAGAGAAACAAGCCCCCGGTTTTAAAGCTGCAAGGGATAGGCTAGCCAATAAGGTATTGTTAAGCTTCCATAAGAGAAAAAGAAAAATTAAAAACTTCTTTGGTGCAAAGAGAGGGCCAAACAGTTTTATGAGGATTTTCCTGATTGAGGGGATTGTACCTCTAATGCTCGCTGATGTAGAAGGGATAACTGTATTATGACCACTACTCACTAACTTGTGCTCTGCCTATAAGCATAGACTAGACAGCTTGATCTTTTGTCTTATTTCCCTCACCATCCCCCACCCAGACTTGCAAAACCAAACCCCGCCCCCTCCCTATCCACATTCCCTTCCTAAATTGTTTTCCCCTTTGGAATGTAAGCCCTATGAGGGCAGGGACTCCTGCCTCCTCCACATTCCCCTTGCTTTTTCATTCATTTTTCTGGGAGCTCAGATGGAAATCACATCCTGGGGTTTGTCTTCCACCTAGCTAGTCCCCTCCCCCTTTAGGGATAGTGTGGGGATGTTGAAGTCCTTTTCATCTTGAATTCTGCTCTTTCACTACCAACAACAATCAAACAAAATACCCAACAAAGAATACGTTAGAGACTAGATGTTTTGGTAGCGCTTCCTTTTACATATTGGTTGTTGGATCTCAGAGTTATTCAAGATATTGGGGAGGTAGGAAAGGGAGAAACATTTATTTTAGCCTCATGGATGAAAAGGCCTAGAAGTCAGTGAGACAAGTAGAAAAGGGAACAGAAGAATTAAGGCCTGTTCCTTCCACTGGAAAGTTCCATCTGGTCTAGAATTGGAGGTGGAATGGGCTTATAAATGCTCTTTACTTTATGCTAATAACCCAACCCTAATTGGGCTGGGATACTGATTTGCAAATTAATCAAGCCTATGGTGGTGGCTGGTTGGAGGGCTGAATTATTGTTTATTGGGTTAAAGTGGTTTTTGGGGTTAAATTGTAGTGCCACAAATACACTAGATCAGCCGTGTTTAACAGCTCTATTCTATCCTTACTATTCAGGCTAAGGGGATTGCAATGGCATCCTTTGAGTTTTCTGGTTGGGCATGTCTACTGTACCCAGTCCTAACACTTAGGGTAATACAGAAGCTGCTAGAGTTTGAGGGAGGGTATAAGTGATCAGAGTTGGCAAAAGGACCTTAGATCATTCTTATTCATCCCAGTTTTGCAAATGACAGGAGTTGCAGAACAGGGGAGTCCTCAAAGTCATCTGTGTAACAGTGCTTGAAACAGCTAAGTTAACAACTGGCTATTGACCTTTAATCATCTTTTTGTTTTACCTGCAGGATTTAACCATTTCCCAGGTCAAAGGGCAGAAGGGAAAGCTGGTGTGTCAGGTAATGGTGCCCTCTGTCTTTATGATATGTGTGTAGGCTTTGGTTGAGGTATGATTGTGGGCTTTGTAAATATTTAAGGAAGGGTTTTAATGTGGGCCATCCTTTATCTGGGAGTAAGCTGGTAATATAGTAGAAAGACACTGTATGACTTGGAATCTGGGGATTTAAGCTCTTAAGCTTACTTAGCTATGGTGTGGTAGATGAGTTCAGTTCAGTATTTTTTTTTGTCTGATTCTTTGTGACCCCATTTGGGGTTTTCTTGGAAGAGATATGGTTGTGATTTGTCACTTCCTTCTCTAGGTCATTTTACACATGAGGAAACAGAGGCAAACAGGTTAAAAGTAAGTTACCCAGGGTCACACAGTCAGTAAGTGTCTGAGGCCAGGTTTGAACTCATGAGTATGAGTTTTCCTGACTACAGGCCAGGATCACCTAGCTGCTTACTTATGCTGGTAGGTGTGTTGTGAAGTGCTGGGGATAGAAATACAAGCTGGATGGATGGAAGATGATACCTGTGTTGGGACATAATGGTGAAGTGAAGAATGACTGATCTGAGTCCTTTCTCAAAATGAAGTTTCTGGGGAAAATTGAACATTCGGAGAGGTGACCACAGGGGCAGAGGGAGAAGGCAGCCATCCAAAGCATGGTGCAAAGTGATATGGGTGTGAAGGAGGAAGCTAACATTTATTAAGCACCTACTATGTGCTAGGTACCGTTCTAAGTTTTACAAGTATTAACCTCAGTGGATCAGGAAGGCCTGCATTCAGAAGTGTCTCTGATAACCTGTTTTATGATGCAGAACTCCTTGGTATTATAGCCAATTTTTCATATCATCTTAGATGAGAAGCTGAGGGACCTTTAAGGCCATTGAATCTAATCTCCTGATTTAAATTTTTTTTTTTTTTTTGCTTTTTAGAGGGGGGAAGTCAGGGCAATTAAGCGACTTGCCCCAAGGTCACACAGCTAGTAAGTGTCTGAGGTCGGATTTGAACTCAGGTCCTCCTGACTCCAGGGCCAGCATTCTATTCACTGTGCCACCTATCGCCACCTAGCCGCCCCTCCTGATTTTGCAGATTGAGAAAATTGAAGCACTGAATTAAAGTGACCTGTGGGCTAAGGGGATTCTAACCAACATTTTCCTGACTTCAAAATCCAGTCCTTGATGCACTAGATCACACAAAAGGCCAGGTTCCAGTTCTAGTCTTCATGTTTTGGGCAAATTTCTTTCCTTCTATGTGCCTCAGGTACAACTGTAAAAATGAAATTAGATATGATGATCTCTTCTCCCTCTGACATTATGTTCTAAGCACCTGTCTAGCTCTTAAAAATGTGAAAAAATAAGTTTTATATTTGTGTTAAGTTTCGGGTCTTCCTTAATCCACTTCCTATCCCATGACCATTCAGCCTTGCCAATTCTATAAATTTTTTTTGTGTATTTAATTCTCACAAAGTCTTGTTCAGTGCTAAACGGGGTATGCAGAGAGCAAGAAGAACATGGTGAAGAATTCATAGAATTTATCCAAAGTAGAAGGGTTATAGAGGTTTAGAGGAGAGAGATCTTTACTGTGGACTTAATATGGTCAAGGAAGGTTTTGACATGGTATTGAGAGTTGAACTAGGTCCTGGGCCATCAAGGATGGGTATGATTCAGAGAGTATGTATAAGTGTAAGCAAAGGGAGGGGCTAAATAGTTATGAGAAGGGAACTGAATAGAAGTGGAAGAACTGAGGGAGGCCAATCTGGCTGGAATTGGTTTGGCAGTTGGATGTGACTTGAAGAGGTGAGTCTCTAAAAACCAGGAAATAGAAACCTGGAGAAAGGGGGGAAAAGAAACTGTACATAGGACCATAGTTCTGCTTACTTTGTACCAGTTCATATAAATTCCCATGCATCTGGATTCATTGTGTGAAGTCAGAAATATTTTTTTTTTTTTGATTTTTTGGAGGGCATCTGGGGTTAAGTAACTTGCCCAAGGTCCCACGGCTAGGTTTTTGTTTGTGTGTGTTAAGTGTCTGAGGCCTCATCTGAACTCAGGTCCTTCTGACTCCAGGGCCAGCACTCTACTCACTAAGCCACCTAACCGCCCCAGCAATATTTTTTAATCTTAAATTTTAACTTGTTAATGCAATTAATATAGTAAAAAGTACATCTAGCTAACCATATTGTAAGGTACTGTTACATCTATGTATCACATTTTGATTTATCATTCCCCATTTAATGGATATCTACATTGTTTCCAGCTCTTAAGGATTACAAAATGTGCTATTATGTGGATGAGTTCTCAAAAAGAAGTCACTGACTAACTTAGAAGATTACTATTAGGATCTCTGAGCCAGAGTATATGCATACTTCATTAGCATTATTCCTAATTGCTTTCTTGGATGGTTGGACCAGTTCACTAGCTCTATCAACAGTAAGGAGGTTTTTCTATGATCTCTACATTGTTTACTTTTATCTTACCATAATGAAAGTTAAAGTACATGAAAACTAAAAAGAAGTGATGGAGGTGAAGAAGGAAGTGCATTCTGGGCAATAGAGACAGCCTGTGGGAAGGCACCAATGTAAGTTAGAACACATCAGAAGATTGATTAATTTGCCTGAATGCATGCACATTGGATACAGGGGAATAATACAAAATCAGTCTAGAAAGGTAGCCTGAAACTGGGGCCATCCTGTGTTTGAGAGCTTTAAACATTCCATTTTGTCCTGGAGGCAATGGGGAACCGCTGAAGAGCTTTCAGCAGAGTAGGGCATGGTTAACCTCCCTTTATCAAATTGCTTGTCTTCTCAGTGGGGGGAGGGGAAAGGGAGTGAGGGATATAACTTGAAACTCAAAAATTTTTTAATGTTTAAAATTGTTTTTATATGTAATTTGAAAAAATTAAATACTAAAATTAGAAAACAATTACAGGCAGGGAGGAAGGGGGAGACTAACCATGCCTTGGCAACCAATTGGATGTGGATGAAGAAGAGGAATGAGTCTTTGAGATTGGAACCTAGATGGTGATGTGGCCCTAAGAGAAAGGGAAATTGGGGAGGGTTAGATTGAGAAGATATTAGGAGATGTCTCAACACATAGTTGTAGAGACCTTCAGTCTAGGAATTTATAGACTGAGGTACCTCAGTGGCTGAATCAGGGGGTATAGTTGAATGACAGTGTTGTATTACTCTCCTTCCACCCTAATTATCTTGTATTTTGTTTATGTTTTGTATATATGAATATGTGGAGGTTGCTAGGCAGCACAGTGAATAGAGGACTGGACCTGGAGTGAGGGAAGAACTGAAGACCTGTACATCTAGCCCCAGAAACTGTGACCCTGGACAATTAATTTAACCTCTGCTTCAATTCATATCTGTAAAACTGGAATGCTAATAGCATTCACCTCCCAGGGCTATTATGAAGATTAAATGAAATTAGTATTTGTAAGGTACTTTGTGAGACTTAAAGAGCTATATAAATGCTAGCTATTAGGCATCATAATATGTGCAAGTTCTCTCTGTAGAAAATAAGTAAAATTGAGCAAAGATTGCTTCTTTTCTTGTCTCCTCCCTTTTCTAGTAAGGGGACGTGTAGATGGTAGGCACTGAAAATGCTTACTAATGATGGCAAATGGAAAGATCACTAGATTTGGGGTTAGGAATCCTAGACTTAATCTCAGTTCTGACACAATATGGGCTAATATGAGTCTTAAAAGATTGTGAAGAATCCTTCAAATGCTTAGGATATTTCAGTTCCATGATTTAATTGCATATGTATGTATTCTTAAAACCAATGTAGAATATTGTTCAATCTTACCTTTTCATCTTACGTAATTACTTACTATGTCCTGCAAATCCTCCCTGATATAGCACCATGCACTTGAGACTTTTTTAGTACCATCTGATACTGTCCCTCCCTCCCGCACTACCATTCTATACATTCTCTCTCCCTATATGATACCAAGATGGCCTTACCCTCAGCTCCCATTTAACTCTAGAACTGTAACTGTAAGGGATCATTGGCTCCAAGTCATTTTACTGTAGAGAGCTGAAATACCTTGCTTACCCTTGCACATGCAAGCTAGTAATAGCATGAGTGGAAAAAAAAAGATTTCATTGGGCACTTCCTATGTTCTAGAAATAGTGCTAAGCCCTTGGGTATACAAATACAAAAGCAAATAAACTCCCTGCCCTGGAGTGTTCCTTCTAGGTAGTCTGGGAGGCATAGTTTGCTCTCAGAAATCACAAGCATGGTAAGTGGGGTCACTTGGATTGGCATGACCATTCCTGTAGGAGTGATTTGCTCTGTGGCTTCAAAGGTAGAAGATGAAAGGTGGCTAAAGTCTTGTGATCCAGAGGGTAGAGCAGGAAGTTTGCTGGTCATGTGACTTAGCAGTCAGGACCAAAGGGTGACCCATGTGGAGCTGGAAGGATTAAGTCCCACAGGAAGAATGGTGGAGGTCTGTTGTCCCTCTTCCTCCAGCTGATGACTTATTTTACTTCTCTTACCCAAGTGATGTTTGTGATGATATGCCTTTGGGGTCACATTGTCTCCTTTCCATTGCTTTTTGGGTCAGTTAAAATTTTGGTTTAATAAGGATATGAATAATTCTGTTTTTATTGTTCTTTAAGATTTGCAGAACATTTGTCTCACAAACAACTGAGGTAGGGAGGTTACTTCTTTTTTTGCCCTTTTATTGAGTCTTCAAATCTTTATATAAAGGTTTCTTTTTTAATCTTGTGAGCTTGAGTATTATTTTCCAGATAGGCACTGGTATCCTGGAAGGTAGGTTGTTTTTGGTTACCCTGCTAGGGGGCGGGTGGGTGGAGTTAAAGTTATCTGCTTTTAGTCTCCTTCAAAGGAACTTTTAACTTTAGACCTGGAGGGGGATGGCAGTGGCAAAAGCAGCAAAATTAATCAACTTGAGTGTGGTCTTTTAAAAAAAAAAAGGTATTTTTATTAAAAGGCTGCTCAAAAGTTTTAATTTCTGTTGAGTACAAAGTAAACTAAGTTGTATTGAGGCTGCTGGAAAGCACATAGGTCAGTTGGATGGGGGGAAGGTGGAAGTGTGATTTTTTTTCCTTGTCTTTCTTTAGATAATACAACTACTTCTACACTTAACTACTTCTTCCTATCTAAAGGGTCTAGTAGGAAGGGGAAGACAGGACAGGGAATAGAAGGGGTCGGGGAGGATGGGCTCTGATGCGCAGCTCACTTCAGAAGCAAGAAGCAGCAGTAGGGGATGGTGCTGGGGCTGTTCATGCAGAGGGCCCAGCATGCATTCCTGATCTGGGTCACAGTTGATGCCATGAGTAACCTGGAAAGTTCCTGAGTGCTAGGGATGGCAATACCATTGTTATGGACTCATGACTTCACTTCCCAAAGAAGAAATTTATCAATAACCTGGGTCTGATTTTGGAGGACCGGGGATAACTTCCACAGGAGCTGTCGCTTGAAGTGGAACCCAGGCACCTTTTGTAGCAGACATAGTTCACTACAAGTGAACCCTTGGACAGAATGGTTGCCATATTGCTTGTTCTGGCTTCTTGTGATGATTTTAAACCTTGGGGGTTGCTCCTAAGCAGACTCTGTTAGTCAATGAGTAGTGGAATCAGATGATCACAGATATCTTAACTCTGGGTAAGACAGCTCTAGGCCACAGACACACAAAGATGGCACAAACATCCTCCATGGTCGTGGAAATTGTGAGTTTGTTTGAATTTTCTTGAGCTTGTTTTTTTTCCACCATCTCCAATTATTCTCTTTTAGCTAACATTTTTTTTTTTGGAATATACAACTGGTTGAGTAGAGTCACAACAATGTCCTGGGAAGAACTTTCTTTTAAAAAACAAAACCATAATTGATTGGTCCCTCGTTTCTTCCAGGCCAGGATGCTGGGGACCTGCATTCTGTATGGGGAGAATGTGACAAGGATTTTGGCCCTTCTCAGAACATAAGCAGTGCTATTCCTATGGCTCCCTAGAATTTTCAGGGCCTAAGGGCAGCCTCTGGTAGCTTCTAACCTCCTCAGATATGTTCTTCAGACCTCCTGTAGTGCTGCTCTTGTTGTGCTTCTGGGGGATGAGAGAGAGAGAGAGAGAGAGAGAGAGAGAGAGAGAGAGAGAGAGAGAGAGAGTGTGTGTGTGTGTGTGTGTGTGTGTGTGTGTGTGTGTGTGTGTGTTTGTTATATCTTATTGACTGGCTACTTTTCAGGCATTGTTCCTTAGCCTGGGAACACATTTGCTGCTGTCCCTCAGGATCTGTGAGGTTATTAGAAGCTGCTTGAGGAAGAGGGGTTTGGGGCTTTTTTTTCCAGTTAAGGACTTCTTTAACTTTTCCATCTTTTATTTTAATATTTGTCAAGTTCTAAGGCTGTCAAGGAAAAGAGCATCAAATTTGTAGTCATAGGCCCTGCATTCAGATCCTAAATCTAATTATTAGTTCTGTGAAATTAGATGAATGCTATCTCTTAGGCCTCAGTTTCCATATCCATAAAAAAAAATTGTCTTAAAGCAAACCCAATCATTCTATAGGCTGAGCATCCAGTAGGAGGAATGCTTTCTGTCTGGTTTAGCCCATTAATCCCCTTTTGGGGAAAGAACTGGTTCTTTTTGTAGAGAGAATCTCTGACCACATTTCTGGATGGGAAATTCTCACATAGGAGTTACTCTTCCTGGACAACTTCTGTGGCATAGGGTTTATTTACCTGTCTTGTTCTTTTTGAACAAAACTCGTCAACCATCCATTCTCTGAGTCACATGGTTCTAATAATGGCCATTTATGTTGCATTTTTAAAAGTTGATTTTTTACATACATGATTTCATGAGTTCCCTTTTACAAAGCCCAGAAACCCCAAATGATTCAGCCATGGTCACCTAGCTCTTAAGGGTCTTCTTGTCTTGGCCCTTGATTCTATGGGCCAATTTCTTATGGTGGAAATAGTACTAGATCTGGATTTGCAACCCAGGTCTAAATCCTATGACTTCAGTCTTCACTTTTCCCCTTTCAAGGTCTTAGTTTTCTTATCTCTGGATGAGGGAGAGAGATTCTAGTTATGCTAGAAACCTAACAATGAGAAGATGCACAAATCTCTTAAGTATGGGAGGCTGCCTTCAAGGAACTTAAGTATTTTTCATTCCAAAGTTCCAACCAGACCTATTTGAGGTCATTCACTTTTTCCTATGTGCCTTGGCACATTCCCATTGCACTTATGTGGGTCTTTTCCAGTCTTTCAAACCTAGATCCTCAACTCAGCCAAGAAGCCTTCCTTGAAAAAGTTAGCCCTCCTGTTAGTTCCCTCTCCCAAAATCAACTTCTACTGATAAGCAATTAACATGATATACTTCCTAAGACATCTATTAACTTATTTGCATTTCACTTTATTGTCATAATATTTGTCATATATTTTTAATTATGTTAATTTTCAATTAACACTTTCAAATTGCTTCTTAGAACTAGAAGGACATACTTTACACTTTTCCTATTTTTCCCCCCCTTGAGCCAAGCAGAAGTGACATAGTTTCTGTTCTTTGGGTTAATCTACATGTAATCAATGGCTACTACATGTTATCTTTCTCAGTGGCGCCCTCACTGATAAGGGACTAGATTTGTTCCACTTAGACCTACGGAAGGCAGAACTAATGGGTAGAAGTTGGAATAGGAAAATCTTACTTTTACTCTGACAATATTCTTAATTATTAAATGACAATTTTCCTAATTATTCAAATTATCCCAAAATGGAAAGAATGGTTTACCTTGCTAAGTATTAGGATTTTTCCTTCACTGAACATCCTCATTGAAACATTTACTTTCTCCTATATTCCTTGAATTGAATTCAATTATGTCATAATCTCATGGTCCTTCACTCTCCTTTCTGTCCACCTTATATGTATCCTTCCTCAAGAGCTGTGTCAACAACTGAATAGAGTAGTACCATCAGGTCATGGTACCGCAGGGCTATAACTTTAATACTTTTGGACACTGTGCTTCAATAAGCATCCTCTTTCTACAACCAGGAAAACTTGGACTAGAAGAGGGGGTAGTAAGTAGCAAAGCCAGGTCTAGAATCAAGACTTCCTAAGTCCAAGTCTTAAGGATCCTTCTGATAACGACCTTAGAGACCAAGACTTTTAGCTCTGAGTATTCTTCATACTCTAAGGGCCTGAGTGACCTTTGGTCTACATAGTCTGGTTTCACTATCATTCTGCACTGTCTTAAGGTTGCTCAATTAGCACACAGGACCCCAGTCATGTGGATCTTGTTAACCAATCTCCACTCCTGCCCCTGTGGTGCTAATTTGGTGTCCTACCCTGGCCCATGCCTAACTCTCTTGACTAAGAGGTGAAGTAGGAAGGGACTGTTCTGATTCCATTTTAGCCTCTATAGAAAAGTCTTTCTCCCCCATGCTCCCCAAGGAGAGAAACTCCCCATTTCTGTTGGGGATGGGGTGTAGGCTGAGTGGGCTTGCTCTTGACCTTATGATTTCATTCCATTCCCTTCCCTCTCCATTGTCATGTGGAGTCAGTGGGGGTGAGGGTAGGTCCTTTGTGGTCTCAACATAGAGTTCTGTGCACTTGATGTGTTGTGATAGTTTGGCTACTATTAATTCATTTGGTTACCCTACTTTTCCCTACCTCAGGATGTATTCATTTAACCAGTACAAACAGAGTGATGTACCTTTAATGTATTGTGTTGGAGCAGACATTGTAGTATAGAGGGAAAGAGCATTAAGCTTATCTTCAAGACATCCTGGCTCTTGTTTGCCCTACTGCGTCCTCTGGGTCAGTTACTTAAACTGAGGCTATATAGTATAATAGTATATTTACCCTATCTGCTGGTATTTTGGGGAGGGGGAGGAGGGAAGGGAAGAGTTTAAGCTAATTTGCTTTGGAAATGGGAATTATTCTCAATGTTGTCTTCTAGAGGCAGCACTTTATAGTGGAAAGGATGCTATACTTACTAGCTGTGGCCTTGGATAAAGCTCTCTGAAACTGCTTGCTTATCTGTCAAAAGAACATAATATTTGTACTGTATTTCACAGGGTCATGAACTAAATAGTTCATATAAACCTTAAATACTCCAAGGGAAGCTGGTATATTGTTGGAGCTCATGTTCCTTGGTATCTTCTGCAATCCCTGTTATGATAAGATGCCTTCCTTTTAGAAGTCCGTTTCACATTCTTCACATTCTCATCTTCTGACCCTCTTTGGAAATCTGGCATAGAAGATGCTGCCTTTGGCCTGCAGGAAGAGTCAGCATACTCTTGGTTCTTTGCTACTGCTTCCTGAAGTTTCTTCATTTACAAAATGGAGACATTGACTCTTAGTACTTGACCTGATAGGATTATTGTAATCATGAAACTATAAAATGCTATAAACCTTACAGTGAGAGAGAGACAGACAGACAGACAGGGCTTTAACAGTCAAAACACCACTGCTTGGTAGAAGTAGGTATATCCCTCCCTCTCCTGGATTCCTAGCAAGGACATCCTTAATAACCCCTAGGGCCAGTAGCAAGAATTCTGGCCGCCTCATTCTCTGGGAGCAAAGAACAAAGCCTTTCTTTCCCTTTCCTCTTGGCTGCTTCCTTCTGAAGAGATAAAGTGGGCTGCCTCTGGGCAGCAGGTTGAGAAAGAGCTATGGATTGTTGGTTAGGAGACTTGGATGCTATTCCAGCTACAATATTCTCCAGCTACATTCACCTGGGACCTTGGAAGATTCACAGAGTAACAGAATCTCTGCTCTGAGTTGGGACCCTGAGCCATGTAGAAGGCTATGAAATAGCTCTATTGGACCAAGAATCACCTTTGTTAACAGACCAGACTAGTTATCCATCCAGCCTCTGTTTCAATGAGGACTTTCAGTGAAGGAGAAATCCTATACTTAGGAAGGTGGCCTATTCTTTCCACTCTGGGATAATTTTAATAATTAGGAATGTTGTTATTAGAGTAAGCCTAAGATTTTTTTTTTGTCACTTCTACCCATTAGTTCTGTCTTCCCTGGACCTAAGTGGAACAAATCCATTGTCTTATCCATGTGAGCCCAGTTGAGAAAAGATAACATGTAGTGTTCATAGTCCATATTACTTGCTACCTAGGAAACTCAGAAGGTAGGAACTGAGAAAACAGGTGATATAGGCACCCAGAGTCAACTATTAGGAGGACATGAGAAACCACAAGCGTGAAGGATAGTCTATAGTTAGCTTAGAGTCAAGATTACTAAGAAAAATTAGGTCAAAGTAGGAGTAATTGGGAGAATAACAGTATACTTGAAGAAGTATGCCCTTAAATGTTAGCTATATAAGGTTTATAAAGTACTTTATGTTATTTCATCTTTTTCTCTATTTTAATTTTTTATGTTTTTAATTAACAAGCATTTTCTCCCTTCATGTCACTCTACCCCACCCCTTCTCTCATGGGGAAAAACAAACTCTTCTAATAGATGCATAGTCGAGCAAAATAAATCTCTCACATTGTTTAATTCCAAAAATATGACTTTTCTATGCTTGAGCGCATTACCTCTCTGGTGGGTAGAAATCATGCCTCATTTTCAGTTCTCTGGAATTTGCGGTTGGACATTGAATTAATCAGAGTTCTTAAGGATTTCAAAATTGTCTGTACAGTTATTGTTCATCATTCCATCATTAGTCCTGTGAACCTGAGGACAAAATTATTTGTCCCCATTTTATAAATGAGGAAACAGTGTTGGAGGTTAAATAACTCTCCCAGGAAGTAATACTTATATATTAAACAATCTAGCCTGCCCTGAATTTTAAAGCTATATTGTGCTTGGGACAAGCAAGGCTTTGTCATGTGTGATGAGGACCCAGGACCGAGTCAAGGCTGTGGGTTCAGAGAAGATTACCCATTTCTTAGGCACTGAAGCTATCCCTTAAAAGATGGAGTATGATTTGGCTGTGGGAATATGTTGGATTAAGGCAGGTGAGGACCTTCCCTGAAAAGAGAATTGATGAGTTTAGTGTGAAGACCAATCCAACTACTGCATTTTTTAGGGGAACAGTATCAGGTAAAGTTGGAAACCTTTTTTTAGGGGTGGGATTTTGAATATTGGCTTAAGGAGTTTAGATCTGATCCTATAAACTTTGGGGAACCTTTGAAGGGACTTAATGCAAAGTAGCCAGCTTTAATAAAAGCCTCTCTCCCAGTGGTAAGTAATGGAATTAGTATTCCTTCCATATTAAACATGAAGAAACAATCTCAAGGTCTAGTCAGTTCTTGAACTGTTTCAGGGGCCTTTTGAGTTGATGGTGACCAGGGAACCTTGCTTAAGAGGTGTTTTTTTTATAAATTTTTATAAATGAGAAACTGAGACTCACTCACTTAGGATCATATGCTTGGAGTTAGAGTTTACATTTGAACTTATGTCACTCTGGCTCCAAATTCAGCATGAACTTAAATGGACTCAAGAAGGTTTCTTGGACTGGTCCTGGAAATGATCACAAATATGCCCTTAGGCTGGAGCCACCTATAAAAAACTTGGGAACTGAATGGACCTAACTTACTAGATTTACTTCAGACTATGAGGCCTAATTATTATAAATCCCATTCATTTACTAGAATTTATATCATAGTTGGGTTGAATAGGGTCTTCATCCCTGTGCATAGGAAGGTTAAGGATGGATTTAGCACTAGTCTATTGAGATATTTCAGATATGGAAATAGATCTAAGTTTTCTGAGTCTCAGGTCTCAACCATTGAAGTGAGAGGCCTTGGGTATCTGCTGTCTCTTGATTTTTTTGGTTATCAATTGGTTGGACTTGGGAGGGGGAGGAGCGGGTAGTCAAGGACTTTGAGAACTATTTGTATTTGCTTTTACAGAGACAACCTTATTCCTAACACCATACATCACACCTATTATCCCCTAACCTAGACCTGTACAACTTGGCATTAGGTAGGGGCCAAAATTAAAATAGGCTAAACTTCTTTGGGTCACAGATAGGTTAGATTATAGAGACAGACTGACAATGGTTGGTTGCCGTGGGTCATGTGACAAGTAGGAGAGAGTGAGCTATGGCAGCCCTACATTTTTCACAGGCCCCCTGAAAGCCATTGGGCTGGTGGGCCACATGTTGTGCAGGCCTGTCCTAACCCGTCTCTCCCCTGCAAACTCCTCAAACTAAATGTTGGCCTGGCTTTCCCTAGGCCATTCCATTACAATTCCTAGTGTATCATCTTGGAGGGATGGGGTGGGGAAGCATGACTAAAGAGTGAGGAGACATTCAGAGTCCTTTTCTAAGCATAAGCCCTACATGTAACAATAATTATAGTAATAATAATAATAATAACAACTAGCATTAATATAATTTCTACTATGTGCCAGGTGCTATGCTAAGGGCTTTATAAATATCTCACTTTATCCTCAACAACCCTGCAAGGGAAGCACTATTATTATTCCCATTTTAAAGTTGAGGAGACTAAGGCAGACAGGTTAAGTTCCTTTAAGGTTACATAGCTAGTGTCTGAGGCCAGATTTTAACTTAGGTCTTCTTGATTCCAGGCCTGGCCAGCTAGGTCCCACCTAGCTGCCTATTATTACTATTCTAGATCACAGTAGGAGAAGAAAATCTCATGGTTGTGAAGGGATTTCAGGCCATCTAGTCTAGTCTGTATCTGAACCAAGATTCTTCCCTTCTACAGTGTCAGCTTGTCTACAAAGGCCAACTCATATTAGTGGTTTGAATCCTCTCTTGAAGTCACTTTCCAGCTTAAATTATAAAATATCATAGTATGGCTTAGTGGGAAGAATTGGGCTTGGGAGACTTCCTGGCCACTTGAGTGACCTTGCCTAAGTCTCTACCCCTATTTGATCTACTGAGATGATCTAATCGATGCCTATCCCACAGATAAGGAAACCAAGGAACCTTACTGCTTTTATGTAGCGATTAGTACATTCCTTTGCATTTTTGTTTTTATTTTTATCTGTGAAAAGCATAGTTTTCTTGTGTTATAGTTTTAAAATGTTGTAAGGAAAGTAAAGCAGGTGATATCCCTGTTATGAACTAAGTTAACCTTGGTCAACTAGCCAGTTCGACCTCCTGATTCCCTGTCCTTAAAGCAGTTTGACCAATTGCTGGAAGGCTTTCAGAAATCCCTTAACCTTTCAAATGTTATTTGAAAAGTGCTTAGCACAGTGGCTTGCACATAGTAGGCAGTTAATAAATGCTTATTCCTTCTCCCCACCCTTCCTTCCCCTTTCTGTTGTTGGAAGCACATAGACATCTAACTTTTGAGGGCCAGATTGCTGGTGGTACAGGCTCTATCCTGTGTCTACCCCAAGGCAGGCAGGTAGGAAGAAAAGAGCAATGGATTTTGGAGTCAGGAGAGTGGATTTCCAGTGTTACTTCTGCTTGCCTGTGTTACCTGTGTGGCCAGACTTTTTGGGTAAGGAAATGTAGATAAAGCTTTGAGGCCTGAGGTTAGTTGCAGAAGAATGTAAGATGTTATTTATTACAGGGTGGTGGTTAATCATTGTCAGGCTTCAGGAGGAGCTGGGACAACCTGGGCCCCTGGTGTCAGGAATTAGAAAATGGAGGCTCTAATTCTGATTGCTTCATGGTAGAGGGGTATGTCTGTGGTTTGATTGAGACCCAATTTCAGTCGCCTTTAAAAAGTACATCAGGGATCAGGCCTTCTAATACGGAACCCAAAGAAAGACATGTGCTCTAGAAAAGATAACTAGGGTTGGAAATCAGAGCTCCTGTTTATTCCTGAGTATATGGCAAGAGGATGAGGCCTGCCTGGGGGGTTAGTGGGGATTTGGAGCTTCAGTGCCTGTATTAAGCTGGGGCCAGCTACTACTATTCACTTTCCCTCCCTTCCCTCCCTCCTCTCCTTCCCCCGCCCCTCACAGGAGGAAAAGGCAAAGTGGCCATG
Source organism: Gymnobelideus leadbeateri (assembly GCA_011680675.1). Classification (NCBI taxonomy): domain Eukaryota; kingdom Metazoa; phylum Chordata; class Mammalia; order Diprotodontia; family Petauridae; genus Gymnobelideus; species Gymnobelideus leadbeateri. The sequence goes on from WOXC01009653.1 coordinate 125,099, forward strand.
CTTCCTTCCTGTTGTGGACAGAATTAAAGCTGAGAATGAAAGCCACAGCCCTGGACCCAGGAGTTGCTGCTGCCCAGGGCTTGGGATGAGCTGGGTTAGCTGGTTAGATAGCACAGGGACCGGGCAGGAGGGAACCTGGCATGAAATAAATGTGACTACTTCCAGCCCAGAAGGTAAGGCAGCTCTGAAATAGCCAAGGAACTGAGGCACGCTGGTGACCATGGGAGCTGGGTTGGAATCCTACTTCCATCACTCTCTATTTTTGTGTGGTGACCTTAGGCAAGTCAAATTTCTTCAGGGTTCTATTTCCTGCATCTATAAAAATTATGTTCCTTCTTGCTGTAAATTTTACTCATCTCTGTTAATTCAGGACCACCTTGGAGAGGCTGTGTTGGTCAGCTGGGCTTCCCTGTGTAAATGGCTTGTTTGGATAAATATGCACTGAAGAGGGAGGCTCTCTAGGTAGCAGAAAGGAGTTTACTGCTTAGCAAATGCTTGGCTTGGGGGTGGGGTGGTGGTGGTGAAATAAAAGTAAACCTGTCCATTCAATCCTGCTTAGATATATTCTAGTTGTGTAACCTTGGGCTATGAAGTGGAGAAGTATGGTGATAGAAGGAACAAAGAATACTTAGGACTTTAGGTGAAGATCCAGGTTCAAATTCTGTTCATTTGATCCTTGCCAGCTCTAAGACAGCTGAAGTTTATTAATTCACCAGGTGTTTTACTTGATCTAGGGGTGAATCGTCTCATTTGTCTTGGTGGAAATGATACCTATGTAAATGTGGCTTATCACCTATATGGACTTACATATAAAAAATTGCATTCCCTCAAAAAATTATGAAAATTACGCAAAGCAGACACTGTACTATGTGGGCAGTGAGAAGCTGAGAAGCATCTCTATGTCAGTTTCCCTGTGTATGCAGACAGTAAGTGATGCTGCACCTCCCCTTGTATTCAATAGTGATCCTTTTATTTTCACCATGACTGGTGGAAAACATGCTCTTCAGGGGAAAAATGAACCAATCTTATAAGCATAAGCCAATAGACTTGGAAATGAAAATGAAAATAATTAGAAAATATGAAGGAGAACAAAAATGGTCATTGATAGCCTATGAACTTAGTGAAGGATGCTGCCCTGATAAAAGGTGTAAGCAAAAGGCAGTCCTTGAATGAAGTTGACTTGTCTATTGAAACGAAGAGAAGATGTTGTTCTAGAGGTGGAGGAACTCCTAAATTATGTGGACAGAAGACCAGAGTCAGAAGAATATTCCTTAAGCTTTTTGACAATTGAAGGCTTTTGAAGCCTCTTTGAAGATGTAAAGGTAAAATGCCATGAAGGAACACAGGTATTTACAACAAAACAACTGTTGGTTAGCTCAGTTTCAAAATCTTGTAGGATTTCATAATGTGCAAGTGTCAGGAGACGCTGCTGGTGCAGATATTAAAGCAGTAAAGAAGTTCCCAGAATTCCTGCAAAAAATAATAGAAGGCCCGACTTGTGGGAGATCTTTAATATGGCTGAAACTGACCTATTTTATCAAAGAATGTCAGTTTGGACCTTCATCTCCTTAGAGGAAAAACCTTATGCCAGGGCATAAAGCTCTGAAAAAATAGTTAGCTCTTCTGCTTGGAGGGAGTGCATCTAGGACTTGCAAATTAAGACGTGTGCTTGTGTACCACTTGTAAAACCCAGAGCATTGAAAGGAAACAGCAAGGTGGTAACTACTTGTGCATTATTTCCCTAACCCTAAGATATTACTTGTGTATGGCTGTGTTATATAGGCTAAATGAAGTGTATGGGTAGGGGCAAATTTGCATTATGTAAAAACCTCTTTGCTGTTAAAGGTCTATTGAAAGGTCCACTTATATAAAGCAAGAACTTTGTGAACTCTGTATTCTTGAATCCTAGGTAGGAATCTTCTTGAATCCTAGGTAGGAATCGAAAAAGGAGGCTGGGGAGAAGTGAGAGGACAGAAGCATCTACCTTGTGAATTTACTACAGGTGGCGCTATGGCACTCCTACTGCTTGTGCTACACAGCGCCCCCTTGTGAACTTGATCACAATGACACCTCATCCTTTCCCCTCTCCCCACCCCCATCCCTTCTACCTTCTACCTTTAAGGCAAGGAGGGAAGGCTACTGTTGCTGGGGGGTAGAAGACCTTGTATAAGGTTGGTTGGCTTGGCTTAGGCTGACTCCCCCAGGCAGGCAGGAAAGAGCTCATTGGTGGACAGAAGTTCCCTCTGCCCAAAGCACACTGCCAGAGCAGTGGCTGGGGGACAAGCCCAGGGAGGGAAGGGTGTGGCAGCCCCTTAACTCTGGAGGGTGATCCCAACCCCTCAGGAAGGATTCCTACGACCTAGAAGGGGGACTGCAGATCGACCTAGAAGGGGGACTGCAGATCGGGTCTCACCAGCTCATTTTGCAAATGAGGAAACCAAGGCCCACAGAGGTGAAGTAATTGGGAATCCTTGTAGTAACTAACTGGATACAGTTCCCAAATTGAATTGAAGCTAGTGTTAGGAGATTGGGACTTTGAATATTCCTAGTCTAGTTTCCTGGGCTTTTAAAATTGGTGGGGGATGGGACTGTGGGCGGAGGCCCAGAGATAGATTAAGAAGAGTTTCCCTTTAGGTAAGCCTGGATAGCAACAAAGAAACAAGTGATTTCTGTAAGAAAGAAGCTGCCTGAAAAGGCCAGTGAATGAGAATTAGGCCAGGTAGAAGGAGCACCCTGTCCTGGGGGTCTGGACGTCTGGGCATTGGGTAAAACCTACCTTTAGTTTTTTCAGATGGGGATAAGAATATCTGAAAGTTTGAAGTCTGTGCAATAGGGTCCTTTTTGGTAAAATTCTGAGTAAAACATGAAGTATTACAGGGAAGTCAGGAGCGGAGAGAGAATGACGATGATTACATCATGCTGTTGAAGAAAGGGTTTTCTGGGGTTTGACCTTTTCTTGGAAAGGGTGAATGGATGGTGATGAGGTTTAAGTTTCACTGGAGAATTGCCTCTTAACTGCTCTCTATTTGTTGTATTCATACATTCATTAAGCTCCTATGTAATGGTCCCTGTACTGCTAATATGGATATGAGAGGAAACCTTTTCTCAGGCATCCCTCTATACCCTAATTGCTGGGAAAGGGAAGACCTTAGTCACTTAACCTGTGGAAGGAAACAGTTGAGAAAGACAAAGGAGGAGAGCAAAGACATTTGAGGAGAGATTACATTAAAATGGCTTTATCACCTTAATCTCTGGGGTATGTTCCTCTCTTGTAATAATGAAAGTCTCACAGTTTATGTAGTATGCCCTATCTGTGGTTCCCCTACCTCTGAAAGTGCTAAGGGAAGTTGGTTTGGTTTTTTTTGTTTTTTTTTTAACTTGAGGAGACATAACTTTCTACTTTGGATTGAGGAGTGTCCATAAAGGTTTCCTGAAGTACCATACATAGTATTTGAATTGTGGCCCTAAGAAAGAGAAACTACTTAAAACAGAAAAATAGTAGTTGTGGGTGGGTTTGTGCCCACAGCTCATCCAGGCATAGGAATTATGAGGAAAGAAACAACTACAAAGCAAAGGCAAGGCAGGATGGAGAGAAGATTGGGCTGGCAGCAGGATTGGGAAAGGCCTTGAATTCCATAAGAAGTTTGTTTTTTTCCCCACTTCCACTTCTGGGAACCACTGAAGGTTGTTGAATAGTGCCCTGGAGACTGGAAGATAATTGAGGAGGCTATTACAGTAGTGGCTAGAGCTGAAGGCCCATTTTAATATGACTGAGCCCAGAAAAGAGGGAACTACTGTTTGTTGTCTATTTTCTTGGGGTCTTTGGGGACACAGGAAAGTAGAAGTCCTTAAGATTTACTGAAGGAATGGTTAATAGTCTTAAGGCTTCTTACCTCTCCTTCCCACTTTAAATTCTTCTTCCCCTGTTGGTGACTCCTTCTTCCTTCAGAACCCCAGCTGGGGAAGACCTGTGAGGAAGGAGAGAAAAATGATCAACAAAAGTCTTAGCCAATTGGGTCCCAAAGATTTGTCTAAGGCAAGACTTCTTCCATGGAGAGGAGAGAAAGTGGTTCTTTGGGAAAAGAGAAGGAAAAGAAGAGGGCCTGGAGAATGAGGGGGAGAGGAGAGAAGAAACAAAGGGTCAGGAAGGAAAATTAATTCACTGAAGTTGAAAGGAAGGCTTGAAACTGACAGAAAAAAATGACTTAGGTACTTTAAATTCAAGAAGACAGAGTTTAGGGTCAGGACTGAGATTAGAGGAGGAGAGGAAATTTGTAGAATAGGATTGGATCTTTCTTATGGTTGAGAAAGGGAGGTCAGAACCTGGTCCATATTCATAGAGGGAGGGGCACTAGCTGCTAGAATTATGTCCCACCACTTTCCTTCTCTTCCTCACCCCCACAAGACACTGATTCCTGGTTTGTCTACATAGTCTCAATGTCTCCTGGGCATCCTTGGTAGCTGGGATTTGACTGTTCAATGGAGCTGGGTAAGGGACCTCTCTGTTGGATGGTTATAGATATCTATCAAGAATCAATGATGCATGGAGGGCAGGGTTTCCTTTCTGACCACTGAATGATCCTAATCTCTCCATCAGATGCTTTCAGGAGTGTAGTGGTGGGTTCTTTTATTTGTTGGGTTCTTTTATCCTAGCCTTACAGCCTTGTCTACTATGTGTTCCTCTCCTTTACCCTATCCCCTGCCATTCCCCATAGGGCACAATGAAGGGAGAAGCTCGAAGATACAATGGTGAGGAGGCCAACAAAGAAGAATTTAGTTTGGTCAATGGCAGCGATGATGACACTCTCTCTCCTCCAGTCCTGGAAGCAGTGGAGAGCCTGGAAAGCAAAAGTAATTTTCTTTTTTGTTCTCATGATATTTGAGAAATTTGGAAGAATTTGAAGAATGAAGAATGAAGAATGGCCAGATGATTTTTTATGCTATCCAGCCATGTTTAATTTGTAAGAGAATCCTGCAAGGGCTACTTTAGGATTAGGGCATTTACAGAATGCCATATTCCATGGTGCTTGTTGGGGCAGTATTATTATTAGGGATCTACCAAGCCTTTAAAATGTTGACCACTGTCTGTGAAAAATTCAGGATATGTTAATAGGCCAGCAAAAAAAGTGATTGAAATCTCAGACTGAATAGAAATTTTGGATGAGGGGAGGAATCTTTCTTCTGCCCTGTTTGGACTTCCTCTGGACTGTTTCCTTTCATAGGCATCATCCAGAAAGGATGGGCTGTGAAAGCTCAGCTCTTCATCAAAGGAAGTAGGGCATCTTAGCAAGTTAGTCTCTAGTGTTGAGGCTTCTATCATGGGGGGGGGGTGAGGAGGGGAAGAGAACACTGTGTACACCTCCCCTAGAAACCTGTGGATTAGGCTAAGGGTTTGGGGTCCATTATTAGGGACTGGCAAGCATCACCATTTAGAATCCTTTAGTCTAGGAATTCAGTTGATTTGTCAATTGACATATCTTGGTAGGTGGTATTATGAAGAATAGAACAGACTATGGAAGTATTAATAGAAGAAAACAAAACATTTGGACTCAGAGGGCGTGGGTTTAAATCTACAACTTAACTGCCTCTTTGATATTGAGCAAGTCCCTTATGCTGACCTCCTGTTGCCTCAGTTTCCATATCTATAATATGAGGAGACTGGACATTTTAAAAGCTAAGCCCTTTGAATATAGTCAAGTAAAATTTAATTTAGTAAAAAAATTTTTTTTTTTTTGGAGGGCAATTGGGGTTAAGTAACTTGCCCAAGGTCACACAGCTAGGTTTTTGTTTATGTGTGTTAAGTGACGGAGGAGGCTGGAACTGAACTCAGGTCCTTCTGACTCCAGGGCCAGCACTCTACTCACTGCGCCACCTAGCCGCCCCTAGTAAAAATTTTAAAAAACATAAAACAGAAATTACAGAGAAGGCAGGTGAGGGCCCACTGAGGTGAAAAGCTTTCTTAAACTCATATACATGCACGTACAGAGTTAGCAAATGGCAGGTTTGGATTAGGACCTTGATTTGTCATATTAAAGACAAGTATTTTTTCTATTATACGATACTGCCTTCATGCTTATATTACAGCTTTCTTACAAATCCTTTATTTCATTGTGAACAGCTCTAATTGTTTATTTTTGTTTGTTTATAGAGCCAATATCTACCTCCCCACCAGCTTTATATTCCCATTTTTGCAAATGAGGCAACAGAGGAGGTGAAGTGAGGGGCAGAACCAATCCCACTGACCTTGTCTTTAATTGTAGGGCATAACTGTGGGGCACAGAGCCTAGGGGTGGAATGGGGGTGTATAGAGAAAGGACAAGGGAAATCTGAGCCTGCTCCCAAAATTCATATGCCATAGCTATCCTTGCCAAGGTGACCATCTTATTACTTCCACAGGTCGTAGGGTAAGCCGACGGGGACTGTCGAAAAGGGAACTCTCTCATATGATCACCTTCGATGAGGTACCCATCTAATGAGTCTTTACCCCATTATCCCTTTGCCTGTTTCCTGAGGGGCTCAGGGGCCTGGATCAGTATACAGGTGTTCTTGATGATGAGGTAGGAGACCTTGTTGGTTTTTAACTTCCAAGGTGAAGCTTCTCTCCCCATTCGTTGGATTTCCAGTTATACCCGTGGAGCCAGGAAGGTTGTAAGAGATGGCTGGGATTCTTCTTCTTCTTCTTCCCTCCTGCCTTTTCCGCCCTTTGCTCATATTCTTCTATCGCTGTTATTCTCTGGCCCTCAAGAACCAGGACAATGGAATGGTTTTCAAGCAAAGATCCTCCTTGCCCCAACCCTTCCTCCAATCCCTTCCCGTCTATGATCTATATCATCTAATATCATCTCCAACCCCTTTAAAGGAGTATCTAGATTGGTAAGAGTATTGGAAATCATGACTTTAGATGTTGGAAAGGGCTTGTCCAGTAGAGAAGAGATTAGACTTTTGCTTGACCTCAAAAGTAAGAGAGGCAGATTGAGGCTTCCTAACAGTGAGAGCTGTCCAAGCAGGTATGGGCTATTTTAGGAAATACTGATGCTGTTCCCATCACTGGAGGTTTGTAGCCTCAGACTGGATAACTCTTAACAAGGATATTGTAGGGGGTAGGCAATTTCTGTGACAGGCATGATTCAGATGAGGTGCCTAGGAAGGCTCTTTCCATCTCTCATCATTCTGACCCTGAGGCCCTTAGAGAAGAAGACAGTAGACAGCACTGGATTTCAGTGGTGCAGGATAACCTGGGTTCATTCACTTCTTTGCTCTGACACTAAGGATGGGATGACTGTATGAGTATTAGAATACACATTGATTTTTTCAGGGGGGTGGGAACTGTATCCTCCGAACCTTCATAGAAAAAGGTTTGTTATATGGAAGTCTTGTTTACAAATTGACCTAATTTTGGGTTGAATCAGTGTTCTATATTTAACAATTAACGGTTTTTTTGTTTTTTTGTTTTTTTTGCTTTTTGGAGGGCAAATTGGGGTTAAGTAACTTGCCCAAGGTCACACGGCTAGGTTTTTGTTTGTGTGTGTTAAGTGTCTGAGTCCGGATCCGAACTCAGGTCCTTCTGACTCCAGGGCCAGTGCTCTACTCACCCCACCACCTAGCCGCCCCAACAATGAACATTTTTCAATGGTGCTTTAGTAACTTTAAAGCACTCAACTTACAAGTAGTTTCTCATTTGAACCTCCTCACAAATAATGTGAGGTAGGCATTACTGTCCCTATTTTATAGATGAGGGAATGGAGACTTAGAAGATATGTGGCTTGCCTCTGATTACATAGTTAGTAAATGCCCATTTGACCCTCATGTCTTACTGACTCCCAAGTCCAACATACTTTTCATTGGATTTATCTTTCCTAGTGTCATACTGGGGACTGCTTAGATTTGCCGACCTTCCTGCCTACCTCCCTATCCAGAATATGTTTATTCTCATAGTATCTAGATTTAGGTATAGACTACTAAGGAAAATTAGTTTAATTCTTAATGTTATGTCACTTTAAATCAAACTTCATTGGGAGTGTTAGTGGGGAAAGAAGGGCTTTTTTGGGAGGTCCCATTTCTTTAAAAAATGAAAACTTGCAAATTTGCTTTCTGTAAAAGGACTTGACTGATGACTCAGAAGTATCAGAAATCCCTGTGATGCCAAAGCTGTACAGAGAAACCAAGATTCAACCCGAAAGTTCAACTGTAAGTCACCCTTGAACCTGAACAGAGAGCTGTGATGCAAAAAAATTGATTGAGTTGATCAGTAAATAACTGGAACATTTTTTTTTTTGTGTGTGGACATGTCACCTGGACCCATGGACACTTAGACCAGTGTATCTGAGCTGAAAAATAATAATCAAGAAATTGATTTACAAGTTTGAAATCTATGAGTACTTGGCATTAATTTTTATTGTTCTAAGTAATAACATAACCTTACAGTGCTTTTACAAAAAAGAGTAAAATAGAAAGTGCAAATAGCATTTACCTTGATATATATATATATATCTGTACATTGTATAGATGAGAATCTGTAGACTTGATGAAGGGACTTGCTTGGAGTCTGATTCCAGTGTATGAACCCAGTTTTCTTGATTCCCAAGACCAGTTCCTACACAAGTGTTTTATTTGGTACTTAGCTTTAATTGCAACCAGTTTAACTTCATTTTACCTATGATGTGAAAAAAGAATGAAATTCTACTGAACTCTTCTTTTTAAAAGACTTTTTTTGAATGTGACCTCAGGTTCTTAGAAGCCTTGATTTTTTTTTCTTTAGAAAAAAGTTCACTTTTTGAATCTTCTTGTAGATTTGTAAGAATGCTGGTATTCCTAAGGTTGAGTCCAACCAGCTTGCAAAATTATTGTTGTCTCCTGTGACTACTCCCACAGTTGGACTCACCCCAAACTCCACAAAGAATTCTTGGGCTGTAGGTATTAAGTGGATAATCAGCTGGTTTGGACCTCTTGATAACCCACCATTGAGTCAGTCTTGGCTGTTTAAAATTGAGGAATTTGACCTCTTTTGGGAAATAGAACATTTCATGTGGGGGAGGATAGTTGGAGAAGAGGGAATATTCTGTGGAAGGGACAAATTATGCTTGTCAGAGAGTAGGGGAATCTTTCCAAAAACCTGCTTAGCAAACATCTGCTTACATCCCTCTGTGGTACTTAGTCTCCCAGTAGGAAAAGTGATGAGACTCCAAGCACCTTGGGCTCTTGCTGTTGATCAAAGATTTAATGATAGAATTCTGTTGTCCCTGCTTCTTTCCCCTTAGTCCAGCCAGGACCTTTATCGAGACCCTGTACATGTCTTCTCTTGGTTCCAGGTCCAGTCCCGAAATGAGGATAGTCCCACTGAGTGGGGAAGACGTAGAGCCCCCCCACGCCTGGCCTCACGGACTGAGCACAGCAAGCTCAACAGGAAAGAAACTGAAGAGATCAATTCTGACTTAAAAGAAACTCCCGTAACCAGGGTTGGTTCTGCCAAAGGCACAGTTCCCTGGCCTTTCTCCCCTCTCCCCTTCCATTTGAGTTCTGAACTGGAGGTTGGGAAGGAGGATCTGGGCCTGTCTTCCTCCTTTTGAAGATTCCTCTCTTGCTATTATTGCCATTTGGTTCCTTTCTCACTCTCCTGGGAGGCATGTGGGTTCAACAATGTAAATGAGCAAGCATATGTATCTCTTCTTCTGGTTCTTTTGGGCTACAGGGCATCCTCTCTGGTTATTGCCTTTGGAGAATGATCATTTTCTCTTCTTCCTTCTCCTTTGACTTTTCTTCTATTTTCTACCTCTTCCTGACAGTGGATGTATTTTACCTGATTTATGGGTGGAATACAGTGGGTGGTTAGGTAATCCTGATACTTTTGGTGATCTGTAGGAGTGGAGCTACTCAGTTCTAGGCCAGAAAGATCTTAAAGTTTGAGATTATACAAAATAACCTTGAAAAAAGGCCAGATCTATTTGTCTTATCTGAGTGTCTCCCACAAAAATCTTGTGCCCTCATCTGTCCATTGCCCTTTGGAGCTAGAGTCTTCTCTCTCCTCAGTGCACTTGAGGAACTTTTCATTGGTCTTGTTCAAGGTTCAGGGCTTTTATATACACTCAACTTCCTTCATTCTTTTTCTCCATTCTCCTGAGGTGAGGTCTACCCCTACTCCTCTACTCCTACCCCTGACCTCTAGCCCCAGTTGGTTGGGTTGCCCTGGGGCTAAAACCGTGGGCTCACACAGGACTGGCCTGGAGATTTGTTTCTCTCTGTCACTTTGTGGGTTTTGCAGCTCTAAACCTTGTTAGGGTCATATTTTATAGATATTTAAGGTGGTTATGGGGGGACCTCAGGCAGTTTTCCTGCTTCTATGCTGCCATCATGGCTCCCCATTCTTTTTCTCAACCTGTCAGTTCAAGGGTTTTCCCTCATCTCTTTTTCTCACCTCTACCCATGGTTTATTTGTTAGAAAAGTGGTCTTAAAGCCAAGAAGATTTGGTTTCAAGTCCTACAGTTAGGACTGAATTAAGAGTTTACTCACGTGGAAATCCCCTCTATTAATAAGTTCACAAGTTTGGTCCTTATCCTTCTAATTACAATTGGCCCAAATACCAGTAAATTGGTACTTATGAGTTTATTTGTGTGTATGTATATTTTAATTAATCTGTTCTTTGGAATCTTTTTCCACTGCCTTAACTTTGTTTTTAGATCCACCATTTTAACCCTGGCTTTGATCTTGACGGTGTTGTCCCCTTTGATTACTTTTTGATGACAATGTTTTTGTCAAACTGGATCCCTTCAGTCTACTGTTTTGATTCATCTCATTTTAGAGTAATAGGCGTCGACAGTCCACTGGCACCTTCCCTGCTGGTAGCCAGTCTTCCCTGAACTCTTCTTGCATCACCATTGATCTTACCGATGACCTTTCGAACAGCACAACCACCAGGCGTAGTGCTCGAGAGAGACGTCGTCATTCTCTAGGTTCCCAAAGTGTGCTTTCGGAGAACCATGATCAAATGGAATACCAGGTATGGAAACTTGACATGAAATGGCCGTCTCAATGTCATACTGTTAGAGGTGAAATAGACCATCGGTCACCAAGTGCAACCCTTCCATTTAACCTCTAGTAAAACATAAAGCATTTATTAAACACCCTGTCATATGTTAGGCACTGTCTTGGCTCCTGGGAAATACAAAGACAAAAATCAAAGTGTACTGAACTCAAAGAAATGGCCTTCTATGAAGGAGGCAACCCATACATAATTCTGTGCAACACAGATACAAAATGGTTACAAAGTAACCTTGGGAAGAAGATAGCCACAGCCAGGGAAAGCCCCGTGGAGAAGGTGTATTGCTTGAGTTGAATCATGAGCCAAGCTAAGGATTTGGAAGAGGGAGAAACGAGAGAATGAATTCTAGGCATGTGATGATAGTTGGGAAAAGACTAAGATGTGAGAGGGAGTACTTGAGACACCATACATAGGATGGGGCGGGGCTGTGGGGAGGAAAATGAGGACCCAGGAGGGATTATTCATAGAGTAGCTACTTAAAAACCTAGGTCTCCTAAGCATTTTTAAAGTTCTAGGTTGCTCTTCTTCTGGAAAGAAGCTGTCTCTTCTTGCTCAGTGTAAACTGCAGGGTATAATGGAAACAAACGCATCTCAGATGCAAGCTTCTTCTCCTAACTCAGTTCATGCTGTGTGACCTGAGGCAAATCTCTTAACCTTACAACCTTTATTTTTTTTTTTTATTTATTTTATTTATTTATTTATTTATTTTTAAAGCAATTGGGGTTAAGTAACTTGCTCAAGGTTACACGGCTAGTCATTATTTATGCGTGGGTGCTCATTTTCTGAGGCCGGACCTGATCTCGGGTCATCCAAACTCCGAGGCCGGCGCTCTTACTCACTGCGCCACCTAGCCGCCCCTTTAGGGCAATTGGGGTTAAGTAACTTGCCCAAGGTTACACGGCTAGGTTTTTGTTTGTGCGGATTAAGTGTCAGAGGCCGGCTCCGAACTCAGGTCCAGGGCCGGCGCTCTATTCACTGCGCCACCTAGCCGCCCCTAACCTTACAACTTCTAAAAAATGAGAGGGTGAACCAGGGCAGGGGTGTCAAAAACACCAATAGAAACATATTCCTGTGGGAAAAACCACAAATCAACATATTATAATGTATTTTTGTTTACTTTGTTAAAAATTTCCCCGTTAATTTTAATCTGGTTTCTGTGGCACTCAGCGTTTTAGTCACATGAACTAGAAGACTTTGAAGTTATGACCTTGAGAATCTTAGAGGCTGGTGGGAGTGGGAGGAACTGATATGGGGATAATCAAGTGGATAGATGCCACTAGTTGACTTGGATTTCCTTTGTCTTGCTATCCCTCTGATTTTGTGTAATTTATTTTCAGGATGGAAAAGAGTTTCACATTGGTGAACTTGTCTGGGGGAAGATTAAAGGTTTTTCCTGGTGGCCTGCTATTGTGGTTTCCTGGAAATCTAACACAAAGCGCCAGGCCATCCCTGGCATGAGATGGGTTCAGTGGTTTGGTGATGGCAAATACTCTGAGGTATGTCCCTGATCTTAGCAGTGTATTGCCTGAGAGACTCCCTTGTGAGGGGGTGAGAGTTCAGTTACTTTGGACATTCCATTTTTTCTCTAGGCCTCCTTTTTCCAACAGGGACTAAACAAACCCAGTGGGTTGTAAAGTCCAAAATGAAATGATGTAAATTGCTTTGAAAAATTTTAAAACATGATACATGCATTGAGCTAATAGCCTGTATGGTGGGGTGGACAAAGATATTGTGATAAGGTTTTTAAAGATGTCATAAGGATAAAATCTTGGGCTATCCTCCCTCCCACCCCACCCCCTTTGTTCTTTCTCATGCAAAAGCATTTATTAATTCCTAATTTCTTGTCCATGCCAACTGCTGGGCATAAAAATTCAAGAGATAGAGTTCCTGCCCTCAAGGAACTTTCATTGGGAGACACGATATGAAGGAGAGTAGTGGCTTGATAGGTTTTTGGTCTGGTAAATCATAAGACATAATTATTGGAGCCGTAGGGTGTACAACTAACAAAGCCCTTTCCTAAAACAGTAATACTGTGGGTTTGATTACTATTTTCCCATGGAGAGATGGTAATTGGGGGCAATACTTTTGTGGCATAGTAGGGGGTACTTCAGCCACTGAAACTTATAGTCTTCAAGCTATGTGAATTTGCAGGCACCAGTCAGCAAGGTCTCTGGGTAAGAATTCCAAATATAAGTGGCCTTGCTCTTAGGTTCATGGCCTCTTGGACTCCAGGCTACATGGGGCAGGGACAGCTGTAGCAGTAGCAGTGGGGCTGGATCAGAGGTCTGTCAGAAGTGGACGGATGCTGGGAAGATAGAAAGAATATTAACATTCTAAGAGAATTGTGTGCTAAAAGAAAATCCCTGAGGAATTTCCTGAAAATATTTCTAATCAAGACTCTAGGAGCAAGAAAGTAGAAATTAGTCATGGTTGTAGTTACATGAGCCACCAGAGGGAGCTTTGGGTCAAAGAATTGGGACCAAGTCTAGATTCCAAAACTTTTCTCCTAATTCAAATTGAAATTGCTTATTTTTCCCTTGCTAAAGAGAAAGATTGAATTTCAATATGTGTTTGAGAAGTATGGGAGTACAGAAATTTCAGGGGGTAAGGGATCTAGATTTTTAATTCATAAAATGTAAAAAAAGGTGGCCAAAATATCGTCTAGCTCCAAATCCAAATAAATATATACTTAGACACATATGGCCATATGACTTTATAGGGATATGTTGAAGAAAGAAACCAATCTGCCAGAAACAAATTTATTAAGGTAACATTAAAAACATCTAAACCTGAGCATTACTTGCTCAGAGATAGATGTCCCCTCATAATCTTGGTAAAATCTCAAGTATAAGACAATTTGAGCTTAAATTTAAAGGAATCTGGAATGAGGAAAAAGGCATGGTATTTGAAAATATGGTTTTAGGTTGACATTTTACTCTTACCTAATAAAACAGTCACTTAATTTTCTTAGCCATTTGCCCTCCAGGATTAATTCCTCTTTGTAATCAGTCCATTTCCCCAGAATATTTTCCATTGAATATTTTCAGATAAGTTAAAAAGGACGTTTTTAATAAGCCATGCTGGCCTGGATCCTTAGAAAGCAAATATGTATTGCCCCCTGAAGATATAGTATAAGAATAATTTAGAACAAATTAGATATAAGTAGAGATTCCAGAAATGGAGATTGCCCAAATTAAGGTACTTGGCTAATGTTAAAGAAGGCTCAGGTCTTTGATCACTCAACTTCCTATATGCCCTGCTTCCGTTGTTGAGATCATCCAAATGGAGGCGATTGAAATCTCATTTCAGATAATAACAACCAGTTCCAGTCTCTGGAACTAGCCAGAATTGGTGTTAACATACTGTTTCCTTCTCTTCCTCTCTGTTCACATGCTTATGGTACTGCTAACTCCTTCTTCCTGCTTAAGGTGAGAATAGGGGTTGAAGTTATTTGAGAACTTCTGGAAATGATGCCCAGTGTATATTCACTGAATAGCTGTGTGTTGCCCTCTTATATAATCTCTAAATTATCTTGAGTAGATTCAGATTCAGTAGGACCTGAAGTCTTAGTTCAAAGTCAGAGATGAAGGAAGAGGACTTGAGGTTATCTCCTCGTCCTTAGATATCTTCTCTTTTATGCAAGCAACTTTTTTTTGAGTGGGTTAAGGAGAAGTCCAGGCTGTTGAGTGGATCTGCCTGCTATACATGTGTCTATAATATAACATTTTTTTTCTCTTTTTAGGTCCCCTCAGACAAGTTAGTGAGCCTTGCATTGTTTAGCCAACACTTTAATTTACCTACGTTTAACAAGCTGGTATCTTACAGGAAGGCTTTATTCCAAGCCCTGGAGGTAATTGTGGGAGAGTGTCATTGATGGTTGAATATATAGAGACATTTGGTTGAATCCACTTAGGGAAATCTAATTCAACTCCTCAGAGATTGTTATTGAGTTTGCAACTGGGAAGGTTTTGGGGTAGGTGGAAGGTAATGAGTTTTCCTTGATACTGAGTAAGAGGAACAGAAAAGATGTTTAGGGAAGATTAGTTTAGAGCAGGCCTATGTAACCCAGCCCATGTGCCAAAGGATTTCGGGCAGCCCACAAGGTTGTACATGCCTGGCTTAGAGAAATCATACATTTATAGGTCATCATCACAGGATTGAGAACTGAGAGATTATTTAGTCCACCTTCACTTTGTAGGGAGTCTCAGCAGGGTGAACTGACTTGTAGCAAAATTACTCCAAAGTCATTATTTGTTCTTTTCACTGGACATAGTGTTAAGCTAAGAAATCTCAAGGTTCCCTCCTTATCCTTTTTGCTTCTAACTTTTTTATGCTGTTACTGGAACTTAATTTCTGGCTTCAAGGGAACAAAAGGAGTCACTCCTCTGACTGCTTGCCTGTTAGGGTACATTCATGGAATGTTAGAACTGGGAGGGATGTTGGATCACAGATGGAAAGGGCCTTAGGAAGGAACTTGTTTTATAGTAACCCTTGGCTTTTGGTGTTATTTATCCCCATTTATGGATTGGTAAACTAATTGTCACTGACATTAAGGGACTTAAAAGATATTTACTAATATGTTTTTTAAACTGATAAACTTGGATCTCTCTATACTTTTTTTTTTTTTAAAGCAATTGGGGTTAAGTAATTTGACCAAGGTTACACAACCAGTTATTTTTGTGTGGGTGTTAAGTATGAGGCCAGAACTGATCCTGGGTCCTCCCCACTCCGGGCCAGCGCTCTTACTCACTGTGCCACCTAGCCGCCCCTCTATACTTTTTTCTAAATCCACTGTGCCACTTCTTCTACCTCCAAGGACCTTAGAACACAAAAGAGTGTAGCTGGAAGGAAACGTGATTCAATCTCCCTCTATAGCTGGTGATGTGATTTGCCAAAGGTCAACTTTTGTTGTATCTAACTTTATTCAGGATGATGTTAGGGCTGCCTTTTTTTTTTTTTTTTAATTTCTGCTCAGGCCAGGAGGACCTTGAACCCATCCCCAAATTCCTCATTTCTGACTACTGCATATGATAAAAAAAAAAAAACTTAGTGTGAGGCTT
The DNA here is from genome assembly GCA_011680675.1 of Gymnobelideus leadbeateri. Classification (NCBI taxonomy): domain Eukaryota; kingdom Metazoa; phylum Chordata; class Mammalia; order Diprotodontia; family Petauridae; genus Gymnobelideus; species Gymnobelideus leadbeateri. The sequence continues at coordinate 141,195 of WOXC01009653.1, forward strand.
CTCTTCTGTCACTAACCACTCTCCCCCAACTGATTTTTCAGCTGGTTAGCAAAGCTCACCAGCCACACCCCCTTATGGAATCTTCAGCCTTACATGTTTCTTTTCCCTTTTGCCCAACAACCCCCCTCGATCTCGACATACCACCCCAGCAGCTGTCCTTGTAAGACGCTCCTATGAATGAAGTTAGTGTTCACATGAGATTGTGGGGTAAGAACTTGATTCCAAGTTGAGGCATAGCCACAAGTGCTGTGACTCAAGGCAGTATCCATTGTGGGAAGTAGCATGAGTGTAGTGTAGGAAAGATTCACAGAGCATCTGCTTGCAGACCTTCCAGTGACTGAGAACTTAATTCAGATTTGAGATATGTCTGTTAGGAAGATGTCCCTTAGGTTGAACCAGTATTTGTTTCTCTTCAAGTTCTATGATTCTGTTCCGGGGCCAAATAGAACAAGTTTAAGCCTTCAAAATTTTACATCATGATTAGTCATGTCTCCTATTTCTCTCTTCTCAACCCCCTCTTCCCACCCTACCCACTGTTCAATGACTAATCTTATTCAGATAAAACTTACTCTGTTCTTTTAAAACACGCTTAAAATGAGTCTCTAAGCTATCTTCTGGGTACATTCTACATCTTTTCAACTTCCCCATCTAAAATGTGTTACCTAAGGGGCAGCTAGGTGGTACAGTGAATAGAGCACTGACCCTAGAATCTTGGCCTCAGACGCTTAACACTTACTAGCAGTGTGACCTTGGGCAAGTCATTTAACCCCAATTGCCCTGTCTTCCCCCCTCCAAAAAGCAAAAATAACCCCAAAAAACAAAAAAACCAAAAAATTAAATGTATTACCTAGAACTCCAATATACCAATGTTCTAACCAGGTCAGGGATTTTCAAGATCAAATTCTTACTCACTCTGGACATAAAAACCTCTCTGTAAGCCTTGAGATTACCATGGTATCCTTTTGTTTTAGGATTGACTCATTGAACTCATGTCAGTTCCATTTGATCTTCCCCCAAATCCAAAATTTTCCTGATAGTCATTTAGTAAATATTTTGTGATATCTTAAGTTTTGATAAGTATCTCTACCTATAAACTTTCCAAGGACCATCTTTTATAACAAAGAATGCTTTTTTTTTTTTTTTAAGCAATTGGGGTTAAGTAACTTGCTCAAGGTTACATGGCTAGTCATTATTTATGTGTGGGTGCTCAATTTCAGAGGCCGGTTTTGATCCCGGGTCATCCCAACTCCGAGATGGCGCTCTTACTCACTGCGCCACCTAGCCGCCCCACAAAGAATGCTTTTTTTTTTTGGAGGGCAATTTGGGGTTAAGTAACTTGCCCAAGGTCACACGGCTAGGTTTTTGTTTGTGTGTGCGTTAAGTGTCTGAGGTCAGATCCGAACTCAGGTCCTTCTGACTCCAGGGCCGATGCTCTACTCACTGCGCCACCTAGCCGCCCCGACAAAGAATGCTTTTTAAGGAAAAAAAGAAAAATTAATACATTAAAAATGTTTGGAATTATATTAAGTGTTCCATATCCATAGCCCTGACACACCTAAAAAGGAGTTGGGGTCTTTTCATTTTTTCTTTGGGACCCATTCTTGTTCTTTTGGTTGTTTTTGCAACTTCACTTTTTAAAAAAATATTTATTTTTCCACCAATTACATGTTAAAACAATTTTTAATATTCGTTTTGTTGAGTTCCAAATTCCTCTCTCCCTTTCCTTTTCTCTTCCCTCATTAAGAAGACAAGCAGTTTGATAGAGGTTATACATGTGCAGTCATGCAAAACATATCCATGTTATTCATGTTGTGAAAGAAAGAATACACACAACAAGAAAAATAAATTAAAGAAAAAGTATGCTGTGATCTGTATTCAGATTCCATCAGTTCTTTCTCTGGAGATAGATAGCATTTTTCATCATAAGTCTTTCAGAATTGTCTTGGATCATTGTATTACTGAGAATAGCCAAGTCATTAACAGCAGCATTCACTTTTGATTGATTGAGATGGTTGTTCATGAAGTAGTTGACTGAGTCCATCCTTTTTGGCCTGAGGTGTTAATTTTTAAAAATTTTGCCTTGCAGATGGCCAAGAGCAGGGCTGGCAAGACTTTGCCAGCCATTCCTGGTGCCTCGTGGGATGAAAAACTAAAGCCCTTGTTAGATTGGGCTCATGGAGGTTTCCAGCCAATGGGAGAAGAGGGACTCAGACCAAAAAAGAAATCAGATGGACATATCATTCCAGGTTGGAATTGTGACTTACTCCATGATCATCTCTGGTATTTGTAATGGGATCTAACAATTGGATAGGGTTTTTTTAAGAGTTGAGGAGTAGAAGCCAAAGAGTTGTGTTTCATTTGGATTTGTATGGTTTTCATTGTCAGACTTATGAAATAAACACCTCCTGTGTTTATTTGTGATGGAACATTTCCAAATTGGGGAAAAACTTTCTTTGACTTAGCCAACTATAGTATGATGCATAGCAGATATAGAGGGACCCTCTTCCCTTCCTCTTCCCAAAGCTTTTTGTCTAGTAACCTGAAAATTTATTAAAGAGGTAGGAAGAAAGAACTGTGGATGTCTGAAGACAGTTTGGCAAGAGGGTTGTTAGGAAGACTCATGGAAGCAGATAGTATTATCATAACTAGCCAGTTACGTGGTATTGGTAGCCACAGTTTATCAGTCTTTTCTTCATACTCATGGGAGTAACCCTTGGGTCTCTATCACAATTGAAGGAGAATATGATGGTTTTGCTAAAACCCCAATAGAAAATTTAGGTGCTTAATCCTGGGTTTAGAGAAGAATTCGTATAATCCTTTCACTCTTGCAGAGAAATAAGTCAATGTAGTCCATGTTTTGATTTCACAGTGGGTTTTTTTTTCCTGAGTATTTACTCTACACATAGGTAGGTTCAGAAATGTGTTTGATTCCAAGCTGCATCTTACTTGGAGATGAGTTAGCATTGGTATGATTGTCTTTAGGAATATTGGGGACTAAGTAATTAAGTTTGGTCTAACTTCCAATTCAGGCTCCTGGGTTAAATGAGTACTCTTTTGTAGAGCCCAAACAGAGAAGAAGGACTCTAGAGGAAGTCACTGTCCAAGATAATGTACCTCCTCCTCCTAAACGCCTGAGGACCAGCTACATGAATAACAACAAAGAGCGGGTAGAGGAAGAGCAAAGCCGAGGTGATTGTTGTTGGTATTCAGCTTCTGGGTCGAGTTCATTTTGGGCTAATGGGGTGAGGCAAATTTGATTTTTCCTTCTATGGATATCTGTCTTCTCTATTGTGGCATAGCAAACTTAGAGCAAAAATATGCTCATATTGCTGTTACTACCTACTACTTTTTAAAAAAAAATTTTATAAAGCAGTTGGGTTAAGTAACTTGCTCAAGGTTACACGGCTAGTTATTTATGTGTGAGTGCTAAGTAACTGAGACCGGAACCAATCCCGGGTCCTCCTGACTCCTGGGCCAGTGCTCTTACTCACCGCGCTACCTATCAGTCCCTCTACCTACTACTTCTTATGTAAACTGAGTTCCTTATCAAAAACAGTACTATAAGTTGAGTGGCACAAAAACCTTTTAAGATGTTAACCAAATTATTTCTTATCCTCCCCCACCCAAATTTCTTGTTTATCCAGAAAAAATGGTTTCTGACATCAAGAATAACAAAAGCAACCCTGAAGGTAAGTTTTTTTTTTTTTTATAGGCATGCACTGTTGTCCCACTTGGTCTTGTCCAGATTTGATGCCAGATGTGTGTGTGTGTGTGTGTGTGTGTGTTTGAATTTTTTTACTGTTTTGTGCTGATCACTGTGCTAAGCTTTTATATTCTCTTATTTGATTCTCACAACAACCCTGGGGAATAGATGCTATAGTTACTATCATTTTGTAGGTGAGGAAATTGAGGCAAGCAGAAGCTAAGTGATTTGCCCAGGTTTACACAGCTAGGAAATGTTAACTATACCACCTGACTACTTACAGGACAGTGTATTAGGTGGCCAAAACATTGAATGAAATGCCTGCTCTGGAAAAAATTTTATCTTAGAATATCTGAATTCAGTTGGGCAAGGATTCCATTTCTAGTTTGTGTTATGGTATATGTGTTAACTGCTGTGGTTATAAAGACCCTAATGAGTTTCTTCCTTCAAAGAGGTTACGTTTTTTGAAGTACAAGTTGTAGGTAACTATAGTAGCTCCTTCTCTATGTTCAGGAGGTATATGTAGTGTGGTGGGAGTGAGCAGGAGGACTGGCAGTGGGACATTGAACAAATCACTTCCTGTCTGAGCCTCAGTTTGCTCCTTGTATGACTCTGCCATCACTTGGTTGTGATGGAAACGTTTGTAAGTCTTAGCAGTGCCATAGAAATGTGAGTTGTTGGGTGTTGCCATAAGAAATAATGTGAGCCAGATAACTCCTGTTTGAGAGAGAGGTCCTACCTTTTTGATAAAAATATTTGATAGGGTCAATTAAGGTCTGCATAATTTTTGTCTATCTACTCTGAATAAGCTCTTACTTGCTGTTTTGTAGTGTTGGATATTCAAGTGGAGGCAGGTATGGGGACAGGGAGGAGGCATTTTGGCTCAGTATAAAGAGTATTAACAGGGGCAGCAAAATGACACAGTGGATAGAGCACTGGCCCTAGAGCCAGGAAGACCTGAATTCACATCTGGCCTCAAGACACTTACTAGCTATGTGACCCTGGGTAAGTCAGTTAACCCTGATTGCCTAAAAACAAACCAAACCAAAAGAATTTTGACTCTGAAAAAAAGAACGAAGAGGACCTAGCATCAAATTCCAACTTGGGTACTTGAGTGATTATAGGGGAAAGATACTTAACTTTATTTACCTGATTTTCTCAATAAGCATACTCTGTTATAATTCTGATCTTACACCTATGTTCCAGCTAATGGTGGCTGGAATGTTACTAGTTGGTTTTGGTTGTCATCAGACTAATACAAGTTTAGAGCTACAAGGGGCACAAACAGAAGAGACTATAAGAATAGGAGAAAAGGTTAATTCCCCATCTACTACTAGAATCCAGACCTCATCCCCTGATCCATAACACAGAAGATCTTTTCCTAGAGACTCCTTGCCTTAAGAGACATTCAAATATTTGATAACATAGTTTTTAACTTTAAGTGTGGACTGGGATAACCATGATGTGTTTGGTCTTACCCTACCTTGAGATAGGAGTATGTGCCCCAGGTGTGTGGTAGGTGAAGAAGATTCCAGCCACTATTGAGAAATGAGCTCATCATTATTTTTTGGTCGGGTATTGACTGAGCAGAACAGGAGCCAGTGAGCCAGGAAATTAATGGAATGAATAGCTTGTCAGTAATTATGACGTTTGAGTAATGATGGAACAGAGGAACTGGATAGGGAGAGAAGTAATAAGTTTAGCCATAAGGAGTGTCATAAATCACAGGTGACTAGGTCCAGACCAAGAACTGCTGACACTAGATCCAAGTATGAAATGTTTAGACCTTGTCCAAGGAGCTGGTTGTAGAGTTGAAAAACATAAAGTGAAAAGTGAAAAAGTGAAAAAGCAGTCATGGTACATGTGTAGCTGTGAATATTTCTAAGAAGTAGTGAGTACAAGTGCTATCCTCAATTGGGAGTCACCTCATGTCAAAAGGGGTTTAGGTTGTTGTTAAAGATGTCTTTGATTTCACATCTTTAGTGTTTTTTCCCCTGTACCCTAATTTAGTGTTCAGGACATAAGTTTTAGAGCTTCCAAAGTCTAACCTTTCTAGCATCCATTTGTAAGTTGCTATTACAAGGGACTATATCTGTATCTTGAAGGCTGGCAGTTTTGAAATCTACTATTCCCCTTCCCTCTGACCAGTCCTTTTTCATTTAGTTGGGAAAGTTAATGGGTGCAAAAAGCTGCTTAGGGATTTGGAAGCAAAGAAATGATTGCCCACAGAGGTTTGTTTTATATGAGTGCCACATAATATCTCAAGTCCCAGATGATTAATGTCATTCTGTAATTGGAGCTACTAGTTTGGTTCTTCTCCCACTTCCCCCATCCCCCTTACCTATTGAATTAGGCACATAGATATAAATTTTTAAAAATTATTGAAGTTGCCTGTTTTTACAGCACCTAGATATTCCATTGTATGCATCCCTTCCTGCCTACAGATTCATCCCTTATGACATTGTATACAGTGTTCTGTAGCCATGCCCTTCCCACCCCACCCTCACTCACCTCTGAAGGACAGAGATGGGAGGAGAAGAGATGGCTTTCCATATCCCTTGGTCATTTTAATTTCCTAGCATTTATTTGCATTTATATTGTCATTGTCTGTATTGTTTTCCTATCTCTGCTTCCTTCACTTGGCACCAGTTCATACAGTTGTCTTTGAATTCCTTTTTTGTGTGTCTGAGTGGTTTTATTTTTTTCATGATTCCTTGGAAGATTATATTTGTTTTGAGCTAAAAATTCCATTTGTGGATCACCTACTTTTGGTAAGTAATGCCTGGAATATTTACCAAGCACTATGAATATAGATAAAAACCCATATCCTCAAGAACCTGAGCATCCTAATAAGGAGAGACACCACATATTAGGAAGTGGTATTGGAGACTGTGATAGTAGGAATGGAGTTTGGGATATGGGGAGTAAGTCCATGAAGCAGTCAGTTGAAAGACCCTGTTTCAGAACATAAAGTGGCAGAAGGAGTAAGATAAGCCAGTGGCGTGGCTAACAGATTAACAGTGAAGCCTGGTCTGGGACCCATCGTGTATTGCAGACTAGGTGAGTTTGCATTCTATCACCAGACATCTAAGAGCTAGGGCATAAGTTCCAAAGCTGAATGAATTATTTTCTCTTCTTTCCCCCTCCCCCATATTGGGGCATTGTTTCTGCTAACTTCTGGGTTTGGGGTACCATATATCTAAATTCTTTCATTGGGTAGTTTGTGAGTGCACTTCAGGTAGAATGGTTGTCATTCCTGTTGATGTTTCAATATCATTTCATCTCCCTCTCCCTTCTTGTGTGTGTTACAGATAACTGCATAGCCTGTGGAAGAAAAAACCCACTCTCCTTTCATCCTCTCTTTGAGGGAGGCCTCTGTCATACATGTAAAGTAAGTCTTGGAAAACACATGAGTTTTCCTTCTTATAGTCCACTTGTTCCCTTCTATGTAGATTCTATATTACTTGTTCCTGATTTGCTGTATTCCTTAAAATAGGGCCAAGGTCATGGGTTTCTGTTCTCTACCCTCCCCTATCCCCCCACCCCTACCTAAAGGATTAGTGGATTCCATGGGTATAGATGAGCATCTTAACTCTATCTAGGTATTCAGTAGATGAATGGGAGTCAGTATTCTAGGACGTAAAGGCAATTCTTCCCAGACATGTTTCTATCTTCCCATTTTCTTTAACCAGGATAGATTTCTAGAACTGTTCTATATGTATGATGATGATGGATATCAGTCGTACTGTACCGTGTGCTGTGAGGGACGGGAGCTCTTGCTATGTAGCAATTCAAGCTGTTGCCGGTAAGTCCTTTTCTTCTGTCTCTCCCTTTATGTTCTGAAGAGCAGTCTGTTATGTACTGGAGTTTGACTAGATGGCTATGTAGGTATTACTTCAACCTCAAAATACCATTACTCTTAATGAAATCACTACTGCTTTAGTTTTTTTTGCAGATGACACAAAAGTGAATAAATTTTGAAAAACATTAAGCATTTACTATTTATATAGCTTCATGCTAAACACTGGGTATACAAACAGAAAAATAAAATAAACCCCTCCTATTAGAACTTACATCAAAGGATGAAACAACATGTGAAGGGGAGTGTACTGGTAGGGTGATGGACAAGTTCTGGGAGGTTCAATGGGTACCCTGGCAAGCAAGATGACAAGTGAACTTCCAATAGCATATGTGCAATGTTTGCTCTTTGCTCTTGGACTAACAGCAGGGACTGGCATCATAGGTATATTTATGTGCAGAGATCAAGGTTAGTTATTGCTATTACAGCATTTTAAATTGTTACTTTATTGCTATTCTATAAATTTACATTGTGTGTTCTGTATATTTTCTTGTTTCTTCATGTTCTACTCTGAATCAGTTTATGCCAAATATTCTCAAGTTTCTCTAGATTCCTCATTCTTGATGTATTAATGTTCCATTGCATTAACATGCTATAATTTGTTTAGCTAGTTCCCATATGGCTGCCTCAGAAGTTTGTTTCTAATTTATTGCTCCTTTGAATATTTTGATGTGTCTGAAGCCTTTATTAATAACAATTGATAAACAGGCAGGTAAGTGGTGAAGTAGATGGAGCTCAGGCCTGTAATCAGGAAGACCTGAGTTCAAATGTGACTTCAGACACTTATTACCTGTGTGATTCTAGGCAAGTCTTCACCCTGTTTACCTCAGTTTTCTTATTTGTAAAATGAGCTAGAAAAGGAAATAGCAAACCACTCCATTATCTTTGTCAAGAAAACCCAAACACAACTGAATAACAGCAACAAAAGTCCCAATAGCTATCTAAGCATCTACTATATGCCAGGCACTGTGCTCAGAACTGGGGATACAAATATAAAAAAGGAAATGTCTTTGTTTTCAAAAAGTAGGGAGTGGGGAGGGGAAGAGGGGCATATAGATACCTAGGGTAGTGTAGGCAGGTAAGAAAGCTGAGATGCCTCCCTGGAGGTCATGGCTCTACCTTTCAATTAGAGGGGCAGGAGGTAGCAATGAGGAAGAATACCAAAGCTGATGGGGTCTTGTAGGATGTTGAGGTTTTCCCAGAAATGGCTTTCCTGGGGCATGGTGGCGTATAGCCAGTAAAGAAATGTCTTGGTCAAAGGATTTTGACAGTGAATTATTTCCCTCATGTTTATTCCAAATTGTTTCTCAGAAAAGCTTAACCAACTCATACATACTTTGAATAGTAGGTTAAGATATCTACAGAGACCTTTTTCATTTTAGGTAATAGTATTCAAAGCTAGAAAGGGTCCTTCTAGTCAGATCCCCTATTTGCAAATGAGAGATGAGAACTAAGCTTATAGAGGCTGTAAGGAATAGCCTGTGAACTAGAGGGCTTCTGAGATACAGCCCAGTGTATTTTCCCATACCTGATAGTTAAAGTAGGAATTTCCTTCAAAAAATTACTGGAGACCATTGGATAGTACTTTTCAGAGCAGATGATCTATCTCTTAAGTTTCTTCTTCCAGCTCTCCTAGATTTGTTTATGGCTTTTCCTTTTAGTCTTAGTTAAAACACAGCTCATTGCTTAAATAGAATGCTTTTTAATATGTGCTCCTAACTTTTTAATTAGTTGGGAAATCCCAACTCGTCCCTTCCCAATCATCGGAGGTCTTTAAGTGAGGACTTGAATCAGGAACGTTGTATAGATTTCTATTTTAGGATTTTGAAGTGGAAATTTAGAGTGGATTTAGAGAGAAAGTACAAATCCCCCTCATTGGACAGATAAAGAAGTGATAGCATGGGATTTAATTAACAGCTGACAATGAACTGTCTAGTTCTGTGATTCTAGTGGCAAAAATGGTGAAGACCTGGAGCCAGGAGTGGGGTAGGTGGGGAGGGGGTGGATTAAGGCTGGGGAGGGTGGATGTTGTAAAACGGAGATGGTAACCTGGCTCAGCCTTCTTATGTCTATTAGGCTTTGAGGATGCTCAGAGCCAATGTAGCTATAATATGTAGGAACACTTTGGTTAACCCTTTTCTCTCACTCCTGGGCACAGGTGTTTTTGTGTTGAATGCCTGGATGTGTTGGTTGGGGCAGGGACATCAGCCAGTGCCAAAGCACAAGACCCCTGGAGCTGTTATATGTGCCAGCCTCAGAGGTGTTATGGGGTCTTACGACGCCGAAAGGACTGGAACATTCGCCTTCAGGAATTTTTCACCAACGACAAAGCTCAGGAATATGTAAGGCTTTTATGAAGTTTCTCATTCACGGCGTGTGCGTGTGCGCGTGCATACATACACACACACACACACACACACACACACACACACACACACACACACGGTAATTGTCTCAACACAATTGTTTGGCTGGGTATAATTTTTGAATCCTCAAGTCCCAGCTTTGACCCTGAAACTTCATGAGCTCTTAAAGGAGGCTAGGAATTCATATAGCTATTTAAAGAATGGGTGTGTATGGGAGAAAGTAATCCAATCAACTGAATGTAACTCAATTCCCTTAACAATTTTTTTCTGGGGACATAGTTTCAAAGGATAAAGTGTATTGTAGTTTGTAGAAAGAGAATACCCACAAACTTTTTGTCCTAAGATAAAGCATAGGATATTATACCCCTTCTACTTATAGAAGAGGCCTGGGGTTAAATGACTTACCCACGGACATCTAGTAAACAGTATTGGTTTTTCTAGCAGGGTTAGGAATTTGATTACTTTAGTTTCTGCTCTATGCTACCTCAGTTTCATTCTTTGTAATTAAAAAAAAGTTAAGTGTTATGAAAAAAAACTAGAAATCCCACACCAATAGTTTGGTATCTTAGAGAAATGACAGTGACAGAAGCTGCATTCTTCTGACAAACTGAATCTGCCTCAGGATGAATTCTTGTGAGAAAGGACCTTATTTCATATAAGATTACAACACCATACAGCAATCTGGGACACTGAAAAATGGTGGCTTCCTGCAGACAATTGTACTCTTAGGTCTTTGGATTGGACTCTTGCTCCAAAATCACAGATATACTGTCACTTCCAGTTGTGAGTCCAGAATTTTAGACTTCCAGACACAACCAAGGCTCTCTAGAAAGATTTCCATCTCACAGAGTTTGGGGAACAACAAAACTTTATTTTTAAAAAGATTCCTTTTATAGAGATAAAAAAAATAATATCAAAATTCATCTGGAAGAACAAAAAGTCCAGAATATTAAGGGAATTAATCAAAAGAAATGCTAGGGAAGGTAGCCTAGCCATATCAGATCTTAAATTGTATTGTAAAGCAGCAGTCATCAAAACTACTTGGTACTGGCTAAGAAATAGAGGGTAGATCAGTGGAATAGGTTAAGTACACAAGACACAGTACAATGTAGAGTAATCTACTGTTTGATAAACCCAAAGACCCCAGCTTCTGGGATAAGAACTCACAATCTGACAAAAACTACTGGGAAAACTGGAAAATAGTATGGCAGAAACTGGGCATACACCGACGTCTGACACCGTGTACCAAAATAAAGTCCAAATAGGTACATTATTTAGATATAAAGGTTGATACTATGAACAAATTAGGGGAGCAAAGAATAGTTTTTCTGTCAGAATTATGGAGAATGGAGGAATTTATGACCAAACAAGAGATAGAAAACATTATGAAATGCAAAATGGATAATTTTTATTACATTAAAATGAATAGTTTTTGGACAAACAAAGCCAATGCAACCAAGAGGGAAGCAGAAAACTGGGAAAGAATTTTATAATTATAATTATCTCTGATAAAGGCCTCATTTCTTTTTTTTTTTTTTTTCACATGGAACGTTAGTCATGTTGTAAGGAAGGATTATAACCAACAGGCTGAACAATGAGGAAGACGGGACAAAACAAATCATGAACAAGAGAGAGGATAGTTTGCTTCAATCTGCAGACTCTGTAGTTCTTTCTCTGGATGTGAATATCCCTTTCCATTATGAGTCTTTTGTAGTTGTCTTCTAATTTTGTATTGCTGAGAGGAGCTCAGTCTATCAAAGTTAGTCATCACACATTCAATGTATCTGTAACTAACTGTGTACAAAGTTCTCCTCGTTCTGCTCTCCTCACTCAGCATTAGTTAATATAAGTCTCTCCAGGTAAATATGAAGTCCATCTGCTCTTTGTTTCTCATAGCACAATAGTATTCCATTACATTCCCCAATTGATGGGCATCCCCTAGATGGGCCATTCCCCAGTTGATGGGCATCCCCTTGATTTCCAATTCTTTGCCACCACAAAAAGAGCTGCTTTAAATATTTTTTGTACATACAGGTCTTTTTTCCCACTTCTGTGATCTTTGGGATATAGCCCTAGAAGTGGTATTGCTAGGTCAAAGGGTATGCACTTTTTTATAGCCCTTTGGGCATAGTTCTAGATCGCTCTCCAGAATGGTTGGATCAATTCACAACCACCAAAAATGCATTAGTGTTCCAATTTTCCCACATCCTTTGCAGCATTTATCATTTTCCTGTTTTGTCATCTTACCAATCTGACAGATGCGATGTGGTACCTCAGAGTTTTGATTTGCATTTCTCTAAATCAATAGTGATTTAGAGCATTTTTTCATATGCTTATAGATATCCCTTAATTTCTTCCTCTGAAAACTGTCCATATCCTTTGACCATTTATCAGTTGGGGAATGACTTGTATTCTTATAGATTTGACTCAATTCTCTGCATATTTTAGAAATGAAAAGGCCTCATTTCTAAAATATATAGAGAACTGAGTCAAACAAGAATATAAGTCATTCCCTAACTGATAAATGGTCAAAGGGTATGAACAGGCAATATTCAGGGGAAGAAATTAAAGCTATCTATAGTCATGAAAAAATGCTCTAAATCTCTATTGATTAGAGGAATGCAAATCAGAACAACTCTGAGGCACCACATCTCATCTGTCAGATTGGTAACATGTCAAAAGGAATTGTGAACTGATCTAACCATTTTGGAGAGCAATGCAAATGCCCAAACTATACCCAAAGGGCTATAAAAATGTGTATACCCAAGGGCGGCTATGTGGCGCAGTGAGTAGAGCGCCGGCCCTGGAGTCAGAAGGACCTGAGTTTGGATCCGGCCTCAGACATTTAATGCACACACAAACAAAAAACCTAGCCATGTGACGTTGGGCAAGTTACTTAACCCCAACTGCCCTCCAAAAAGGCAAAAAAAAAAATGTGCATACCCTTTGACCCAATGATACCACTTCTAGGCCTGTATCCCAAAAGGATCATAAAAATGGGGAAAAGGACCCACATGTACAAAGATATATGTAGCAGCTTTTTTAGTGGTGACCAAGAACTGGAAATTGAGGGGATGCCCATCAATTGCGGAATGACTGAACAAGTTGTGGTACATGTATGTAATGGAATACAATTGTGCTATAAGAAATGATGACCAGGTAGACTTCAGAAAAGCCTGGAAAAACTTCTATGAACTGATGGCTGAGTAAAGTGAGCAGAATCAGGAGAACATTATACACAGTAACAGCCACAGTGTCCAACAGCTGATTTTGATAAGACTTAGCCCTTCTCAGCAATGCAAGGACCTAAAATAATTCCAAAAGACTCATGATGGAAAATGCCATCCACATCCAGAGAAAGAAGTATAGAGTCTGTCTGCAGAGTAAAGCAGACTATTCTCTTTTTCTGTTTTTTTTTTCCCATGGTTACTTCCATTTGTTCAAATTTTTCTATATAGCATAACTAATTTGAAAATATGTTTAATAGGAATGTATAGGTAGAGCCTATATCTGATTGCATGCTGTCTTGGGGAGGGAGAAGGGAGAGAGGATAAAATGTAAAATTTATGGAAGCGAATGTTGAAAACTTGCAATAAATAAATTAACTTAAAAAAAAATTCCCTACAAGACTCCCTTCTCAATAGCTTTGCCAGAACAGCTTTAAGAAGCAGCCTTCATAATGAATCCCAAACCTTTGACTAGCTCTCATCATATAGGCTTTTCCTGGCAGGTTGCACATTTAAAAGATTATTGCATGAACCAACAAGCAAATCGAATGGTCCCCATTGATCAATCTGAGAAACACAAGTTGTACAGTAGCTGTATCAGAATGTACCTCACAAACTGAGAAAAGGCGATAACCATAAACTCTGGAAAGCAATAGGTATACTGGGTTTGCCTGCCACACCCAATTTCAGGAAGAAGCATATTTAAAATGGTTTTTACTCTTAAGATGATGACCAATACTATCAATCAATCAATAAACATTAATACCAACTATGTGCCAGGCATTGTGCTAAGTACCAGGAATACAAAAAGAGGGCAAAAATAGTGCCTGTCCTCAAAATATGCATAGAGAAGAAAAACAAATTTCTACATTGCCTTTCCCGAAAAAAATCTGTCTCAATTTGTACCCTGGATCAATCACCTCTTTTGCTTTTTGGAAGGGGGAAGGTAGGGCAATTGGGGTTAAGTAACTTGCCCAAGGTCACGCGGCTAGCTTTTTTTTGTGTTAAGTGTCTGAGGTCGGATTTGAACTCGGGTCCTCCTGACTCCAGGGCTGGTTCTCTACTCACTGCACCACCTAGCCACCCCAATCCATCACCTCTTTGTTGGGTCATGTTTTGTCATAAATGTTCTGGTATCAGGGTAAAAGGTTAAACGTTTTGGGCAGTTCTCTGGTGACCTCTCTGGTCATCTGAGGAAAAGAGGGAAAAAATGTTATCATAGATCAGTTCTAGTAGTTTATTCACAGATATTTATTCAGGTCAGTAGGTATATGATACTCAATGAACAGGGTTTTTTTTTTTAGTGAACAAGGGCAAGCTAGGAACACAAATTGTTATTGCTCTTCTTGGTGAACTGTCTCAAAACTTTTGAGTTGAATGATTAACTATTAGTAGTGCTCTCTGAGGGCCTGTTTCTTTGCTTATGTGGCAGCAATTGAATAAAAGACAAGGAATGTGACTGAGAATATGATTTTTTAAAAAAAGGGGATCTTGTCATATAGAATGTAGCTTGTTTCTGTCAGAAAAAGAAATCCCAATGGTTGCTTAGTTATCTGCTTCTTAATTATTTTGCTCTTGTCTTATTGGACAGGCAGTTCCAAAACTGTATCCAGCAGTCCCTGCATCAAGGAGACGACCAATCAGGGTCCTGTCCCTTTTTGATGGTATAGCTACAGGTGAGTCTTCTAAAAATGTTCCTGACCTATTTCCTCCTGAATCTGGGATGATAGTGAGGATGGTGGCCTGTCCATCTCCATTTCTGCGGTAGCAAGGCTCCTCTCTGGTCCTTTCCCACAATCCCAGTCTGCAATTAATGGGTGTGGGAGAAATGAGAAAAGTTTATAATTTTTAAACTTCCTTTGTACACAAAATGAAGGAAATATCTGAGACTACTTATGGTCTTGTGATGCAGATCAGGGAAGTGTAATAAAAATGGCCATTCCTATGCTCAAGGATTTGTATGAGTCCTTAATAGGTGGGATCTCTTTTAGCTTGCCTGTCAGAGGAGGTTTGATGGGAGAAGTTGGCACCTAGCTAGCCTGGAAGGAAGAATAAGAATTTTAACTACATTTAAGAAAATGTTAAAAATTATTAAACATGTAAAATGTTGTGTCCAAGATTCATGTGTGTTGGTAAGGAATCCTTATTTATGTTTTACTGTTTGCAAGGTATTTTTTGTACTATTTTTTGTACTACTGAAAATGATATGAGATTCAAACAGTTTTTGTTTATGGTTTAAAGCACTTCATACTGCAGGGAATGAGATTAAAATGGAGTCTGGTAGGTGTTGTACATAAGCTGAGACTTCAAAAAGATGGAATCTTTCCAGGCTTGAGGGAGGACATCTCATGCAAAGCATGCTAGGAGTTGGAGTGCTTGGGGATTGGTGAATAGGCAGGGAATGGCTTCCAGGTAATAAGTAATGACAGTCTAACCCAGGCCTTTTCAGTTTAGAGGAGGTAGAAATAGAGTTCTTACATAATTAGAACACTTGACAAAGGCAAGAATTCTACTGGAAATGTGTGTGCATATTTAATACCCCCTTTATGCCATTTGTTCCTCTTTCACCTTAACCCCACACCAAACAAAGTTACTTTTGATTTGACCTTGATCTGAACTCCCATAGTCCCCTCCATGGGGGTAATGGAACATTTGTTCTGCCAGACCCTCCCAAACTGCAGGCTTAGCATTCCTGGTCCCTGGTAGACTAAATATTCTTATCTTTCAAGAAGAAGCCTAGAGAAATGAAAAAAGAAGCAGCACTAGAGGGTTGATGGTTATTGAGCCCAGTATAACATATTTGACCTTTAGGGGACCATAGTTTAAGCTTTCCTACTTAGAAACCATGTGCTCTTGGGGAAGTCACACATTTCTCTGCTCTTTGGGAATGAGATAGTGTGGACTATGTATATTTCTGTGAGCCCTTCTAACTCCCCCATTTAATTAGTTCATAGCCACACCATGAATGAAAAAGTTCACATTTCTTGTACCCCAAAACTTAATTTACTTTATGTTTCCAAGGGTTGTTCCTTCTACTTATCCCACTACCTCTATGTCCTAGTAGATAATTTCTTGAGTTGTAGATGTTTACCAATCCTCTAATGACCCTCCTTAATATTTGTTAAAGATGTGTCTCAGGTTGCCACTTGGTGAAAGGCTTTATATTCAGAGCTTATGCTTTTCTTGGATCTCTCTCATAACTTTTTATTAGGGGGGCAAGTGAGCACCTTGTCATCTTTGCTTCCAGATGAGGCATCCAGATGTATATAAATTAGCCAACACTACCATCACAATATTCCACATAGCTCTTTTTGGTTATCTTGGCCCATATGAGGCTATAGACTCCTGTCCCTAGAGGGGCAAAAATAGAAACTGAGTCCTTATTGCTTTCTTCTGCCTTTGACAGGTTACTTAGTGCTAAAAGAATTGGGTATTAAGGTAGACAAGTACATTGCTTCAGAGATCTGTGAAGAATCCATTGCTGTTGGGACAGTCAAGCATGGAGGGATCATCAAATATGTTCATGATGTCAGGAACATCACAAAGCGCCAGGTGAGTGAATGTTTTTTTCTCTTTCCCCTAAATGTGTGCCCCCGCCCCGGCCCTTAGGCTTAGGTCAATTTAGTGGCTACAGGTCTAGTTGGAGGATCTTTTGACTTGTTTCTTATTCCACTTATGTTTGGATATAGAAACTGACTACAGTTTTCTTTCTTGGCTTTCTTCTCAAAGGACATTGTTTTGGTATCGCATCCTTCTTGGTATCTGTGTGGTATATATGTGTATACCCTACTTGGTGGTAGAAAGACCACCTTTGTAGCTTGATTGGGGGAACAAAAGGCTTAGTTTTAGATACATAGAGGCATCTCTTAATTAAAATCTATGTACATGAGTGGAATGGAAATCTAATAGGAAGATAGTATCTCTTGTATATGATATTTCTTGTATAAGCCTACCTTGTCCCTTACATTGCCACCACTCCTAGTGCATTCCCTCATTGCCTTATGCCTTGACTATTACGGAAGCCTCCCAGTGGGATCTGCCTGCCTCAAGTCTCTCCCCACTCCAATTCATTGTCTTTTTAGCTGCTAAAATAATTTTCCTAAAACACAAGGTAGATCATGTCACTACTTCCCCCCCACCTCCAATAAACTCTTGAAGCTTCTTATGGCTTCCAGGATCAAATACAAAATGCTGTTTCATATTCAACTAGGTGGTGCAGTGAATAGAGCATTGGCCTTGGAGTCAGGAGCACCTGAGTTCAAAAACCAGCCTCAGACACTTAACACAAAACTAGCTGTGTGACCTTGGGCAAGTCATTTAACCCCAATTGCCCTACCTCCCCCACTCCAAAAAGCAAAAATACAAAAAAATATTCAAAACACTTCATAATCTAGTACCCCTCCCACCTCCCCTTTTAGTCTTTTATTACCTTGTTCCCTAAAATGTACTCTGATCCAATGACACTAGCCTCCTGGTTGTTTCATGAATAAGACACTCCATCTCTCATCTCTGGGCATTTTCTCTGGATGTGTCCCCCTTGCCTGGAATGCTTTCCCTCCTCCTCATTGATTACTGACCTTTAAGTCTAAACTAAAATCCCACCCTCTAAAGGAAACCTTTTCTAACCCCTCTTACTTTCAGTGTCTTCTCTCTTTCAATTATTTCCTATTTATAGTATAATATAGCTTGCTTGTATATGGTTATTTGGTTGTTCCCTCCCACCCCCCACCCCCATTAGATTGTAAATTCCTTTAGGGCAGGGACTACTTTATGCCCCAATGTTTTGCACAGTGCCTGGCACATAGTAGGCATTTAATTAATGTTTACTGATTGATCAGTAGTGTCGTTTGTCATCTTAGAGGAAAGATCATTATATGTCTCTTTCTGAAATGGAATGTGGCAGGCAAACCCAGTGTGGTTATTGCTTTTTGAGTTTATGGCTATCACCTTTTCTTTTTATTTATTTATTTAATTTTAGTTTATAACATTCAGTTCCACAATCTCTTAAGTTTCAAATTCTTTCCCTTTCCTTCTCCGCCCCCCTTCCCCCCAACTCCATAGCAGCATGTAGTCAAATATAGGTTCTACAAATACCTTCACATCGAATGTTAGTCATGTTGTAAAGGATTATTGGTTATCGCCTTTTCCCAGCAGTACATGATTTGTTTGTTTCTCAGATTGATGAATGGGGACCGTTCGATTTGCTTATTGGTGGAAGTCCATGCAATGATCTTTCAAATGTGAATCCTGCCAGGAAGGGCCTGTATGGTGAGAACCATTATTTCTGGGTTTTCTAAGGAATTTGAGAGCTTTCACAAGGGAGTGAGTTTCATGGGGAGAAAATCCAGTTGTTTGGGGTCATTACAAAGGCTGCCCTCTTGAACCTATCCTGGTAAAGATACTGAAAGGGCAATCTTGTGAGGATCTTTTTTTTTTTTAATAAAATTTTATTGCCCTTAAGAGATTTGCTACCTATGTTCCTAGGTCAGACTTCTTTTTAAAAAAGAAAGACATATTTTTGTTTTTATATAGCTTTGATATAACAATGGATATTTTTAGAAAAATGATCTTTTTTGCATCACCAAAATTTCCCCCAGTATTCCCCACTCACCAGAGAGCCACTCCATATAATGGAACATCTTTAATGAAAAAAAGTCAGTGTGATTAATCAATGTATCAAAAAAAGTCTGAAAATATGTGCAATGTACTATACCCAGGTACCTCTGCAAAGAATTGGAGTGGTAGATGCGTTTTCTATCTCATTTGGAGACATGCATGTTTTCTGTATTTTTGCTTTTGATTGCTTTGTAGTTCTTTCAGTTTTCATTTTTATGGTAGTCATGGTGTCTGTTTCTCTGCTCTGCTTAACTTCATTTATTCTGTATCACTTTTGTGATAGTAAAGAATTGGAAAGTAGAGGCTCATTCATTGATTTGGAGGAATCATTAAATAAAATATGGCACTTCATTTAAAGGACAAATACATTAAAAAATATGAAAGTTTAAACAGTGACCCATACCTGTGGACTAGAAACTAAATATGCTCCAAATATTATGGTATCTTAAATTCCTAAAGGAAAAAAATACCACATTACAAGAAGATAGATACTATAAATTTGGACTAATCTGACAAAAAGGGAAAATACAGATTTGAACAAATTCTTGTGAGGTATTGTAGAATGATATAGCCTCTTATACTTGGAATAGACATTAGTTACTTCTGTATAGAATATTGGAAATGGAAGAAACCATGTATTTCATCTTGTTATTTTGTAGGTGAAGAAACCTAGTCCCTAGGAGGAAGGCTAAGACTCACATAGCAAATCAGTGGCAAGCCTGGGCAAAGGTTATTCTCCTTTTTTGGCCTTATTTACTGTCTTTTTGGCCAGAATCTGATTTATATTTGTTTTGACCAGAGCAGTAGGAGAAGTCCTAGATACGAAAGAGTTAGGAGTCAAAGGGTCTTTTCTTAGCCAAAAGAGGTAGAGGAAGTTTTATAATCCGTTGTGGTTCTAAATTTTGTAGTTTTCTATTAAAATATTTACAATTAACATTTATAAAGCAAAGAGAGAGAGACAACATAGAAAAGTTTTCTACATTGATATATAATTACAGGTTTTTAAGAATGGAGGGTACATCACTGAGTCTACCATATACCATACCAAAAGATGGTGGGATCTGAAGTTGGAAGGATTGGCATCCAGGGACTTTTTCTATCTTGATTTCCCTGTCTTGTCTCTCATCTATCCACAACAGAGGGCACAGGAAGGCTCTTCTTTGAATTCTACCATTTACTCAACTATACCCGCCCCAAAGAAGGAGATGACCGCCCTTTCTTCTGGATGTTTGAGAATGTTGTGGCCATGAGGGTCAATGACAAGAGGGACATCTCAAGATTTTTGGAGGTGAGTGATCTCATTACTTAGGGGAAAGGATTGTGGGATAGGATTATGAACTATCCCCAGTCTGGGGTCAGGGCAATGGTACAAGGGATCCCATATCATATTTAAAGTACCACAGGTACATTACTTTCCCTAAAGGATTATGGATCTGTCCTAAGCTGCTTTTGGTTTTTAATTTCTATTCTAAAGTCGTACCAAGGTTGTTTTCAGAATATCAGAATCTACTTTCTTACCTCAAAGAGGTGCTTTTCATCTTGGAGAATATAAGCTTAAAACCCTTCTAAGAATGATTTTATTTATCCTCTCCCTCACCATATACTCATAATTTTTCAGATGAAGTATAGTGTCGGGGGGGAGGAATAAGCTGTTACTTTAAAATCTTTTCTGAGATCCCTCCAATCCCTGCAGACAAAAATAATCTAGCTTTATTCCCCCTGGCCATATAGTTAAAGCTATAAATCTTTAGAATACTGCCCAGACCTTTGTCTTCTGTGGCACTATGGTTAATAATCACTATTAATGATTCCAGGTTGGAGGGCAATTGTGGCCCTGGAGGTATCATCTGAGGCCTCAGTACTTAACCTCTAAAGCTTTTATTCTCTAGAGACAATCCATTTAACCTCTGGGTTTGGTTTCCCCTACAAATATGTTTTGAATTAGATGTCATTTCTTCCATTTCAGATCCCTAGTTAGCCCAGTTTATGTCAGTTCTATGTTGATATTTGGTTCTCTTTCTTTCTTTCTTTTTTTTTTTTTTTTAATTTCCATTGATCTGCAGTGTAACCCAGTAATGATTGATGCCATCAAAGTTTCAGCTGCGCACCGAGCCCGCTATTATTGGGGCAACCTGCCTGGGATGAACAGGTAACTAGCCACTTCCTGGCTTTTCAGGTTTTGTATATCTACTCCCTAGGGCCCTGATAATGGACTTTTTACTGGGCCCCCTGATTGGAAAGTGTTCAGAGAAACACTAATATACAAATATGCTTCTCTGTCCCCTCATCCCCCATTTTAGGTAACCTGGAGAGTGTTTCACTTTTCCTTCATCACATCCTTTGTTGTGGGTCCTGAGTTTTATAGAGATAGAAAGAGAGGTTATTCCTCAGCCCACTTTAGTAAACCAAAAGTTTCCTCTTGGTGGCCGGTCACCTTGCATCTATTATCCATTTAATTTCCCTGCTTATTATGAGACCATGTTGGCTCTTAATGATGCAACAATCAAAGTTCGTTAGAAAGTTTCCTGTATGACTATGTTTCTGAGATACGTAGGTTACCAAGAGCTTCTTAGGGCATTCCATGGATGGGAGTTTTATGTTTTTTGGTGGCTTCATTTTACTCTGATTCTAACATCCTAGTTTTCCTTATTTTTGAAAAGTAAGAATCCTATTCCCAATTTTATAAGTGATTTTAACTGGCTGGATTCGGCAGCATTGGAAAAAGTTCTTCTTGGTGACTCTTTAGGCCATGACAGTAAACCTTCCAGTGAATTGGCAAGGTAGGGCCTTTAGGATTTTCATTAGTCTAATAAGATTTTTTTCCAGTAGGAGATTACGAGTTTGACCCTTTATAAAGGTCAATAGTTCCCTTCTTGGATCAATGAGATACAGTTGCAGGGTTTTGTTTTTGAAGTTTGAGAGACTTCCTTACCTCCATATGTAGTTCTGTGAGGGCAGCATGAACAGATTAATAAAATGAGCTTATATATGACTTAACTTATTGAAATCTGTCTTATCTCCTTTAGGCATTTTTGAAAAAAAAATTGGGGGGGGAGAAATGGGGAGGGGATTCCTTACTGATTTATGAGATGAGTATATTTTACATCAAACTATCATGGCCCAAGGTGAATAGGTTCAGAAGTGAGTCAGTCTCTCTTGGTACTCCACAGGACTTTGTCTTGTTAACCATCAGTGAATATGTAAGTTATAATTCTTGCTCTGGGTGGAATTTTTGAATAGGGGAGAGACTCAAAGATCACAATAATTTGAAATTGAATAGGGATAATGTCCTGTGCTTATAATGCCTATCCTGTCTCTGACTTTCAAGGATACTGTGTTCATCTGGCAATGTGATGTTGCTGAATATGAAGTATGGTAGTTGTGAGGATCACATTGGTCATGTTGGAGAGAACAAAATGAGCATCTGCTAAACATTATCACAATTATCTTTGGATATTTATAGCTGAAGGCCTATTATTTATTGAGATTCAACAAAGCAGGTTCCTACTGTGTGCCAAGTACTTGGCCACAAGGTAAAATGAGCCCTTTCCTCAGTCAGCTTACCTTTCAGTGGTGTATTAGATTTATTCCTTCTAACTCTAGAAGGCTATATTCGACTCAGCAGAGTTGAATGCAGAGAGATTCAGATTTTTGACTCCACTATATAACATAGGTCTTGCCTCCGGAGGTCACAGTGATCTTCTTATCACTAGGAATAGTCAATTCCAACAAATGGATGTGATTCTAGAAGTGAGAATTTGGAAGAAAAGATAGTGTTGAAGGGCCCTTTCTAGTCCTTTGTTGTTTGGGAGTTTCTGGAGAAGGACATTCATAGTATGAAGGCTTACATTCGCTGCTCCCACAAAAGGGAAGGGTGTTAAATAAACTTTAATTTTGTTTATGGTGCTATGTAGCTATTGAGAATTAGGTTCAGAGTCCTTTGTTAGCCTTGTGGAGAAAGGGGCCTGACTTGACAGATGTCTGATGCTGTAATCTCTGAACTGATAGAATACCCTTTCTTACACTTGTACCTGTGATTTCTTGCTGTTAAATCTTGCTTGTAGTAGCTGTCCGGTGGGAATCTTTTCAATTAGAATTTTGAACAAGCAATATGTGGCCACTGAACTCTAGTATATATAAACAATGCCTAATTTTGGGGATTGACTCCTTAATAATACTCAACCCAGGATTGAAAATTTTCTGGAAATTAGTCATTGCAACATAGTTGGGATAACTGGGCATCTATATTTCCTGGACATACATAGATGTTTGAGGTAATTTTCTATTATCCTGTCAGCATTTAGGTGAAATAACTGAAGCCCTGAGTAAGGAGAATGGTTTATTTACCATGATTCAGTGTGAGAACCAGGGTCTCATAAACTGACCTTTTATGTCAAACTATTCCCTATGGCACTGGGCTTTATGAAGAACTCTGGACATTTCCTTTCCTATCTTCTCACAACAATAGGATTCTCTCCTGCATTGTGGTATGGACAAAGTTGTTTCTCATCTCTGTACCATGAGATGTTTGCTTCGTGAACTTTTTGTTCTAGATCCCTGGATTCCTTTCACTGCGTTACATTTCTTTCATCTTAAGTCTCTTTTAGTGCAGAGTCTTAAAACTGTAGCGAGCTTTTTTCAATTTCAGTATGCTCTCTGTAGCAAGTGATCATGAAATCTTTTTTTTTTTTTTTAAGCAATTGGGGTTAAGTAACTTGCTCAAGGTTACACGGCTAGTCATTATTTATGCGTGGGTGCTCATTTTCTGAGGCCGGATTTGATCTCGGGTCATCCCAACTCCAAGGCCGGCGCTCTTACTGCGCCACCTAGCCGCCCCAAAAATACCTAATGTAGTTCTATAGCTCTTTAAGATTTGCAAAGCATTTTTACACATATTAATTTTTTTTTTTTGCTTTTTGGAGGGCAATTGAGGTTAAGTAACTTGCCCAAGGTCACACGGCTAATTTTTGTTTGTGTATGCGTTAAGTGTCTGAGGCCGGATCCGAACTCAGGTCCTTCTGACTCCAGGGCCGGCGCTCTACTCAATGCGCCACCTAGCCACCCCTGTGATCATGAAATCTTGAAGACCTCCAGATAGAGTTTAGATGACGCTGAGGCAGCCCAGTCTAGATCTGTACAGCTCTACTATTCATTATTTGCCTCTTCTCTTTAGTCTTTCAAATGATTGAATGAAACCATCAGTTGTGTGTGGGGCTCTACTCTTCCCCCTCCCCCAAAGTCCATTCTCCTGTCCTAATGACTCTAGTCATTCTCCTCGTCCCTTGTCTCCACACATGCATCTTATAAAAACTGCTACTAAGGCCAGTCCTTGTGGTATGTCCTCATCTTCTTTTAGGGCCTCTCTTCTATTCATGAAGCTTTTGGGCTGCCTCATCAAATTGTTTCATTGATTGCTACTCTCAACACTATTTGAGTCTATATAGGGATCACTGGCTTAGAAGGCAGTTGGAATCAGAGTAGATTCATTTGCAGATTGTAGAACATAATGAGTTTTGGCTGTTCCCAGGCCGGTGATAGCATCAAAGACCGATAAACTCGAGCTTCAGGACTGCCTGGAGTACAGTAGGATAGCGAAGGTAAGCTTGTTCTGAAACAAATGTCCTCTTCATTTTGAATACCTGTGTGCCATTGCACAAGGGTCTAAATATTTGATGTGTAAGGGTCCTTTCCCTTAGGAAAGGAAAATCCCATTGGACTCCTTAATGTGAGGTCCTTGTTTTTTTCCCAATGCCCTCCCTGTTTTTTTCTATGCCCTCTAGAAGTCTGGCCAGACTTATGAGGCATATTTCATGTGATCGCCCCTTTTTTTGGCCTCCAGATGAATAATTTCTGGAGACTAACAACTTCTACTTTTGAATTGTCACATGGAACAATCCTGAAGACCAGAAACCCTAAGCTGCTTTTTCTTTCTCTTCTATCTGAGAAGATAAAGGAAATGGCTTAACATAGCCTAAAGGGTTGGCTGCTCCAGTAAATTGGGTCAGTTTAGAGTTCTATTGCTTGTGACTGACTTGTCTGGCTTTCATCCTCTTTTCTCCCTGACCTTCAGTTATCCAGACAATACCTTTGCCCTCTCCTCACCATTGTCCGAATCAAAGCTTTGTCTTCCACTTGGATCAGACCTTCTTTCACTCACATACTGACCCTGTAGTCTTCTTTGTTCATTACCTGATGTTTTTGTTCCCCAGTTAAAGAAAGTACAGACAATAACAACTAAGTCGAACTCCATCAAACAGGGGAAAAGTCAGCAATTCCCTGTTATCATGAATGGCAAAGAAGATATATTATGGTGCACAGAGCTAGAAAGGTGAGCAGATTTGGGGTAGAAGGGCCAGAGAGAAATGAGAAGGTGGGCTGGAGTGGGGTCAGGTACAGATGAAATGATAGAATTGGTGATTTCCTAACCCACTCTTTTGTGACTGACAAATTGTGTTGCTTAACACAGTGGTTTTAAGAAAAGTAAGAAAATTCAGCTACTTGACACATTTCTTGTCTATCTGTTCCTGGGCTTCCCTTTTCTCATTTCCCCACTCCCTATTTCATTCACCATATTTTTTTTTTTTTTTTGTGACTATGCTTGATTCAGGAGGTATAATGGGATCTCAGGTCTTGGAGAGCTTTTCCTAACTGGGAGGACAAGGCATCCATGCATATCACTACAATACATATTGGGATATGTGTTTAATTAGATTGATACTTCCTAGGAGCTAGGCCTCCTGCAAGGTAGGTAGACTTGAAGGTTTTAAAGGATGAGGTGGAAATGTTGCAATAATCCAGGTATAGTAATATTTAATTTTTGCTTCAAGTATACAAAGGGAGAATATCAAGTAATATTAAGCCCTATTCTCCATTTGATCTCATGGAAGATGTGATCAATGTGTTAAATGGTTTTCTGGCTTCCCATTTGGAAGAGACCAAACACAGATTTCCAAGATGCCAGCAATTTTGCATCTTTGCTGATTTCTTGATTACTATTCACTATGTGATTTTCAGAGGGAAGATGGGATTAGGTACTAGGAAAGGTACGCATTTTCACTATTCATTACCACATTAAAGCTAGGCATGACCAAATGACCTGCCCACTGTGATAAGCATTACATTTTTTTTTTTTTGTATCTCCAAATTCTCCCCTACCTCCTTCTTCATTCTCCCATTGAGAAAGCTAGAAAAATGAAAACCATTGCAAATATATTTGCAACTACTTTGTAGTCAAGTAAAACATTTCTGCCTTAACCTGTCTAAAAAGCCTCAATCTGTACTGAGTCTACTTCTCTGTCTGGAAGTGGGTGGTGTGTTTCATCATGCATTATACATTTCACAACTGGAGCCCAGATATCCTGACTCCATATGATAATCTCTTATCTTTAGTATTGTTAAAGAGATGCAATCACAAGTTGACCTTCAGTATTCCTAGCCATGTAACTTAATGTATGCTATTGTGTGCTACTGGTGAGTTAGTTGGGGTGACATAGTACGTAGAATCCTGGACCTGGAGTCAGAAAGACCTGAGTTGTAATCCAGCCTCAGATAATTACTAGTTGTATGACCCTGGACAAGTCACTTAATCTCTGTTTGTTTCAGCTTCCTCATCTGTAAAATGGGGATAATGATAGTACCTTGCCTTCTAGGGCTGTTATGAGGATCAAATGAGATAATAACCACAGCACTCAGTACAGTGCCTGGCATATATTAAGTGTTATATAAATGCTAGTTTTCATCATCATTATCATCAATATCTGTAAAGCGCTTTGCAAAACTTAAAAGGGCCAATTCTAGTTGTTAGCTATTATTGGTATAGGATGATGATGGCTAGGGATGTGACGGGGAGTTAGGTACAGGTCCAAACTGAGTTGGCTGTAAAATTGAGTTGGCTTCCAATTGCAATTTTAAACTTGTGTTTTGTGTCAAGATGGGGTAGTTCAATTTGGTGAATTTTAGTATAGATGTACATTAAAGTACCCCTCCCTTTACTTTAACTATGGTCTTACCCCAAGAAAATTTGGCTCCAGCCTTGGGGGAATAAATTTTGCTGCCTCTCATGTCCCCATATTTTGCCTTGTTCCTGCTCCCAGAATTTTTGGCTTTCCTGTCCATTACACCGACGTGTCAAACATGGGTCGAGGTGCTCGCCAGAAGTTGCTGGGCAGATCCTGGAGCGTCCCTGTTATCCGGCATCTTTTTGCCCCACTGAAGGACTACTTTGCCTGTGAATAACACATGGGCTGGAACTGACAGGTGGAAGGGGATTTTGGCCATTGGAAGAGGGTAACATTGGGGAAGAACCATGACCAGGGATGGCAGAACTTCTGGGTTCTTCTCCCCCTCTCAACTTCCCCTCCCAAGTTCTAGTCTCTGCTATTCTTCGATTTTGTTGCTGTGATGAATAAGGTCAGACTAAGACCTAAACCATCAGTCATTACATGTACCTCAGGCTTTTCCCAATTTGCTCAGTGGGACTCTTGTTTTTGAGGCACACTCCTTCAGAAGACCTGTGCAAATCGTTTCTCTGAAGCCTACAGACAAGTCCTACCACTTGATTGTGGCCACTGGGAGGGGCAAGATTGGTGCTGTCTTTTTTTTTTTTTTAACTACACTTGAAATAGAGATTTTTAGTGTTTTTTTTTCCCTCACAAAATGATGGCTAAAGTTTGTAGGAATAAGGTGTCAAGCCTTGTTAGGTCATATTCTAAAGCAACAAGATAACACAGGTGTCAAGATTGTCATAAAAAAAAAATTTTTTTGGTTTATTGCTCCTTGTTCAGTGAAATATAATCCTGGTGGGAAAGATGCAAATGTAGCTGAATGAAACTACTGACAGACTGACTTATATACAGATGTAACTGAAAGAAACTGAGCAGCAGATGATGGTTTTTCTAGTAATTAGTAACAATAATTTGTACGTTTTCCTTTAGCCCAATATTTTCTACTTCATTAAAATAAAAAATAAAAATAAAATAAAAACTCCCTTGCCCTAAAAATAAAAATCAAGAACTAATGATTTTGGAAAGCTCGGGTGCAAGTCAATGCCCGTGTAACACCTCCAGGCATTTTGGAAAGTGATGAATCCAGCAGGGCTGGTTTCAACACATTTCCAGTGCATTTAAAGAAAATCGTCAGCACAAACTAAACCCAAATTATTTATTGTCCTGCTACTACTGCAAGATAGCCCTAAAAAGGGGGATATGGGTAAGACAGAGGGGCTGGAATAGTAAACAGATACATTCATTCTTCGTCATAATTTTGGGCACCTTGTCTCCTGTGTGATATTGCAGTCAAAGGCCCAAGACTGAACAGGCAGCTAAGTGAATATGTGCCTTGAAGTGTACGTTATTGCTCTCTAGGCTGCTAACCTCCCTATTGCTTCAGCTCTCACCACTCCCTCTCCCAAAAATGTGGTGGAGGAAGAAAAAGTCCTTTTCTACTCCTTACTCAGGTGGCACTTTGCTTAGTAACTGCTGGGTGCATTGTTTGTAGTTTCAGAGCTTGATGGCATGATAACCCCACAGTCTTGTATTTGCATTACCTTCCTCTGGACAGTGGTCATGTTTAGGGTTCAAATGCACATTTTTTTGTTTTTGTTTTTCATCTAAAAGATGGAAAGTCTGTAATAACCCTGAGGCTTCCTCCAGAAAATTTTTATCTGCCATGACACCTGTCTTTTAATTCTGTGTAGGAACCTTTTTAAGGGGAGGAAGCATTTGGGGAAGCAGCATTTCAGAAATGCTACTGTAATGGTTTTAAGGCCTTTTACTCTTACTGGTGCTGTTTTGTAGAATGAGGACATTACTGTTGACAGTTTTTCTATCCTTTTTTAATGTTTGTGTTTCATAATTTTTTTTTGTTAACAGCCAAATAACAAATGAAAAACTGCCTTGTTTAAAGTTTTCCCAGTTTTTAGAATGGAAATTGATGAATGCCTAGAGTTTACCTTATTATAATGGTTTAATTAAAAATCAGTATTTCTCTGTGGCCTCCTTTTGTTCTTTTTATTAAATGTCATATGAGGGGAAGATGCTTGAGGGTGACTTACTCTTCAGACAAGATGAGAGGGAAAGAAGGGTTATGGCACTAAATTTCTGGGAAGCCAAGACACATTTCCATGAGGTGTCCGACCTTCATGGGGAAATGCTTCTGACTTTGGTTTCTCTGTGTCTTCCATCTCCCTTCCTCAGAACCAAACAATTAAAAACCATAGGCACATACATTTATCACAGATGAACAAATGGAAGAACATGTAGTGTTGCCCCTTTTATGAAAAGAAATGACGTGTATGGGATCTCTGTCACAGCCTCACTGAAGTTCTTCAAGAGGATGCAACAGCCACCATCTTCCATCTTTTAGGTGCTATGTAGGGGTTATCTGCTGAGGGATGCCTTTAGAGGCTTCAGAACTAATAGGCATCTGTTGATCCCATCAGTTTAACCCCCTCATTTTGAACTCTGGGGAGAAGATGGTTGCTCAGGGGGGTAACTAGTCAAACTGAATCCTCCAGAGTCTGATTGTGCCTGTGGAAAAATGCTTTCTAAAGCCAGAACTCCTTTAGGAGTTAGAAACTTGAGAGCTTGAGGTTGCTAAGAGAGACAGTGAGCAAGTAGCTCCTTTCTAATGAGCTAAATGAGCTCTTTAGCTCAGTTAAAGAAGTTTCTCCTCTGTGCCTCAAACGTGGTTCATCAGAAATGTTTGCTGCCCTTAGACACCAAGCTCAGGCAACAGACTGTACTCTTTTCAAGGCCAAGATAAATGAAACAGACCAAACAAGCCCGCTCTCGAAAACCCAAGAAGGAACATGGACAGACTTTGGAGGTGAGAGGTTAGGTGCCAATGGGTATGCTAGTGACACAGGGATGAAGAAAAGATCATTGGTTGGCAACTAAATTGCATCTATTTGTTGATTTGGAACGTTAGCATTCTCAGTGTCATGTCTTTGGAAAAAAGGTACTATATTTATAATGTATTCTGCCTACAGGGAAAGATTTTCATTTTCTAAAAAAATTCTGTCAAATACCCTTGTTCCTGGCCTAAATTGTTCCCAGTCAAATTCTTAATGCTTGAATTAATATCCCTCATAGAAGAGGGTACAGTTCTTTTGGTCTGCCCCAGGGACATGGTTTTCACAGTGCCTCTAGCATTGTTTTATTTTGCTTCCCATTGGGTTTTGAATGACTCTTGCAGTCCCTTCCTGTTAATACTTAGTAATCACTGATGTGTTACCAGAGGGCTAATGCCTTGATGAGAGCTCTGCATCCAGGACTTGCCGTCTTTTTACTATGTCCTTGACTGATCATGTGTAATTTTAGGGAAGTGAGGCAGCCACACTGCTATAGGCAAACTCAATATTCAGTTTCAGAGAAGGTGCTGACCTGCACTGGTCAGAGAAATTGTTACTTTAAAAATTTTTCTTTTCAGTTTTTAAAAAATTTAATTTTTCAACTTTGTATCCTCTCCCCTTCTCACTCCCCATCCCCATTGACAAAGAAACAAAAACTCTTACAAATATGCAAAGCAAATTCTGTATTGACCATGTCTAATTCATCAATCTGCACACTTGAGATCATCACTTGGTAGAGGAATTTTATCTGTTGCTCTCTACAGCAATCAAATCAGAAGTTCTTTTCATATACTATGACTTTGGACCTCAGTTTCCTCAGCTGTAAAGTGTTAGATGTATCATCTCCAATCTGATCCCATGAATACTGGCTTTGCTCTGTTGCTTTCAGTTCCTTTGAAACAAGAGGGTTAATTGAGGAACTTTTTCTGTCACATATTTTGCAATCCAGTCATATTTATGTATTTACAACAATTTATACTTTTGTAGTGCTAAGTCTTGTAGCACAATGTAATACCCTGTTATGTAAAGTTCAGGCATTATCCCCCTTTCATAGGAAATTGACATTTGAAGGCCTAGTGACTTAACCAATGACACTCAACTTAAGTAATTTAGACAATTATTGAATCTAGATTGAGCATTTTGGTCCAGCATTCTTTTGACATATTGCTAACTTTAGTCTATTTGCAATATTATTCATTTCTGACTTTTTAAACTACCTACCTTGCTCTGTTCTGCCAAGGTGACCTTTAATTAGTCTGTGGTCCTGTTCCCACCATTCTCCTTTTTAAATAAGGATACCTGAGCTTCCCAATTCCCTTTGAATTTAGGAATATGGTGGTCCCTGGATCCTCCTGGCATTAACAGGCTAGGCCAGTTGTTTTGACTGAGGTGTCATTAGATGCTTCTGTGAAAGGGAGTCCCAGTCTCTCAGTGCATTAACAATCTATGCCACCCTTTTAAAAAAATTTAATACTTTTTCTTCCCTCATCTTATACACCTTCACCCACTATTTAGCAAAAACAAAAATCCAAACCCACAAAGCAATTCTGCATGGTCAACAATGTAAGTTCACACATTGTTCATATCCAAAGACGTGTAATTTTATGGCGTTAGCTCTGCACTTCAGTCAAGAGTTGGGTAGCATATATATATAATCAGGATTCTGGAATCATCTTGGTCATTGCATTCCTTAGACTTCCTGTCTTTAATTTTTTCATTTTAAAAATATATTTATTATATAAATTGTCCTTGGTTTTGCTCACCACGCTCTGTATCAGTTCATACGTGATTTTCTAAAACCATCCCTTTCATCATGCCTCACGATGCAATAGTATTCCATTATGTTCATATGCCCTAACAGCTTTTCCCCATTTGCTCTTAGTCACTGAAGAAAAGCTGCGATATTTTTGTACATGGGTCATTTTTCTTTGATTTCTTGGGTCACCATACATATTCAGTTACCAAGTTATCCTTGTTGATTTTACCTCTCCATCTTTTCCTTCCAAAGGTAGAAAAAAAAAAAACCTGATTAATGGAACAGATTAGCTAAATTCAGCCTAACCCTAGAGTATGATAAATTAAGAAAATTAAGGATTCACTATTTGACCAAAATTTGGCAAAACTGGGAAGCATTTTGGTAGAACTTATATTTAGGTCAACAACTCATTCTATATCCTATGCTTAGCTTTAAATAGTTACATGACTTAGATATCAATAATAATCAATAGATATCGTATAAACAAAGGAGCAAATTAGAAGTTACATTTTGCATATAAAATTAGGGGAAGAGTAATTAGAAGGAAACATTTAAATGGGAAAAATCTCAGGGATATGTCTCTCTGTTGAAGGTTTTAAAATTTTTATTTAATCCTCTCCATTCCTCCAACTGGACAACAGAAACAAAGAGAAAATAAACTAATAAGAATAGGTAAGCAAAGCAAATTCCTCGGTTGATCAAGTCCAAATAGGTATACTTCATTTGGCTCCTTGATTTCTCTAACCTCTTTGTCAGGCCCTGGTAGCATGCAATTTTTTTGTCCTCTGGAACCTTGGCTTGTCACTGCATTGGCTAAAATTGATTATGTTTAAAGTATATAAATAGGCAGCTGAAAATCAAAAGGCAGAAATCCAAGCTAAGAGCTATGTGAAAAGTGCTGGTCGAGGGGCGGTGGGGGGTGGCTATGAGGTACAGTGAATAGAGCACTGGCCCTAGAATCAGGAGGACCTGAGTTCAAATCTGGCCTCAGACACTTAACACCAAAACTAGCCGTATGACCTTGGGCAAGTCACTTAACCCCAATTGCCCTGCCTCCATCCCTCCAAAATAAATAAATAAATAAAAAACCCAAAACAATTATTAAAAAAAAAAAGAGTCCCAGGTAACTTAGAGATTTAAGTTAAAGCAGCTGTGAGATTCTGCTTCCCACCCATCACGTTGACAAAGTTGACAAGTGTTGGAGGGGTGCTGTGTCAGAAATGGGCAAGGTTGGTGGATTTGTAAGTTGGTCCAACCATTCTGCAAAACAATTTGGAACTATGCCACAAAGGTCACATATTCTTTGGTACTACTGCTAAAACTATTCCCTTAAGACATAAAGAAAAACACCTATCCCTTTTATTGCAACACACAGATATCTGCCATTAGGGATAGCTCTATCCTTAGCTGATAGAGTCACTGAAAGGTAATGATGGGGGCAGCTAGATGGTGCAGTGAATAGAGCACCTGCCCTGGAGTCAGGAGGACCTGAGTTCAAATCTAGCCTCAGACACTTAATTAACACGTACTAGCCATGTGACCTTGGACAAGTCACTTAACCCCAATTGCCCTACTTTTCCTCCTCCAAAAAGTAAAAAAAACCAAACAAACCCAAAACAAAAAGAAAGGTAATGATGGATATGATTTTAAATGAAAGCACAAGTGGATTCCAATAATAGGGCCCTTGCCCTCAAGAAGCCTTCACATAGTGAGGCAATACTCATATAGTATAAAAATAATATGTGGGCAATTATCCAATGTGTGATGTGGACAGTGCAAGAGGTGTTAAGGGGAGAGAAGATGATTATTTGGTTAAGACAGCGTCCTAAAACAGAGTTTTGACCATTTTAGTTCCCAGGAGGCAGAATTAGTAGCCGAGGGAAGAATTTGACATACTAAGATAAAAATCTGGTGCCCCTAAGAGTAATGAAATATCGGTTTTTTTTTCCCCAAATGCTTTAACTTTTGGTTTACACCATTCATTTCCGCCAGATTTTGAGTTACAATTTTTTCTCCATTTTCCCCTATCCATCACCCCAAAATAGCAGACCTACAGGATATCCCCTCATCCAATCTGCTCTCTCCCATATCTTCTCCCATGCCCCCTTCG
Organism: Gymnobelideus leadbeateri; assembly: GCA_011680675.1. Taxonomy (NCBI): domain Eukaryota; kingdom Metazoa; phylum Chordata; class Mammalia; order Diprotodontia; family Petauridae; genus Gymnobelideus; species Gymnobelideus leadbeateri. The sequence goes on from WOXC01009653.1 coordinate 174,681, forward strand.
ACTTTTTCATTAGGGCAAGGTGAATCTCTGTGCCCCAATGCCTGCACATCTTATCTCCCAATTACATGCAAAATAGTATTAATAATAGTATTTATATATATTTGAAACATTTAATTTTAAAACTTTGATTTCCAGATCCATTCCCTTCCTCCCTTGTCACCCACTCCCGCTGGGAAGATAAGCAATTCAGTATATGTTGTATATGTATCGCTATACAAAACATTATCATAGTAGATATATTATAAAAGACTGGCTATATTTCCCTCCCACCCATCCCACCCTCCACCTGGTCTATTCCCTACTTTGATCCTGTCCCTCTTCAAAAGTGGGTGCCTCCAACCTCCCCTCCCCCCAGCATGCCCTCCCCTCCATCATCCCCCCTCTCATCACTCTCCCCCCTACTCTCCTGCAGGGTGAGATATCCCATTTAGTATGTATGTCATTCTTTCCCTGAGCCAAATTCAATGAGAATATGGTTTTGCCTTTTTGCCTTCCTGTTCTTCCCCTCCCCTGAAACCACTTCCTGTTGCCTCTTCTACATGAGATAGTTTACCACCCCCCTGTCTCTCCCTATCTCCTCTTGCCATATTCCTCTCTCACCTCTTAACTTCACCCCTCAAGTATCATCCCTTCCCCCCAAATTCGACCTGTGCCCTCTATCCATGTATACCTGTAATCATATATACACACAAGTAATGAAAAATCTTAATAGCTAGTGAGTTTCCCATAGCGAGAGGTGGTGTTTTTTTTTTTTTTTTAAGCAGAGATTTGATGGCTTCTTGCTGGGATATTGTAGATACTATTCCTGTTCATCTATAGGACTACATATCCTTTAAGGCCCCTTGTGATTTTATGGAATGTGAATTAGGATCTTAAAGGATTGGAGATACTTTGATGAGAGGGGGCAGGAGGACCCTTTTAGTCTATTTTATTTTTCAATTAAGTATTTTTTTCTGTCTCTAACCCAATTTAAAGAGAGAAAAAGGCCCTTATAACAAATATGCATAGTAAACCAAAACAATATCCCACATTGACCAAAAATGTATACTCACTGTGCATCTTAAGTCTACCAACTGTGTCAGAAGATGGGTAGTGTTCATCACTTCTCCTGAATTGAGGTTGATCTCTGCATTGATCCGAATTCAAGATTTTTAATGTTTTTTCCTTATATTGTTGTTACTATATAAACCATTCTGTTACTGCTCATTTCATTCTGTATCAGTTCATACAAGTCTTCAGAAGTTTCTCTGAAGCTATCCCCTTTGCCATTTATTATAGCATCATAGCATTCCTCTACATTAATTTGCCACAATTTCTTTAGCCATTCCTCAATTGATGGTCACCTCCATTAATTTTCAGTTCTTAATACCACAAAATAGTTGCTATAAATGGTATCAAATGTGTCGTTTATTCAGTCTCTTTGAAGTATAGACTTAGTAGTGGTAATGCCATGGCATTTTTAGGTAAACTTTATTAACTTTGGGGGCATAATTCCAGGTTGAGTCTAGACAGAAGAAAATTCTCAGAGATCCATATCTCAAATAAAGACTGACAATTTTCAAATAAAATATTAGCAAAGATGTCATAGCAGTTTATCAAAAATATCATACACAATGACAAGTTGAATTTCTACCAAGAGTGCAGTTTGTTTAATATTAGTAAAGCTACAAACATAATAGAACATAAGAAAGAGAACAACAAAAATCATGTTCATGTGATTCTGAAAAAGCTTTTTTACAAATTACAACACTGTTAAAAGAGGAATAAATGGACCCTTCCCTAAGATGGTAAGTATTATCTATCCAATACTGAGAATCAGCATTATATGTAATAGGGATATAATAGTGGCCTTTCCAATAAAAGCAGAGGCAAAGCAAGGATGTACATGCTATCAGTAGCAGCAAGGCCAAAACAAACAAACAAACAAACAAAAAACAAAAAGGAAAAGAAATCAAAGGAATAAGTACAGTGGGAGAAGAAACAAAATTATTGTTTTTTGCAGATGGTATGATGGTTTACTTAGAAAACCCTAGACAATGATTTTACTCTGACAGTCATTCAGCAAGACTTTATGAAAAGTATCATGTGACAAGTACTGTATGTTAGGCACTGGGAATAAATAAATGAAAATGAAACCATCTCTATGCTCATAGAGCTTGCATTTTATTAAGAAACATGTTTGGGGCAGCTAGGTGGTACAGTGATAGAGCACCAGCCCTGGAGTCAGGAGGACCTGAGTTCAAATTTGGCCTCAGATACTTGACACACTAGCCGTGTGACCATGGGCAAATCCCTTAACCCCAATTGCCCTGCCTTCCCCCTCCCCCAAACAAACAAACAAAAAAGAAACAACATGTTAGAACTAAGTCAGCAGTGAAATACATGCAAAGTTAATGCAAAACATTTGCAATGGGAAGAGTACTAGCAAGTGGAATAGTAAGCAAAGGTAGTGCTTGAGCCTAGAAGGAAACCACAAATTCAAATAGGTGGATATGATGGAGGAATGTATTCCAAACATGGGGATAAGCTTGCGCAAAAACAGCTGGGAGATAGGATGTATTGGGACTAGAGAGCAGGCTAATTGGCTGGATGATATACTGTGGGGAAAGGGAGAAAATACTCAAGTTTGGCAGGATAGTTAAGAGCTAGGTTGTGCTGGATTTTATTTTATTTTTTAAATTTTTATTTATTTATTTTTTTGGAGGGCAATTGGGCTTAAGTAACTTGCCCAAAGTCACATGGCAAGGTTTTTGTTTTTGTGTTTGTTAAGTGTCTGAGGTTGGATCCGAACTCAGGTCCTTCTGACTGCAGGGCCGGCACTCTACACACTGCGCCATCTAACTGCCCCTGTGCTGGGTTTTGTTTTTTTTTTTTGTTTTGTTTTTGTTTTTTTAAAGCAATCGGGGTTAAGTAATTTGCTCAAGGTTACAAGGCTAGTCATTTGATTTATGCGTGGGTGCTCATTTTCTGAGGCCGGATCTGATCTCGGGTCATCCAAACTCCGAGGCCGGCACTCTTACTCACTGCGCCACCTAGCCGCCCCTTTAGGGCAATTGGGGTTAAGTAACTTGCCCAAGGTTACACGGCTAGGTTTTTGTTTGTATGGATTAAGTGTCGGAGGCCGGTCCGAACTCAGGTCCTTCTGATTCCAGGGCCGGTGCTCTATTCACTGCGCCACCTAGCTGCCCCCCTGTGCTGGGTTTTAAATACTACACAAAGGGAATCGTATTTTATCCCTGAGACAATATGCAACAACTTCCACTCCTGAAACAGAAGAATGTTTTGGGAATATCAGTTTGACAGCTGTGTGGAGGTTGTAATTGTAGAGGGCAAAACCTGGATCCAGGGAGAACTATTAGACTTTTGTAATAGTCCTGATGAAAGATGGTGAGGTTCTAAGCTAGTAAGATGGTTATTCTGTGAATGGAAAGAATGGAATGGATGGTAGAGATATTTGGCAGGTAGAATTGAGGAGAATCTATAAAGGAGGGATGAAGGAAAGTGAAGAGTTAAGGATGATGTTTGTTGACTTGGAATAATGGTGTTACCCTTGAGAGAAGTAAGAAAGAGAGATGGTTTTGGAAGAAACATTTTTGGAATGCCTAAGGCTATTTGGTATACTGGTTAAAAATAGAAAAATTGTTTCAGAATCATTTAAATTAAACATGTCTGTTCAATAAACACAAGAACATAAATATTGGTTATATTTCATGTATAAAGATATGCACAGATATAATGTAAATTCTTAGAGAGTAGTACTTGTTTAATTTTTTGTCTTTTTATCTCCAGCATTCCAACACAGTGCCTGAGCACAGAGTAGATGCTCAAGGCTCAAAAAATGTTTGCTAATTGATTCATCCCTTGATAAAATACTTGGGGAGTAAGCCCTTTCCTCCTCCCCCCCTTTTTTTCCAAGTCCTGACTCAGGTAATATTTTAACTCACAAGAAAGGGAAGTTGGAGAAGGAAAACCCAAAAATAACTTGTCAAGTTTATGAGAATGAAAAATTCTGGGATCACATAATTTTGCTGGTGGAAGGGATTTAGAGATAATTTCATTCTGATCATTTGGATGAATGAAAAAGCATTTACTGAGTGCTTGCTGTGTACAAACTACTGTGCTAAGGATACAAATATAAAAGCAAAAGACAGTGTCTACCCTAAATAACCATTATTCCAATGGGGGAGATAATCCTTATAGCAGAGTGATGGGCCAGAGAGACACATTTTGGAAAGTTATGGGCATTGTTAATGGAGCCAGAGGGGAGAAGATTTCCATGCCCTTTCCAGTAATTGACAGTATTGATTTTATTTTGATTTGGGAATTGGAAAACTGGTAGAAGATAGATGAGTATGATATGTGGCCAGGCATTTTATAAATGGAAAAACAGACATTGAGAGGGCAGGTGACTTACTAACTTACACATTTAGTAAATTACAGAGATAAACTGAAAACCAGATTTCTAGAATCCAATCCAATGCTCTTTCTGTCCCTTATCTCTGCTGAAAAGCAGTTTCATTTGTCAGATGAGTGTTAGAAAGTATTAGAAAATGTAAATGAGTCATTCATGGTGGTACATGTAGCAAGAGGCAGAGCTTCAACTGTATCCAAGTTCTTATTAAATGTTTTAAAGTTTTATTCATTCATTTATTTGTTCACTTACTTATGTTTAGTGGTTTTTATTAATGCTTTTTATTTTTATATTAAAATCATTTTTGGCTTTCCCCTCCCCCCCACCTTATATTTCTTCTCCAACACACTCTCATGATGCCCCTCCTCAGTGAGTCTTTTCTTGTTAGGCAGAAAAATGGTTAAATAAAAACCAACTGACATAGTGACCATAGCTGAAACCATGCACACCATTTTATGCTCAAAGCTCCCCCACCTCACCAACAAAAGGTGTGTGATGTATCTTTTTTTTTTTTTTGCAGAAGGGAAGGCAGGGCAATTGGGATTAAGTGACTTGCCCAAGGTCACACAGCTAGTAAGTGTTAAGTGTCTGAGGCTGGATTTGAACTCAGGTCTTCCTCACTCCATGGCCTCTATTCCTCACTCTATTCACTGTGCCACCTAGTGGCCCTGTGATGTATCTCTTTATCTTTTTTGCTGGGCCCAGGGTTGATCACTACAATTGCATACTTCTGTTTTAATGTCCTTTTAATTTTCATTATAATCATTGTATATAATGTAATCATTCTTTTCCTGTTCCTGTATATATCACTCAGCTTTAGGTAATTTTAATCCTCACATATTTCTGTGAATTTCTTCTAATCATCATTTTATAGCTCAGTGACATTTCATTATGTTAATATGTGACAATTTGTTCAATCATTCTTCAATTTTATAACTAGATTTTCTGATTTCAAATCTAGGGCTCTTTCCACTGTGGAATTCAATGAGTTATGAGCCCATGTAAGAAGAATTTCCTTTTCAGGAAATCTCTCTTCTGTCTCAATCACCATTTTTTTCTCCTTTCCAAGGAGAAAGGGCTTTGAGGTCAGCCATTTTACAATCTTGGAAGAGCCGAGTTGTCCTGAGAAGCAAAGGACTGAGGCAGTTTTTGGGCATTTGGTAGAGGTAGCATGCCCAGTACTGTTTGCATGCACTGCATGTTTCCACAATAGCTTTTTCATAACAATGAACAGATGATTCTGTTCAGGCTTTTGAGCCAGTGCTTGGTATGGTACTCCATTAGTTTCCATTTATACAAATGCTTTTAAGGTATTACAATGTGCTTCCCTTATAGCAACTCTGTGGTTTAGGTAATGCAGGTATGATTATTATTATTTCTGTTTTATTATTTTTTTATTATTATTTATGTTTAAGTTTCTCAGTGTGAAGGAGCTCCACTACATGGTATAATGGGCTTGGAAACAGAGGAAGGAGAGAGTTTGCTTAGAATCTTGGCTGCTTTAGTGATCTTTTTTTTTTTTACATCAACTTTTTTCTTTATTTAATGTTACAATCATTTTTCCCCCCATTATTCCCCTACCCAACCTCCCAGAACAGTAATCCCATCAGATATCGCTTCCTCCAATCTGCTCTTTCCCATACCTTCTCCCATACCCCCATCGACTTTTCCATTAGAGGAAGGTGAGTCTTTGCATCCCAATGCCTGCACATCTTATCTCCCTGTTACAAGCAAAAGAGTATTAATAATAGTATTTATATATATTTGAAACATTTAATGTTAAGACCTCGAATTTCAGATCCATTTCCTTCCTCACTTGTCACCCATTCCCTCTTGGGAGATAAGTAATTCAGTATATGTTGTACATGTCTAGCTATGCAAAACATTATCATAGTAGATATATTGTACAAGGCTGCTTATAATTCCCTCCCACTCATCCCACCCCCACCTGGTCCATTGCCTACATGATCCTGTCCCTCTTCTATAGTGGGTACTTCCAACCTCCCCTCACCCCAAGGATGCCCTCCCATCCATCATCTCTCCTCTCATCCCCCTTCCCCCTATCCTGCTGCAGGTTGAGATATCCCATTTAGTATGCATGTCATTTTCTCCCTGAACCAAATTCAATGTGAATGTGGTTTTGCCTTTTAGCCTTCCTTATTCTCCCCCTCCTTTGCAACCACTTCCCCTTGCTTCTTCTACATGGGATAGTTTACCCTACCCTGTCTCTCCCCATCTCCTCTTGCCACTTTCCTCTCTCACCTCATAATTTCATCCCTTGAGTATTCTCCCTTCCAACAAATTCAACCTATGCCCTCTATCCATATATAACTGTAACCATATACACACACATTCACATATGTATTCATATGACCACACCCTTCTTCCATTATTTTCATAGTGAGAAAGATATCATCAGTCACAGTTATTGCTTTTCCATATAGGAATGTAAATAGTTCAACTTTGATAAGTTCCTTTTGATTTCTTTTCCTGATTACCTTCTCAGGCATCTCTTCCTTCTTGTGTCTGGATGTCAAATTTTCTATTCAATTCTGGTTTTTCCTCAAGAATGCTTGAAAGTCCTCTATTCCACTGAATGACCATATTTTCCCCTGAAACAAAATACTCAGTTTTGCTGGGTAGGTGACCCTTGGGTTCATTCGCAGTTCTTTTGCCCTCTGGAATATCATATTCCATGCCCTTCGATCCCTCAGTGTAGAAGCTGCCAGGTCCTGGGCTATTCTGATTGTGTTTCCACAATATTGAAATTGTTTCTTCCTGGCTGCTTGTAGTATTTTCTCCTTGATCTGGGGATTCTGGAACCTGGCTATAATATTCCTGGGAGTTTTCTTTTTGGGATCTTTTTCAGGAGGTGATCTGTGGATTCTTTCAGCCTCTATTTTGCCCTCTGGATCTAAAACATCAGGGCAATTTTCCTTGAGAATTTCTTGAAGAGTGATTTCTAGGTTCTTTCTTTGATCATGGCTTTCAGGTAGTCCAATAATTTTTAAATTGTCTCTCCTGGATCTATTTTCCAGGTCAGTGGTTTCCCATGAGATATTTCACATTGCCTTCTAATCTTTCATTTGTTTGGATCTGCTTAACAGCATCTTGATTTCTCATAAAGTCATTAGCTTCCATTTGCTCCAGTCTAACTCTGAAGGAATGAATCTCCTCAGTGAACTTTTGAGATTCTTTTTCCATCTGGCAAATTCGACTTTTTAAGGCATTCTTCTCCTCATTGCCCTTTTGGGCCTCCTTTGCCATTTGAGTTAGTCTATTTTTTAAGGTGTTGTTTTCCTCAGTCAGGCAGTTGACCCTCATTTCATACTTTTCCTGCATCCTTCTCATTTCTCTTTCCAATTTTTCCTCCACTTCTCTTATTTGATTTTTAAAGTCCTTCTTAAGGTCCTCTATGGCCTGCAACCTGCTCATGTTTTCCCCTGGGGCTTTTGGAGCAGCACTTCTGACCTCACAGTCCTTTTCCCGCTCTATGCCCCCAAAATAGGAGTCTAGGGTTGCATTTTTCTGTTTCCTTTGCCTTGGCATGTTGCCACTTAATTGCTTGACTTTTGGGCTTGTTGCCACACTATGGCTTTAAGGCCAGATAGAGGAATTTTTGTCCCGAACGTGTGAGGGGCAACTTCCGTTTCTGGCAAGCTGTAAATCCACCCACGACTTCCACCCTAGATCACAATCCAGATCCAGGGAGGTTAAAGCAAGAGCGATTACCCCCCAAGACTGATCACTGGATCTCCCTACAAATTTGCAGGCTGGGAGCGGGAGTTGCCTCTGAACACTACAAAATGGCTTGTCTCCTCAGCGGCTTCTAGCCCCCAGGGGAGGGAGCCGACGCATTCCCTAATACCAGTCCCAATGTCCATAGGACACTAACCTCTTACTTTGTCCCAGGCAAGTCTATGTTGATAATTCTGGAGTCGCCACAGCTCCTGGTGTTCTGGGGTTCCTCCAGCTGGCTGCTGGCCCTGCCGCCCTGGGGCTAAAACCTCGGCTCATGCAGACCTGGGCTCGGCTCGGCTCCTGCGCTCTGCGCGCTGCATGCTGCCAGGTCCCAGACCACTGCGCTGGTCCTTCCTGCAGGGCTGCTGGGTTGTCCTCAGTGGGAGTTTAGCTTCTCTGTGTCGTTCTGTTGGTGCTGGGGCTCCAGAAGTTGTTCAGAGTCCCCTTTTACATTGTTTGGGGGGAATGTGGGGGCAGAGTGGCTTGGATGAGCTGTTTCTACTCTGCCATCTTGGCTCCGCCCCCCCTAGTCTGTGTGATCTTAAGCTCAAGGATGGAAAAGATCAGTACATCCCCTGTATGCAGGCCTCACTCAGGTTATTCATCTCTAAAATGAAGGAGGATAGACTGGATGATCTCTACAATGCCTTTCCAGCTCTAAATCTTGTGATTTGCCCATTGTCACTTAGCTAGTTTGTGTCACCATCAGGGCTTGAACTGAAAGTCCATTGAGTTCAAGTCTAACACTTTTCCACTCTGTCACATTCACTAAATAGAGAAGACCTATTCCTTAGTTTCATGGAATTTCCATTCAGTGACTAGGTCTGGGTACTTCATGTTAACTGAAGGAAAGATAAACTAAGCAATAAAACATGTACTTGCTGATCATAGCATTTATAGACCTGCCTTGGGCTTATATTATACTTTGAGGTATAATGGGAATTTTAAATTTTTTAACTTCCTTTATTCCTTCTGCAATTTTTGGTTAATATTAATCTCACCTGGTCAAAACCTGTCCTCTGAGATGTGAAAATTTAATTAAAGCCTTAAACATTCCTTAAGACAGAGAAGACTCTTAGCTGTCTCTGACTCCTTGGTGACATATAAATCTTCCTCAATCAACCTATCTGTGAATCCTCTAAATGTAGTTTAATCTGTAATCTGACTTAGTTTACCTGCAGAGTCTGTTTGACTAGATACATTTATCTATGAGGTTATGACTCTGTTTAACTAAATTTGTTCAATTTTCATGACACTGAAGGAAGTACTGGGATTATGGCTCTACCTTTTCTTTAACTTTCATGACCTAAGAGGAATGTACAAGATTGCAATACATAAAAGAATTATTTCTCATTCATTTGGATGCAATTTTGCCTATAAGAAGCCCTGTCAGAATACTAACTATTGTTTAGGTTTTCTCTGAGGCCTGAACCTGTTATGCTTTAAGAGAAGCGAGGTATTTACCTTTTTATTTTCTCCACTAATTTGGCAGCAGTTACCTACCACGTGAACTCAGAGGAGATCTTTCTCCTATAAAAGGATATGGGTAAACTCCCTTAAAAGCAAACGAGGGAACCAAATGTAAGGTCGTAGAATCAGAACTGGAAGGGGCCTGGGAGAATAGTTAGTTCAAAACTCCTCTAGTTCCCCATTTTGCAGATGAGGACATTGAGGCCCAAAGTGTTTAAGTCACATGTCTACAGTCATAGTGGCCAAGCTGGGATATGACTCCAAATGCAGTGTTTTTTTACCTTTAATGTCGAGGTCATAAAGATTCCTCCATGGGACCTTCAGGACTGGTCTGGGAAAAACAGCATTATCAAATAGGCTTTTAATTCCAGGGAGATTCTCTGTTGGAACTCAAATGAAACACTTGGAAAATCTGAGAATCTGAGTTAGGATTCACCCCTTATCTGGCTGTAATTCTACCATCCATATAAGGGGAAGGATACATAAGTCATGCTAGGAGACTTTTTTTGAAAAGAAAACTTTTTAAAGATGCTATTTCTGGGTTTTGTTTGTTTGCTCTAAGAGGAAAATATCTATTTCTTACTGTTCAGAGGTCAAACAATCTGCAATCAGGTGCAACCTTGGAATAGGTATCTAAATTACCTCCTGAAAATGGTCTATAAAGCAGCTTTGATTGTCATTCCTTAGTGGGAACAACTTGCTTTTTTACCTGTGACAATGCTGTGGTCATAAATATTGAAATTTGCTTTTCCCATTTTCCCTCCTTTTCTTTGAAATATGGTTCACACAAATAGTTTCTATTCCCAAACCATAGACACACATGCCTTCTTAAGGCCACTTTGACTTTTGACCAAGAAAGGATCTCTTTCAGTTGACTTCCATTTCTAATCTACCTTTCGATACCTTTCTTCTTCTTTTAAAATATTTTTATTTATTTTGTTACATATTTCCCAATTAGTTTTCCATGACTGAACATGTATAATCTATATCAAATTACCTGCTGTTTCAGGGAAGGGGAGAGAAGGGAAGAAAGGGAATATGTAACTAAAAAAAAGTATGTTAATTTTTTTTAATGTAGTTGGAAAAATAAAATATTAAAAACCACTTTATTTCAGGTTAAAAATATTTCCCAATTACATGTCATTTAAAAAAATTTTGATTTCCAAATTCTCTCCTTCCTTTTCTCCCTCCCATAACTCTCCTCCCCTTGAGAAGGCAAACAGTATATGAGATATTCTTGACATCCACCTTAATGACTGCCACAACCTCAAACATCCAGAAGAAAAGGTTCTCATCCTCCTCCTTGGTGCTATTTTAGAGATGGTAGGATTTAATGAAACCGATGTCCTCAGCCCTCTGTACTGATCTTTTGATTCCTAGCCATGTGATCGTGGTCAAGTAACTTCCCCTGACTGGGTCTCACTTTCCTACATCATAAAAAGATGTTGTTGTAGGAGGTGATTTCTTGCTGTTCTTCACACAAGACACTCTATGTCCTGTTTCCTTGCCTTGTAGGCTGTCCTTTGTGCCTAGAACTTGCTCCTTCCTCATTTACTATTTTAGTTTGCTTACAAGGTCAGTTTAATCTCCATTCTACAGGAAACCTTTCTTTTTTTTCGCTAGTGCCTTCCCCGTCCAAAGTTAGCTTGAATATATTTTGTATATGTTTGGAGATGTTTTGGAGTGTGTAAATTCCTTGAGGACAGAGATTGTTTTATTTCTGATTTTTTATTAGAGCACATAGCAGGAGAATTTGTTGATTTGTTGATTTCTAACCAAATCACTTGGCTTCCTTTGTTTTACTATTTGAGGTGATAAAACAGCAAGAACAGGATTATTAGAATTTGTTGATATATTATCTGGTGTGTTAAAACTGCTGAGGATGAGGAAACTGAGGCAAGCAGGTTCGTGGCTTTCGGAGAGTCATGCAGCGAGGGTCTGAGGTTACATTTTAACCCAGGCCTTCCTTACTTCCGGCCCTGCAAGCTATTCAGTGAGCCAGGTAGCTGCCCCACTATTATAGCATATCAACATTGTATCAGATTTTATGATATGATTATGTTATATAATTATATATCATATGATATACAATCATTTGTTGAATTTGATATTATTCAGGAGCCCTTCTAGCTCTGAGCTTCCTTGTGTCTGTGACAGTTTTAAGGCCCATAATTCTTTAAGCAGCTTTGACTCTGTGGTCCGAGCCACACCTTGCGCTCCAGGGTGAGAATTCTGGGCTGGTCCACGGCTTCACTCAGGTCGGCATCTCATTGGCTGCCATGAGCCACGTGTCTTCTTGGCTCCCCAGCCTTGTTCCCTCCCCCTGCGCCCTTTCTTAGGCTCAGAGAGCCCTGAGGCTCCGCCTCTCTTAGTGGCTCTTATTCTCCCTCTCCTTCTTTCCCTCCCGGAAGCCGGCCGGGCGGGGTGACGCGCCGTTACGTCGCGGCGTCGGGAAAAGGAGGGGTGCGTATAAGGTCATCGCGCGGGCGGGGTCGGGCGGTTTGAACGAGACCTAGACGGAACTGGGGGGCCGGCGAGATAGGAGACGCGGCGCCTCGAGAAGCCGGTGAGGAGTGGGTGACGGGGACGCGGGTTGGGGGCGCGGCCTAGGCCGGGCGGCGGAAACTCGGGAGGGAGGGTGCCTAGGTCGCGGATCGGGAGTCGGAGAAGGCGGGAGCCGCGGCCTGTGGGGGCTCCGGGCGGCTCCGCCGGAGGAGCCTGTGAAGGGGGAAGTGGGGGAGGGGTCGGGCCGTGACCCTGCGAGTGCGCGTGCGCAGGGGGTATCTGTGCAGGGAGAGTGAATGGGGAGGGGATGAAGGTGAGGAAGATCCCTTGGCCGGAAGTTGGGGTCTCACAGTGGCGTGCGAGGGGTGTAAGGAGGGGGCATTTTCGAAAGATAGGATAGTTGGGAGGGAGGAAGAGATGTGTTCGGGGGTAGAGGGTTGGGATGGGTTGTGTAGAGGTGGGGTGGGTGCCAGTAACCAGAGCAGAATGGCTTTGAGAGATGGGGGAAATGGCGGGGAAGGGGGTGGGGAAGGATGGGAGGGGAATCAGGGAAGGGGTTTTCCCTGCAGGAAATCTCTGTGGCATAACTGTAGGAAGCATGTGCCTATGAGCTGAGCCATATAGCGTAGTAGGGAATATTCCTGGCGGGTCAAATGATTGGACTTAGAATCACAGCCTATCAGCATTGGAATCAAGCATATTCTTACGGATCTGACAAGTGGACAGCTAGCTTTGCCTTGAAGACAGTTGGGGAGGGGGAGGCAGCCCATTCCATATTTAGATTGTTTTAATTGTTGGGAAATTTTTTTCTTGTATGAATCCTGAATGTGCCTCAGCAACTTTCAGCAATGATTGTACCTAATTCTACCCTGTGGGATCAAACTTGCAGCCTTTCAGATGTTTGAAGTTTTTGTGGCTTCCCCAAGTGTTCTCTTCTCCAAGGCCAATCACCCCCATTTCCTGCAATTGGTATGGATTCACGGTCCATTGCCACCCTTCTCAGTTATTCTCTAGCTTATCAGTACTCTTCTCAAAACGTGGTACGTGGAACTGAACACAGAATTTCAGATGTAGTCTTACCAGGGAGACTATCACTACCTCAGTCCTTAACACTGAACTCTTAATTAGCATTTTTGTCTGACTCCATATTGTTGCCTCATTGAGATACATATGGAAGAGATGGTAGGCTGTTGTCACTTCTGGAGGTTAAGACAGGAACAGGAAGCATGAGACATGATCTTATTTTGCTGTGCTAGACTTGGGTGTGTAGGGACTGCCCCTGGAGGCTAAATGGTTGGAATTACTTGTGGGGGGGAGGGGCTGTGCTGATGGGCACACATGATTTTAAAGTGGAAGGGCCTTAAGAGATGATCTAGTCTGCAGATTCTTAAACTGGATACTTGAAGAAGTTTGTATGTATAGAAAGAGAGAGTGTGTTACATAGATATATAACTAGATATAGCTAATATTTTCAATACAGTTGTTTTCCTTGGTAAAGGATTACTAAGATAACTTTTATATGTTTAAAAACATTCTGAGAACGAGTTCATAGTCTGGCTTCAGACTGCCAGGGGCAAGGTTCATGACACAGAAAAGTAAACCAACCCCCTCATTTTACAGATGAGAAAAATGGAACCCAGGAAGTATAAGGGACTTGACCAAAGTGATACTGGTGGTGAGAATCAGATACTCTTTTTCCCAGGTGCCCTGACTCTGTATTGTCACACTGCTTTTTCAGTCACATGGCAGCTTTGAGACTTGGGTTAAGGGTCAAGGGTTGGGTGAGGGAGTCACATAATAGGTTGAACTTGTGTTCTGTAGGGGCCAGATAGGGACTATCCCAGGGAGGGCAGATGATTGGAATTACATGTGGGGGAGTATCTGTATTTGAGTGACTAGCTCCTAATAGCTATGCTACTTTTCAAAGGTAAGGAAGCATTTTCATGGCCATACCATTTGATCTTCATGATTATCTTCTGCAGTAGGTAGTATAAGTAAACATGATATAGTGTAAAAGATTACTGATCTTGGAGTCAAAAGAGCTAGTTTCAAGTTTTGCTCGCTTAAAACCTTTAACTGCTTTGTGGCCCTGGACAAGTCACTTCACATCTCTGAGGCTGTCTTACTTTATAAAGTAGGAATAGATAGCGTTTGTATTGCTTACCTCACAGGGTTGTTCACAGGATTATAGATTTTGAACTGAATGAAACTCAGAAGTAATCTTGACCCTTTTCATTTTACAGACGAGGAAACTTAAGACTCAGACAAGTGAAGTGACTTGCTTGCAGTCTCAAAGGCGACAAAGCTGGACTTTAAACTTAGGTTCTCTGATTAAGCTACAGCCCTCATTCTACTGTACTGCCTTTTGTAAACTTTTCTGTTGTAAAATAAGGATATTAATGCTTAAGCTACCTGTCTCTTTTTTTCTTTTTTCTTTTGGAGGGCAATTGGGGTTAAGTGACTTGCCCAAGGTCACACGGCTAGGTTTTTGTTTGTGTGTGAAGTGTCTGAGGCCGGATCCGAACTCAGGTCCTTCTGACTCCAGGGCCAGAGCTCTACTTACCTATCTCTTTTTAAGAAAGTACCTTTGTTTTCCCTGCTTTATAGTTAAAGAAAGTGAATCTCATAGAAATGACAAAGTCCTGTAGCTGGCAGAGGTAGGGCAGAAATTCAGGTCATCAATGACATTTAACCTTCTCTCTAGCATATTTAGGATATTGATAGAATACTTGAATATTTATTGAATTTGTATGTACGGGAGATATAATATATATTTAGTGGTTGTCTATTCTGTACTGGGGGTGACTTAATTATTACTATACTATGAATGAAAGGATTTAAAATCATAAGATAGAAGGATGTTTAAAATATACTCAATTGTATATTAGAATGTATATGACGAGCACTCCATCTGCTTAGATTTTAAGTTTTCCTGACACATTATGCATCACACATGTTGCACACTTGAGCTATGCAAATAAGAGTATATCCTTCTCCCGGCTAGCGACTGACTTCTCTTTCATTTGTATCTGCTCATAAACCTATGAAGTGTGCTTCATATTCCTATGTACCTGGCAATTTTAGACTTTTGTTCAAACATACGCTTGAGATGTAGTATGGATTTTGATCAGGGTTGGCTTTGTAAGGTAAGACATAGGATTTTCCTTTCTGAGTTCAACATTAAATAGATAAACAATTGCTAAGTGCCTTTTATGAGCTTTGCACTGTATACTAGACCTTGAATGAGGAATAGAGATAAATAAGACCTAGTTCTTGCTGTTAAGGGACTTGCAGACTAATAAGAGTGATTAGATATAGACAGAGATAAGCCTAATGTAAATTGGCATACGGAGGTGGGAAGGTAGGCAATTGGGGTTAAATGACTTGCCCAATGTCACACAGCTAGCAAGTGTGTCAAGTGTCTGAAGTCACATTTGAACTCAGGTCCTCCTGACTCCAGGGCCACTGCTCTAATCACTTTGTCACCTAGCTGCCCCAGGAGTAAATGCTTTGAGAAAAACGTTTAGCTATTCACAAGTTTTTCTTTACATTTCCACTCCTTATCTGAATTGTTTCTCTGTTAATCAGTTTTGTCATGGAATGACAACCTGCATTATTGAGGAGGAAAATGACCATTTTAAATTATAATAATAATAGCATTAATAAAAATTCAAAACAATAAGTTAGTAACATTTCTGGTGTGTGTGAAGGTATAAAAACCCTTCCTTCAAGGATACCCAGGAAGGTAGGTAGTATAAATATAATCATGTCTATTTTATAGATAAGGAAATTGAGGCTCTGGAGAGGTTAAATGAGTTGTCTGTGATCACATAGCTATTAAGTATCTAAGGCAAGATTAAATCCAGGCATTTTTGACTCCAGATTCAATATTTATATGACACTGAATTGCTTCTTAAATAATTTATTTTCAGAAATTGGCATTTCAGATTTTGTTCTAGTTTATACTTGCCATCTCTATGGTGACTGTTGAGTGACTTGCTCCTAATTAACTTGTCTACACATCATATTGTTTACATGTAGCTGATACTTAGAGGACAGTCACCATGATAGTTTGAACATTCTAAATTAAACTTGATTACCATGGGTTGCTTTGGTCAAAAAACGCATCACTTGGTGGCCAGTCTACTGGTGGTCAGTCTTTCTGCACTTCTTTAGGTCCATATTCAGATAGCACATACAGTCTGTTCCAAAAATTTGTGTATAGGCTTTTCCAGGATCGTACAATCTGGTAACTTAGGCTGCAGTAATATTAACTAGAAAAACCTAGGGTTACTTCCTTGTCCTGATAAATAGCACTTTGGTTGAGTGCTCAGTAAATACTCATGTTGGTGTTACTCTGTTTAGATAATATTGATGCAGTCATAGTATTCTAGGTCTTTAGTTGTGTAGATGTCATTATATACATGTCATATGAAGTCTGAATTAATATTTTCTTTTTCTTCCTCCTTTCCCTCTCCCTTCCCTGAGATGGTAAGCAATCAGGTATAGGTTATACATTATACATGTGCAGTTATATAAAACATTTCCATGCTAGTTGTTTTGTATAAGGAGACTGAATAAAAAGAAATGAAAATGAAAAATAGCATGCTTCAGTCTGTATTCAGTCAGTATCAGTTCTTTATCTGGAGGCTGATACTATGCTTCATCATTAGTCCTTTGGGTTTGTCTGGAATCACTGTATTGCTGAGGATAGCTAAGTCATTCACAATTATTCATTGAACAATATTGCTGTTACTGGGTATAGTGTTCTCCTGATTCTGTTCACTTGGCTGTATGCATCAGTTCATGTAAATCTTTCCAGGTTTTTCTGAAATCATTCTGCTTGTCATTTCTTATAGCACAATAATATTCCACTACAATTATAGGCCACAGTTTGTTTAGCCATTCCTCAGTTGATGGGTATCACTTTGATTTCCAATTCTTAGCTATTACAAAAAGAGCTGCTATAAATGTTTTTATTCCCATAGGTCCTTTCCCCTTTTTTTGAATGACATTTTCTTCAGATTGTTACCATTTGAGTAGAAACGTTAGATGTTTTTGTATGTTAGCCAGTTTCAATTCATGAAACCTTTAATCACCCTTTTCATTGTTTGTTGGAAGTTTAGAGTTTAAATTGACCACCTCAGAATGTATCTCCCTCAAATTGGCTGGCCCTGTGTGATTCATTTCAGGTTATAAAAAAGCAGTTTGAGGGAGGGGGGTGGCTAAGTGGAGCAGTCAGTAGAGCACTGGCCTTGGAGTCAGGAGGACCTGAGTTCAAATTTGACCTCAGATACCTTGGGCAAGTCACTTAAACCCAATTGCCCTGCCTTCCCCCTTCCCAAAAAGCAAAGGAAAAATGCAATTTGAGGCATAAGTAGAGTAGAAATATAGCTGTACTTGATGTTAGAACTCTTGGGCTCAAATTCCAGCTTTGCCACCCATTACTTGTATGAACTTGAGCAGATTGCTTTACCTTTTTGGGTCTCAGTTTCTTCATTTGTAAAATAAGAAATTTGTACTATATCACAGCTCTAAATTTGTGCATCTATGATTCTCTTGCTGGATACTAACTATACATGGGTAGTAGGAATTTGGACTTTTTTGTTGGACATTTAAGAAGTAGTGCAAAGCTACTTGTTCATTGGGACCCAGTTATTGAGGTCTTAGTTGAATGGTTTAATCTAGAGGTGGGGAACCTGCACCATCAAGGCCACATGTGGCCCTCTAGGTCCTCAGGTGTGGCCCTTTGACTAGATCCAAACTTCAAAGAACAAATCCCCTTAATAAAAGGATTTGTTCTATAAAACTTGGACTTGGTGAAAAGGCTGAACCTGAGAACCTAGAAAGCCACATGTGGCCTCAAGGCTGCAGGTTCCCCACCCCTGGTTTAGTCAATCTGTATAGTGTACAAGTCACATTGTGGACCATTTTCCAGCAAATTTTCTGACCTATGTGTATCATATTGTGAAACTTTCTTTTTTCCTCCCCATATTATAGAAGATGGCAGTTAACGTGTATTCAACTTCAGTAACTAGTGATAATTTGAGTCGACATGACATGCTGGCCTGGATCAATGAATCTCTGCAGTTGACCTTGACAAAGATTGAACACTTATGTTCAGGTAAGAAAGACATTAATAGAATAGTCATGTAAATCATGAACAAATCTTAAATTGAACTAGTATAGAGCAAGTACCTTAGTTTGGTATTTGTCTCCGAAATTCAATACACAATAAAGATGCTTTTTCTTATAGTAGCTCGATCAAGTGTTAACATCCTATAATGAGTACTTCCCAACTGTAAACCTTCCTCACACTTCTGTTAGAATTTCTCTTTAGGCATAAACTCTGAATTTTGTTTTCCTACATAGACTTTTAGTCTTGGTGGTGATTGTACATTGACCCAATGACTATAGCAGTGACATTCCAACACTATACTATTTGACTTTCAAAATAAAATAAGTCATTTAAATTTTTTTCTATTTAAGTTGACTAATTGTGCTATTGTTGTAGTTTTGCATTAATTCAAACTCTGAAGTTTAGATTTTTCTCTTTTTTTGGTTAAAGGAACTCAAGGACAGTATCAGAATCCCACATGAATGGATTTAATAGCCATCTCTTTTAGAAGTTTGAGTTTAGGCCTGTTCATGATATAGAAGGTTTCAGTGTCATAATATTCAAGACTGTAATGCATATGAGATACAAGATAAATTGTAGGTACCTTTTTTCCCCCATTATATTACCTTCATGCTATGGAGTGGGGGATCAAAACTGCGCAAAAATCTTTAATCTCTTTACCACCTCTCAGTTTGGTTTAAGTAGGCTAATGTCCTTAAGTTTGAAGATGTTCACTTTCCTACCTTACATAAGAGATCCTTCAGCCAAGAGAGATATCTAGACTACATACCTTCTAGAACCATAGGTTGTTTTTACTCAAGGCTATTTAAAACATTGAATAAAATTTAATCTATCATATGCTTCATTTTGTTAGTTCTGTGAAATGAATTTCCTAGTATGCTGCAAACTCTGACACAACTTATTTTACTTATCATGGAACAGTTGAGATATTAGCAGAATTATGATTAGCCCATACATCTGTGCACCTAGGTAGGTAATGTTATGTTGAAAATGTTAGTTCCTATTTCTTAAGTTCATTACAAATATCTACCAAATTTGTAACTGCAGTTATATCTTAGGTGCTCTATTCCTGTAGCCAAATAATTCTGTTTGTTGGCTTTCAGAGAGGCATCCACAGTTTCATCTTTAAATTTTGCATTTCTTATAATGAAGGGAAGGAGGTAGATTTTCTTAGTTCTTTTTTAGGGTCAAGCTTGTATACAGCATTCAGTTAATTTTTTTTGTTCTATTTGTTTATGTTGTTTTGGTCATTGTTAATATTGTTTTTCTGGTTGTACTTAGCTCTTTTTTGCCTTAGTTTCATGTAAGTCTTCCTATGCCAACTTGTATTCTTCATAGTCAGTGTTTCTTATGAAATAATAATATTTCATTACATTCTTCATCATTATTATCACTAGCATTTATATAGTACTTTAAGATTTGCAAAGCTCTTTATATGTTATCTCATTTGATCCTCACAATAACACTGCAAGGTAGATGCTATTATTGTCCACATTTTACAGATCAGGAAACTGAGGCACACAGAGGAAGTAAATGACTTGTCCAGAGTCATAGAACTAGCAGGTGTCTGAAGCCACTTCCTGACTCCACCACTCTGTATCCACTATGCCACCTCTACATTCATATACCAGTTTGTTTAGTCATTTCCCGCTAGATGAGAATCTACTTGTTTTCTAGTTCTTTACTTCTAAGAGAATGTGCTGCTATGAGTTTTTTGGTATATAGGGGACCTTTTTATAATTAGGGTATTTGCCTACCAGTGGAATCTCTGGGTCAAAGGGTATATACCGTTTCATCACTTTTAAAGACATGTTTCCAAATTGTCTTCAAGAATAGTTGAACCAATTCACAGCTCTTTCTGTCTTTCTAAAGCCCCTCCACTATTTTTTTTTTTTAATTTTTATTTTAAAGCAATTGGGGTTAAGTAACTTGCTCAAGGTTACACGGCTAGGCATTATTTATGTGTGGGTGCTCACACATAAATAAGGCCGGATTAGATCCCGGGTCATCCCAACTAGGAGGCCAGCGCTCTTACTCACTGCGCCACCTAGCCGCCCCACCCCTCCACTATTAGCGTATTTTGTCATTTATACTAATTTGCTAAGTGTACAATGAAACCTCAGAGTTATTTTTTGATTTGTATTTCTCTTATTAGTGATTTTTCAATTTTCAGTATAATATATAATACTAGTTTGCAGCTCTTTTAAAAATTATTAATTATCTTTAAGTTTTTATCTATAAGGCATCTTCAACTATTTTGAAAATATCTTTATAGTGATAGTTATTTTCTGACTGCAGTAAATTTGTAACTGCTTATTGTCTGTAGTGCTTGTGCATCATTTTCATTAGTTGATCCCATTGCTATCCTTATAAGGTTTAATCTCAAGTTTTACAGGTGAAGGCCTAAAGTGGTTCTTTCCATTTGTAGACTTAGTATTAGAAGGGAGCTTGGAGATCATTAGCTTTCATATTCCATGTTGGGATCTTTTGAAGGGTGGATCTTCAATCCCAGTTGTTGTTCAGTCATATCTGACACCTCATGGCCCTATTTGGGGTTTTCTTGGCAGAGAGAACTAGAGTGGTTTGCCATTTTCTTCTCCAGCTCATTTTATAAATGAGGAACTGAGGCAAACAGGGTTAGGTGACTTGCCCAGGATCACACAGCTAGTAAGTATCTGAAGCTGGATTTGAAGTCAGGTGCTCTGTCCACTGTGTCACCTCTCCAATTCCACACCGCCCCAGTCCCAAGAAACAAATGACTAGAGTGTAGGCCTTTACATTTTTTTTTTTGTGGGGCGAAGGTAGGGCAATTGGGGTTAAGTGACTTGCCCAAGGTCACACAGCTATTAAGTGTCTGAGGTTAAATTTGAACTCAGGTCCTCCTGACTCCAAGGCCGGTGGGTGCTCTATTCACTGTGCCACCTAGCTGCACCTTTTTTTCCCTTTAAAATGTTTAATAAAGACCATATATCTCCAAAATTGTCTGCAAGTCTCTGATTTACATAAGGATTTTGTACCTGGGTAATATATTAATAAAATAATCTCTCCAATCAAATTACCTCCACTTTTGAGTTCTGAAACAAGTTTCCATCTGAAGTGCAAAACTTTTGGAATAAAATGAAAGTAGTTGTGGATTTAAAAAAATGTGTGGAGAATATTCCTTGTTGAACAAATTCTGAAAAGGTTACTGACTTAATGGAATATTGAGGGGGAAATCTCTTTATATTTTCAGGATCCAAATCTATCCAAGCATTTCATCTTGTGGCCCCAAATATCAAGGTGACCAGTAACCTTAAATGGTTTCTGTAACATCCTTTGATGGCCGCCCTCACATTTCATCATCTGTTCCATTTACAAAGATGATCACACAATGAAATGAGCTCTGGGCTTTAATTACCTAACACAGCAACAAATTAACAGACTATATGCAGGTTTTTCCATTTGTTTGTATGATGAATTGTAAAAGGAATAAAGCAGAATTTCCAGCTGACAAATGGGTCTATGTATAAAA
The DNA here is from genome assembly GCA_011680675.1 of Gymnobelideus leadbeateri. Taxonomy (NCBI): domain Eukaryota; kingdom Metazoa; phylum Chordata; class Mammalia; order Diprotodontia; family Petauridae; genus Gymnobelideus; species Gymnobelideus leadbeateri. Next base: position 196,458 of record WOXC01009653.1, read on the forward strand.
TTGTTTCTGTCACCTTAAGCTCATGACTCCTAAACCAGTAAACTGCAGCAATGAGAAAACTGTTAACAAAATACAACCAGGGGACATTCATCTCCACGTAGGCTAGAATCCGTATGTCCAGAAACAAAATGATTATCTGAAGGAAAACAAATGGGAGCTGAGTTCCAAGAAAACAGATCAAAAGCTTGGTCAAGAACTGCTTTTTACAGATGCCTGTGTGATCCCAGTCTGGTGCAGGGGGGAGGTACAGGGCTGTCTCCTTCATGTAGGGAGCGATGTGAAGGGACTGAATCAGCATCAAGACTTCAGACCAACAAGTTCCAAAAACCACCAGGAGGACCCCCACCATGAAAACTGACAGCCAGTAGCTCTGAATGCTGATGTAGAAAGGGCACTGGTAGGAAGAAAGACCATGCTTACTCAGGCTTACGTAAATAACAGGGTCTCCCAAAACATATGCAAGGGCTGCAATCCAAATAAAAATGACTGAAAAGAAATAAAAGACATTTTGACACAAGTGTGAAACCTTTGACGTTTGAGAGATGTTCAAGTAGTGATCCAGACTGGCCTTTTAGGATCGTAGTTTTTTTTGAAAACTCGGGTTACTAAAAATATATTCAATAAAACTAGCCCTGTTACAGGATCATAGATTTGGGGCCAGAGAATTCTTTAAAGGTCATTTAGTACAATCTTCTCACTTTACAGATAAGAAAACCTGAAACCTAGAGAGGTTGAGTGACTTGCCCAAGGTTAGACAACAAACCTATTAGGTGTTTCAGGTGGGATTTGAACCCAGGTTTTCCTGACTCTAAATCCAGGACTGTATCTGTTATACCATATTTCTGTACATATAGGTACTTTATATTCCTGTAACACCCTTTTAAGGTGCTCAAATATATATTGAAATGTAGAGCTGAGACTGATATTGTAGAAATGGTATAACTTTAATTTTGTTTAAAAAAATGTTTGCAAATTGAAAATGAATTGTAAAAAACTTGGTCGTGAGCTGATTTTTGGGTAGTGGAATTTGTAGCATAAAGCAGTAATATAGTAGGTAGAATACTGCACCCCAGGAATTTAGAGTCCTAGGTTCAAGTTTGGTTTCTGCACCTGGCTAGCTGTGTGTTGCTGTGGGCTTTTCACTTTGTTGCTCTGGACCGTGTTCCCTCCTCTATAAAATGAAGATACTAATACTTGACCTACTTAATTCTCAGGATTGTTGAATTTCAAATAGGATTATGCTTTTTTAAAAAAAATTTTTGGAGACTAGGTCTCCTAGTCTTGTCCTGTGTAGGAGTACATTTTAGATCTGTGAAGTATATAAAAATTGGTAATAATTCTAACACTTCTCTAACCATGTATAAAAGTTTTGTGTAAATGCAAAGTGTTAACATTTATGCCCTCAATTGAAGTTTCTAAACAGACTTTAATTAATTTATAAGTAGTCATTTCACTTTGTGAAGGCTGAGGTATGTTCTCCATTTTTGGAATGCTTAGAAAGTTTTGCTGTGTTTTATGGTAATTTTTAGAAAATTAGATCCCTGCTACCAGTATGGTACCATACAGTGATATGACACAGTGTTTCCCCAAAAGAAACATTCTGCTAAAGGACTGGTACAGGTTGCCTATAAATAGGTATAAGTGAGTATGTTATTCCTTCTTTAAGCCAAATTTAATGAGAGTAAGTTTGACCCATTCGCTTTTGCCTTCCTGTTCTTCCTTTCTATTGTAACAGTTTTCCCTTGCCTCTTTTATATTAGATAATTTACCCTATTCTGTCTCTGCTGTCTCCTCGCATTATATTCCTCTCTAACCTCTTAATTTTATTTTTTAAATATCATCCCTTCCTATTCAATTGATCCTGTGCCCTCTATGTATACCTGTACACATATACACACTTACATATGTATTCATACACCCATATACCCTCTTATATAGACATATGTATGTATATACACACATATGTATGTATACACACGCACATATATAAACACACATTTATATTCCCTTCAACTATCCTCATACTGAGAAAAGTTTCATAAGTTACAATTATCGTTTATCCATGTAGGAATGTAAATAGTTCAACTTTGATAAGTTCCTTATGATTTCTCTGCCCTGTTTACTTTCTCATGCTTCTCTTGCTTCTTGTATTTGAATGTCAAATTTTCTATTCAACTCTGGTTTTTCAAGCATCAGGAATGCTTGAAAGTCCTCCATTTCATTGAATGACCATATTTTCCCCTGAAACATGTTACTCAGTTTTTCTGGGCAGGTGATTCTTGATTTTAATTCCAGCTCCTTTGACCTCTGGAATATCATATTCCAGGCCCTTCGATCCCTTAATGTAGAAACTGCTAGATCTTGTGTTATCCTGATTGTGTTTCCACAATATTCAAATTGTTTCTTCTTGGCCCCTTGTAATATTTTCTCTTTGACCTGGGAACTCTGGAACCTGGCTATAATATTCCTAGGAGTTTTCTTTTTGGGATCTTTTTCAAGAGGTGATTGGTGAATTCTTTCAATTTCTGTTTTGTCCTCTGGTTCTAAAACATCAGGGCAATTTTCCTTGAGAATTTCTTGAAGGAAGATTTCTAGGTTCTTTTTTTGATCATGGCTTCCAGGTAGTCCAATAATTTTTAAATTATCTCTCCTGGATCTATTTTCTAGGTCAGTGTTTTTTCCAGTGAGATATTTCACATTGTCTTCTATTTTTTCATTTGTTTGGATCTGTTTTATAGTATCTTGATTTCTCGTAAAGTCATTAGCTTCCATTTACTTGAATTTAATTCTGAAGGAATTATTCTCTTTAGTGAGCTTTTGAAATTCTTTTATTGTCTGGCAAATTTGGCTTTTTAAGGCATTCTTCTCCTCATTGGCTTTTTGGTCCTCTTTTTTGATTTGAATTAGTCTATTATTATTATTATTTTTTTGCTTTTTTTTTTTTTTTTGGAGGGCAATTGGGGTTAAGCAACTTGCCCAAGGTTACACAGCTAATTTTTGTGTTAAGTGTCTGAGGCCAGATCCAAACTCATGTCCTCCTGACTCCAGGGCCAGTGCTCTACTCACTGTGCCCCCTAGCTGCCCCAAGTTAATCTACTTTTTAAGGTGTTATTCTCTTCAGTAAGGTTGTTGACTCTCTTTTCATGATTTTCTTGCATCATTTTCATTTCTCTTCCCAATTTTTCCTCCACTTCTCTTATTTGGTTTTCAAAATCCTTCTTAAGGTCCTCTATGCCTGTAACCAGTTCATATTTTTCTTGGAAGCTTTTGGTGCAGGAATTCTGACTTCATTGTCTTCCTCCCATTCCATGCTTTGATCCTTTATGTCTGCAGAAAAGGAATCTAAGATTTGATTGGTGTGCTTCCTTTACTTGCTCATGTTGCCACTCAGTTACTTGACTTTTGAACTCTTTGCCACAGTAGAACTCTGCTATCAGAGAGGGGAGCTTTGTTCCATTCGTTGGGGTTTTCTCAGCTGCGGGAGGTATTAGGAGGGTGCCCTCTCTACAGCCCCCACAAGCTCTGGCTCACTGGCCACACATCCCAGAACCACCACCCAAGACTGTTAATCCAGATCCAGGCAGGTGAAAGCAACAGCTGTTACTGTCTGAATGGTTTCTTGGTCCCCCTAAGATCTGCAGGCCAGGAGCTCTGAATTAGCTATGGCTGCGGTACCTCCTTCACTTCATGCCTTGGGAACAGGGTGCAGACGGTGTTCTATCATCCTGTTCCAACAGAGTCCCACACTGACCTTTTACTTTGTCTTTGGCATTTATGGGTTGATAATTCTGGAAACTGCTGCAGCTGCTAGTGAACTACTCTCCTGAAATTTGCTCCAGCTGCTGTTGGTGGGGGCCGCCCTGGGGCTAAAACCATGTGCTCATGAGGGGCTGGACTCAGCTCCCAGCATGCTGTGATGGGCCCTTCCTGTAGGCCTGCCAGGCTGCCTTCAGCAGGAGATTTGTTTCTCTCTGTCACTTTGTGGGTTCTGTACCTCTAAAATTTGTTCAGAGTCATATTTTATAGGTATTTGAGGTGGTTATGGGGGGGGGCTCATGGAATTTTCTTGCTTCTGCGCCACCATCTTGGCTGCCCTCCCCCCCCCCCCACCCCAGCATAAGTGAAATAATAGGAAAAACTAGTGAGTTGAATGCTTTCTAGTGCCTTGGTGTTCTAGTGCCTGTGTTGATTCACAGCCATATATCTTTAATATTTCAAAGATAAGTATAAATTCAAGGAAACTAGATTCTTCCCCTCATGTAAAAGCTATCCGTACTAGGTATAGACTCCTCTTGAAAAGAAAAGCATATGAATAGCAGGTGACCTTTTGTGGTTTTTGTTGGTGAGTTAAACATTTGAGTGTTGACAGCATTCAACCCTAAACTCAGCTCTGGTTGGTTCAGAGGGAGGTCTCTCTGAAAACGCCAGCAGACATAGATAGCTTCTACTCCTTTCTTCTAATTAGATAAGGTGTGAAGAGTGAAGGAGAAGAGTATTCATTATTACAGTCCACAGTTTTCCAGTTGTGATATTTTAGAGTGTATCATCAAAAAATCCTGTTAATGGGATGGATTGTTATGAGGAATTTGAAGGACAAAGGATACGTATTGGAAAATTGATTTCTGACACCAAGGTTTACTTCCTTGCTTTGTTCCAACCCTAGTTAATCATAAAAAAAATGTGTCATGTATATATGTAAATGTGTATATATCTTATGTCTGTATGTATGTGTATACATATGTGTTTTACATATGTAATAATACATATACACACATGTATACACATAAAAGCAAGGGTGAAAAATGATTGTGTACAAAATCAGAAATATCTACCTGGCACCAAATTTTAGATACTGGGTTCTTGTTGCTTTTTATAGATCTTGGTCATCCACCTCCACTAACTCTTCTTTATTTTGATGATTCTGGGAAATTTCTAACTCTTTCCCAAATGATTAAGATCTGGTTTACTTTATGACCATATGTCATGGAGGAAGGTGTTTGTTATCTCTAGACAGATCTGGGACCTCTGAGCTCACCTGCTAATTTCAGAAGAAGACTTGACTTTGTTATATCAAACCTTAGGGAGTCAGTCCTATTTTTGTTCATGTATTAATTTCCTTTCTGTTAGAATTGCATTGGTGATATTTCAAAAGTTATGTGACCTTATGCATAGAGGTCTGATCTTATAGTACTGCTTCAGATGCTGGTCGTATGACCAAAGGCAAGTCATTTAACCTCTCAAATCAGCTCTCTAAACCATAAGTTACAGATCTACTTTGATGCAAAGAACTCTCATACTGGAAGTCCCCACACAAACTAATGAAATCATAGATCTGCATCTTTTTTTTTTTTTTTTGAGGAATACCAAGAGTATTTCCAATCTTTAATCTCTTGCCTTGTAATTCCAACCCTGTGATTGCCTCTCCTCTTCAGTCATCATAAATTAAATATATCAGAGTCCTAACAGCATCTTCTCCCCTAACTTGTTCTTCCTTCCTTTCCCTTTTCTGTTTTCCAGGCTAGAAATCTTAGTTATTTTTTTCTTCTTTCTCTTTTATTTCACATATTTAGTCTTGTCAGTAATTTTTTAAAAGTCTCTCCTATCATTTTATTTTCATTTTCACTGGAAACTTATTTTCCATACCTAGATTACTGAAAAATTCTCTAGGTAGTCTCCATCTTTTGAGTCTTTTCCTCTTTATAATCTCGTTTGATAGTGATATTAAAAGTTTTCTTAAAATACTGCTCTCATCATATCACTCCCTCTTGAAGAATGTATAGTGACTTGAATGCCAGCTTCATCAAGGTCAAATTCCTTTGTTTAACTTTCAAGACTCTCTACAATTTGGCTTCACCCTACTTTGCTAATGACAATGGGAAGTCAAACTTCATTTAAGCAGATCTCTCTGGATATAGAACTTGTTGTTGTCTTAATGTTTTTTGTTCACATTTTTACTTCTTACTGGAATGACCTCTTTATCTAAATTCTGCTCATCCTTTAAGGACCAGCTCAAGTTTCAGTTAGCCATCTCTATCTTATAAGAGTTACACAGTGTGGGTTAGCTGAGTGTTTTTCAATCTATTGACTGTATGTAGAGTTACCTCAAAGGGATTGTGAATTTTGTATTCATTTGTATAACCATGCCATTTTGTAGATTGAATAAATGTCATGTATTTGTATATATTAATATTTTTGATAGCATAAATATTATAATAAAATTTACATACATTTAAAAGTATTGCTGATTGTCTTGTTTTTTGTCATGTATTTTCTCAAATGACAGAAATAATTAATATAATTACAGCCGCTATCATTGGGGGAGGTGGTTGAGAAATTCTTATATTTAAATAGGAATCCTCTTTTTGAACAGCTTGGAAACCACTGGTATCAGAAGGCAAATTGTACTAGCAGTCTTGGAGACCTGGCTTTTCCACTTACATGCTAAGTAATTGAGGGTTTGAGTCAGGGAAGATTTCATAACATTTCAGGGCCTGAGTTTCTTCATTTACAATGAGTTTTGGATTAAGTGACTTCTAAGACTATTATTCCCTGTCTCTTTAAGCATTTATTTTCTGATAGTTTACATTATGATTTGTTGGTTATTTTAGTTTTGTATGTTTTTTAGTTTTGTAGACTATACTTGGACCATGAATTAATTTATGCATATATACATACATAGGTATATAGTTATAAAAAAACTAATGGAATAACTGAGACATATTTGAGAATATTATGCTATCATTTATAAGTGTCTCTGTACTTTCACTTTATTTCTTTTTACTTTTGTACTGATAGACTATAATTTTAATAGTTCAGAAATGTGATTTGTCTGTCTTTTGACCTCTCCTTTTGTGTTCTGAGGTACTCGAGTACTTTGCATATGGTAGATGCTTGCCCAATTTGTTTTTTTGGAAGCAGCTAGGTGGAGCAGTGGATAGAGCACTCCGGAGTCAGGAACACCTGGTTCAGATTTGCCCTCAGACACTTACTGGCTGTATGGCCCTGGGCAAGTCACTTAACTTCTGTTTACTTTAGTTTCCTCAGCTGTAAAATGAGTATAATAACAGCACCTACCTTTTTGGGTTTGTTGTGAGGATCAAATGAGATTAATATTTATGAAGTGCTTACAATGCCTGGCACATGATAGGCACTATATAAATGCTTATTCCTTTCCTTGCCATCCCCCCTGGTTTGTTTCAGTGGTTCTCAACATATTGTACAGAAGAAACATCACTGACCTCACTCTTCAGGCAGCAGATTTAGAATTTCTGATTTAGATTATGAGCTGTTCATTTAGAGGGGAAACTAGGTGGAACAGTGCAGAGAGCCATGGGCCCGGAGTCAGGAAGACCTGAATCCATATTCAGTGTCAGACTGTTAACTAGTTGTGTGATCCTGGGCAAGTTACTTCACTTTAGTTTTCTTAACTATAAAATGATAACAATGGCATCTATTTCCCAGGATTGTTGAGAGGATCAAATGAGCAAAAATAATAATACCTGACATTTATATGTGCTTGTTATGTGCCAAGCCCTGTGCTCAGTGATTTACAATTATCACTTGAGCCTCACAATAATCCTGGGAGGGAGAGGCTGTTATTATTCCTATTTTACAGTTGAGGAAACTGAGGCAAACAGCACTTAAGTGACTTCCCTGGGGTCATGCCGTTGGTAAGTGTCTGAAGCCCGATTTGAACTCAGATTTTTCTATTTTCAGCCCCAGCACTCTACTCACTGCACCACCTAGTTGTCTCATATTTGCATAATATTTGTAAGGTACAGTGCTTGGAACAAAGCGTGCACTATCTAAATGCTGGCTGCTACTGTTATTCTTGTCATTATCTCCAAAAGGCAGCAAGGTGGTACAGTAGGTAGAGTGCCAGGCCTGGAGTCAGGCCAGCTCAGATCTGACCTCAGACGCTTACTAGCTGTGTGGCCCTGAGCAGCTTTGTCTCAGTCTTCTCGTCTGTAAAATGAGCCGAAGAAAGAAATGGCGCACCACTCCAGTGTCCCTGCCAAGAAAACCCCACAAGAGGCCACAAAGAGTCAGGTTCAGCTGCAGTGACTGAACCACAACATTATTCCCAAAAAGGAGAACGGAGATAGCTTTTACTGTGTCCTTATTCAGAGAAAACCTTAAACAGAATGGTCTTGTTGCTTTCTGTGACTTCTCTTCTTATGGCTTTTTGGAGGGGGGAAGGGCAGGGCAATTGGGGTTCAGTGACTTGCCCAGGGTCACACGGCTAGTAAGTGTTAAGTGGCTGAGGCCGGATTTGAACTCAGGTCCTCCTGACTCCAGGGCTGGCATTCTATTCACTATGCCACCTAGCTGCCCCATTCTTATGACATTTCTTAACTTTTTATTTCTTGATCTCTTAACTCATTTCAGGAGGTCACCCTTCTCACTGAAATCCTTTTGTGACATTGTCCTTTCAAAAATAAAAGCAGTGAGATAGTTCGTGGTTTCTGATAATTTTTTTTCTTTCAGTCTTTTCTTAGGAATGTTCTTTTTAATAAACCTTTAATTTGTCTACTTGGTACTTATTTCCTTTGTCAACCTGCTTTTTATTTTCCCTTTGGATTTTATTTCTTTCTTCTACTTGGTGTAAACCTTGCAATAATAAGTTAATAATTAGTTAACACATCTGATTGTAGAAAAACTCCGTTTTCCTGAACTGTGAGGAAACTTGCTCTAGGCTTTCTTTTATTATGTTCCTTCAGTAGGAAAATTAATCCATGAAATCTTCACAGAGGCAAATTTTAGCTGAAAAAAAAGGAAGAACTTTCCACTCAGGAGTACAGTCCAAAAATGAAATAGGCTGTGTTGTCAAGTAGTGAGCTCCACATCACTGAAAGGGCTCAAAAAGAAGTGGAGAGATCACTTGTTGAAATTATTGTTTGGGGAGGGAAAGGGATGCATTAAAGGGAAGGTGCTATTTAGTAAGCTCTAAAATTCCTTTGAATTTTATAAGATTTATCAAGTGATTGACATGACTGAATGAATGCATCTTCTTTTGGGTCAGGTGCTGCCTATTGTCAGTTTATGGATATGCTTTTCCCTGGTTCCATTGCTCTAAAGAAAGTGAAGTTTCAAGCAAAACTGGAACATGAATACATTCAGAACTTCAAGATCCTACAAGCAGGTTTTAAGAGAATGGGTGTTGACAAGGTAAGTTGGAATTACATCCTTTTCTTTGAGTGTGTCCTTGTTGTTTTTATTAACACTGTTCAGTGCAAATACTCATCTATGGACTTGGCTGAGGTGAGATAGCTATGGAAATGTAGAAAAATTTAACTATAAGATCACAATTTCTCTTGTTTCCAAGGTCCATTATTATTTTCAAAATGGACTTATCAACTTCATTGTAAGTATTCATCCCACAAGTGAAATTTGCAAACATTTAATTTAACAAATTCACAAAAGTCATTGTGATATTAAAAAATTATTATTTAAATTTCTTAAAAAAGGTTTTGCTTTTTGGAGGGGGAGGAAGGGCAGTTGGGGTTAAGTGACTTGCCCAAGGTCACATGGCTAGTAAGTGTGTCAAGTCTCTGAGGCCAGATTTGAACTCAGGTCCTCTTGACTTCAGGGCCGGTGCTCTATTCACTGCGCCACTTAGCCGCCCTGCTATTAAAAAATTACTGATTTTCATTATGAGATTGCCCCCAAATCTGGCAGATTCCTATTTTACTTAAACTAGATGTGTCATATTGCTTCTGGGAATGTTGGAAAAGGCAGCCCAGCTGGTGTATATGTTATTTTCTTCATCCCTGGTGCTGTAGATACTTTTCTGAAAGGTGAAGGGGACCAGGGAACCTTAGGAGAATCATTTGGAGTAATAGCTTCCTTCTAAAGTGCATATGCAGGCTACTTTCTTACTAGTATATTTAAGTCTGTCAGAAACAGATTCTGTTAGGTCTATTATTTTTTTATGGTCCTGACCTTTAATTTCATCAGTATAGGGAATTTCCAGTATGGAAACTCCATATTGGCAAGTCTGTAACTTAGTGTTAGAGAATTGCCTAGGACCCTGAGAGGCTAAATGACCTGCCTCGTATGTCTCAGAGAAGATGATTACAAGGTTGGCCCTTGATTCACTGTGATGTTGTGTCTCTAAACCATAGGTTTCATCACAGTCTGGTGAAACTATGGACTCCTCAGAATAATGTTTTTAAGTGAATAAAGTAAAATACATGAGATAACAAAGGAAACTATATATTAAAATATAGTTATCAAAATAGAAAAAAATAATCCAAAAAAATCTAAGTTCCTGATTTCCAGGATAAAAAAGCCCTTTTTCTAGACTTTATAGAAGGAGTATATAGCTTTCTCTTATGTAATAGATTTGTTCATTCAGTAAGCACTAAGTAGGGTGAAAATAATGAATGTATACTCATAATCAACTATAGCATTTGTGTTTTCTGTCTACAAAATGAATATAATTCTTGGTTTAAAGAAGCTTAGTAGGAGAGCTAAAGCACATACACAGATACCATATTTTATCTATTACAGGTAAGTGCAATAAGGATAGTACAGGTACTGTTGATAATTAGAGAAGTTAGATTACTTCAGGGTGGCAAGTGGGGAAGACGACATGGAGGAGCTTTCATTTGAATTGTACCATTTAGGATGAGTACGATTTGGATCAGTGGGTTAATATTCATATGTAGAAACAGAAGGTAGAGAAGATGGGAAATAAGGGGTGAGTTACTACCCCCAAAGTTGAATGTAAATTTAATTGTTTTCGTAAATTGAGTAACATTTTAAACATACCAGGGAAACCTACCTTTTTAAGCAATCTTACGGTAATTCCTTTTGTAAAACTATTATCTATTTTATAAATTTAAAGTCCTCATTGTGACAGACAGTATAAATTAAGTATCTACATAGTGGGGATACCTGTTAGTTGCTGGGAAGGAAGAAGAAAAATTCTTTTAAATTTAAATTAACAACTTGCCTCCAATTCAGATATGTGTCAGATTCTGTTTATTACATATTGTAAAAACAATGTTTAAGCCATTGAAAGAAAACTCAGAGGGGACAAGTTTATGGTCTTAAAATTTCTGACACTTTGAGATTTTGGGTAGGACCAGGTCTGGTGGGTGAAAGATAACAGGGAATATACCTTTTTCAGTATAAGGAAGGAACTGCTAATATTTTAGAGTTGTCCAACAATGCTCTGTCATTGAAGGTATTTTAAAGAACAAACTAGATGAACACTTAGGAATGCCATAGAGAGGATGCTTTTAGCAGGTGCTGCATTAAATGACCTTTGAGCTTCCTTTCCGCTCTGAGATTAATATAAAACTCTTTTTGTGGCCAAAAAAAAAAAAAATTAACGAACTCTAGCAAAGGCACTTTTTTATTTCAAGCAGTTTTTGATAATTAGATTCCAGCTTAATGAAATAACCTGTACTTAAATATATTTAATTGGATTTAATTTTTGCGATAAATGACTTGTTTTATAATATTAGGGCTGCAACCCTTATCCTGTAATGAATGAATATATGAATGAATGAATGTAAACACATTTATTAAGTGTTTACTATGTTCCTAGCAGTATGTGAAGCACTGATACAAGTAGAAAGAACCCAAGCAGTGCCAGTCCTCAAGGTGCTCACATTATAATTGGGAGAGGTAATACATAAAAGAAGAGGTAATGCAGCTCAAAGGGAGATGGAATATCCCAGAAGTTGTAAAGGCAGTGATGGAGTGTCTGGCAAGGCCCTTGGGGGCCTTTGTATCAGCAGGTCTGATAACAGTGCCCAGGTCAGGAGGTAATAGTAGCAGGCCAGAAGATGTGCTGGTCTATCTCATTAGAAGGCTGGTAGTTGGTAATTCCCACTTTATCTAAGTGGTATGAAAAACCCATCTGGTTTCCCCAATGGGTTCAGGAAGGGTGGACTGGAATTCAGGAGGGAAGGATAGATTTTCTGTAATAGGTTTGTTTGACTTGGTTTTTTATAGATGTTACTTAAATCTGATGAGTATTATACATGTTAGACACTAGAAAACACATAAGTATCAGTTCCTACTCTTGTAAGAATTTAACAGATGAGGGTTTAAATGTGATTTCGTTTCATTAAATTTTATATTCATTTTTTATTTCTGATTCTTTTTATTTCTCATTACTTTTTATAAGCATAAACTAAACATTACAAGCTGGCTGCTCTTTTTTTCCCTGGGAAAACATTTTTACAAAGCCAGCTTTATAGGCTTATAGAGATAGACAGTTCTTGTCTCTTAGAACTTTTTTTCTTTATAGACTCCATGTACTGATTCTTGAAGTTACCTAGTGTCTCTGATTTTGGATTAAGCTATTTTGATTTTTTTTTCTTTCTCTTTAGATAATTCCTGTGGACAAGTTAGTGAAAGGAAAATTTCAGGACAATTTTGAATTTGTTCAATGGTTCAAGAAATTTTTTGATGCAAACTATGATGGGAAAGACTATGATCCTGTAGCAGCTCGACAAGGCCAAGAAACAGCAGTAGCCCCTTCCCTCATGACTCCAGTTTTGAATAAGCCAAAAAAACCTCTTGGTTCCAGTGGTGCAGGTAAGGGAAGTGTTCTAAGCAAAAACTGGCCTACATGGTGTTGGTGCTGCTTTGAGGCAGCAAAGTTACTGTGCTTCGCTAAACTTTGGTATTTCTGTTATTAAATGAGGATCTTTAGTTCAGGTTTATAACTCCTTTTCACATAATGAAGACTCTTGTCATTATGGTAACTCTTCTTACCTCTAGGTAGGACTCCAAATAAGAATGGTCTGTTTAAGAAGGGTTTCAAACTGTTCCTTGTTCTTTAAAATTATATTGTATTCTTATGCTCATGATTGGGAGAATAGGAAGTTAAATAAGTTTAACCTGCTCCTTTAACATTCCAGTAATTCTCAGATGGTAACTTTGAAATTTGAAGAAAAAAAATTCTAGTTTATCAGGTTAAGTGTATAATAGGTAAAGCAACTAAAGGAAAACAAATTTGCTAATTGTGGATTTTAAAACGTACTTAACTCTTGTGGTAAATTTAACTGTTATAGGGCAGTGACTACCTATTTTTAGGTCTGATCAAGCAGTCTTATATAAAGAGACTGGATTCTTCTAAATTGATGTCACCTTAAATAATATGCTGAATTTGTATGTAGTTATCTTAATGATGTATGTCAAATAATCTGATTTGTTCATAAACAACCCTTTTTACCTTTCTTATTTTGTTCTTGACTGCATTGTTTTTGGTACCTTCATGAAGAACCAGCAGGATAGTGAGAGTAGGGAATAGTCAAATCAGGAGATTTGTTAAAGCTGTAGAGCTTCATTGAAAAGTTTGTAGAAGAATGAGAAAGAAATCATTGATGAACATGGGCTTTAGAATGATCTTTGAACTTCATAGCTATTTTATCAAGGAGTACTTTTAATGTAACTCGAGCTAGTTATATTACTTTGTATTTGTATGGTAAAGCTAGATAGACCAGCTGGTTCCTCAAGCTTAGCCTCTTGGTATCTGTTCCTGTGTGAAGTCCAGTTCTGACACAGGTTCTGATCCTCAGCTTTGTAGGCTCAAGACTTCATGTTCTCAGCATAAGGAAATTAATATACCCTAACCATGCTTAGAGACTAATTATGAACTAGGAGGCTAATTTAGAATATTGGCAGGATAACTAATAGCAGTCCTTTGCATGTGATGCTTCTAAAATTGTTTCAGTGCTCTCTCCATTGAATAGGGCTTCCTTAATTCTTTGGAACTACTTATAATTTGTATAGTTGGTTTAGTGGTTGTTTATAGTACAGACGTGGATGCCTTATACTTGGGGGAAGCAAGGTAGAGTAGTGATGAGAGCACTGGATTTGAAGTAGAAGAGCCTGTATTCAAATTCTGATTTTTGCTATTATCACTGGGACTGTGGTCTAGTCACTTGATCTTTCTGTACCTTACGAAATATGAGGAGTTTGGACTAGATGAAATTTCTAAGGTCCTTTCCAGCTATAAATCCTGTGCTATAGTTTCAGATTGACTGCTTCCTTTATCCTAATGATGAATATTCTAGAAGAAAAGAACTACTTTCAGCACAGAGATTGTTGCACTCATTTCCGTCTGGGAGAAACTTTCTTGATGCTATTATCAATGAATTGGTTACCATCATGCCCCCTCCTTGATAATGTTTTAAATGTTTTTCTTTCATTATTCCATTTAAAAGTTAAATTTTCTCTCAGCTCCACAGAGGCCCATTTCTACACAGAGAACTACGGCACCTTCCAAGACAGGCCCTGGCATGGTCAGAAAGAATCCAGGTATGGGAAATGGAGAAGATGAGTCAGCAGAATTAATCCAACAGGTAGGTACCTTCCAAACCCAAAGTCAATACTCATTTTTATAATTTAAGGGGGAAAAGTCTTATTTTTACTGATATCTTTTTATATCACCATAATTTCTGGATCTATTCTTCCCTTTCCTCTGTGCTGGTCCCCTCCCCCCCCACTTTCCCCCTGTTAGCCACTAACAAGCAGTTTAGCAAAATCAGTCTACACATTAGCCAAGTGTGACAGTTTATGCAACATTCTACACTCCTAATTCCTGATCTCTACAAAGAAAGAAGAGAGAAATATTTTCTCAACTCTTCTCCAGGGCCAAATGTCTTGGTTATTATAAACTACATGGGATTCAGTTTTGTTTTGTCCTTTTGTATTGTTTTATAGTCATTAGATATATTGTTTTATTAGTTCTACCTATGCACTCTGCCTCAGTTCAATCCTTCAACAAATATTTAAGTACCTACAATGAACCAGACCTTGTGCTAGGCTCTGAGCATATAAATAAAATGAATAAATCAACCCTTAAAGGTTATGAAGTTTTTCACCTATATAGAAGAGTTTACATTTGGTCCTGGAGACGATTGGGAACCCCTGGGATTGGTTGAGTAGAGGAGGCTCATGGTCTGATCTATACTTAAGGAAAACACTGTGGTAGCAGTGTGTAGAATAGATAGGAATGAGGAGAGATTTGAGGAAACTAATTAGGACACTGTTGTAGTAATCTAGGCAAGAATTGATGAGAGTCTT
This sequence comes from Gymnobelideus leadbeateri, assembly GCA_011680675.1. Classification (NCBI taxonomy): domain Eukaryota; kingdom Metazoa; phylum Chordata; class Mammalia; order Diprotodontia; family Petauridae; genus Gymnobelideus; species Gymnobelideus leadbeateri. Next base: position 211,509 of record WOXC01009653.1, read on the forward strand.
AATTAAGATGGTAGCTGTCTGAATAGAGAGAAGGAGTCAGGTGTGAGAGATGTTGGCAGCTGATTAGATATATGAATTAAAGTGAAGAATTGAGGGTAATGCTGGGAAGTCATTCACCTAAGGGAAAGAAAGATGGGGCATTTGACAGAAATAGGGAAATTTGGAAGATGGGGGTGCGTTTTGGGGATGAGGACTTCTGTTTTGGACATGATAAGCTTGAGATGTTTCTGGGACATCCAGTTTGAAAGCTTTAGTAGGCAAATGGTGATAGGAAGTTGAAGGTAGATGAAATTATAGGAAGCTGTGGTTGGACAGAGGAATGTCAGCATTTCTCATTAAGGAAGTGAAACATGTGTTTAATGGTGAGTTCCATTATGTGACCATAGGTTCACATAAGCTTTTCCTTGATTCTCTGAATTCTTCATATTTGGCTTTTCTTGAAACACTATAATTCTATTACATACACATACCATAATTAAATTTCATTTTCATGAAAAATTGTGTTTAGAAGCTCTAAGGACCCTAGAGTATGTGCAAAGGAAACTTTAAGGAAGCTGTTCATAAGTAATGGTAGTTTTTGGATTTCTGGTCCTTGGACTAGAAAAAAGTAAAAGTTGTTGGGTTACAAAGATAGAACTAAAGAGCCCCTGCCCTCAAGGAGCTTATATTTTATTAGTTGAATAGTTGGAAAGATGACCTGTGAAGCTGGTCTTTCAGTACATATGTCCTAGACAGATAACAGATAGATAATGAGCTGGACCTAGAACTGACTACACAGGAATTTATTTAATGCTATGATGATTCTTTTGAAGCTTATCTGTGAAGCATCAATGTCTCCCCCATTAAAATGTGAATTACTTGATCTAAGATTGTCTTTTCTATTTGTATCCTCATAGCTTAATGCAGTGCTTTTCACATGGTAAACACTTAATTGCTATTTTCATTCATTCATCCAGTAACACCTATGACTGTTTTTGAGAAAAGCAAACACAAAGCTTCCTCCCACTCCCACACCCCCAAATAAAACTTGACTGGTATGTAGTGAGAGTTTGGGTAGTGCCCGTTTGTTTCTCTTACTGAATCACTGAACGGGGCAGATGAGGAATAGTGTGGGATTGGAGATAGAAAGAAGGTTTGAAGGGAGGAATGAACCAGCATTTGGGGAATTAAGCATCAAAAATGAGAGATGTTGGATTTGATGACCAGCTTCAGGTTTTTTTTTAATAGAAAATTTAAAATTATTTGAGGTGATGATGACTGGGCCTTCATTGTATTGAAAATGGCTATAAAAATCACCTTCAGTTTTTTTAGTTGAAAAAAATTCCATGCTCTGGCATCAGTCTTTGCTAATGCATGAAGACTGGGAGGGGCAAGGATAAGATTGGGCACTGTAGGTAGAGATTTGACTGGAACAGAGAGTTTGTGGAATAAAATCAGATTGTTGAACCTCTTATATTATGAGCTGAAAGATTTGTATTTCATAGGCAATAAGGAGGGTAGTGATATGGTTAGACCTGTACATTTGGAATATTATTTTGGCAGCTGGGTAAAATTTAGACTGGAGAAAGAACTTGGAGGCAGGGAGAGCAGTTAGGAGAAATAGTCCATTTTATAAATGATTAGGGCTAGGATGTGAGTGGGAATGGAACGAAAGACATTGATGAAATTCTGGAGTTTTCAGATTGTGAGAACTGATTCAATTTTGGGGGTAAGGCAGAGGAAAGAGTCCAAAACAACAAGAAGTCTTTAAGACTAAGTGACTATAGGGATGGTGATAAATCCATCAATAGAATTATAAAGGTTGGGAGAAAAAGGGTGTGGGGGCGAGGAGGGAAAGATATATTTAATTTTTGACATATTGTGACTCTTGGGGGATTCAGAGATCCAAATAAGAGGGAGAGAGTACAGTGTAGCAGTAAACAGGTGACTTTACTGTTGTTTTTATATTTTATTCTGAATTATATGTTGTATACTTAATAGTTACAGTATACTTTTAAAATGTTTAATGGTGCTTTTTTACATGACTACCATTTCACAGTTCCACTACCCCAACTAGATTCTTACAACAAAGAAGTATAGTTAGTGGGGGGTGGAGTCAAAATGATGGAGTAGGAACAGGACTTCCTCGGGGCTCTGGCTCCCACCAACTCCAGTTCATGTAAAAGGTGACTCTGAACAAACTTTGGAGCTACAGAACCCACAAAATGACATAGAGAAGCTAACCTCTCGCTGAGGACAGCCCGGCAGGCTGTCAGCAAGTGGCCAGCGCAGTGGTCTGGGAGCCGAGCCAAAGTTTTAGGCTCAGGGTGGGCTGACCAGCTACCTGCTGGAGGGACTTCAGATCACTAGCAACTGTGGTGGTTTCCAGAATTATCAACACATAGAGGCTAAGGACAAAGTGAGAGGTCAGTGCAGTGTGGACTTTAGGATCCAGTAGTTTGGGAGTGTGGTTGACCTTTGCCCCCAGGGTGAGAAGCTGCTGAGGTGCCTCAGCCTGCAGCCTCAGCCACATGGCAGCTTCAGCTCCTGGCTTGCAGATTGTGGGGGAACCAAGCGACCAGTCTCAGGGGTAATCGCTCTTGCTTTAACCTGCTTGGATCTGGATTGCAGTCTATGGTGGAGGTTCTGGGGTGTGCAACCAGCTTGCCAGAGTGTGTGGAGGCTTCAGAGAGGGCACCCAACTAATACCTCCAGCAGCTGAGAAAACCCCAGAGTTTGGCATGAAGCTCCCCTGTCTGGTAACAGAGTCCTACTGTGGCAAAAAGCCCAAAAGTCAAGTAATTGAGTGGCAACCTGAGTAAATGAGGGAAACAAAGCAAACAGAGGAATCCAACATTAGTCTCCTATTTTGGGTTCAAAAAGTATCAAAGCATGGAACAGGAGGAACTCAGAAGTCAGAACTCCTGCACCCAAAGCTTCCAAGAAAAATGTGAGCTGGTTACAGGCCATAGAGGACCTTAAGAAGGATTTTGAAAACCAAATAAGAGAAGTGGAGGAAAAATTGGGAAGAGAAATGAGAACGATGCAAGAAAATTATGAAAGTCGACAACCTGACTGAAGAAAATAACACCTTAAAAAAATAGACTAACTCAGATGGCAAAAGAGTCTCAAAAAGGCAATGAGAAGAATGCCTTAAAAAGCCAGATTTGCCAGATGGAAAAAGAATCTCAAAAGCTCACTGAGGAAAATCATTCCTTCAGAATTAGATTGGAGCAAATGGAAGCTAGTGACTTTATGAGAAATCAAGATACTATTAAACAGATCCAAACATATGAAAAAATAGAAGGCAATGTGAAATATCTCATTGGGAAAACCACTGACCTGGAAAATAGATGCAGGAGAGAAATTTAAAAATTATTAGACTACCTGAAAGCCATGATCAAAAAAAGAACCTAGAAATCATCCTTCAAGAAATTCTCAAGGAAAACTGCCCTGATGTTTTAGAACCAGAGGGCAAAATAGAAATTGAAAGAATCCACTAATCACCTCCTGAAAAAGATCCCAAAAAGAAAACTCCTAGGAATATTATAGCCAGATTCCAGAATTCCCACATCCAGGAGAAAATATTACAAGCAGCCAGCAAGAAACAATTTGAATATTGTGGAAATAGCATGTAAATAGATAAGTAAAGGGTCAATATGTAAGGTACTCTAATTTCATTGGTGTGGGAATTCCTTCAACAGAACAGATCACAATCTCTCTATAACTTCACTCACAATAACAGCAGAACAGTTTATGCAGTAACAGTATTATAAAAACAGACAACTTTGAAGAACTTAAGAACTGATAAACAAAATGACTAATCATGATTCTAGAAGACTCAAGATGAAACATGGTAACCACCTGCTGACAGAGTGGTGATGGACTTAGTACAGATTGAGACATATTTTTTGGACATGACCAATGAGAGAATTTGTTGATGATAACTGTTTTTTGCAAGGACTTTGTTTTTATTTTTCAGTGGGAAAGGGTGGGAGGGAGAGAGTGTAGGTTTTTTTGTTAATTGAAAAAAATACAGTTGTGGTTTTCTTGATTCTAGGTCCATCTTTCTCTTCAATACCGAAGCATTTTAGGATTTTTACCAGATCTGCTACTCTCAGGCCAATGCCATGTATTTATCTTTTCTACAGATCAATGTATTGAAACTCACTGTTGAAGACTTGGAGAAAGAGAGAGACTTCTACTTTGGAAAGCTAAGGAATATTGAATTAATCTGTCAGGAAAATGAAGGGGAAAGTGATCCAGTGTTGCAGAGGATTGTGGAGATTCTCTATGCCACAGATGTGAGTATCTGTTAATGGTTGTTGAATGAAGAAATCATCTCATTTCTAGAATTTGGTTGTCTTTGGTTTTTCTTTTTTCTTTCCTTTTTTCCAGTTTAGAAGGGGAAGACAGATACTGAGTATATATAGTATGGTTTAGGCAAATTCCACATTGGAACTTGTTATGCCCTAGTTTTTCTTTCACAGAATATAAGACAATTGAGCAATTACATGTATAAGTCCTACCTTCTCTCCTTCCCAAAGATCCATCCCTTTTAAAAAAGAATAAAAAGAGACATAAAGGTTCAGCAAAATTAACTAACATACCAAAAAAGTCCGACATTACATGTAGTTTTTAACACCATAGACCACCACTTACTTATCCTTCAGTTTCTGTAGACTATACAGACCAGCTAGACTATACATTTTGTAGTCAGGTGTTACCTTTTTAAAAATTTTTTTCTTCACCAGTGCTCTCCCTCCCCCACCTGTCCCCTTCTCCTTGCTCCCTTCCTCCCAATAATCTCTTGGTATTGAAGTCAAAGAGTGCTTTAATGGGAGCCATTGTGCTAAAGAAAGAACCCAGGATTCAGTTAGGAAGACTTGGGTTCAGATCCTCTCTCTGATGCTTATAAGCTTGGGCACATTACAGGCCTCAGTTTTTATGTATAATGGAAATAGTGACAAATGGAAAGCACACACTTTATAGGAGTTGTGAGGCTCAAGTGAGATGATTGATGTAAAGCATTTACCAAACTTTGATGTTCTGTACATAGATATATAAATGTGACCTACAATACTGTTAATGTTGATGACCAGTAAAACTGTTATTATGGTGAAGCAGCAAGCACCCCAGCATCCCCAGGGTGCCTGCCAACACAGGTTCTTTGATCTGCTTTTCTAAAGGAAAGCAACTCAAAATGGGTTAAAAATCTTGCTTTAATTAATCAAACATATCATTTGCCTAGTTCAGGGGAAAAAGGTCAGCACCCCAAACTTCAAAGCATACAGACAGAACTTATAAGACAGAGAAACAAACAGATCAAGCAGACAGGCTTCCAAACTGTCCAACCATTACATCAATACCAAATCACAGTTACTAGAGAGGGAAGCATAAACACTGGGTTTTAAAAGCCAGAGGGCTGTCAACAGCTGCCCAGAGTCTCATCTGGTCAAATCACACAACACTTCTCAAAGTGAGCCCCAAAGCAAAGCTTCACATCAGGGATTATATGGCCTTCTCCTGGATAAGAGAATGTAACCACCCTCTTGACCCATTGCCCAATCACAGTATCAAGATGTGGGCATTCCTGAAAACCAAGCCTCCTGCCACAGGCTCCATGTGACCACATTCAGCCTATTAGGAGGCAGAGTATATTTTCAAGTCAAGGAAGGTTCTCTGAGTCTCTTAAGCCCATCAAAGGGCCTAGGGGCAGGGAAGAGCTTTAAATTTGCATTTCCATTACACATGGTACAGTTTTCAAATGTTGGTACATATATTTTGAACTTGGATTCAGAAGAATCGAGTTCAAGGTCTGACTCTGGCATCTAATGCTTTGTCATCTTTAACAAATTGAATTCCATCTCTCTAAGCCTCTTTTTCCTTCAGAATGGGTATAATAATAATTCTTGCAATACCTGCTGCACAGGGTTGTGGGAAAATAACTTTATAAAGTGCCGAGTAATATGTGAATGGTTATATAGCATTCTGAGTTAAGCCATCTCTTTCTTTCCTCTTTTAGGAAGGCTTTGTGATACCTGATGAAGGGGGACCACAAGAGGAGCAAGAAGAGTATTAATAACCCATGTACTGTACCAGTAGAGCAGCACCATCCGAATTCTTCACCCCCAAATCATGTGCTTAACTGTAAAATACTCCCTTTTATTATTTTTAGAGGACTCACTCACTGGTTTCTTTTTAATAAGCAAAAAGTACCTCTTCTTAAAAGTGCACTTTGCAGAAGTTTCACTCCTTTTCCAATGGGTTTTAAGTTAGGAGCTTATATCTTGTGGCAGAGCAGTATTAACATCTAGCTGGTTCACTTAGGGAACAAAGAGGCAGACCTTGAGAATTCACTATTTGGTTGCTGGTAAACACACTGATATCTGAAAAAGTTGTTTTTATGTAACATATTAAAATAGAGATTTGAGGACAACTCACAGAATGGGTTAGCTAATGTGAAATCTCAGTATAGAACTAAATAAATGCCTTAAGAGTTTTAAAAATGTTTCCATTTGTCAAATTGTAAAACGTGTGACAAGAGATTCTCTGTGCTTCATATTGGGGTTAGAAAGAACCTAACCTTATACATGGCTGTTTGAGAAGCCCTGTGGTGCTCTTTGAGTACTTACAGGTGTAAAAATTGATCAAAATGCAAAATAAAGAAATTTATTTTAGAACTTTTTGGTATTACTCAGTGGTTAAATCCCCATGAAAGAATAGGCTGGATTTTTGCCTAACAATCAGAGGGAGTCTTTTGGCTCTGAGATGTATGGTTGAGTTGAAGAGCTCAAAATTGTTTTTGTTGAGCATTTCTGTAGTAGTTTTTTGATGTTTCTCTAAACCTTCTGTGCATTGTATTTCCTGGAAAGCAAGATATGTCCAGTTTTATTACTTAAAAATTGCTTTTGGAAAGCAAAATTGCTTCCATGAAAATAAATTTACTTGGGAGCATATTGTCTTGTTTTCTATCCTGTCTTTTAATTCCTTTTTTACTCTTCCCTTCCCCTTATGTTCCCTCTTTGGAGTCTCTTCTTTCTGCTCCTTAAAGCATGCTGCTGAGAACAGACATACCATGGGCAGGTGCTCGTGCTCCATGTTCTTTCTAGACCTCTGGTAGAGGGGGAGTGATCTGTGAAGGCTGAGATTACCTTGTGATCTGTAAGGCCTGGGTTTTTTTTTCTTTTTGGTACCTGCTGTCCACAGCCCTCACTGTATCTGAATAGTAGTTGCCAGTGCACTAATCTCCTTGGAGATAAAATTCATTAGAGTGTGTTACTAAATGTTAATTTTTTTTTTTGCAGAAAATACAGTACCATGTCTAATTTAAATATTAATATTTAAAATATTTCATTCCTAAACACTCCCTTCTTTTTTGCTTTGCACCTCAGCCTGTTTCATCCCTTTTGTTTGGCAGGAACCTGCCAGGTTTCTCAGTTACAACTACTACTGAGATTAATCACTTCTGATGTGCTTGTATCAATTTGTTTCTGGTGGTAGATCCTGGTGTCCTAAAATGTGTGTAGAAGGCGAGCATTTATGATAAAATTGTTGTGTAGTGCATGATCTGTGTGGAATTCTGAGGAAAAACCCAAATTCAATGAATAATAATAATAATGCCAAAAATGCAAGTAACTCGCCATTGTTAAAATACAGTGGTGCTATTTCTCTCTTGTGGCCTTTTAGACTTTTGTTGCCCTAAAAATTCCATTTTACTGGGAAACCATATTCCACCTGGTCTTTCTTGACAGGGTTTTTTTCTACTTTTAAGCAGTTTCTAAATAAAGTTCTGTATTTCAAGAGTGTCATGTCTTCTGAAATTTGTCATGCCTTATATTAGGCTCAAAACACAAGATGCTGATAGTCTAAGCCTCAGTTTACTTGATTAAATTGTGGATACCTCTTTTGTATTCTTTCTTTAAACTAGTTTATTGCAGTTTCAAATTCTTTTGTTCTGTAGATTTTTTTTTTTTTGAGGGGGGAAGGCAGGGCAATTGGGGTTAAGTGACTTGCTCTAGGTCACATGGCTAGTAAGTGTTAAGTGTTTGAGACTGGATTTGAACTCAGGTCCTCCTGATTCCAGGGCCTGTGCTCTACTCACTGTGCCGCCCCCAGATACTCTCTTTCATTTTCTTTTTCTTTTTCATCCTAGAACCATACTCCAGTTGTCCTACAATCTTTGTCAGGCAAGATATTTCTTATCCTCTTTATAAAGACAAATACAATAAAACTGTCACTGCTTGTCAGGGAGAGATTTTTTTTTCTACTTCTCTTTTGGGCATGATATAAAGTAGCACTCAAAATACAAATAAAATATGACTATTTTCCTCATACTATGAATTTCTCAGGAGTAGTTTCAAAGAAAAGTTTATTACATTAAAAAGCTCGGTGTAAACTTAAATGGGCAAAGGACATTTTGTATGCTCCTTTTTAAATACTGAGCACAATTATTAGTGGTATATAAATACTGATTGTTGAAGATTATAGCCTGGACCTTTGTAAACATGGAAACCCTTATATGTGAAGAAATATCTTTTTAAATATGTCACATTATTGTTGAAGGAATTTAACATGGTTGTTGATGAACAGTTACTTCATATAGGAGCACACTGAATTCATTAGGGTGACATCCATAGGATGATGTTACCATCTAATCTAAATGGTTGTTTTGGTAACAAGGTGCAAAACCGGTAATTTAAGACTTTGAAGTAGGTTGATTACACTGAATTTTTGTGGTTGATGCTCATACAATCTCACTTAACTAATTTGTACTTAGGTCATTTATGCAGTAAACTTTAATAAGCAGTTAGTATTCTCTTGCCATTCTTGTATGCTGCCTGAGGAGTCTTGAGGAAACTGCTTTGCTGTGACTGGATTTCAGACCCAGACTCTTTGACTTTACGAGATTAGTGAAAATTGGATTTTTACTCCATCATGGTTACTTCAAATCCAGTCGATTTAGTGAGTAGGAACCTTCTTAGTTACAGTTTTTCAAATTGCCCCACAATAAGCCTTGCTTTTTTCATGGGATGTTTTTCAAGAAAAGTTTTTAGCTTCAGTTGCTTAGCTCAGTTACTGACTTTTTTCATGTTTTAATTTGGATGATTTTATTTCTGAATTCACTTCTTTTTCTCTTAATTGTTTTAGATGGTCTGAATTAGCTAACTTCTGAGCTCCTTTCAACCTGAAAACCTGTGATCTCCCAGTTATATTTTTCACTCAATTGAGTTACTCAATGTTTACCCAATCATTCCTAGTTACAAATAAGTACAGTCAGAAAATGAACATTATAATTTTAGTGTTTGATCAAGATTCTATACACTTTGTTTTTAAATACCCAGCCTGTGATATCAGAAACTTAATTTTTATCTCTAGGTTGCCCTCTAGCATGTGAGCTCAACAAGTTACATTACTTTAGATCCAACAGAGATGAGTAAGTCTGCAATAACTTTTTTCCTACAGAATGAGTTCTTGACATGCCATTTTAACTCGTGTAGTTTATTTTGTTGCATTCCAAAGCAACTCATCCTAAATAAGACTAAATTGCTGTTGTGATAACAGGGCGATTTGTTATCATATATTTCAGAATGATTCCTGTAGCTTGCTCATATGAAGTAATTGCCATCAAACAGAAGAACCTGAAGCTGTGATAATGGGAAGAGTCATTTTGTTGGTTTAGTATCCATTATATTTGTTATTTATTGTGCTCTCATCTTCCCATGGTGAAGATCTTTAATGAGTAAAATCAGACTTTCCTCATTTGTTGCTGTGTCAGATTTTTGAAGAAAGGCTCTGCTTCTCTGGCTCCGTAGTTTTAACATTGCTTTTCCTCATACTCTTATCGATGATTCTCCCAGTTGATAAGTCACAAATATTTAAAACCTCCATATAGAAGCCCAAAATGTATTTCCTTCCCTTCAATTTGTCCTCTGTTTTTGACATTTGTAATGCTGTTAACTTAAATGACTTTATACAAGTTGGTAAGTACATATAATTTGGTTGGAAACTTTTGGCTTAATTTAAATTTGGAAGTAGTGTCTTACTCTTTTGACCACAATACTAGTGTTTATTCAGTAAGTTAAAGCATGGCCAAAGTTGGTTAATTTCTATAAAATGAGGGGGTTTGAATTAGATGACCTTTAATGTCTTTCCCAGCTCTAAATCTGTGATCCTGTAGTTAGCTGGTTCATATTCTTAGAACTTGAACTCTGATCTGCTAATTTTAGTATGACATTGAAGAGTCAGGAGCCCCAATTTTAGTTATATATAAGAAACCTCTTGGTCAGACTATTATGGTTGTACAAGGTAAATAGCAAGCAGACTTTAAAGACAAATGGATGCCTGGTGATAGTCTCCTAGAACATAATGCATAATTGGTTGTAAAGGTACAGGCTTTATCCCAACACTCATTTGAAAAGTTGAGTACCCAATCACAGGCCCAGAGCTTTTTTGGGGGGGTGGGGGTGGGTAATTGACTTGGAGATCTGGTCCAGCTCCCTTAGTTTATAGTTGAGTAAGCAGGTTCATAGTGGGGAAGTGACTTGTGATATTCATGAAATAGGAAGAATTCCTTCCCCCAGCATAGACCTAACACATGAAGCCTGTGATCACATGGAGCTTGGGTCACATGGAGCTCAATGTGTAGGAGGAGCTTGCCCAAATTAGAGAAAAAATGAGAGTGGAGAGAAAGAAGCTATTTGGATGGAGGGAGGAATTTTGCCTAGGGGAACTTGTTTGTGGGGAGACCTACCAGAAAGAAGGGGAAAGAAGTTTTAAGACCTCGATGCTCCCAGGATTAGTGATGAGTACACTGTTAAATCTTACCTCCTGGTGTCCTGATAATGTTCCAAATTAATATTTTAGTTTTGCTTTTGAGGAAGAGAGTTTATTATATTTTGCGAATCTACTCTGGAAATATGCATGAGTATTCATAGCAGCTGCTATGGATATTGCATTGGCTTTAAACTTGTCCATCCACGATCACACTGATGGAGAAGTGGTTGGAAGCAGGAAAACCAGGGTTTCCTGTTCCCAGACTAGTGCTTAGTCTCCTATACCATGCATTTTCTTTAATGAATTATCAGAAGTGACACACCAAAATACTAGGGTTTAGTGTATCTGTTTAATTTTTTTCTTCTTTTATTCACCAAACTTAATGAAGTGGAAAAAAATATTTTAAGGACTGAACTCTTTCTTTATTAGCTTTATCAAATAAAATGTTGCTTCAATTTAATGCAGGTGACTTTTTCATAGAGAAGTCTGCTTTTTTTGTTTTATTAAGTTATCTGTCTTTATGACCTATTTAAAAGCTGCTGAGGGAGTCATGGAAATGGGAACAGATAGAAATGGTTGGGAAAGACAATTCCAGGATGTAGTTTTGTGGTTAAGAGTGTGATATCCATGGAGAGGATAAAGGCTGTGAGTTTAACCTGTTGAATATTTTCTGGCATTAAGTCTTGAATTTTAGGTGTAGAACAAAGCTCAGGAAGTTTCTGATAGATGGGAGTCATTGGAATAGTATACATTAATAAAATTGAGTTTGTGATGATCAGTTTTGATTGGAATGGTAATCTTATCACTCTTTTTAATATTCAGTTTGAAATTTAACACAAAGCTTGGAATCTGTCTTGAGTATAGAAAAACAATAATAATTATTAAAATGAGGAGTCTGTGAACAAGCTTTTAGTGAGAATATTACTGTTAAAACTAGGTGTATAAGACCAAACATTTGGAGAGCATAATTATTATTCTTATTAAAATTAGTCTTGTTCAAACTTTCAGAATAGAAATAAGACAATAAAAAGAACTGCCAAAGCCCTTTTTGAGCTAAGCAAGTAGGTGAATAATGTGCCAAGCACATTAAAAGGGGAGAAGAGCTGGATCCTAGTTGTGTTGTCACTGTCACTTTGTGCAAGTCATGTCCCCAAGCTGGGCCTCAGTTTCTCCTATCTATAAAAGGAGAGGGTAGGACTAGATGGTCCTTAGTGACTATCATTTCTAGTATTTTTAAAAGTTCTCAGGTCCCTTATGTGCTCATTCTGGTGGGACTGTTCTCTAGTGGATTACCTAAGTAGTAGTTTTACAGAAATTTGAATTCAGGTCATCTTAACCTCTCTCCCTAACCTTTATAGAACATGTGTAAAGAGCCTGAAAGAACACATGTTACTTGTCATATTTACATTTATATTTGTATTTTAACATGTTAAATTTAGTCATTTAAACTTCAGTGTGTTGCTTTTTGTCACATTCAATTTTTAGTGGTTAGTTTGCATATCATTCAGACAGAGACACCACAGGAACCTAATGGTTTTATTTCCCTGGCTCTCCAGGTATGCTTGATTAACTCAAACTTTTGACTCTTCTGTGCCTGTTCCCCTGCTGCAAATATTTTTGAAGATTACCTATGAATTGAAGAATTATATAGAATTAATTTCCCAGAGGAGGTTATTTTGGTGGGGGGAGGGGTGAGGAGGGAAGGGGAAGGAGAATGGTGAACATGAATGGAACTACACTAAAGATTTGCTCTTTTGTACGTCTGGGTTTTAAATTCTTTGATTTTGAGTTAGGTCCTTGGCAGTTCAGTGAGAAAAACATTTGATATGAGTAAGGAGATTTGGACTTTAGTCTGGACCTGAAAGTTCACTTTCTTGTGTAACCTTGGCAAAGTAATATTCCATCTCTGGACCTCAGTTTTTGTAAAATGGACTAGATTCCTTAGGATTCCTTTTCAGCACTAGTGTCGTAGGTAGGAGTATGAATTCAAACTCCCATGTTTGAAAGGAAAAAGGATAATTTCTTTGCTATTTGCACTTTGATTTGCAATTTAACATATTATATAGGACTGGTTTAAAGACTTTAAATAATGCGTAAATCTTAAAATTCACAAGTTAAAACTTGAATAGTTCTCATTGACACTGATGCTAACACTCATTTATTTGCCATTCTTAATTTGAATAGAACAGTCTTGTAAGATCTTTGGGTGTAGACTTTGTTCCACACATTCCTTCTCTGAACACTGTACTTAAGGGACAGAATGATTAACAGTTGAAGAGCAAAAGATAAATAGATATATAAGCTGACTAGAAGTTCCAACTCTTGACCTCTTAGGCTCTAGAATGAGGGTTACTCCTCATTCTTTAATACTTAGAATTTTGTGGTCAATTCTAGGCTCCATATTTTTCTTGTTTTTGGAGAAACCAGGATTAAGTGGGAATAACAATGATAGCTAATATATAGCTTTTAAAGTTTTGTAAAAGAGCTTTACATCTGTTCTCTCATTTTCTCCTTAAAACAACCCTATGTGAATTAAGAAGCAGGCTGAAATAGGTTAAGTGTCTTGCAACAGGGTCAGCTAGTAAGTGCCTGAGAAAGGGATTCAAACTCAGGTCTTTCTGATTCCAATTTCAGTTCTTTATTCACTATTCCACCTTGATGCCTTGAAGGATGACCTAAGTACTGCCTAGGTACTACCTAAGTACTGTGCTAGGCATTGGGAATATGATGAACGGAACTATCCCTATTTTGAAAGGAACTTATGTTCTAACATTCTTCTGGTAGTACTTGGATTAGTTTATCACTGAGGTTCTTTCTAGCTATTTTAAGAGTTGGAGAAGACTCAGGGAAAATATGATACTTTTATCTTCAAGTTATCTGATAGTTACGGAAAAAAGGTTAGATCTGTTCATGGTCCCAAGGGATCAATCCATTGGGCAAAAATGAAAAAAAAGCAACTTTTTATTTATGTGTTTATTTATGTGTTTTATTTTTACATTGCCTATATATGTATATGTATATATTTAATGTATTCTTTCCTAATCCTCATAGAGAGTAATCCCTTATAACAGAAGATAAAAAAGGAAAAAATAGCTTGGCAGAACCAACATTGAAAACTTTCAGGCTGACAGAGTATACATTGTTCCATATCTGTATTTTCCTACTTCTGAAAAAAGGTTAAGGGAGATGCCCTTTCGTATCTCATTCTTTGGGTTTAAGCTTGCTCATCACAATTTTGAAACAATTTTGATTGTTTTGTTTTTGTTCCATTTATGTTGTATTATTGTTTTCCTTAAGCATTAGTTCATTTGTCTTCCCATTTTCCCCTGTATTCATCATATTCATGTGCCATAACTTGTTAATTGTTCCCTAATTGATTCTACCTTGTTTCCAGTTCTTTGATACTACAAAAAGTGCTAGCATAAATATTTTGGTATTTATTTTCTTTTTTTAATTACTAATCAAGAGGGAAGAGTTGGTCAGTAGTAGAATAGGAAACTATTTCCTCAAGAATTAGTAAGTTCTATTACTGGGGGGAAGAGCGAATGTAATTTTAGACTGGATGACTGTTTGAGACTAGATGTAATTTTAGACTAGATGACTGTTTGAGAAGAATATTTATTGTTGAAGTGATTCAATTAATGAAGCATTTATTAAGGACCTACTCTGCTTTTTTTCATTGTGTCAGGCAGTGAGGATACAGTGACAAAACAACCCTTACTTTAAAGGACCATATATTTTATTTTATTTATTTATTTATTTTATTTTTTGCTTTTTGGAGGGCAGTTGGGGTTAAGTGACTTGCCCAAAGTCACATAGCTAGTAAGTGTGTCAAGTGTCTGAGGCCAGATTTGAACTCAGGTCCTCCTGACTCCAGGGCCAGTTCTCTATTCACTGCGCCACCTAGGCGCCCCATGGACCATTATATTTTAACATTCTCATATTGAGGTATGAGTTGGACTAGTTGACCAGTGAGGTTCCTTCCAACTCTTTTAAAAGATTCTGTGATTTTTCAGTCACTTCTGAATACTTTTTATTCTTTAAGTTTATCAAAGAACACTCACCAGGATTGCTTAGAGGTACTAATTTGCATTGTTGCCTTTTAGGGTGTGTAGTAATATTTTCTACATCATCCTGTGACCAACCAGTTGACAAATGCTTATTTTGTTCAAGTTCCTTTCTATTCCTTGTCTCCTCCCCACCCTTCCCTGATGTCTTTTTTTGGTACATCACTTTCCTTTCTGCATCAATTGCTCTCCCCCCCTTCCCTTTCCCAGAAAGCTATCCTTGGTAACAAAAGATAATTAAAGAAAAGGGTTAAGTGTCTGAGGCCGAATTTGAACTCAGGTCCTCCCAACTCTAGGGCTGGTGCTCTATTCACTGCCCCACCTAGCCGCCCCTCCAAATTACTTTCTAGAACAGTTGGACAAATTCCCAGCTCTATCAACAGTGTAGTAATGTCCCTGTCTTGTAGCCCTTGCAACGTGAAATCAGTAAATCTTTTGTCATCTTTGCTAGTTTGCTCTTTGTGAGGTTGTTAATAGTTTTTGATTCTTCATTTGAGCTGTTCATATCCTTTGGGAAAAGTTTAATATTTGTGTTAATTCCTTAAATATTTTAGATACCAGATTCTTTTCAGAGATAATTAATATGACTTTTTCCCCACTTGACAGTTTAAGGACCTTGATGATTAAAATCATTCTGTAAGTATCCAGTCTAATAACAATCTTTTTGGGAACTTGTAGTTAGAAACCTCTTATTTTTTAAGATATAGCAAAATTTTATATATATTTTAAAGTATTATGGCATAGTGGATAAAAGATTGACCTTTGAATTAGGGAGACTTGGGTTCATATATTACTTTTACTACATACTAGCTGTATGACTATGGACAAATTAAAAAACATTTCAGTGTTGTAGGCAGCTTTCCCACATTAAGTTATATAGGAGTTACTGATCTGTACTGGAGTTAGGAGTTTTCAAATGGGAATTCCCAACTGTTTAGAACTTTCTTCCACATTTTCAACATTATCTTTTTTTTAACTTGACAGATGGAAGTGTTTGGTGTTCCATGTGGTACAGCCAAGATATTTTCACTCTGTGATTGTTGGGTTTTAGATATTTTGGGTGAGAGAGAGTTTTGCTAGATTATTCATTAATGATTTGATAAATAACATCACTTGTGATTTCGTCTGGCACTGTTTTATTTATTTACTTTTTACTCATTTGTCCTTGTTGAAGTGCTCTGGTGCGCCATGAATTGTAATGAGATGATCTCTCAGTAATTACACTACTTTGGGTTGCCAGGGACTAAATGGTACTAAAGCATAAGTTCTAAAATTGTCTTTGCTTCTACTTTACTTTCTCTCACTAAGTGCTGTTACTTCCCAATTCCCAGGAAGAATTGGGACATTTACAAAAGGGAGTAGAAGTGTCGTCTTAGCTTTTGCTGATTAGTTTGGGTAAGCTCTACATACTTGGACCCTTTATCATTTTCAGCTTGTTGCACGAGTGTTTTGTTTGTATACATACTGTCCTATAGGATTATTTGTATTCATTTCTCCTTGAGATAATGTCCTGTAATTCTGATGGTCATCCTTTGTGATCTGTAAGCTCACACATCTCATATCATTAATAAAAGGCAAATCGCTAAAATGTAATGAAAAAGTTGCTGTGAGTGTGCTTTGTAGCATTCTCTTCCAGTTTTGGCCTGTGGAATCCTTTTCATATTTGCCCTGATGTTCCTCCAAATGTAACCAGTCTGCTATGGCCAAGTGATAGCCAACAGAGTTCCATGGTGACCTCATAGAAGGACTTCTTGGGACTGAGAGAGGGAGCTGCTATGATGTCTTTTGCTCAAAAGGACATTTGACACTCAAATGAACAAACCTCTTCCTGCAGGGTCCAGCGGGGTTAGCTGGTGAGAGTCACTTAACACATGGTGAGTAGAGAAATTGGATTGGAAACATTTAAAATGAAAGGAATATAGTAGCCTGAACACTTTTGTTTGTCCACAATAGGAGATCAGAAGTTGAATGGGAGCTAAATAAGCCTCTGAATAAGCATTGTCCTCCTATGTAGCCCAGGTTGATGTCCATTACAGATATCCACCTTTTAATTTCAACTGAGCTCGCATTGCTACTTGGCAATTCTATTTATTTCTTGTTCCTAAGCCCAGTCACTCTTTAATACTTGTGTTCCTGTTAAAAGCCTCAAAAATACTAGTCCTGTTCACTTGTTTTCTTTAATGAGAAGGTTGAAACCTTTTTCAGCCTTTTTTTTTTTTTAATTTTAAAATTTCTACCTATACTTGCCCTTTCTTCCTTCCCAGCTATATCAGAAGAAGTGGTATTCATCTTAATCTGGGACTGAGCCCTCCTATTTCTGTTCTCCGTTCTGACCTTGTTCCTTTGATTATTACTTCTTGCCCATATCATCAGTCTCTAATCCCACCAGATCTACTTACAAAGATGTACAGGTTTCCCTCTTTCCCAAATACCACTAGCTTTCACTTTACCAGGTGTTATCACATTCACTTATTTTTACTGTCATACTTCTAGAGTGAATTATCTGCAATTATTGCCTCTGCTTTTACATTGCTTACTCTCTCTTTAGGTCCCAGTGGTCTGAGTCAACTCTTTTCTCATATTCAAATTGTATTTATTAATAATTCCCAGTTGCCAAATTCAGTGGCATTTTCTTAGACCTTGTTTTATCTTTGTGTAGACTTTGACACTGTTAATAAGCCCTTTGTACTTGAAAATCTTTCCACCCTTGGTTTCTGTGATACTATATTGGTCTCCCTTACTGGCTCCTTCTTTTTCTGTGTCTTTGTTAGTTTCTCTTCTCTCCCTACACTCTCCCTTATCTATCCATGTTATTTCAACTGTCACTGGAATGAACTGCTTTCTCTCTCTAGTCCTTTCCCATGTTCTTTAAATCTTCTGGTGAAAGCCCTTCCATTTGAGGTCTGTCTCTGCTGCCAATATTTGACCTGTGGGATGACTTTGAAGAACTCCTTATTCCTTTACCACTACCATCCCTGCCACCCTTCTTTTTTCACTGTTCTCAGATTTATTCGTAGCTCTTCAAGGCCTCCTTTACTTTTTTTTTTAAACAAATGCTTTATTAACTTCTGTTTTACATCATTCATTTCCGCCAGATTTTGAGTTACAATCATTTTCCCCCTGTTATTCCCCTACCCAACCTCCCAGAATAGCAGTCCCACAAGATATCGCTTCCTCCAATCTGCTCTCTCCCATACATTCTCCCATACCCCCTTCGACTTTTCCATTAGAGGAAGGTGAATCTTTGTGTCCCAATGCCTGTACATCTTATCTCCCAATTATAAGCAAAAGAGTATTAATAATAGTATTTATATATATTTGAAACATTTAATCTTAAGACCTCGAATTTCAGATCCATTTCCTTCCTCCCTTGTCACCCATTCCCTCTGGGGAGATAGGTAATTCAGTATATGTTGTACATGTCTAGCTATGCAAAACATTATCATAGTAGATATATTGTACAAGCTGCTTATAATTCCCTCCCACTCATCCCACCCCCCACCTGGTCCATTCCCTACATGATCCTGTCCCTCTTCTATAGTGGGTACTTCCAACCTCCCCTCCCCCCAAGGATGCCCTCCCATCCATCATCCCTCCTCTCATCCCCTTCCCCCTATTCTGCTGCAGGTTGAGATATCCCATTTAGTATGTATGTCATTCTCTCCCTGAACCAAATTCAATGAGAATGTGGTTTTGCCTTTTTTGCCTTCCTATTCTCCTCCTCCCTTGCAACCACTTCCCCTTGCTTCTTCTACATGAGATAGCTTGCCCTACCCTGTCTCTCCCCATCTCCTCTTGCCACTTTCCTCTCTCACCTCATAATTTCATCCCTTGAGTATTCTCCCTTCCCAACAAATTCAACCTATGCCCTCTATCCATTTATAACTGTAACCATATACACACATATTCACATATGTATTCATATGACCACCCACCCTTCTTCCATTATTTTCATAGTGAGAAGGATATCATCAGTCACAGTTATTGCTTTTCCATATAGGAATGTAAATAGTTCAACTTTGTTAAGTTCTTTTTGATTTCTTTTCCCTGATTACCTTCTCAGGCATCTCTTCCTTCTTGTGTCTGGATGTCAAATTTTCTATTCAATTCTGGTTTTTTCCTCAAGAATGCTTGAAAGTCCTCTATTCCACTGAATGACCATATTTTCCCCTGAAACAAAATACTCAGTTTTGCTGGGTAGGTGACCCTTGGGTTCATTCCCAGTTCTTTTGCCCTCTGGAATATCATATTCCATGCCCTTCGATCCCTCAGTGTAGAAGCTGCCAGGTCCTGGGCTATTCTGATTGTGTTTCCACAATATTGAAATTGTTTCTTCCTGGCTGCTTGGAGTATTTTCTCCTTGATCTGGGGATTCTAGAACCTGGCTATAATATTCCTGGGAGTTTTCTTTTTGGGATCTTTTTCAGGAGGTGATCGGTGGATTCTTTCAACCTCTATTTTGCCCTCTGGATCTAAAACATCAGGGCAATTTTCCTTGAGAATTTCTTGGAGGGTGATTTCTAGGTTCTTTCTTTGATCATGGCTTTCGGGTAGTCCAATAATTTTTAAATTGTCTCTCCTGGATCTATTTTCCAGGTCGGTGGTTTTCCCCATGAGATATTTCACATTGCCTTCTATTCTTTCATTTGTTTAGATCTGCTTAAGAGCATCTTGATTTCTCATAAAGTCATTAGCTTCCATTTGCTCCAGTCTAACTCTGAAGGAATGAATCTCCTCAGTGAACTTTTGAGATTCTTTTTCCATCTGGCAAATTCGACTTTTTAAGGCATTCTTCTCCTCATTGCCCTTTTGGGCCTCCTTTGCCATTTGAGTTAGTCTATTTTTTAAGGTGTTGTTTTCCTC
Source organism: Gymnobelideus leadbeateri (assembly GCA_011680675.1). Taxonomy (NCBI): domain Eukaryota; kingdom Metazoa; phylum Chordata; class Mammalia; order Diprotodontia; family Petauridae; genus Gymnobelideus; species Gymnobelideus leadbeateri. The sequence continues at coordinate 231,194 of WOXC01009653.1, forward strand.
AGTCAGGCTGTTGACCCTCATTTCATACTTTTCCTGCATCCTTCTCATTTCTCTTTCCAATTTTTCCTCCACTTCTCTTATTTGATTTTTAAAGTCCTTCTTAAGGTCCTCTATGGCCTGCAACCCGCTCATGTTTTCCCCTGGGGCTTTTGGAGCAGGACTTCTGACCTCACAGTCCTTTTCCCGCTCTATGCCCCCAAAATAGGTGTCTAGGGTTGCATTTTTCTGTTTCCTTTGCCTTGGCATGTTGCCACTTAATTACTTGACTTTTGGGCTTGTTGCCACACTATGGCTTTAAGGCCAGATAGAGGAATTTTTGTCCCGAACGTGTGGGGGGCAACTTCCGTTTCTGGCAAGCTGTAAACCTACCCACAACTTCCACCCTAGATCACAATCCAGATCCAGGGAGGTTAAAACAAGAGGGATTACCCCCCAAGACTGATCGCTGGATCTCCCTACAATTCGCAGGCCAGGAGCTGGAGCTGCCTCTGAAAACTACAAAATGGCGTTTGTCCTCAGTGGCTTCTAGCCCCCAGGGGAGGGAGCCGACGCATTCCCCAAATACTGGTCCCAAAGTCCATAGGACACTAACCTCTTACTTTGTCCTAGGCGTGTCTATGTTGATAATTCTGGAGTCGCCACAGCTGCTGGTGTTCTGGGGTTCCTCCAGCTGGCTGCTGGCCCTGCCGCCCTGGGGCTAAAACCTCGGCTCATGGGGACCTGGGCTCTGCTCGACTCGGCTCCTGCGCTCTGTGCACTGCGAGCTGCCGGCTCCCAGAGCACTGCACTGGTCCTTCCTGCAGGGCTGCTGGGCTGTCCTCAGCGGGAGGTTAGCTTCTCTGTGTCATTCTGTGGGTGCTGGGGCTCCAGAAGTTGTTCAGAGTCCCCTTTTACATCGTTTGGGGGGAATGTGGGGGCAGAGTGGCTTGGATGAGCTGTTTCTACTCCTCCATCTTCCTCCTTTACTTTTATATCACTCTAGTGTATCACAGCAGTTTATTTGTCCTTCTCTTCCATCCTGCCACTATGCCACTTTAGATTAAAAGCTCCTTGAATGTAGGACCTGTGTTCATATGCTTGATGCATAGCGCAGTGCCTTGTACATAGTAGTCACATTACTTGTGTTTATTGAATTGAATGGAGATGACTACACTGCCTTTCACTCAACAGGTGCTCAAACGTTTCAGTGAGTCTGAAATCTATACTTCCCTGAGTTCTCCCTTAAGCTTCAGTCCCATATTTTAATTATCTGTTGGATATTTTTGTTTGGGTATCTCACTTTCACCTCAGATATGATGGCTCTAAAATCAACTTAATTTTTCCTAAAAACTAGTTCCTCTTCTTGACCATGTTTTTCTGTTTATGGTAATTTCATTCTACCTTTTCGCTTATCCAGGGTCCCAACTTCCATTGTTCAGTCAAGTTGCCAGGTTCTGCCAATTTATTCCTTAAAATATATATATATCTAGAATCTATTTCCTTACCATTCCCACTTTTACTAACTTATTTTGAAATCTTAATTCTTACTTGGAGTACTGCAGTGAACTTCCTAATTGATTTCTTTCATCCTCTGTTCCCTCTCCTTCCCTTATTTAATCAGTTCTGCACAGTCCTGTCAACTTAATCTATCAAAAAACCTCTGTGATTCTTTCCTACAAAATAAAATTCAATTAAAAAAAAATCTGACATTTGGGGCGGCTAGGTGGTGCAGTAAATAGAGCACTGGCCCTGGAGGCAGGAGGACCTGAGTTCAAATTTGACCTCAGACACTTAACACAGTTACTAGCTGTGTGACCTTGGGCAAGTCACTTAACCCCAATTTCCCTGCTTTCCACCCTCCAAAAAGCAAAAATAATAACAATAACAATAATAATAATAATAATAATAATAATCTGACATTTATTCAAAGTCTGGCCCCTAGCTGCCTTTTTAGCTTACTTTCCTGATATTATTTCTATTAGAACCCTCTGTAGGGTTTATTCGTTCTTCCCTGAATATACCTTTATTTTCCTGTCTTTGTACTTTTGCTTAGCTCCGTACCACCTGTCTGGACAACTTTTCACTTTAATCCTATTTAGACTTCAAGACCCAGCTAAGATCTTATACCCTTCAGGAATTATTGTTGGTACATCCTTAATGTACAGCCTTGAGACTAATTTTGTTAACTTGAACAGTTATTTGAATTTAAATCTTCAATTGCTTAACTCCATGTTTAGTTTTCCCAGAAAGATTGTAAGCTCTAGGAGGGTAAGCACTGGGTCCTGTTCTTTACTTGCATTTTCTCTATGACAATACACATAGGGGATGCTCAATATTTGTTGATTTGATAATTCCAGTAAAAATGCCATTATTTGAAGTTGCCATTTTTGCTCAATGGTGCATGTATTTTGATTATTTCTTCCTAACAATAAGAATGGATTTCCCTCATCTATCTGTATGTTCTTGCACTGGTCTTTAGTGGGGCATAGTATGGAACAGAACAATATGAATTAGATCTGGAGGTCAGGACCTGGTTTCAAGTCCTTATTCTAACACACCTGGATGTGACCCCTTGTTCAGGTCTGTTAACCTTTGTGGTACTCAGTTTCTTCATCTATAAAATGAGGATGTTGTACTCAACCTTTGAGAAACCTTCAATTTCTTGTTCTATGATCCTTGTAATCAGTGGCACTATAAAGAAACCACTTTATATTTTTGTTTAAAACTTGTTTTTAAGTGTTTCAAAAATACTCAGACATGAGAAAAGGTTTGACCTCTTTTTGAAAAGCCAAATTTAAGAGAACCGCAGGAGCTGGAGAACCTAGACTAGGACCACTTCTATTCCATGGCTGCGATCAAAGTACTGTATAATCAGACTGCCTAAGAAGTTCCTGATCAGAAAGATAAGTCTGACCATGATGGATGGTCAGAATGGATGATATGTATAGTTAGGGAAGAGTTGCTAGGTGGTACAATGGATAGAGTGCTAGGCTTGGAGCCAAGAAGACCTTGACTTCAAATGTAGCCTCAGAAATGTACTACCTGTATGACTTTGGGCAAATCATTTAACCTGTTTGCCTCAGTTTCCTTATCTTTAAAATGGGGATAATAATAGCACCTACCTTGCAGGACTGGTTTGAGGATAATACTTATAAATATTCTATTGGGGAAGACAACTTGTAAGAAACTATGTACAAAAATCTTTATGGGATAAATTTGAGCTAGTTAAGAGAGGGGAATCACTAGAAGTAAGGGGGATCCAGAATGATTTCTTAGAAAAGGTAAGTTTTTATTTGGGGTTTAAAGGAAGTTAGGGAGCAAAGATGAGGAAGAGATTGCATTCCAGCCAGAGAATACAATTAGTGAAAATGCCTGTAGTCAGGAGATAGAGAGATATGAGGGATGACAAGCAAGGACAGCAGTATTACTCAGTTATGGATGATGATGGAAGTATAAGGTTTAAAAAAACCCATGAATGGGGTGTGTGTGTGTGTGTGTGTGTTTAGCATTTTATGAAGGGCTTGGAGTGTCCAACAGGACTTTCATGTTTGATACTGGAGGTGAAAGGGAGCCAGTGGAGTTTATTGAGTTGAAGGTGACATGGTCAGACCTATGTTTCAGTAATCTCACTTTGGCAGTTGAGTGGAGAGAGGATGGACTGGGGTGAGAAGAGACTTGTGGTAGGAAGACCAAGCAGCACTATCTTTTCTCCAAATCTTGCTATTGTAATAGTCCAGGCATGAGTTGACGAGGGTTTAGACCAGGGTGGTGGACCCAGCAAATCAAGAAAGCCATTTGTTAAGATGTGGAAAAGCTGCAATCTAAATCAGTTTAGGGAGCATCTGCACTCTTGACATCATGGATCTAAAGACTATGCTTTTAGTTGAGGTAGCTGTGAGCAAGAAATCTTCACCAAATTTAGTTTGTCCCTTAAACAACAGCAATACACCTTATTTTAGGGACCATGATCAATGCCTTTCTGATTTGGTGATGTTAATATTGATTTTATATTTTCTTCTAGATTCCTTTACAATTTTTAGGATACTTCCTACATACATAGATGTCAAATAGCGTATCTTTTAAGTTCCTAAAAGTAATCAGAAATTGATCTATTATATTACAGCAAAACTAAATTTGAAAGAAACTATACAAAAAAAGACAGTAAGAATCCTGCAGAAGCCCTGAATAGAATCACATTAGGGTAGGTATATGGCTTATGGGAAACAAATTGGTCCCCCATATAGGGAAGTCCTTTAGACCCTATAGGAAAAGGGCTTTGAGCCATATTCCTCAAACACTTTTAATTACTGCAGAAGATGGCCTAATAATCTTAGTTACCACACTCAGGATGAAACCCACACTCAGGATGAAACAGGGCCTACTTGTGTTATGTAGAATTACAAAAATAGTGGGACTTAATGGCATTCCTGCATACCCTGACCCACCCCACCTCCTAATCCAGATACTGAGGCTGGTGATGTGAGTAAGCTGAAGAAAATGCCAAACGATAAAGAAATAACCTTGGATTGAGATACCCAATGGGTAAACCCAGAAGAGGGTAATTCCATAACAAGTCTGCATAGAGCCTCTGAGAAAAAAATGGTCTGACTGTAAAGACTACATAAAATGCCTGAGGAAATCAAACAAGTAATATAAAACATTAGGGAGGAAAAATGGCAAAGAGATTAATACCTTAGAGCAGTTGGTGGAAAATCTTGCCTGAGAATGCCCTGTAAATTAGAGTGGGCCAAATAGAAAACAATGACCCAATGAGATAACAAGAAATATTAAAATCAAAAGCTTTTTTTTTTAAAGAAGAAAATGTACAGAATGTAATATAAAAAGCAACTGATCTAGGAAATAGTTCAAGAAGAGAGAATATAAGAATCATCAGACTAAATGAAAAATATGACACCCCCCCTGGGGGAAAAACTTGCATATCATTTTAAGAAGTCATATATGAAAACTACTCATAATCTCTTAGAACTGGAGGGCATAATGAAAACAATCTAATGGTTACCTTCTGAAAAAAAACACCCAAATGAAAAAATTTTCAAGAATATCATAGCCAATATCCAGAGTTTTCAAGTCAAAGAAAAAATAATGCAAAGGGCAAAGAAGAAAAAGTTCAAGTATTAACAGACCTTAGGCTTGCTCACACAAGTCTTGGCAACTCACTATAAAGAAAGGGAGAATGACAATCCAAAAGGCAAAAGAAAAGGGATTACAACTAAGAAAGGTAGAGAGCCTGTGGCTGATGCTCTGTTTAGAATTTCTTAGGAGATGACAGAAATAGAATGGATAAGGAACTGTACTAGGGAGGGAGATCCCTGTCTTACATATGAATGAGTGAATGGGTGAATGGGTGAATGAGATGAAAAGTATTCAAGCATGAATGAGGAGGTTGGGGAAAATAAGTATTCCATCTGAGCTAGGCAAAGGAAGGATGAACAGTTTTACACATATATATTATGGTGTGGAAATAGATTAAACTCAAACAAGGAGATCAGAGATGGGGATAATGAGGTTTAAGAGGGAAGGCAGGATAGGTAAGAGAATAGTCATAAGCTGCAATGTCAAGGGGAACCATGAAGGAGATAAGAGTAAGGCCCTGGGATCAGGGATGGGACAAGGGAAAGAGAAGAAGCATAATAGAATAGAAACATTACTTTGTTTATGGATCACATATATTAGGCAAATTCCTCTTTTTACCACATTATTAAGTATAAAGAAGGGAATGGGAGAAATTTTGGAAAAAGTACAAGATGGAGGGAAATACACAATAATGATAATAATGAAGGTGAATGAGATTAATTTATCCATAAAATGGAAATGTATAACAACATGGATTAGAAAGCAATATGTTGATTAGAGAAGTTGTAAAGAGAGAACTGTTCAGGTGTTGTGAAAACCAATGCTAAACCTCCACAAAAATGGGCAAGGAAAAGACTCACATTAACATTGTCATCATTGGACTCGTAGATTTCAGGCAAGTCCACCACTATAGGCCACCTTATCTACAAATGTGATGGAATTGATAAGAGAACCATTGAGAAGTTCGAGAAGGAGGCTGCTGAGATGGGAAAGGGCTCCTTCAAATATGCCTGGGTCTTGGATAAACTGAAGGCTGACTGTGAGCGTGGTATCACTATTGATATCTCCCTGTGGAAATTTGAGACCAGCAAGTAGTATGTGACCATTATTGATGCTCCAGGGCACAGAGACTTTATCAAGAACATGATTAGAGGCATATCTCAGGCTGACTGTGCTGTCCTGATTGTTGCTGAATTTAAAGCTGCTATCTCAAAGAACGGGAAGACTGTGAGCATGCCCTTCTGGCATACACACTAGATGTAAAACAACTGATTGTTGGCGTAAACAAAATGGATTCCACTGAGCCCCCCCTACAGCCAGAAGAGATATGAGGAAATCGTCAAGGAAGTCAGTACCTATATTAAGAAGATTGGCTACGACCCTGACACAGTAGCTTTTGTGCCAATTTCAGGTTGGAATGGTGATAACATGCTGGAGCCAAGCTCTAATATGCCTTGGTTTAAGGGATGGAAAGTCACTCATAAGGATGGCAACGCTAATGGAACTATACTGCTTGAAGCTTTGGATTGCATTCTGCCACCAACTCGTCCAACTGACAAGCCCCTTCGTCTACCCCTCCAAGATGTCTACAATATTGGTGCTATATGTCTACAATATTGTATTGTTGGCCGAGTGGAAACTGGTGTTCTAAAACCAGGTATGGTGGTCACTGTTGCCTCAGTCAATGTTACAATTCAAGTAAAGTCTGTTGAAATGCACCATGAAGCTTTGAGTGAGGCTCTGCTAGGCGATAATGTTGGTTTCAACTTGAAGAATGTTTCTATCAAAGATGTATGTTGTGGTAATGTGGCTGGTGATAGCAAGAATGACCCACCTATGGAAGCAGCTGGTTTCACTGCACAGGTTATTATCCTGAACCATCCAGGCCAAATCAGTGCTGGCTATGCACCTGTTTTGGATTGTCACACTGCTCACATTGCTTGCAAGTTTGCTGAACTGAAGGAAAAGATCGATCATCGTTCTGGTAAGAAGCTGGAAGATGGCCCTAAGTTCCTGAAATCTGGTGATGCTGCCATCGTTGGCATGGTTCCAGGAAAGCCTATGTGTGTGGAGAGCTTCTTTGATTATCCTCCTCTGGGTCACTTTGCTGTCTGTGATATGAGGCAGACTGTTGCAGTTGATGTTATCAAGGCAGTTGACAAGAAAGCTGCTGGACTGGCAAGGTCACAAAATCTGCCCAGAAGGCTAAATGAATATTCTGTACAATACCTGCCACCCCAGTTTTAATCAGTGGTGGAAGAATGGTCTCAGAACTTTTTGTCTCAATTGGCCATTTAAGTTTAATAGTAAAAGACTGGTTAATGATTACAACGCATCATAAAAGCTTCAGGAGGAAAGGAATGTTTTTGTGGACCATTTGTTTCATGGCAGTTTTAAGTTATTAGTTTTTAAAATCAGTGCTTTTTAAATGGAAACAACTTGACCAAAAATCTGTCACAGAATTTTGAGACCATTAAAATAGTTTAATGCGAAACCTGAAAAAAAAAAGAAAGCAATATGTTATTTATAAGAAGTACACTTGAAACACGATTCACATAAAGTTAAAATGAGGAAGAGAATCTGTTTTACTTAATAGCAACTAAAAAAGGCAAAAGTAGAAATCTTTTCAGATAAAGCTAAATATAGATAATAAAATGATACAAGAAGCAGAGAAACAATGTTTTGCTTAAAGGTACCAATGCTTATGAATCACTATCTATGGCAATACTTACAAATAGTGAACATCATAGGATCTTAATACTTAATTGTGGTTGTTCAGTTGTTTCTGACTCTGTGACACTATTTGGGGTTTTCTTGGCAAAGATACTACAGTGGTTTGCCATTTCCTTCTCCAGCTCAGATGAGGAACTGAAGCAAACAGGGTTAAGTGACTTGCCTAGGGTCACACAGCCAGTAAATGTCTGAAGCCAGATTTGAACTCAAGATGAGTTTTCCTGACTTTAGGCACAGCATTCTTATCTAATGCCACCTAGCTCCCCTAAAATGAGTATTTTTGTTACTGCTGTTAAGTCGTTTTAATCATGTCTGACTGTGACCCCATTTGGGCTTTTCTTGGCAAAAATATTGGAGTGGTCTGCTGTTTCTTTTCTCCATTTTTTTAAGGCAAACAAGTTAAGTAACATTACTAGTAAGTGTCTGAGGCTGAATTTGAACTCAGATCTTCCTGACTCCTGGGCTCAACACGCTATCCTATACTACACTTCACCTAGCTGCCCTATTAATACTTACAGGGAAAGTTAATCAAATTGTAGGGGAAAGTAGACAATCAAAGTATAGTTTAATAGTGGCAGATCTCACTAAAAGGTATCACTTTCAGACTTAGAGAAATCTAACAAAAAGCTAAACAAGACTAAAGGTAAGGAAGGACCTGAACAGAACTTTAGAAAAATTAACTGAAGACTAACAGTTCTTTTTTTTTTTTTTTTGCTTTTTAGAGGGCAATTGGGGTTAAGTAATTTGCCCAAGGTCACACGGCTAGGTTTTTGTATGTGTGTGTTAAGTGTCTGAGGCCGGGAAGACTAACAGTTCTAAAGAAGAATGGATCAAAGAAGAAATCATAAAAACAACAGAACACTTCATCAAGGAAAATGATAATAATGAGATAGCATGCAAAAGCTTATGGGATGTAGCTAAAGCAACCCTTAAGGGGGAAATTTTTATATATCCCACTGGTATCAATAAAAGAAAAAACAAAGCAATAATTGGACATGCAACAAAAAGACCCAGAAAGACAATTCAAAAACTTTGAAATAAACAACAAAGTAAAAATTCTGAATATCAAGAGATTAACAAAATTGAAATACAAAAACGTCATTATAATAAAACTAGGAATTAATTTTTTGAAAAAATACTAATACAAAATAAATAGCGAATCTGACTTTTAAAAAGAGGAAAACCATATTCTGCATATCAAAAATTAAAAACTTCACATTTGAAGATGAAATGAAGCTATTAAATTCTTTTTGTTCAATTATGTACCAACAAAATAAATGAAATGGATAAATTCTTAAAAAAATATAAAATATCCAGACTAACAGAAGAAACAGATTATTTAAATAATCCACTATCAGAAAAAGAAGTTGAATAAACCATAAATAAAAATGCCAAAGAGGTGTGTACCTGTGCATGAATGAGTGAGTGTGTGTGTGTGTGAGAGGACCACCAGGACCAGATGGATTTACCATTGAATTTTATCATTCAAAAATTAATTACAAATGTATAAATCTTGGAAAAAGAGGAAAAGAAATAACTCTTCCAAAAACTTTCCATGATGGAATTTTAAAATTTTTTTATAGAATTTAAGTTTGTTTTTTACCAGTAATATGTCAAGACAATTTTTGAGCATTCATTTTTACAAATTTTGAATTCTAAATTTTTCTCCTTTCCACTCTCCCCTCTTCCTAAAATGGTAGGCAATTTGATAAAGTGCAATTATGTTCAATGTATTTCCCTATTAATCACACTTATGAAAGAAGAAATAGATCAAATGGAAAAAATAAAGTGAAAAAAGTATGCTTTGATTTCCATTCAGAGTCAATCAGTCGTTTGTCTGGATGTGTATAGCATTTTCCATTATGAATCTTAGATCATTGTGTTGCTGAGAAGAGCTGAGTCATTTATATCATCACATAGTGTTGCTGGTACTGTGTACATTATTTTCCTGCTTCTGCTTATTTCGTTTTGCATCAGTCTGTACAAATCTTTCCAAGTTTTTCTGAAACCTACCTACTCATCATTTCTTATTGCATAATATTCATATAATACAGTTCAGTCATTCTCCATCAATTTCCAATATTTTCCACCATGAAAAGGGCTGCAAGAAGTCTTTTTGCACATGTAGTCCTTCCCCCCTTTTTTATTATCTCTCTGGGATACAGACCTAGAAGTGGTATTCCTAGATCTAAGGGTATGCACAGTTTGGTTGCCCTTTGGCCATAGTTCCAAATTGCTCTCCAAAATGGTTGGATCATTTCACAACTCCACCAACCATCAGTGTCCCACACCATCAGTGTCCCAATTTTTCCCACATCCTCTCTGACAGCAAATACATTTTTGATATGTAAACTAAGGGGAGATAAAGTAAGAGAAAGAAAACTGTAGGCCAATATCCTAAATGACCACTGATGTAATAAAATGTAACAAATAGGTTATAATGACATTTTAGAAAGATTATACATTATGGCCAGTTTGAATTTATGCTGGGAAAGTAGGTTTGGTTTAATATAAAGACTATAAACTTAAACTGTGTTAGTTATATAAATATAATTATAAGATTATAACTAATGCTTGTTGAAAAGACTTGACAAAGTTCAACACCTATTTCTGTTAAGCACTAAAAAGCAGAGGAATAAATGTATTTTTCCTCACCATAGTAAATAGTACGTATTTTAAAACCAAGAGTAAACATTTTACATAATTGAGAAAAGTTAGGGGCCTTTCCAGTAAAATCATGGATAAAACAAGGATACACATTATTGTCACTACTATTTAACTTTGTTCTAGAAACACTAAGTATAGTATTAAGAGAAGAAAAAGAAACCTGAAAAATAAGCATAGGCAAAGAAGAAACACAATTATTGCTTTTTGTAGAAAATATGGTGGCTTACTTAGAAAACACATGCAAGTCAATTTAAAAGTTAGTTGGAATAACTTTAGCAAAGTAGCAGGATATAAAATAAGTCAAGATAAATCATCAACATTCCTGTATATAATCAATTAAAACTCAGTAGGAAGAAGTACAAAAAGAAATTCCATTTAAAATAGCTAAAGAATATATAAACTATAGAATATATAGGATATTTGGGAATCTGCCATAAAATATCTAGAAATTATATGAAGAATCACAAAACACTCAACAGAAATACAGATTCAACAACTAGAGAAATATGAAATGTTCATGAGTAGTTTGTGGCAATATAATAAAAACGAGAAATCTAAATTATTCATTCAGTCCTGTTCCAATCAAATTACCAAAGAATTATTTTATAGATATAGAAAAAAATAATAAAATTTATGTGAATGAATAAAAGGCCAAGAATCTCAAAGGAATTGATGTAAAAGAGGGAACTAAAGGGGCTAGCAATATGAGATTTTAAATTATGTTACAAAGCAATTATCATCAAAATGATTTTATACAGGTTAAAAAATTGAGAGGCTGATTAGTGGAACAGATTAAGTACATACATAAAAAGACAAAGCCAAGAATTCAAAGGAAGTCAATGGGAATTTCTGAAAATAAATACCAATATTAAAAACAACAATGATAGAGATCTTAATGCAGTTTCAGAAAATGAATTTGAGCAAAAGTAAATGAACTAGTAAAGGAAAAAACTCCTAAGCCAGATGAATTTACAAGTGAATTCTATCATTTGTTGTTGTGTAGTCTTTTCAGTTATGTCCTACTCTTCATGCTTTCTTTGTTTTTTGTTTTTGTTTTTTGGCAAAAATACTGAAGCAGTTTGCCATTTCCTTCTCCAGTTTACAGATGAAGAAATGGAGGCAGACAGGATTAGGTGATTTTCCTAGGCTCGCATAGTAAGTGTCTGAGACTAGATTTAATTGAGGAAGATGAGTCTTCCTGATTTTAGGCCAGCATGCTATCCACTGTACCACCTTGCCACATTTAAAGAGCAACTAATAACTATACTAACAAAAATTATTCTCAAAAATAAAGTACAGTTTACCAAACTTCTTTTGTAAGATAATAGTCCTCGGGGGCGGCTAGGTGGCACAGTGAATAGAGCACCGGCCCTGTAGTTAGGAGTACCTGAGTTCAAAATCCTGTCTCAGACACTTAACACAGAAAACTAGCCGTGTGACCTTGGGCAAGTCATGTAACCCCAATTGCCCCTCCAAAAAGGAAAAAAAAAGATAATAGTCCTGATACCCAAACCAAGGAGAGAAAAATCATGGAAATAGAGCTATAGACCATTCTCACTAATGAATATTGTTGAAAAATTTTTTGCCTAAAATCCTCACAAGGAGAGTATTTTACCAGCAATTTATCCAGAAAGCTATTCACTGAGAGTATTTGGATTTCCTAGGAGTAAGCTCAAGTTGGTTCAGCATTGGGAAAATAATCTGCACACTCATGGAAACAATAAAAACAAGAACCATATGATTATTTCAATAGAGAGGGGAAGGGAATAAGCATTTATAGAATACCTACTACATGCCAGGCACTGTCTTAAGGTTTTACAAATACTTCATTTGATATTTCACAACATTCCTGAAAGGTAGGTGCTATCATTTATCTCCATTTTATAGTTGAAGGAACTGAGGCAAACAGAGGTTGTGACTTTCCCAGGTCACACAGCTAAGTGTCTGAGGTTGGATTTGAACTCAGGTCTTCCTGACTCCAAGTACAATTCTCTAATGCCACCTAGTTGACTCAAAGTAAAGCTTTTGACAAAACAGCATTCATTTTGAAAACCCTAAAGAGTATAGGTGCAGAAATGGTCTTTAATATGGTGAAGACATATATTTGAATTCAATACTTACTGATATTTATAAGGAAAGAACATTTCATTTGGTCTTCTGATACCTCTGTGACTTCTTTTTAAAAATTAATTGAATTAGTAGAGGCCTGTTTTTTTGCCAAGAATATGGTGAACTGAAAATAGCTAGCTGACCTATAAGAGGATTGAATTTATGACTCTGGTCTCATTCTCACTGTGTTCTGATTGATTGAGTTTAAGCTACTTGCCCAGGCTTTCCACACAAAACTCATTGTTAAACTGCTTTTAATTCCTAATTTTAGGTCAAGTAAAATATCTGGTGATGAAAAATCTAAAGAAAGGACCTCATCTTGCTAGGTAAGGAAGTCATAACTAAAGGGGCAAAATGAACAGTTTTTGGAAGTCACTGAAATATAGGCTGAGCAGAATGGAAATGTGTTGGTCACTGGAGAGGAAATACAGTTATGCTCAGCAGATTATGTATTTTGGTGGGCAGGAGCTGGAATAGTGTACATTTTTTTTTCTTTTTGGAGGGGGAAAGGTAGGGCAATTGGGGTTAAGTGACTTGCCCAAGGTCACATGGCTAGTTTTTTGTGTTGTGTCTGAGGCTGGCTTTGAACTCAAGTCTTTCTGACTCCAGGGCCGGTGCTTTATTCACTGTGCCACCTAGCCACCCCAATAGTGTACATTCTTAACCCAGGCCCTTCTCTCCTGATTGTCATCTCTATCTCCAACTGATTCCATGTTATAACTCTCTTGACTAAGGTTTTAAAGAGTTTTTAGCAAGAACCATCAAGTAAAATAACTCCATTATTTCAAATTAATCCCATCAATTTAATTCAACAAGCAGCTAGGTGTTGTAGAAATAGGCTGTTGTAACCCCTTTCATTTTACAGATGAGGAAATGGGTCCCAGGCAAGTTAGAACAGGCCCTATGTGGAGCCATCCAGAATTCTCTTGACAACCTCTGGTGAGTGGAGCCCATTAGCTCCTTTTTGGAAAATTCTAGGAGGATTTTCCTTATCTCAGATATAAGTTGCACTTTTCAGCCTTCACCCCTTTGCTCTGTCTCTGAGGCTAATAAGAAAGAATTTATTCCATTCTCCTTTTGTTGGTGTTGTTCAGTAGTTTTAGTCATGACCAATTCTTCCTGACCCCATTTGGAGTTTTCTTGCCAAAGATACTAGAGTGGTTTGCCATTTCCTTCTTCAACTCATTTTGCAGATGAGGAAACTAAGGCAAACGGGATTAAATAACTCCTATAGCCTCTAAAATATTTGTCCCTTCAAGTCCAATTTCATACAAGTTCAATATTCCTAGTTTCTTTAGCTGATCCTCATATGGCACCATCTTTAATGACCTTGATCATCCTGGTTGCCTTTTGAATACTTTTCAGTTTATCAGTGACCTTCCTAAAATGCAGTGTCTAGAACTTTATCAAATTTTTTTTTAATAACAATGCTAAGAGGTACAAAGGGAAGGGAAGGGAAAGAGGAAGCATTTACATAGGGTCTGCTATGTGCTAGGTGCTGTCCTAAGGCATTACAAATATTTCATTTGTTTTCACAACAATTCTGTGATGTAGGTGCTGTTATAATTTGCATTTTACAGTTAAGGTAAATGAGGCAAACAGAGGTTAAATGACTTGCCCAGGTCACACAGCTAAGTGTTTGAGGCTGGATTTGAACTCAGGTCTTCCTGATTTCAGGCCTAGTGCTCTAATGCCACCTTAGTTGATTCAAGAAAAAGCCTTTGACAAAACATAGCATTCATTTTGAAAACCCTGAAGAGCAGAGGTGCAGAAAAACTCTTAATATAGTCAAAAGCATATATTTGAATCCAATATTTGATAATCTTTATAATGAGGGAATATTTCATTTGGTCTTCCAATGCCTCTGTGAGATCATTAGCCTCATTTCTATAGATAGGAAAACTGAGAGTCAAAGACTTGCCCATGATCATATTGCTTGTAAGTGTTGGAGCTGGACTTCAAACTCAGTTATCTTGACACTCAGTCCAATGACCTCTTTTCTAAAATTAGTAGAGTTTTTATAGGTCTGTGTTTTTTGAGTTGACTTGCCAAGAACATGGACTTCCAGCTTCTGTACCTGGAACTGGACATAGCTAACTGGTCCATGAAAGGATTGAACTAATTAATTGAATTAATGACACTGGCTTCATTCTTACTATGGTTGACTGACCTTAACCTACTTGACCAATCTTTCCACACAAAACTTATTATTAAACTGCTTATGATTCCTAATTTTAGGTCTTATAAAACATCTAGAGATGGAAAATCCAGAAGACCTATCTCATTTCAAAAGGTAAGGAAGTCATTGTGTCAGCTGGGGTGGGGGATAGGGGTAGAAAGAAAGAATCAGGAAAGGCCTCATATGGAGGTGGCATTGGAGCTAAACTTGGTCATGTTTATTTTATTTAAAATTTTGCTTCAATAATTCATTAGAGAAATTGGTTTATAATTTTCTTTCTCTACATTACTCTCCCTGGTTTAGATATAAGAATGTTGAACCTAAATTTGGAAAGAAACTTGGTGACTCTAAGAGACAGAGGTGGGGAGGGAGCACATTCTAGGCATAGGGGACATGGGATCTGGAATTTTGTATGGGAGGAATAGCTGGGGAGCTATAAACTATTCAATAGAGTTTCTCTGTGCCATTTTTCTTCTTTTTTCACTGGCAACACTCCCCTAGGTGTTGACTAATCTTGAAACTATTGGGGGGAGGGGTGTGGATTTTTAAATTATGAATTGGTTTTGGGTAGGGGGAGGGACCTTTAAATTATGGGTTGGTTTTGGGTATAGGGGGAGGCCATTGTAAGAATTCCAATTAGAGGGAACATTAAGAGACAGGAAGGCAGTAGGGAAAAGTTCATAGGTGTTGCCAAAGGAACTAGGTTCAAATTCTGCCTGTCTTCAATGCTTCTATTTGTAAAATGAGGTGGTTGGATTAGTTAGTTTCTAAGGGCCCTTTTATCTCTAAATATATGATTCTAAGAAGAGGAGGAATGGGCTTCTTAGAGTTTCTTGGGGAACATGAGGAGACCAGCCTGAGCAAGGGCAGTTGTGAGAAAATAACAGTTAGGTATGAAGGAGCCAAATTTTAGAATGTTAGAGCTGGAAAGAAACCTTGGAAACCTATTCCAACCTCTTCATTTTATAGCGAAGGAAATAGTATTTAAGAAGTTACAAAACTTGCTCATGTTTACACAGCTCATATGTGACACATTCAGGACCTGAGTCCAATTCCAGTGTTTTTTTCCACTATACTATGAAATGATTTGGACTCGGACTTGACATCTTAAAGAACTGAAATAATAGAGAATTTAATCCTCAGTTAATTTGGAATCATTTGGCCTTTTTCCACTGAACATTTATCTCAAGGCCTTGAGTGAAGGTAGAGAGGACGTAATTATCACATTTGCAAGTATATTCCTTTAGACTTGATCAGGGATTACAGTGGTTGACTTCTAAGGTGGCTTCCAGTTCTGAGTGTGATTTTTCTGATTTTAGCATTTAATGCTAGTCAAGCATGACTTTGGACAAGTTATTTTTCTGGATCTCCTTTGTGTCAGCTGGACAATAGGGATGACAAATCAACTGAGCCAGGTTCTTGTCTAAGTTCTGGAGATACAAAGATAGAAATGGAATAATCTATGCTCTCAAAGAGCTTATATTTCTAGCAGAGGAGACCACATGTACATCTCTAAGTATATATGAACTTCATGCTAAGTAGATACACAAGGTAAACTTGGGTGGAAAGGCCCTTGGGGTGGTAGTGGGGCTGGGGAAGAAGGACTTTCTGCAGGAGGAGACAGCACTTTAGCTGAGTTTTGAAAGAAACCATGAATTTCAAGAGGTAGAGATAAGGAAGGAGAACAATGAGTGACTAAAGACAGGGACCCAGATCAGATGATGCCCTACATTCATTGATCATTCATTTCTTTTTTAAAAAAAAATTTTACTTTTTTCCCAATTTCATGTACAAATTTTTTTTTGGAGGCAATTGGGGTTAAGTGATTTGCCCAAAGTCACACGGCTAGTGATTGTGTCAAGTGTCTGAGGCCGAGTTTGAACTCAGGTCCTCCCGACTCCGCTGCTGGTGCTATATTCACTGCACCACCTAGCTGCCCCAACAAATGATTTTTAATACTCATTTTAAAAAAATTTGAGTTCCAAATTCCCTTCTGTCCTCCCTCCCTAGAAAAATAAGCAATTTGATATAGGTTATGGATTTGTAATTATGCAAAAAAATATTTTTATATTAGTCATGTTGTGAAAGAAGACACAGACCTAAAAAGAAAAAACCCACAAAAAATAAAGTGAAAAATAGCATACTTCAATCAGCATTCAGACTCCATCAGTTCTTTCTCCTGGAGGTGGATAGCATTTTTATCATGAGTCCTTCGGCATTGTCTTGGATCATTATATTGCTGAGGATAGCTAAGTCATTCAAAGTTGATTATCATACAGTGTTACTGTTACTATGTACAGTGTTCTCCTGGTTCTGTTCACTTCACTTTACATCAGTTTGTGTAAATCTTTCCATGTTTTTCTGAAATCATCCAGCTTGTCATTTCTTATAGTACCATAGTATTCCATTACAGTTATATACCACAACTTGTTCCTCAATCGATGGACATCAATTCCCAATTCTTTGCCACCACAAAAAGAGCTGCTATAAATACTTTTGTATAAATTGGTCCTTTCCCCCACCCCTTTTAAAAAAATCTCTTTAGGATATAGACCTAGTTAAGTTGTATTGCTGGATTGAAGGGTATGCAGTTTTATAGCACTTTGAGCAGAGTTCCAAATTTTTTTCCAGGATGGTTGGATCAATTAACAACTCTACCCATTCAGTTCTAAGGGCTTTGATTTAATTCCTTATATATCACCCTATAACATCAGAGAAACTCAATTTCTCCTCTCAAGAAGATGTCTTCAAATCTCACTTTAAATTGAGTATGCTTAAAAATGGAACACTTTTCTGTTCTAGTCCTTAACATCAGATGGACCAAAGAAGGTTCAGACTAAATCTGAGACAACTACAACTAGCCAGTCTATCTGCTCCCAGCCAGATACAGATGCAAGTGTTAACCAGGAGACACTAGAAACATTGGAGAAAATGTTTGAAAAGACTGCAGACCACACTGGAGGTAAGACTACTTTGACTTAGTTTGTGTGTGTGTGTGTGTGTGTGTGTGTGTGTGTGTGTGTGTGAGAGAGAGAGAGAGAGAGACAGAGAGACAGAGAGAGAGAGAGAGAGACAGAGAGAGAGAGAGACAGAGAGAAGAATAAGAGAGAGGAGGATTGGTGATGGTGTTGGTTAATTGAGGGGATAGAAATAAACTTTTCCTTGATTTAATAAGCCTATTAGCCTCTGAGTCAAGAATATCTAGGTGCAAGTCTTTCTGACACATTCTGGTTGTGTTACCCTGGGTAAGTAACTTAAATTCTCCTTGCCCCAGATGACTTTCTCAGACTATTAAGTTGCAGAGCTGGCACTCATCTACATTGGTAGAGAGTTTCCTCACTGGGAATAACTCATGTCAATGCATTCACGGGTCTAGTAAAAAACAAAACAAAACACAACAACAACTTCTCCAGTTCAATAAACATTTATTAAACACCTACTATGTGGTAGTCACATGCTAAAGATATAAAAAGAGGCAAAAGATGGTCTCTGCCCTCATGGAGCCTACAATCTAAGATCAAAACAGTCAACCTTGTGTATTGTGATTAAAATCACAGAACTTTAGAGCTAGAAGGGACCTTAGAGATGATGATACAGGAGAATGAGCACTGGGTCTGTGGACAGAGGACCTAGGTTCAAATTTCACCTGACACTTTTGGTTTGCATGACATTGGGGAAGTCACTTAACTTCTTTGGACCCCAATTTCTTCACCTGTAAAGTGAGATGTAGTTAGACTAGATGGGTTCTGTGGTCTCTTCCAACTTTAGGTCTAGGATTCTCTAGACCAGGTTTCTTAACCTGGGGTCCGCAGATTCCCCCAGAGGATCCATGGTTAGATTTAAGACAGTCTGTGAGCTTGGATGAGGAAAAAAAACACTATTTTTGTTAATCTTTGGTTTCTTTTGAAATCTTATGCATTTTATTTTGTACATTTAAAAACATTATTTTGAGAAGGGGTCCATAGACTTCACCAGATTGCCAAAGAGGAGTTTATGACTCAAAAAACACAAAGAACTCCTGTTCTAGCTCAACTCTGGGCCCACTTAGCCCTCTTTATTTCTCCCTTCCTACTCCACCACCATTTTTGTAAAGGTAAAAATAGAGGCCCAGAGAGAGGAGGTAGGTTACCATGGCATTATCTTTCTCACAGGGTTTTTGTCAGGAAAACTCTTTTTAAACCTTTTAGTACTATATAAATGTGAATCATTGCCCATTGCCTAAGGTCACATATTCAGCTAGTAGCAGAGTGTGGTCTGGACTCTAGGTCTTCTGGACTTGGAGTCGGTACTCTTTCTACCACTTTTCACTATTTCTATAATCACACTGCCTATTCCAACTCTAATCGTCCATATTCTCATGAAGAGTAAATTGTCTTCTGAATATGGTTGAGTATTCTGATGTTTTACAGAATCTGTTGTCTCTAGCTGCTTCTCCCAGATGAAACTGCCCCTTTGGTAGCAAATGTCTTTTCTTGGCTCCTTTGCCCTTGTAGAGAAAGTATCAAAACACCTGGATGTGGCCTCCAATATAGTAGATGTGTATAAATGTATATTGAATAGATTAATCTCCCATTTTCAGCTTTGAACATGGAAGGTTTTCAAAAGGTAATGAAGGAGACATTTTCTTCTGCGACTGATGAAGTCCTAGAATCCCTGTTCTGGAAGGTGGATGCAGATTGTGATGGATTGGTGACTTGGGTGAGTCTTCAGCTATCCTTGGCAATGGGCATCAGTGGATGACAAGTAGTTCTTGCAGCAATGGGGATGGCTTTCATTTTTTTTTTTGAGGGCAACTGGGGTTAAGTAACTTGCCCAAGGTCACATGGCTAGGTTTTTGTTTGTGTGTGCATTAGGTGTCTGAGGCCGGATCCGAACTCAGGTCCTTCTGACTCCAGGGCCGACACTCTACTTACTGTGCCACCTAGCCGCCCCTGATGGCTTTCATTTTTTAAGAGATTTGTGATAAATTTTTAACTTTAAATGAGTATCATAGGGAGGGCACTAGAGAGGAGGACAAGTGTGAGCAACATATACTCATGGAGGAATTATATGATTTGAAAAGAAGATGGCCTGGTCACTCGGTAAGAATGAGGAATGACAGATGGACAGCCAGAGTGCTCCACTGGTGTTCTCACAATATTAGGAGAAATTGAGGAAGGTCTTTAAAGTATTGGATTGATACTCTATAGTAAACCAGCTGGATCCAGGGCATGATCAAGAGTCACACAGAATATATAGGTATGGATGGGCTGCAATGTGTATCTTTTGAGGAAAGAACTAAATTGAGGACACAGATCCATTTGAGTAATATTATCCAATTAAATTTGCAACTAAGTTTTTCTTAAAATGAGCATCACATAGATATTTAGAACAAATTATCAACTATTTCTTCCTCCATTCCCTTTCATTATCTTTGTCCATTTATCCCTGAACTTTTGGAGGAAGGAGTCAAGCATTTATTAAGCACCTACTATGTACCAGGCACTGTGTTAAGTGCTTTACAAATATTATCTCATTTGATTCTCATATGGATTCTTGGGGGGAGGAAGGTGCTATTACTCCTCATTTTATAGTTCATGAAATTGAGGCAGACAGAGATTAAGCAACTTGCTCAGGATCACATGGTCACATAGCTAGTAGCTGACTGGCATTAGATTTGAACTCAGGTCATCCTGACTATAGGCCCAACACTATTCACGGTGCTACCTAGCTGTATATATTTTCCTTTTATATAGTAAAGCAATAGTCAATATGTATAGTAATTGTCAATATGTAAATTGCTATTCTGATTCTGCTTTTTTTTTTTTTTTGCTTTTTGGAGGGGGAAAGGCAGTATAATTGAGGTTAAGTGACTTGCCCAAGGTCACATGCCTAGTAAGTGTTAAGTGTCTGAGGCCAGATTTGAACCCAGGTCCTCCTGATTCCAGGGCCAGTGCTCTATTCACTGCGCCACCTAGTCTTTTCAAGCTCCAAATCCCCCAGACAATACCTGCGACAAATATTCTTCAACCCCCCCACCTCATTTTCCCCTCCACTGTAAAAACTTTTTCTTGTGCGCCACTTTTACATGAGTTAATTTCTTCCATTCTTCTCCCTTCCACCTTCTCCTAGGCAGGCATCCCTCTTTCTTGTCTATCCATTTTTTTTTTACATCATCCCAACATAATTGATGCATTCCTGTACCCTCTTTCTGTGTAGAAACCTTCTACTTGCCCTAATAATGATAAAGTTTTTGGGAGAAATACATGTCATATTCCCACAATTTGCCCTTATTGAGTCCTTTATGATTTTTTTCACATTTACCTTTATATGTTTAAGTCTTATTATTTGAAAGTCAAATTTTCTATTCATCTCTGGTCTTTTCATTAGGAATGCTCGAAAGTCCCCTATTTCATTAAATATCCATTTTTTTTCCTTGAAGGATTATGCTTAGTTTTTCTGGGTAGGTTATTCTTGGTTGTAATCCCAGCTCTTTTGCCTTCCAGAATATCATATTCCAACCTCTCTGTTTCTTTAAAGTGGTAGCTGCTAAATCCTATGTGGCTCCATGGTATTTGAATGGTTTCTTTCTTGCTGCTTGAACTATTCTCTCTTTGACATGGAATCTCTGGAATTTGACTATAATATTCCAGGGAGTTTTCATTTTGGGTAGTTTTACAGGTGGTAATTAGTGGATTCTTTCAATTTCTATTTTACCCTCTGGTTCTAGAATATCTTGGCAGTTTTCCCTGTTGATTTCTTGGTGTCCCTTCGTTCTTTCTTTGATCAAGGCTTTCAGGTAATCCAATAATTCTTAAATTATATCTCTTGATCTATTTTTCAGGTCAGTTTTTTCTTATGAGATATCTCATCTATTCTAGTTTTTCTTTATTTTGACTTTGTTTTGTTGTTTCTTGATGTCTCATGGAGTCACTAGTTTCTAATCGCACAATTCTAATTTTTAAGGAATTATTTTCTTCATTTAGCTTTTGTACCTCTTTTTCCATTTAAACAATTCTGTTTTTTAAGGTGTTATTTTCTTCAGTAGTTTTTATGCCTCTTTTGCCAAGCTGTTAATAATTTCTTTATAATTTTCTTCTCTTACCTTCATTTCTTTACCTAATTTGTCCTCTATCACTCTTATTTGATTTTGACTTTTTTTTTATGTTTGATATTTGACTTTTTTTTTTTTTAGCTCTCCCAAGAATTCTTTTGGTATTGTGTTCAGTTCACATTTTTTCCTTTGAGGATTTGCTTGTAGCTATTTTGACTTCACTGTTTTCTTCTGAGCTTGTGTCTTGATCTTTCCTGTCACCTTTCCTGTCACTTGTTACCAGTATGGTCAGGTTCTTTTGTTGTTGTTATTTGTTCATTTTTCTACACTATTTTTTGATTTGGAACTTTATGTTAATGTTGGACTCTGTTCTAGTCCAGTGGAAGGAATCTGTCTCAAAGTCAGACTTTTTTGCACTGCTGTTTTTAGAGGTAGTTCTGGGGTTTAAGGAGTTTTTGGTGTTTCCAGGGTATGATCTGGGGAGAGTGGTCACTGCTCTATTGGTATGCACATTGGTCCTTACCCAGGAAAGATCGCTGATCCTTTGGGACTGGAAGTGATACTTCCTCTCAGGGCTTCCACTCTCTCTTGACTGAAAGCATTCCTTTCAGCTCTTGAACTATGACCCAGAAATAGGTATAGGCAATGGAGTTGCTGTACAGTATTTGCTCCTGCATCAAGTGCTAGTGCAGGGAACCTCCTGTAATCTTTTTCTGACATGTTGCCAGGTTCCCTAACCGTCTCTGGCTGGAGAGCTTCTAAAGCTTCTGCTGCTTCTATTATCTCCATCTAGTCCTACCATTAGGAGTTCATCCACATGGGCTCTGGGCCAACCTCTTCCCCCATATGTCAGATCTCTCTTTCTGACCTCCTTTATCATCTTGGTCTAGAAAAGCATCTCCCTCTGACCTTTTGGTTCAGCCACTCTAGAATTGGACTTGTATACTTTTAAAGTTGTTTGGAGGGGAATGCTGGGAGAGTTCAGCTGAGTACTTTTCTACTACACCATCTTGTCTTTATCCCCAGAAGTCCCACCTTCTAATTGAAACTTTGATGAAGCAAAGCCCATGTGTATCCTAAGAAAGCTTATTGCACTTTGGACAGCTCTAATTTTAAGGGAGCTTGTCTTTCAGCTCTCTGTAACTTCCAATTATAGTTGCTAAATCTTCCATCTGGGACTTAACAGAACAAATCTAATTCCTTTTCCACATGGTAGCTCTCAAAAGGCCTAAAGATTATTATTATGTTCTTCCCCTAATTCTTTTCTTCTTCTTCAGGATTTTAAACATTCCTGGTTCCTTAACCTGTCCTCCTAAGGCATGTCTTCTTATGTTCCTCTTCTGGATACACCTAAAATGTGGCCAAGAACTAAAGACAGCTCTGTGAACTTGAGTTATAGTGAAACTATTACCTCCCTTGTTGAGGATGCAGTGCAGGATAGCATTAGTTTTTTTATCTTTATTGAGATGTAATAGGCATGTAACACAGTGTTGTCTCAAAAGAATTCGGACTCAGACTGACTCCAAACCAAGAAAGGGTATTTCATTTAGCATAAGGCCCCCAGCAGGCCCTATTATTATTTTTTTATTTATGACTCACCATTTCCTTTATTTGTACAAAATAGTGAATAATCACACCCTGGTTGGGAAAAAAGGGTGGTTTTAGCTTTAAACAAGTCCTTCTGTCTGGAAGCATCTATTTTGAAGGCTTAGGACCAGCAGCTTTAGCCCCAGCATCTTTGGGTTTGGACTCAGCAGGCTTAGCAGCCTTAGCATCAGACTTGGCTGCCTTGGGATCAGACTTGGCAGCTTTGGGGCCAGATTTAGTAGCCTTGGGATCTGACTTACTGACTTTGGCAGCAGTCTTAGGGTCAGTGGGCTTGGCAGCCTTGGGGTCAGTGGGCTTGGTAGCTTTGGGGTCAGTGGTTCTGGCAACCTTAGAATCAGGCTTCGTGATCCTGGAGCCTGGACGTTTGATGTTGATCATAGGACCTGGACGCTTGGTAGCCATCTTGGGGCAAGCACACTGGGCTCTGGCCTTGGGGATCTTGGGCCTGAGGAGCTTGGCTTTAGAGGCCTTGGTGCTCAGGGCCTTGATGGCCTCTGCTCGGGCCTAGATGGCTTTGGTGTTGTTGGCCTACATCTTCTTCAGCCCCTTCTTGTTGTGTTTCTTGACAAAGCGCATGTTTCTCAGAAACTTGGGGTCAACCCCTTTCAGAGACTCGTATCTCTGTGACCTAGGTTTCTTGATGCCATTTCTGTGCCATTTTCGAGATTGGTTGTGGGTGGTGTGGTTCTTAGACTTAGCCATCTTTACACCACAGCCTGTGCTAACAGGCACTCCACCGACTGGAAGAGGCCAAAGGGAGAGAGAAAGAAGGAACCAGGCCCTATTATTTAAGGGAAATATGTGCTCTACTGGAGTGGAGCATGAAGTTTATATAGAATAGAAAATACTAACAAGTGTCCTGAATCTGGTCCAAACCATGATCACCTGGTCATGAGGGCAAAGTGGAGCTATGCATGTGGCTCCCCACAATGCATACAGAAAAGTCCACTAAGTGGGGAAAACCACAATGCAAATGATATTATAATAAACTCAGGGTCACCTCAAGGTTAACCAAGATGGATAATGACCAGGTGTTGCTCTAGGGAAAGTCCCTTTTGTGGTTTTATGATCAACATCCTATGTGGGTAATGCATTCATTGATTAAAATGTTTATCTAGGGTGACAGGTGGTTCCTTGTTGTCTAGCAATTATTGCTGACACATTTGTTGCTAACATTGCTACCCCCATCACTTTCATGTCATGGCACTGACTCATATCAAGCTTCCAGGTTACTAAAACCTTCAGGATCCACTTCCCCTCCCCCCCATCAGAACTGTTGTCTGCCTGTCTTTCCCATCCTGGACTTGTGAGAATGATTTTCTGAATCCAAAATATAGAACTATTTGTCCTTATTGCATTTAGTCATTTTAGATTTTGCCTGCTGTTCTAGTTTGCTGAGATTCTTGTGGATTCTAATTTTGTCATCCAGCATGTTAACTGTCCTTATAGGTTTTATGCCATCTGTAGATCTGACAAGTATGACATATATGCCTTCATCTAAGTCACATATCACAATATTAAGTGGAAGGGAAGGGAAGAAGAAAGGGATAAGCTTTTATAGAATGCTTACTATGGGCCAGACACTGTACTAAGCATTTTGTTATCTCATTATAGAACTATGAATGGTTAGTAGTCAATAAACATTTATTAAACACCTACTCTGTGCCAGATACTGTGCTAAGCACCAGGAATACAAATATAAAAAGAGAAAGACAGTTCCTCCCCTCAAGCATCTTGGAATCTAATGAAGAAAGCACACAAAAAGCAGGGGGTGGGGAGGAAGATACCTGACTCAGGGGTTGGTGGAAAATTTAGAGAAGTCCTAGAGTAATGCAGCTAAGTGAGAAATGAGAAGGAATGAGAAATGAGAAGCAAAAATTCCTTTGGGCCTATCATTAGAGAGCTCTCTCCAAGCTGAGATCAACCCTACGTTTTGGATTCAGTTCTCCCAATTCCCAATACACTGAATTATACTATGATTTAGCTGATGAGTTACCCTGTCCAAAAAAAAAAAGAGAAAAAAAAAGAAAAAGGTTAATCTCTCATAACCTGTTCTTGTTGAAGCCATGCTGGGTTTTGGTGATCATTGCTCCCCTTTCTAAGTGCTCACAAACTGTACTTTGGACACTATATGTAGCACACCCTCTACCCCAATTCACACTTGTACTTGCTTGGCAGGTTGAGTCCCCAGAGGGTGGTTACTACCTCAGGTTCTAGGAGCAATCCTGTCGATGCCTATTTCTAGTTCCTTAGCTCCTGCTGGTGTGCTTTTCATGAATAGTCAGCCAGTAGACTCAGTTAGCTCTTCTCAAAGATGTCTACTGAAACACCATAGCAAGAATAGTAGTTAAAAAGCATTCTCACCCCAAACCTGGAGCGAACCCTCCAACAAATATATATAGAATCTAGTGGGCACAGACCTAAGGAACAGTGGTAGTGAGGCACATATATAGGGATCACATATCAGCAAAGCAACTCACACCTCCAGAACAGCAGGACCCTGATTTCATATGGAGTTCACTGCTTTATCTAATTTTAGGCATGCTTGTTAGACTATTCTTAGTTTTACTCTTCTCTATGCTGTTTTGTGACGGAGTGGTTATTTGCTTCCAAGTTTCTTCTTTTTTCTACTTTAGTAAATGGTTATTCCTTGTTGATAAGAATCACATCAAGAATAGCAGATTCCCTTGTCATTACCTCTTCTTTTTTCTTTAAAGCATTCAATTTCATTTTATTGTTCTTTTGGTTGACATTATAATTATTGCTTATTTTCCCATTTCATCTTTCTTCACCTCCTTCTAGCCTTTTATTTTTTGTTGTATGTTTTATTTTATTTTTTTCCAATTACATGTCAAGACAGTTTTTAGCAAAAATTTTTTACGAGAGTTTAAGTTTCAAATTTTTCTCCCCCTTCTAAAAATGATAGGCAATTTGATATAGGTAATACATAAAGCATATTTCCATATTAGTCACAGTTGTGAAAGAAGAAATATATCAGAAGGAAAAAAACCATGAAACAGAATAAAGTAAGTAAAAAATATGCTTCAATCTGCTTTCAGAATCCATCAGTTCTTTATCTGGATGTGTATAGAGTTTTCCTTTGTACTTGTCTTATATCATTGTCTTACTGAGAAGAAATGAGTCATTCATAATTGATTATCACACAATGTTGCTGATACTATGTACAATGTTTTCCTGGTTCTGCTCATCTCACTTTTTGTCAGTTTGTACAAGAAAAACTTTCCAAGTGTAATGGCAAGCACAGAAGTAGTTCACACCTTGTTTCAGCTATTAAATCGACACCTTGTTTGGTTCAAGTTTCTTTTGAGCCTTGTATCAAGTTTGTTAAGAAACAGAAGGTATGAACCCCACTACTTGTGAACCCTAGAATTCATGAACTCTTGCAACAGGAAGGGGAGGAACTAATGACCATATATAAAGAAGAACACAAGCTGGACAGACAAAATTTTCCTGGGGTAAATAGCGTGAAGGCAGGGCAGCTACTGCTGGACTGAAGACTGAACTGAGAATTGAGAACTGAGAAGAGGACTCTTGTGGTGGCAGAGTCAAGGAGGAGAAAACTTGTATCCCAGTACTTTATTTGTCTCTCTGTCTGTCTTGATGTTTGTTTATGATACTTTGTACAGAAGCTCTGGGACCTAACTAGAAGCCCTAAAAGAAGATTTTATGGTTGTATGTTTACAGAAGTCCTGGAGGAGGGTTTTGGAGGTCCTGGGATTTTACTGATGATTTGTGCTGGCCTCTTGGGCCTTGTTTGTGGGTCTGTGTTGATTTCTATGTTGATGATTTATGTTGAGTTCTCAGACCTTGGTGGGTCTGAGTTGATTTCACAGGCAGATAGTGAATTGATGATAATGCTGCTAATGTGTATGAATATTATTGTGGCTCTGTCAAGCTTTGTCTTCCCAGAAACAGGAACTGTGAAGGACTTTAGGTGGACTGGACACTGTGAGCTTCAATATTGAACAGGAACTGGATGAAGAACTGGACAAGGAGCTGGAAAAGGAATTGGGAACTGCCTGCCTTTGAACTCAGGTGACACTGGAGCTGGGACCATGGAAGAGGAACCATGGAAGCTGAGAGCCAGCCTTGAGTTGAGCTGAAAGAAGACTTTATTTGGATACTGTGTACTGACTGAGAAGATTATGATTTACTATGACCTAGGGGTGGAGAACTTGACTTTTGTACTTTGTGATTGAATTGAGGATTTTATGATTGACTAAATGAATGTACTTTGTTTAAAACTATGTGGCCATTTCAGTGAGTTGTGACATGATGAATGCTGTATTTTGATTCTCTGTGATAAGTTGTGACATTGTGAAAGGTGTACCTTGATTTTCTGTGAATGTTTTGCTCTGATTTGTTATTGAATAAATAGAGAGTTCACTATACTGTGTAATCAGAATCTTAAAAGCTATTCACAGCAGTAGTCCTCTGGAAATCTGCTTGTGCTTGGCTTTACACCAAGTTTTTCTGAAATCTGCCTGCTCATCATTTCTTACTGCATAATAGTTTCTTATTATTTTAAGGAATGCTCTTTATTCCTATGCTTTCTATTGTTTTTAATAGAAATGGATGCCATGTTTGTCAAAAGCTTTTTCAGCATTTATTGAGATAATCATATGATTTCTGTTGGTTTTGTTATTGATATGGATATAGTTTTTCCTAATATTGAACCAACCCTGCATTTCTGGTATAAATGCCACCTGGTCATAGTGTATAATCTTTGTGACATATTGCTGTAATTACTTTGCTAGTATTTTGTTCAAAATTTTTTTTGCATCAATATTAGTTAGGGAAATTGGTTTATAAATTTTCTTTCTCTGTTTTAGTTCTTCCTGGTTTAGGTATCAGTACCATATTTGTGTCATAAAAGGAGTTTGGCAGAACTCCTTTTTTGCCTGTTTTTCCAAATAACTCATATAGTATTGGGATTAATTGTTTTTTGAATGTTGTTTTTTGAATTCACTTGTGGACCTATCTGGCCCTGGGGATTTTTCCTTAGGGAATTCATTAATGGCTTGTTCAATTTCCTTTTCTAAGATGTGCATATTTAGGTATTCTATTTCCTGATCTGTTAATCTAGGTAATTTATATGTTCATAAATATTAATTGATTTTGCTCAGATTGTCAGATTACTGGCATATAATTGGGCAAAATATTTCCTAATGATTGCTTTAATTTCTTTATTGTTGGTAATTTCACCCCTTTCATTTTTGATACTGGATAGTTGGTATTTTCTTTTTCTAAAAATCAAATTAACCAATGGCTTATCTGTCTTATTGATCTCTCCCCTCGCCCCACCCAAAAAAACACAGCTCCTAAATTTACTTATTGGCTCAATAGCCTTTTTTTTTTTTTTAAACTTTCAGCCTTACTAATCTTAGCTTTGATTTTCAGGATTTCTAATTTGGCACTCAATTGGGATTTTTAATTTGTCATTTTTCTAGATTTTTTTAGTTCTATGCCCAATTCATTAATCTGTTCTTTTTCTATTTTGTTGATATAAGATTTTAGAGAAATACATTGCCCCCTAAATACTGCTTTGGCTGTGTCCCATAAATTTGGTATGTTATCTCATTGTTGTCATTCTCTTTAATGAAATTATTGATTGCTTTTGTGATTTGTTCTTTGACCCACTTATTCTTTAGGATTAGTTTATTTAATTTCCAGTTAATTTTAAATATATTTTTCCATTATCCTTTGTTAAATATAATTTTTATTGCATTATGATCTGAAAAGAATGCATTTAATATTTCTGCCTTTCTACATTTGATTTTGAAGTTTTTATGCCCTAATACATGGTCAGTTTTTGTGTAGGTACCATGTGCTGCTGAGAAAAAGGTATATTCTTGAACCAGAACATTGTACACAGCAACAACTACAGTGTGCAATGACTGATTTTGATAGACTTAGTCCTTCTCAGCAATGCAAGAACCTAAAATAATTCCAAAGGTCTCATGATGGAAAATGACATCCATATCCAGAAAAAGAACTATGGAGTTGGAATACAGAATGAAGCAGACTATTTTTTTTTTTGTTCTTTCTTTCTCATGGTTTCTCCCATTTGATATAACTCTTCTATGCAACAAGACTAATGTGAAAATGTGTTTAATAGGAAAGTTTGTGTAGAGCCTATATCAGATTGCATGCCATCTTGGGGAGGAAGGAGGGATGAAGGGGGAAAACTTTTAAATTTATGGAAGTGAATTTCGAAAACTAAAGATAAATTAATAAATTAGAAAAAAGAATAGAAAAAAGAAAAATATATATTTTCTGTTCCCATTCAGCTTTCTCTGAAGATCTATCATATCTAACTTTTCTAATATTCTATTTACCTCCTTTGTTTTGTTCTTGGTTGGATTTATTGAGGTCTGAGAGGTGACAGTAGAATGCCCTTATTAATATAGTTTTGCTCTTTCTTCCTATAACTCACTTAATTTCTCCTTTAAGAATTTGGATGCTATAGCACTTGATGCATATATGTTTAGTATTGGTATTGCTTTATTGTCTATGGTAACTTTTAGCAAAATTAGTTTCCTTCCTTATCTCTTTTAATTAAGTTTATTTTTGCTTTTACTTTATCTGAGATCAGGATTGTTACCCCTGCTTTTTTTTTTTATTTGAGCTGAAGAGTAATAGACTCTGCCCCAGTCTCTTGCCTTTAGTCGGTGTGTGTCTCTCTGCTCCAAGTATCTTTATTATAAACAACATATTGTAGAATTCTGGTTTTTTATCTACTCTGCTATCTTCTGCTTATGGGAGAATTCATCCCATTCACATTCACAGTTATGATTATTGTGTATTTCCTTTTATCCTATTTTTCCTCCTGTTTGTCCTTTCTCTCCTTTCACCCTTTCCCTCCTCAGTGGTGTTACTTCTGTTTACCACCTCCCCCGATC
This sequence comes from Gymnobelideus leadbeateri, assembly GCA_011680675.1. Classification (NCBI taxonomy): domain Eukaryota; kingdom Metazoa; phylum Chordata; class Mammalia; order Diprotodontia; family Petauridae; genus Gymnobelideus; species Gymnobelideus leadbeateri. The sequence goes on from WOXC01009653.1 coordinate 261,519, forward strand.
TGCCCTCCCTTCTGTCATACCCTCCCCTCCCACAAACACTTAATTTCCTCCCCTCCTACTTCCCTGTTGTGTAAGATAAATTTCTATATTCAACTGCTTGTGTAAATTATTCTCACTTTAGGTAAGTGAGAGTAAGTTTGAGGAATTGAGGAAAACAACTTCTTAAAAGTTACAATTGGGCAAGTGGAAACTAATGATTCTATGAGACATCAAGAATCAATCAAATTCAAAAGAATGAAAAAATAGAAGAATATGTAAAATACTTCATGGGAAAAACAACCAACCTGAAAAATAGATCCAGGAGAGACAATGAGAGAATCATTGGACTACCTGAAAATCAAAAGAAGGACCTAGACAGCATCTTTCAAGAAATTATCAAGGGAAATTGCCCTGATATCCTTGAATCAGAGGGCAAAATAGGCTATGAGTAAGTTTCAAGTGATACCTATTGCCCACCCTCCCATCTTTCCCTCCACTGTAATAGATTTTTATGGTTCTTCATGTAAAATAATTTACCCTATTCTGCCTCTCCTCTCCTTTTGTACATAGCGTACTCCTTTTTCTTGTCCCTTAATTATTTTTTTTTAGGTCATTCCCTCAAATTCACCTAATACCCCTGTCTACATATATTCCTTCTAGCTGTACTACTAGTGATACAATTTTTAAGAATTACAATGATAATTTTCCCATGTAGGGATGTAAACAGTTTTAGCTCTATTGAATCCCTTATGTTTCCTTTTTTTTTTTTTAAACCTGTTTGTGTTTCTCTTGGGTTTTGAAATTAGAGATCAATTTTTTTGTTTAATCTTAGCCTTCTTATGAAAGCTTGAAATCCTTCTATTTCATTCAATTACTATTTTTTCTTTGATGTATTATGCTTAATTTTTCTGGGTAAGTGATTCTTGATTGTAGTCCTGGCTCCTTTGTCTTTTGGAATATCATGTTCCATGACCTCCAATCTTTTAATGTTTCACTGCTAAATCCTATGTAATCCTGATTATGGCTCCCTGATATTTGAATTGTTTCTTTCTGGCCACTTACAGTATCTTTTCCTTGACCTGATAGCTCTGAAATTTGGCTATAATGTTGCTTGGAATTTTTATTTTGGGATCTCTTTCCTGAGGTGATTGGTGGATTCTTTCAATGCCTATTTTGCCTTCTGATTCAAGGATATCAGGGCAATTTTCCTTGATAATTTCTTGAAAGATGCTGTCCAGGTCCTTTTTTTGATTATGGCTTTCAGGTAGTCCAATGATTCTCTCATTGTCTCTCCTGGATCTATTTTTCAGGTTGGTTGTTTTTCCCATGAAGTATTTTACATTTTCTTCTGTTTTTTCATTCTTTTGAATTTGATTGATTCTTGATGTCTCATAGAATCATTGCCCAATTGTAACTTTTAAGGAGTTGTTTTCCTAAATTAGCTTTTGTATCTCCTTTTCCATTTAGCCAATTCTACTTTTTAAGTTGTTGTTTTCTTTTCCCAAGGTGTTGACCCTTTTTTCATAATTCTCTTGCATCATTCTCATTTCTTTTCTGAATTTTTCTTCTAGCTTTCTTATATGATTTTTAAGCTCCTTTTTGAGCTCCATGAGTTCTCTCTGGGCTTGAGACCACATCCCATTTTTCTTTGGGGTTTTTCCCATAGGTGTTTTGACATTGTTTTCCTCTTCTGAGTTTGTGTCTTGACCTTCCCTGTCACCATAATAACTTTTTTTTTCTTATTTGGAGGAGGGAAGGTAGGGCAATTAAGTGTCTGAGTCCAGATTTGAACTTAGGTCCTCCTGACTCCAGGGCCAGTGCTCTATTCACTGGGCCACCTAGATGCCCCTACCATAATAACTTTCTATGGTCAGACTCTTTTTTTGTAGTTGCTGTTGCTTTTTTGCTATCTTTTCTGGCTTTTTTCCTTTCTTTTAAATTTGAGCTCTGCTCCCAGGGTAGAAGGGTCACTGTCTTAGGCTTCTTATGCCAGGGGCTGCAGATGCTAGCTGTTTACCTGGTGCTGCACTGATGTTGCCCTGAGGCCCACAGGGGATCCTGTGTTGAACTGAGGGGGTCAGGTGTGGGGTAGCTGATGTGTAGGGTTCTGGCAGCTTACCTTGTGCTGAACTGAGGTCCTAATGCTAGTGTCTATAGTGTGCTCAGGCTGTGGGGTGTTTTGGTGTTTCCCTGGAAATACACTGAAGCACACAGTGGTCTGACCACTAGTGACTACCAGCGCCCTGGTTGGGTTGATGTCTACCTGTTTGCCCCGGGCTACATTGAAGCATGAGGTGATTCTTGAAACTGTAGTCTGCCATTCCCGTGGCTGTGCTGAGGTGTGTGTGTGTGTGTGTGTGTGTGTGTGTGTGTGTGTGTGTGTGTGAATCCTGTTTCCCTGTTCCACCACACTGGGGCTCAAGATCTACTGCTACTTTGCCAAGGTAGAGCTTGCTGCTGGCTTGCTGGGACACTTACTGTCCTGGACGGTGCTCCCCTTTTACCTAAGTGAAGTGGACCTTTCCTACTGATCCTCCAAGTTTCTTGGGCTCAAAGATTGTTTTACCCCATCTTTTTGCTGGTTCTGCTGTTCCAGGATTTGTTTTGGGGCGCTATTTTTTCTTTTTTGTTTTTTGGAGGGCAATTGGGGTTAAGTAACTTGCCCAAGGTCACATGGCTAGATTTTGTGTGTGTGTGTGTGTGTGTGTGTGTGTGTGTGTGTGTGTGTGTGTTAAGTGTCTGAGGTTGGATCCGAACTCAGGTCCTTCTGACTCCAGGGCTGATGCTCTACTCACTGTGCCACCTAGTCGCCCCTTGGGGCACTATTTTGTGGTTTTTTGGAGGTCAATATGGCAGAGTTATGGCAATTTACTGCTTACTCCTTAATCTACCATCTTGGCTCCCAGAGAGATTATTGTTCCTTTTTTTTTTAAAAATAATTTTTAGTGATATGTTTTCACATCTCCTTCATTTTCCAATGTATTCCCCTCCTCCTTCCCAAGGAGTGCCCTATAATAGAGAATAAAAAAAGAAAAATACAGCCTAGCAAAAGCATCCAACATATCAAGAAGGTCTGACATTATATGCAGTTTATCACAACCTCACTCCCCCACTTCTGCAGAAATGAGGAGGTATGTGATGCCTTTTCATAACTATTCCTTGTGGCTAACTTTAGTCATAATTTTATAGCATTCAGTTTTGTTTTGTTGCTGCTTTTCCTTTTTACATTATTATTATTATTATTGTGTATGTTGTTTTCTTGGTTCTGTTTATTTCATTTTATATCAGTGTGTATCTCCTACTTTTTGTAGAATCAGATTATCATTAAGACAAGTTAATAATCAAGAGAAGTTACAGGGAGGTAAACATCAATTAAATTTGAGGATATTTCTAACAATCAGAGCTATTAAAAAACAAGATTGGCTGCTCAGAATAGGATGATGCCTGGAAATATTTTATCAGGTTAATCTTCTAGTTGGAGATAAATATGGGGTTCCTACTTCAGATATAGTTTGAACTAGGTGACCTCTGAGGGAGGCCCTTTCCCCCTCTGAGATTCTATGGCTTTATTGCTGCTGCTAATGCCACCATGAACATGAACTTTTAAGACACTCAGGTTGTAGAGCAACACTAAATCAAAATGTCTTGTTTCTTGGCTTATTCTTCTTGAAGACTTGGTGTAGAGATCAGTCAATTCCAGAGTTTTGTGAGAAGTGAATGGTGATTACTTCTTTAAGCCTGCCTGATATTACCAGAAGCTAATATAAATGCATGAATGAAGAAAAAATTAATGAGATTACGGTTCCCAGGGTGGTGGCACATGGTACAGGGGATGTTGAGACTGGCAGTTCTCTGGGGCTTAGGAGTTCTTAGCTGCCTTGGGCTAAGCTGGTTGGGTATCTGCATATAGTCTAATACCAGTAGAGTGAGATCCCAGGAAAAGGGGGCTCCCACTTGCATTAGGAGGAGCTAACCAGCCCAGGCACCTCTACACTGATCAAAAAAAGTGGAGGCAGGGCAATGGAGCCACTGCACCTCCAGCAGGGTGAGAAAGGGATACTCAGGTTTTAAAGAAAAAGTAAAAAGAGTTCTAAGATGCTAATGTTTTCTTCCCTTATGCTTTCCCCTTGATTCAGCGCAAGTATCTAGATTACCTGATGCGGGAGTTCAAAGGGAAGGAAGAGATGAGGAAGGGCCAGTATCGACTGCTCCTCCAACCTCCCATGAGAATTGTTCCACTGTAAGAAATCTTAAGTCCTCCCTCTATAGGTTTAGAAAATAGCCTAACTCAGAAAAGCTTTTGTACTGAGGGATCATTATGTAATGGAAGGAACAAGGAACCTGGTCAGATATCCAATCCCTATTGTTTCCTCAGTGTGAGATGTTGAACAAGTTATAACTTCACTGAATTTTATTTTCATTCTCATCCAATAGCATGATGCCATTTTCATTACCCACATTTCTTCATTATCCCCACTTGAAAGATGAAGAAACTGAGGCATCTCTACAGTGATAATTTTGGCATAGGATAGGCCTGGAGAAGGTTCATAATTGAAAGCAGGTGTAGTTATCACCATTTATTTTTAGCAAGTAGGAACTATGGGCTGAGTCAGAGGAGGAGTTCTATTTAGATAGAACAAAATGACCTGACAAATCTTTTTTTCAATAGAAATTCAAGGTAATATAAGAGGAGAGAGAGAGTTCTCATAACTAGCTGGATCAGGGAAGGTAGCTCCTGAGTTGATCCTTGAGGTAAGAGAAGGATGAGAGGGGAGCACAGGGATGGATCCAGACACAGGGGTGTATTATTAAAATATATGAAGACAAGACATGGAGAGCAAACTTCAGGGAGAAAATTGACATGGAAGTCAAAGAAGAGAGTATAATAATATAATCACTAGATTTTATATGGCACTCTAAAGTTTGCAAAGTGCTTTACAGTTAGAACCCATGAATTGTTATACCTTAGTCTCCTACTGTGGTGTGTGAGATATGAAATGACGAAGGGAATAAGCATTTAGTCTTCCAAGCATATTGATTTATTAAGCAATGCATGGCAGTTGCCCAACAAACTGGGATCAGACCTCCTCAGTAGGGCTGGACCCCAGATATAGGGGAAGACAAACTTTTATACACTAAACACAGTAATCAGAAAAGGCCCATTAATTACAAGGAAGCAATTAATCAGGATACAACATTCGGTAATTTCATTTCTTTCTTTTTTTTTAAAGCAATTGGGGTTAAGTAACTTGCTCAAGGTTACGCGGCTAGTCATTATTTATGTGTGGGTGCTCATTTTCTGAGGCCAAATTCGATGTCGGGTCATCCCAACTCCGATGCCGGCACTCTTACTCACTGCGCCACCTAGCCGCCCCTGTAATCGCATTTCTAATTAGAAGAAAGATTAGCGACTTTCTAAGTTGGAGGTGGCAGAGTGAATGGCTGTAATTCCCTGAAATCAGAAAAAAGAGGTGTCCCATTCCCTCCAAGTGTCTGTAAACAATAAAAGGAACATGGAAGCAATCACTGATAGATCAGTATGGGACAGTTTTCAGATAAGACATATGAGTTGCTTGAGATATATAATTGTGAGAAAACTCCTTGCATCAGTCTTTGGATTTTGACTGGGTTTCTGGTCAACATAACAACCTAGGTCCTTAGTTAAGCGTCTCTAAATAGCAGGTAGGGATGGTCCAGCTTCCCAGTCATACAGGGCTAAGTTTAAACAATATAATAGGGGTTTCTCTCAATTCCCACAGTTGAATAAAGTTTTCTCACAAGGTAGAAGTTGGACTAGACCCATAAATGAATAGAAAGGGAACTGAGCTAGCTCCAGAATTGAGTCACAAGATGGAGTCAGTATGGTTCACTCAATTTCCACAATTAATTAGTTGCTTTCAAATCTCTCTCTACTGAAGTATAAGAACATAGGACTAGGAGTTGGGAGATATGAGTTCTAGTCACATTACTGCTGTTACCTAGCTGATGACAGAATCATCCTCCAGAAAGCCTGACAGGCTGGAAAGATGGACCACTTCCAACAGAATGAGACACAGTGGAATTAAGTGCAAAGTCCTGCACTGAGATTCACAACAATCAACCACACAAGTACAAATTGGAGAAATGTTGCTAGGGAGCAGTTTGTATGACAGAGCCTTGAGAATTTTAGGTGAATCGATATGTGTGAGCTAGAAAAATTAATTAAATTTTAGGTGACATAGAAGTGGAGTGTCCCAAATGTGGAAGATAGTGTTCTCATTGGACTATGTTTTGGTTAGACCAAATCTAGAAAGAATATTGGACATTAGGACATTGGACATTCACAAGCTGGATCAGCTTGTTAAGGGAAGGAAGAACAGGATGGTGAGAGGACTTGGCAACACAGAAAATCACCAGTAGGAATTAAAAATGTTTAGCCTAGAGCAGTGGTTCTCAAAGTGTGGCCAACAGACCCCTGAGGGTCTTTGAGACTCTTTCAGGGGGTCCTTGAGGTAAAGCCTTTTAAAAAAAAAAGCATTTGTTAAGCATTTTTACTATGTATAAAACACTATAGTAAGCACTGGTATACAAATTGAAAGGTAAGAGTGCCTATTCTTAAGGAATTCACAAGGAAACAACATGTATGGAAGCTTTCTGTTAGATGGAAATTCTTATGGTTTACTTAGCATACATATCAAAGAAGATGGGAACCTCTTAAAATTTTTTAAAAAATATGTTTTTATTAATTTCTTTGTTTTTATGTCCTTATTGTTTTACCTAATCATTATGATTTTTAAACAGTTACTTTGAAATTTAAGAGTTTTAAATTCTAGTTTGATAAATATAGATAGCTATAACTTATATAAACAAAGCTCTTTGGGGTTCTCAGTTTTTAAGGGTGTATAAAAGGGACCTCAGTAATTTTTAAGAGTATAAAAAGGATCTGGGACCAAGAACTTTGAAAATGGTGGGCATAGAGAATAGGAGAAGGCTTTATTGGAGGTGGGTAGGATTGAAGTCCTCCAAATACCTGAAGGGCTGTTAATGTGGGAGGTGGATATGACTTTGTCTTCTTGGTGGAATAACAAGGACCAGTCTGTGATCCTAAAGTACCAGCTCACTCTAGTAAGTTCTCTAGTGAGTTCATTCTTAAGAATGAGGTTACTCTAAGGAAGACCTTGGTAAGCTAAGTCAAGGATGGCTACTGATGTAAGATAGTGAGTTCCTTGTCAGTAGAGATCTTTAAGCAGAGGATAGATGCCTACTGACTTTGAATGTTTTAGAGGGGATTCATTCTTAACCTAGGGCATGGATGAGAAAATCTTTGAGTTTCTTCCAACTTGAGGATTCCCTTACTTACTTTTCCCTTCATTCATCTAAATCTGTAGTTAGCTTTTCTAAGCAGGTTGTAGGGGAATTGGAATTGTTCATAAATTCCTCATTCTCTATTTTTATCTATTTATTGTAATGGGATTGCCATGATTCCTATACCTTCCCTTGCCTCTACCCTTTTACTCCATACTACTGGGACACATTTCCATTCCCACTATCTTTGCAACAGGTGTGGTAATAGGAATATTATTTCTGAGCTCATTTTGTGTTCATTACATTATATTTTTCCATGTTTAGGGTCTTGTTTCCAATGGAAATGGGTTTATAAAATTGTTCATTCCTTTGTTACTACAACCCACTGTGTTCCAAAGTACTTACATGACAAACTTAATGCTTTCTCTAGATTCCTATCAGGCTTAGACCATAGATGGATTCTGTTTTTCCCTCTCCAATATATATAATCCATAGACTTATAAACCTCAATTAAATAAAACTAAGGGAGGGATGGGGAAGGCGGGAAGACGAGGCTGTGAAGGACTGTTACAAAACCAGTTGAATTTCTTTTTTTTCTCCTCTCATAAGAATCCTCTTTTTTTTTTCACTCCATCTTCTTTCTTTTTATAAATCTATTTTCTCATCCAGGAATCATGGATATGAGATTGTGAAGTTGCAATACTTAGCCAGTCAGTTTCAGGGATCAACTGGTCGCTTCCTTACTGTTACCAAAGACGGGATCCTTCAGTTCTGGGATGAATCCTTCAAGCTGCTCCGGACAGTCCATGTAATTCAATTCAGTACAGTTCAACAAGCTTTTTTATTAAAATATCTACAATGAGGAAGTCACTGTGCTTGGGACACAGAAACAAAACTGAAACATTCCTTTCTCTGAAGGAGCTTGCACCCTATTTGAGGGTATGGGCAGGGAGAGCCAACATGCACACAAATACGCACAAAACAAGATAAATTTAAGGAGGGAGGGAGAGAGCACTTATAACTGGGAAGATCAGGGAGGGGCTCCTGAGCTGATTCGTGGGAGAAGAGGACAACAGTGGAGGACAGGAACAGAAAGGGGATATCTTGTCACAATACCTGAAGGAAGGAAATGGAGAATAAATTTCAGAGAAGCCAAGAAAGAAGGGGGTATAAAAATGATGTTGTTGTTCAGTCCTTTTGGTCACGTTCAACTCTTCCTGACCATATTTGGGGTTTTCTTGGCAAAGATACTAGAATGGTTCAGCATTTCCTTCTCTAGCTCATTTTACAGATGAGGAAACTCAGGCAAACAGGGTTAAGTGACTTGCCGAGGGTCACACAGCTACTATGTGTCTGAGGTCAGAATTGAACTCATGAAGATAGAGGCCCAGCTCTCTATCCAGTGTGCCACCTAGCTGCCCATAAGGACAATAGTTAGCATTTATATAGCACTTTAAGGTTTGCAAAGCGTTTTACAAATATTGTCTCATTTGATCATCACAGTAATCCTGGGGAATAGGTATGATTATAATCTCCATTTTACTGGTAAGGAAACTAAGGCAGACAGAAATGAACTAACTTGCCCAGTATCTGAGGGTGGATTTGAACTCACATCATCCCGATTCCAGGTCCAGCACACTATCTGCTGCGTCACCTAGAGGCCTAGAGGTTTGGAGTGGTTAAGAAGGTCAAAGACTGCAGAGAAGTCAAGGAGGAAGGATTAGGAAAAGACAATATCCCCTTTCTGTCCCTGCCCTCCACTCGTCCTCCTCTCCCAATACCAGTAATCTTAGGGGGAGTTGTTTTAGCAGGAGGTGGGTTCAGAAGTCAGATTTTAAGCTGTGGTTCTTCCTTAGAGCCAAAAGTTAAGGAAGAGAGGATAGGTAAAGATGTGGGGGAATTTTGAGGTATGAGGCAGTGGAGATAGTGAGCTCACAGTAGATGGTCTTGATTTTCTCTGCAAAATTGGGGGTAAAGATATCTCCTGGGAGCTAAAGAAAAGAAGGTTTTAGGCAAGGCTGGGGAGAGTGATAGAGAGGAAGATTCATATGTGTGGCCACTTTGTGTTGAGCAAATCAGGGATATTAGGGAACAAATGCTAATTCATTAATCAATCAATCAAAAATTAAGATTTATAATTTATTTAATTTATTATCAGGCAGCTGGAGGCACAGTGGATACAGTGCTGGGCTTCAAGTTGAGAAGACCTGAGGTCAAATCTGTCCTCAGACACAATTTCTGTGTGACCCCAACACATTTAACCTCTCTGTTTGTTCTAGTTTACTCAGCTATAAAATGGGGATAATAATAACCCTGTGAGCACCTACCTCACAGGGTTGTTGTGAAGATCAAATGAGATAATGTTTATAAAGTGCATACCACAGTGCTTGGGAAGGGTGGGGAACCTGCAGCCTCAAGGCTGAAGAGTGTCATCAGTCAGGAGACCAAAAATGAAGAGGGTCATCATAAAACGATGACAAGGGGGTTCCCAGAGCCTGCACCTCATCAGAGGCCACATATGGACTTCTAGGTCCTTGGATGCGGCTTTTTGACTAAGTCTAAGTTTTACAAAACAAATTCTTTTATTGAGGGAATTTGTTCTGTGAGGTTTGTATTCAAAGGGCTACACTTGAGGACATAGAGGGCCATGTGTGGCCTCCACACTGCAGGTTCCCCACCCCTAGCCCATACTAGACTATATATAAATGCTTATTCCTTTTCTTTCCCTCTCTTATTAAGTGACTCATAAAGCCCTGTATTCAGCATTTGGTGATACTAAGGCAAAAACAAGACAATCCCTGCCTTCAAGGAAGGGGCAGATGTAGCATATATGTAGATAATAAATAGAGAGAGGTGATGATGGCCTGAACTAGTATGGGGACTGTTCATATTGCAAGACATAGATTGAGAGCAGAGTTGCTTTGAAGGTAGAATCAGCAAGATTTGGCAATGGGAAGATGAGTGAGAAGTTCAGGATGATTCCAAGGTTATGAACCTGAATGTCTTTAAGGATCATAGAATCATAAGTTTAAAGACCTGGCAGGGACCTGAGACTATCAAGTTCAGTTTCCTCTTTTTACAGATGAGGAAAATGAGGTCTAGTTCAGTGACTTGCCTTAAGGTTTGCCATTATTAGTAGGCAGGATTTCAGCCCAGACCTTCTCAGTCCAAGGCCAGTGTTTTCCTCATCGTACTATTTTGCTGCTTGATAGTGGTGCCCTCTAAAGAAATTGTTGTTGTTTGTCCTCTGCTGTGGAAGAGGACTGATTACATCATGGGGTGATGTCTTGACTTGCTTGTGAGTTGGATTTAAGCAAGGCAGAATTTCACAAAGTTGTCAGCCTCACTTTGAAGGAAGATTGGAGGAGGGAGAAATTTTGAGGAGGGGAAGATAACTTCTATTTGGGCATGGAATCATGAATGAATGAATCATATTCATAGTTCTGTGATTCATTCATAGTCACAATAATAGAGTCTGACTGTTTAAAATAACACTCTCCATAGTCATAGCTCCTGTCCTGGAGGAGCTGAAGAGCTAATACAAAGATGACACAGACCACTATGTTCAACACCCAAGTTCTAGTTCTTTTTCTCCTGAATTTTAGTCAGCAGCAACAGAGGCAAACATTCAGGGAAACAGGGATGTTTGCCAGTGGCAAACATAATGGAGTATGTGAAAAAAAACCCAATGATTCTCTAGAGATGGAACATTTATTTTAAATGTGTTGTGAACATAATTGCTTTCATAGGCGTATAATTGAGAAGAATTTTACAATGATTTCTGTTAAGTATTTCCTACATCCCTTCAGGACTGGGAGGGAATCAGTAACATCATCCCATATTTAGGGAGGAAACCAAGGTCTGTAGGAGCCAGTCTAAATTTTGGTGACATGTCAAGACAGAGTTGGGACTGGTATGGGCAGTCCCCAAACTTTTAGTGTGCTGAGGGAGCTTATCTTCTGCTTCCCTTCTTTCAGTGGAGGGCTATGGGAAGAAGGAACTCTAGTTCAGGGATTCCCTCCTTTATTGCCTTTCCTGGAACTCTCAGAGCACACCCTGGGCACAGAGAGGATCGTGAGTGAGTACTATTCCAAGGCCAGACCTTAGAATTCTTCTTGGTGGTACTTTTTTGGCCTTTTCAAAAGTAAGAAACATTGTTTTTAGTTAGCCAACAAGCATTTATCAGGCACTCATTTATGTGCCTAGCATTGTACTAGATACTGAAGAGGTTACAAAAGAAATAAAAAAATATGATCCCGCCTTCAGGATGCTTTTCACCTGGCTGAAGGGAGGGCAGTCACAAGCAGATGAGATAGCTTGCTCCCCTGCTTACCTCTTGCCACTTTTTTCTCCCTTAACCTTTCTCTCTGCCCCTTCCATTCAGTATAACACCGTCAGGTTTCTTAAAAAACTGCTTTTATTATGCAGTTCCTGTTCCAGGGCTTATATTGGCTCTTTGTTACTCATCAGATTAAAAAAAAAGTTTTCCTTTGAAAAAACCTTTTTTCTTCTAAATTGAACAAACACCAAATAAAAGGAACATTTCCATATATAAACAAGAGCAGATAATGAGGATTATCTATGACTCTGCAAATCTCTATTCGATACAGCTTGCTTTCCCTTTTAAGTACATAGTAAATTTAATGTTACTTTCAAAGCTGTCTTGCTCAATTTTGTTCTGTTCAGAACTTTGTTCAATTCTGGGCATTACTCAGTAACCCTCTTTTATTTCTTCTTCTTATTCTGAATGATACTATTGCTAACTTTCCTTTCCCACTGGAAAAAAAGAAAAAATGAAACCTTTGTAACAAATTTGCAGAACCAAGCGAAACAAACCCACACATTAGCTAGGTCTGAAAAGCTTGCTTTTTTCATTTTTCACCTTGAAATCATCACTTTTCAGTCAGGAGGTGGGTGGCATGATTCATTATTGATCTTTTGGAATCAATTTCATCAAATTTCTTAAGTTTTTCAAAGTTATTTTTTCTTACAATTTTGAATGAATGAAAAATCATTAATTAAGCTTACTTTACTTTATGCCCTACCAACCATCTTCTTACATTTATTTTATAGGCATGAGTACCCTTCCCCACTCCCATTTTGGGGAGTCATAGTTAAATCAATATTGTCATTGTTACTGGAAAAGGAGTATCAGTCAACTCCACTATGATTCTACTCCCCATCCCTAAGACTCCCAAACCAAAATACATCTTCTAAACCATTATTCTCTTATCTGTAGTCTCTGTTATTTGAATATAAATTCCTTAATGGCAGGGTTGCTTGACTTTTGTATTTGTGTTCCCCTCCCCCGCCCACCACACTGGGGTGTGTGTGGGGACATATGTTAAGTACTTAATAAATGCTTTTACATTTGTTAATTATTGAACTGTAATGGATCTTGGTTATTCTTCTGGGTACCTCCCCTTCATTAGGGCCCACCCTGATAAAGTCTATTCTCTACTTCTCCCTAATTTGTTCAAGCGCTTTTAAGCAAGAGATGTGCTAGGTCTGAAGGGGAAAGAGGCAAATTGGGAAGATACTGACTCATAGATTTAATGGATATCATATAACAAATAGAACTGTGATATGAACCTAGGTCTTTTTTTTTTTTTTGGAGCGGGGAAAGCAGGGCAATTGGGGTTAAGTGACTTGCTCAAGGTCACACAGCTAGTAAGCAGTAAATGTTAAAGTGTCTGAGGTCACATTTGAACTCAGGTCCTCCTGACTCCAGGGCCAGTGGTCTATTCACTGTGGCATCTAACTGCCCCTAAGCCTAGATCTTCTAATCATGCTGCTTCCCAACACTGAAATGCATTAGTGAAGCTCTGTTTAAGGCAAAACCTAGACAAATTCTTTCTAATGCAAATAATTGCCCCTAAATTGGTTGTGCATTTGTATTTTGGTATTTTCAGTCTTGGCAGGCTAGAGAGGAGAGAACCTGTATCATGAAGAGTTGGAGACCTCATGGGGCAGTAAATAACACTAGATGATAGAAGACTTTGGGTCTCATCCTGCCCCCACCAGTGACTTCCTGTGTGACCTTGTTCTGGTGATTTCCCAGCTCTCTGGACTTCACTTTCTTCCTAAAAGGAGGGAGTTGAATTAGGTAGTTTCTATGGCCTCTTCCATATCTAACAGTTATGATTTTATGATTTGATTTTTTAAAATGGCACAATGGGGGCGGCTAGGTGGTACAGTGAATGGAGCACTGGCCCTGGAGTCAGAAGGACCTAAGTTCAAATCAGGCCTCAGACTCTTGACACACTTACTAGCCATGTGACCTCGGGCAAGTCACTTAACCCCAATTGTCCTGCCTTCCCCTCTCCAAAATAAATAAATAAATAAAATGGCACCATAGATGGAAAGCTGACATGGAAATCAGGAGAACCTTGGTTCAAGTTCTGACAGTTTCTTAATCTTTAAAATGGGGATAATAACCACCTACCTTACAGGGTTATTGTGAGGATCAAATGAGATAATACATATAAAGCACTTTGCAAGCCTGACGGGAGTTATAGAAAGTGTTATTATTTTATAAAAAGGGCATAGTGGATAGAATTAGTCTCAAAGTCAGGAAGACCTGAGTTCAAGTACTGCCCATGACACTGGCTATGTAATCCTAGGCAAATCCCTTAACCTTTCAATGCCTCAGAGAACTCTATCCGATCTGCCTGTCTGTGAATTCACAGGTCCTACCACCAACCAAAAAAAAAATGGCATGGAGACAGCAGAGTGGACTGTATAGTTCAGTCACCACCTCTGACACTTACTAGCTTTATGATCCTGAGCAAATGACTTAAATTCTTGGTGTTCCATACAACTCACTAACATTTATCTACTGAATAGGTCAACTGTCCTTGGCTTAGTAGAGCTCTGGGCTTTGAGGAGAGTCAGTCACTGAACTTGTCTTTGTCTCAGTTTTCTTATATGGAGAATGGGGATAATGATAGCATCTACCTTTCAGGGTCATTGTGATGATTAAATGAGATAACATATGTAAAGATTCTTCTGCATGATGATTCTGTATGTAAAGAGGTTTCTAAATGCTAGTATTTTATTATCATTATTGGTTGGTGCTGGTAGGAGAGAGCACCCTCATCCTGATTAAATTACAAAGCCCTTTGAACATTATTGTAAATGTATAATCTACACATTCATAATCCTATTACTTGCCTAGATTACAAATTCCTAAATGTCCCTTGGCTGGTGAGCTGGCACTGGCCATTGGTAAACTGCTGAACTACAAGACCCATTCCTATCAAATATTCTTTCTTAAAGCCTGTAAATTTAGAAAGCAAACTCGTTTTCCTTTTCACTGTATCTGATTCCTTTGTTTTATTGGCTTTATTTTCTATTCCTAAGTGAGAACTCTAGGGATGAGGTAGGCCAGAAGTATGGTTTGTTTCAGGGAAACTGATAGGTAAAGGACCATCGTGTGTTTATTTTATTTTTTTGGAGGGGGGAAGGCAAGGCAATTGGCTTTAAGTGACTTGCCCAAGGTCATACAGCTAGTAAGTGTTAAATGTCTGACTCCAGGGCCTGTGCTGTATTCACTGTGCTACCTAGCTGCCCCTGTCATTGTGTGTTTAATAAAAGTCTGCTTCTAGTGGCAAAATTTGCTTCATAGGAATGGTTCTTCAAAAGTTATAAAACAGGCTCCTTAAGTGTTCTCCCCATTATCCTAAAGGATAACTAAAAGAACATTATTACACAGTTGTTTTGTAGTCAAGATGCCAAGGTCAATGAGGTATAACAAGGCTCTTGTGTGTTGGTTGGTAACAGAAAGAGTGTGATTAAAATTAAACTGACTTTGCTGGGTGACCAGAGGAGACAGAATGGTGTGGTGGAAAGAGCACTGGGTTTGGAGCCAGAGGAACTGGGTTTTTATTTTTTGAAGAATTTCTATTGATGAATTTTGTCTTTACATTACAAACATTTGCAAATTGTTCTCTACTCTGCGAGAAATTTCTTATAACAAAATAAAACAAGTAAAACTAGCAAAATGTTTCCTCATCTGAAAGTACATATAGCACCACACATTAGTAAGCAGCTGCACTTTCCTTCCATGCCCCACCAGTGCCTCTTGCCTATTTTTAAAGTGCTTTTTTGCCTCTTTTGTATTGTTACTATATAAATTGTTTTCCTAACTCTACTCGTTTCATTCTCCATCAGTTCATAAAAATCTTTAAAATTGTTCATTTTTATAATATCAATGTTATAGTTATAAATTGTTCCCATTTCTGCTCATTTCATTTGGTATCAATTCAGACATGTCTTTCCACGTCTCTTTGAAATCATCTGTATTCTCATTTCTTGTAGCACAGTTGTATTCCATCACATTCATACACCAAAACCTATTCAACCATTCCTCAATCCTGGGTTTTTATGTCAGTTCTGTAATTTCCATCTGTGTGACCTTGGGCAAGTCACTTTAGTTTTTGGGTACCAGTTTCCTCATCTATAAGTAAGATGGACTAGATGTCCCCTAAGGTCCCTTCTAAGACCCTATAACCAAAGTTGGATCTTGTTCCTACCTTTACCCCTTCCCCTCTTTGGGCCCCAGTTTCCTCATCTATAAAATGAGGAGGTTGGATTATGATATTTTTTAATGGGCATGTTGCTCATCAATCGTTCTTTTCTCTTAGCTGGACCAGACACATCGCCGCCACACTCAGCAGATGTGGGTCAACGACATGGTATGTCTGGGTAACCTCAACATGATGGCCATTGCTTCCACAGACCAGGACTTAGGTAAGAGCAAGCATGGGGAGGTGGTTGAAGCAGGCTTAATTATCTCTTCAGAGGCTCTAGAAGGCTTCCCTTTATATTAGAAGGTAAGATATCTGTTATTAGATATTTTTTGAAACTCAGCCAGGATAGATAGCTTTGTACTGGGGGATTAGTGATACAGATATAGCCCTATTAAAATGAATAGCAAGGGACCTCAATTAATCTTTATACAACTATTAAGTAGGGGTCCTAGTGGGGAGTTATAGTGGAAAGAAAAAAGCACATTAGTCATCAGAAAGAGCTGGGTTCTAGTTAATGCTTCACTGCTAACTGTACGGCCTAGAGGGAAGAATTGGGAACCCAGCTTCAGGAGTTAAAGGAGGCAAATTTCAGTTTAATTTAGGAGGATGTTCCTAAAAAATTAGAGCCATTCAAAAACAGAACAGCTACCCCACTTGGTAATAAGCTCCCTATCACTAGAAGTATTCAAACAGAGACTATTTGTTGGTGACATCATCCTTGAGGTTAATTGGGAGTGGCCACAGGGGTAATGTATGTGAATTGGAAAGAACCCTGGACTTGTCAAAAACCCAGATTCTAGCCCTGATTCAGATGCTTATTAGCTCTGGTGCTTGAAAGTCACTTAAAAAGCCTCTGAATTTCAGTAGTCTTAGCTTGTGAAATGGTCCTGATAATAATTCTACTATTTACCTCATGATGTTGATATAAGGTAAGTGCTTTGCATAAATCAGGAATGCATTATCCTGGTGGACCTGATGTAGTGGGAAGGTTCCCTAAGTTGGGAGAAAGGACCTGGGCTTAATCCTGGCTTTGTGCTTCCTAGCTGTGGACCTGGGATGAGTCTCAGGCCTTCAGTTTCCCCATCTTTAAAATGATGTGATAGAACTAGAGTATTTCTAAGGTCCTTTCCAACTCTAAATCCAGGGTCAGACTGTGCCTTTGAAAGTTAAATGACCCCTAAGGTCTCCCTTGGCTCTAAGATTTTGTGATTCAAGGTGAAGAAAATACCAGGGGAACTTGGAACTGAGATTGGTGGCTGGTTTTCAGTTTTGTGCCCTAACTTCCATGCTAGAGACTGAGAGTAATGAACTGGGTTTGGGTTTGCTCACCAGCATCTCTCCTTGATTCTTCCCCAGAATTCTTTGACATTTCTGGAAACAAATGCCAAAGGACTTTTGTCTTTATTGAACTGGACAGTTGTGCCTTAGTCATGGATTACTGGTGAGTCTGGCCAAAGGCCCATCCTGGGTATTATTGAAGGGCTAACTGGTTCCTCAGCATCCAGGTGGTGCAGTAGATAGAAGTCGGGCCTGGAGTGAGGAAGGCTCATCTGCCTGAGTTCAAATCTGGCCTCAGACACTTCTTAGCTGTGTGACCCTGGGAAAGTCACTTAACACTGTCTGCCTCTGTTTCCTCATCTGCAAAATGAGCTGGAGAAGGAAATGGCAAACCACTCCAGTATCTTTGCCAAGAAAACCCCAAATGAAGTCATAAAGAGTTAGGCATAAATAAAAATGACCGAGCAGGAACAACAACAAAAATAGTTCCTGATCTTGCATATCTCCTCCAGTGGACCCGTGAAATGGCCATTTTTGGGGATACTGTGGTTAAGGCATCAGTCTCTATGGCAACACAGTCTAGGACTCTCTTGATTTCTTGGCTTCCTCCTGTTCCTGCACTCATGGGTCCTGCTCAGACATGTAGTGGAGGAAGGGCTTAGAGTTAGTGGTGCTGAGGACTTGTTCTATATTGTCCCAAGTGTATTAGACTAAATCCCTTATGGCTGTAGTCTCTACTTTCCTTCCCAGGACCCCTACATCCCCCTTGCTATTTAGGCATATTACTATTTAGGATTTATTTATAAGGGAATAGTAAATATAAAATCAATTCCTGTAACAAGGGACAGATAAGGAAGAATACAAAAATGTTATTTGCTCCATTCCTGACTTCTAAGTTTCTGGCAATTTGGTGCAATGCTTTATTGTTAACTGTAGTATTCAAGCCCTTGAGCCTTTGGTATAATGGAGAGTACTGGCTCTTGAGTTAGAAGAATTGGTTTCAAGTTCCATCCCCTATTCAAAGTACTGCCAAAGGTAGTTTGTTTTTTTTTCCTAAAGGAGAAGAGCCTTTCTTTGGCCTCTTCCTTCTGTGCTTGTCTGTCCAACATCACCATGGCTTTGGAAATCCCTCCTGAAAGGTTAAAATCAGTGTATGTGGAACCCAGAGTGGAGACTGATACCAAACAGATACCAAAATAGAGTGCATTTGACACCAAAGAATTATAGGTTTAGAGCTGGAAGGGACCTTAGAAGTTATTGAGTCTAATCCCTCATTTTCATATGTGAGGAAACTGAGACCCAGTAAATGACTTGTCCAAGGTTATATAAGTAGTAAGTGGCAGACCTGAGATTCCAGCTCATACTCCTTGTTTCCTAGTCCAATTCTCTTTCTGAGTGAGTGTTGAAAGGGGAATAACTTGCTTCATGATTTTGGGCATGTGGTTCCCTCCCTGTCTATGGTCTTATTTCCTCATCTCCACATTGAGAAGATGGGACCAACCAGGGGATATTTAAGTTCCTTTCCAGAGAGCTTCATAAATTTAGAGCTAAAAGGGACCTTACAAGTCACCAATTTTACAGGTGAGGAAACTCAGTACCAGAGAAGGAAAGGATGTGACCCAAATCACACAGGTACAGTGGCAGGAACAAGATTTCAATATATCACAATTGCCACTGTACTGTCTATACTCCTATGAGGACATTACATGCTAAAGTTGTCTGTCCATTTGAAAGTAAACTTATTAGGGACCCCTTCTGTCCTCCCCTTTCCCCCCACCCCCAGTTTTTATTAAAAATTATTCTTCACTGATAGCCTACATTTTTAAGCCTGAGTTAAAGTCTTTCTGGCCTCAGACTGCTAGGCCCATGATGATCAGTGGAGATGCCAAGTGTAGCTTTCATAGGACCTTCCTCATCCAAGAGATGGGGGTGTTTAGTAGCAGGACAGAAACAGAAGCAGTAGCATCTCAGGGGTTGATTTCCTCTTCTATTTCCTTTCTCTCCCCCCAGGACAGACCAACACAAAGCCGTGTTTTGTATTGGTGATACAAAGGGCAATGTCCTCATCTTTGTCTCCTATGATATTGCGGAGTCTGGATTGTTTCACCCACATATCTTCCAGACCAAAGCAAAGGTTGATCTCGGGAAACCAGAACCAGGTTAGGCCTAGGTGGTATAATTTAAGGAGCATCAGGAAGCCCCTGGCCCTTAGAATATCTCTAATGAGATCTGACAATTCATGATATGATTTTCTTTGTGTTAAGGATCACCCTTTCCAATGCTCTCTTTATTTTTATTAAAATTTTTTATGGCTAGCTATTGTTTTCATATCACTTTCATTTCCTAATAGTCCTTCACCTCTCCCCACCACAGAATCATTCCTTGTAATAGTAAAAAAAAAAAAAAAAAAAAGAGGAAAAAATCATTTCAGTAAAACAAATCATCAAGCAACTCCACATTCAACACTAACCAACATATCAACCAATGTTTTTCACTTCTACAAAGAAGAGGTGAGGGTGGAATTGGAGTGGGGGGAACCTGCATTCCCATATCTCTTCTTTGGTCATTAAATAATTACATAATGTTCAACTTTAAATTTTTTCTTTTTCTTTCCATCCATATTGTTGTAGTTAAGTATATAGTTTTCTTGGTTCTGCTTACTTTAGTTTGCATTTGTTTATGTAAATCTTCCCATTGTTCTGAAGAGAACATTTCTTACAGTGCAGTAAAATTCCATCACATTCATGTACTACGATTTATTTAGCCTTTGCCCATTAAATGTGCTTCAGCTTTTTACCACTTCTTTGTTGCTCCAGAGAGTTCAGTAGACCCTTTAAATGCCTTTAGGATGGGTAAGGCATTCCATCATTAATGGCTTATGCTGAATTAGGTGGATTTATCCTATGCTTGCACTCAGGAACCTGGTTCCAGCTCTGGTTCTAGCACTGGTTAGACATGTAGCTAGGGCAATTCACCACCCCACTATGGTCTTACATTTTTTTTTTTGTCAAATAGGGATAATCAGGGTCATAGATTTAGAGCTAGAAAAGGATCTTTTAGAACATGTAAAGGGCTACAGAAATATGAGATATTACTATTACTATTGCAAACATCCCTCTCCTCATACCTAGGTTTGCTCAACAGTATGTCCTTCACAGAAGGGCAACAAATGACTCCAAGAAGCTGTAGCATGCACAGTAGTCACACACCAGTAAAACTGTCTTGGCAGATGGGCTAAACCAGGGTGAGGGTAATTGACAGGCCTCAAAAGAGTTGGTGAGTTAGGGGTGTCTACCTCAAACCTGTGAAGACTTCCCTATAGGAATGGGTAAATGAGAACAATTTGTTCCAATATGGGCCTTGAAGGTAATGGAAGCAGGCATTGTGGAGCATTTAGAGTTTGGTTAGACATTGAAGAAACCAAGGTCATCCATTGCAAACTGGGCCATCACTAGTCTTCTTGACTTCTGTCCTGCCACTGGACCCCAGTGACTAGAAGAGAGAGTAAAGCCAGTGTGTAACTCTGCCTCACTTACATCCAATTTATGCATGAGTCAAAAGACATCATCTAATTTTATATTTTGTTTCGTTTATTTATTTATTTATTTTTTTTTTGGAGAGGGGAAGGCAGGGCGATTGGGGTTAAGTGACATGCTCAAGGTCACAGGGTTAGTAAGTGTTAGGTGTCTGAGGCCACATTTGAACTCAGGTCCTCCTGACTCTGGGGCCAGTGCTCGATTCACTGCACCACCTAGTCGCCCCTCAATTTTACGTTTTAACTATTTACTATTTTATTATTTTGCTCCTACTCAAAGTCCTGTGGTGATGAGCAAGTGACAAGGTAGCAGATGCAGATACACTGGAAGCTGTAGTCACAACCCTGCACATTGGCAGCTCAGACCATAAGGTTGTCTTCTCACTGAACTTAAACAATAGTGGGATTCATTAGCCCCCTGGGTATCTGAGCAGCTTTTTTTGAGGACTGCATTGCTCACTGCCTGGCATGAGGAAGGGGTTAGAAAAAGTGCCCTAAAAATTGTCTGCTTCACTTTACCTAACCCTGGCCTGCTTGCTGTGGCAGATAGGGATCTTATCTTGTTGTCAAAATACAAAAAAGTACAAAAACTTTTGCAGAGATCATTTCACACATAGAATATGCATGTACTTATGACCAATATGAAATAGAACTGAAAGATGAACAACTCTTGTTGTGAGAGAACTCAGCAGATAGCAACCCTGAGTACAACAAGGCTGGTAAATGAAGGCCAGCTTACTGAAGACAGAGCTGGACACGTGTTTTTTTGTAGTTGTAGTGGTGATGAGGAGTGCTCTGAAGCTCATGTAGGCTTCACAATCAAATCTAATCTAATCAACAAGCTTGTATACCTCCGAAAAGAAGTGAATGACAGGTTCATGACAATGGAATTGCTACTTGCAAGAAAGCACCATGCCACCATCATCAACGTGTATGCTCCCACCATGACGATCCCTGATGAGGTCAAAGGAAAAATTTTATGAAGGCCTGGAGACCCTCATCATTAGTGTGCTGAAAGAGGGCAAGCTTGTAATTCTAGGTGACTTTAGTGCTAGAGTAGTTACAGACTATCAGACATGGTAAGGAGTCCTTGGAAGAAACAGAGTTGGAGACAGCAATAGCAACTGTCACTTACTACTGAAGGCTTGTGCATCTCATAACTTTCTCATCACCAGCCTTGCCTTCCATTTACTTAAACAATAGAACTTCACAAATACACCCTCACAGCAAACACTGGCATTTAATAGACAAATATCATTGTAAGGAGAAGAGACAAGATGTGAAAGTGATGAAGGTAATGTGTGGCACTGAGTGCTGGACCAATCTTAGACTTATCCTCTCCAAGCTAAACCCTCACATTCAACAAAAGCAACTGCCTCAAGGCAAGACAACTACCAGAAGACTTAATGTCAACAGATGAGAGACTGCTTTGTGTGAGAACAGTTTGTTGCCAACTTGGGGGGGAAGTTGAGCCAACACACAGTTGGCAACAGTGGAGCAGAAAAGGAGTGGATAGTTTTCAGAGATTTGGTGTACAGCACTGCATTTACTCATCTGGGCCAGAACACTTACAAACATCAGAACTGGTTTGATGAAAATGATGGGGAAATTTAGAAGCTGCTAAATGATAAACAAGAACTCCAGAAAATTTACCAGCAGTGTTTAACTCCATCAAAAGTAAAGTGCAAGCAAAGCTTAGAGAGATGGCTTTTGGATAGATGACCATCTTCCAGGTGAAAGATCAGTCTTCTGGCAAGAATCTTGCTGGCAATGACTTGGAGAGAGGATCCTGCCCTCCCCTTCCTCCCCCATGATTGTCACAGGACAAGCTATTTCCTCTTCCTTTATAGAGATGAACTATGGAAACATCCTTGATCTCATGGCAGAGAACTTCCTTTTGCCATGTAACTGGAAGATTTCAGTTAGCTTATATAATGAGGAGTGGACCCCCTGCCTTGTAAATCTCTACTAGAATGGAATCAGTATCAGGAGCTTTGACATATGAAAGAAGCCTAATGTTATTTAAAACTTTTAAATTGAAAGTTTAGCTAGAAAGGGATTGACTTCAACCTGAGGTATTTAATCAGTGGCTTCAGCATTGATTGATGAGAGTCTGTTGAGAACACTATGGAAGGGTTCAACCTATCTCTCTAGGATCATGTCTTTATCACTCATCAGTGTGACTCAATCAGTGCTGATCAGTTGAGATGCACCAAGGTCTTTGACCCATGAATAGCTTTCAGGAATAAAAGTGCTTTAGTGTTATTATCAGGATAAAACTGAATTTCATCTACCTCCTTATTGTGTCAAGAATCCTGAATCTCTCTAAGGACTGAGGAACAGTCAATATTGTATTTGCTGCCCGACAACTCCTGGAGAAATGGCAGGAGCAGAACAAAGGTCTTTGATACTGTCAGTCATGAAGGTTTGTGGAAAATTATGTCAAAATTTGGTTGTCTGGAGAAGTTTGCTAGTAGTGTATATTAATTTCATGGTGGCACACTTGCCTGGGTTCTGGATAATAGATAATGCTCTTGTGCTTTCCCAATCACCAATGGAGTGAAACAAGGTTGCCTGCTTGCTCCCATGCTTTTTAATATGATGTTTTCAGCAGTGGTGTCAGATACTTTCAACTAAGACAAAAATGGCATCAAGGTCAGCTATCATACTGGTGGTAAATTATTTAACTTGAAAAGGCTACAAGTCAAGACCAAAGTGGAGAGAAAATTGGGGTGAGATTTTTTGTTTGCAAATGATTGTGCACTAAAATGCAGATTCTGAGGCTGAGATACAACCAAGTACACAGGTTGATTCTCTTGGACTTGTGCTAATTTTGGCCCAATAATTAACACCAAGAAAACACAGTTTCTCTACCAACCAGCACCACACCATCCATACATGGAAACTTTGGTTACAGCAAATGGAGAAATTTTGAATACAGTGGATAAGTTCATTTACCTTAGCAGTAAAGTTTCCAGAGATGTATATATAATGAAGTTGACACATGCATTGCTAAAGCTAGCTCAGTGTTGGAGGCTCTGAAGGAAAGTATGGGAGAGAAGAGGTATTAAGCTGCCTACCAAACTGAAGATCTACAGAGCCATTGTGCTGACCTCATTGTTGTATGCCTGTGAAACCTGGACAATATACTAGTACCTTGTCAGGAAAGTGAATTGCTTCCCTTTGAACTGTCTTAGGAAGATTCTGGAGATCACTTGGCAAGATAAGCTACCTCTCACTGAGGTCCTTTCTCAGGCTGAATTGCCATTATTATTGTTATCAGAGCAAGAAGGGCACTTAGAGACCGTGGAGTCCAACCCTCATCATTTTATAGAGGAAGAAACTGGTGCCCTTGGAGGGGATGTGATTTGTCTGTGTCTGGAGATCATGGGATTCTACTAGCACAAAGTAATTCAATAGAATTATTATTATTTTTTAAATGTTAGCGGCACAGTAGAGCACTTAATACCAGATAGTTAAGAGTGGTGGGTTTTAGTTTTAGTTCTGTGACTGTGTAACCTTTGACAAGGTTTGACACACCAAATATGTGTCTTTTCATCAGAAAATTAAAACACTAATATTAACAATGAATAATTAAATGCTATCACTAGTAATATTGAAATACTTATTGCCAAGGTCAAATGTGGAAATAGATGTAAAGACTTTTTTTGAGATAGTAATTTTATTTAATTGAAATAGAAATATAGCAGCAATTTACATATTGGAAGGGTTAAAAAATGTTATATTAAATTAATATTGTGGAAAAGGTAAGCTACCCTCCACAGCTAGTTATAACTATTGCAATACAATGCAAATAATTATGTATTGATGCACTAAATATGATTAATAACCCTTGGGTACCAAAGCAGAGGTGCTCTACAATTTTGTTTCTCAGAGCCTCTCTTAGGTACCACCTAGAATGTAGATCCTTCCTTTATCCCCTAATCTGAAAGCGTTCTCTCCCATCTCTTATTTCCCTGAGCTACTTTGTCCCTATCTTTCCCCAAACTATAGTTGTAGTCATAGCACTTAGTACAATGCCTGTCATAAAGTAAACACTTAGTAAAAATTCATCGATTATCTTGATGTGTGTCATAGTTCTGCTCTCCATGGGTAGAATGTTAAGTTCTCTGAAGGCAGCAGTCTATGCAAGTTTTAATTTTTGTATTTCAGTGCCACTCAGTGCTTTGCACCGTAGTAGGAGCTTAATAAAATATTTTCTGAATTAATGGAAAGGGGAAGATTTGATGGTGTATAGAGAAAAGGTAATTAATACTGGACTTTGTTTTTTGACTTATTTTTTTAGGTGGACCTTACATCAAAGTCTCTATGCAGCAACTTTTAACTAAGAAGTCTAAAATACATAGAAGTTACCGATTGAAGGTGAGTTTTCCTTCCCATTGGCTGAATTTATATTGTAGAGAAGAAGAGTCAGAGTTAACTTCTCTGGGCTTCAGTTTCTCTTTCTATAGAGTGGGGAAAACAATAGTTATGTTGTGAGACTAAAATGAGAAAGTACTTTTCAAAGTAGGGGAACACTTCCCCTACTTAAAATGAACCATTCCCCTACCATAAAAATGAACCTTTGGATAAAACACATACTGACTGACCACCTGTGAGGGTTATTATAGCGAGAATTGCTGTTTTCTGTGGGAGGCTGCACTTAGATGGGCTCTAAGGACCCTGTGAGGGTGAGGGATAGATAGGATATAACTTATTCCACTGGCCACGGATCAGGATGCCTTAGTTCTGGTTTGACTCTTCCTCCACTGCCTATTTTCTTCCCTAGGCAATTCACACCGACTGGTGTCAGCAGATCAAGTTCATCCCCCAGCTGAATCTGGTGGCCTCTTGCTCAGCCATTGACAATACAGCCATGGTCCTGACAATTGTGCCAACTAGAACAGATAATCTGAAGTAAGCTCAAACTTTTTCTCCTTTAATAGTTCCACAAACATCTGCTCATAAACTCTTGTTATTTCTATAGGACACTGTTCTGGGCTCTGGGATACTAAGATATCCTTACCCTCAAGGAATTTACAATCTATTGGAGGTTGAATGGCATGGGATAGGACATATAACATAAGTAAAATATATATATATATATATGTACATATATAGGACATATAAGTAAGTTTGATATAAGGTAGGAAGGGAAGGGAGTAAAAGAAAGAGCTGGACAAAGGCCTCTAGGAAAATTTAAGATTATTTTCACTCAGGAGGATAAGGGAAGACTTTATGGAAGAGGTATCACCTGAACCGAGTCTCAAAAGAAAAGGATTCTCATGGGTGAAATAAGGAGGGAATTTTGGGGATGGCCTCCATGAATACAGAGACAGAAAAGAAAAGAGTGAGGTTGATGAGCAGGTAGTAACTCATTTTGCTGGAATATTGGGTGAATTAAATATCATAATATGATGCAAGGCTGGAATGGTCAGATTTTTGTTGTTGCTGTGTTGATTTTCAGTTATGTCCATTTTACAGATGAGGAAACTGAGGCAAACAGAGTTAGGTGACTTGCCCAGAGTCACCCATCTAGTAAGTGTCTGAGGTCAGATTTGAAATCAGGAAGATGTTTTCCAGATTCCAAGCCTAGTGCTGTATCCACAGCACCACTCCCCAATGTCAGATTATGGAAAGATTTAAATGCCAGCAGGCTAAGGAAATCACATTTATCTCTGCTTCTCTCTAGAGTAAGGATTCTTAACCTTTTTTTGTGTCATGGACCCCTACTCAGAAGAATGTTTTTAAATAAACATAAAATAAAACATAAAGAATTGCAGAGGGATCCACTTATAGTGAAACACAGTGATCAAAATATTAAAAAGCATGTTTATGAATCACAGGTTAAGAAACCTTCCTCTAGGCCCTTGACTTAGTGACAGTCTTGAGAGTTTGTGGTCCTCTTCATGTTCTTCCTTCTTCTCTGTTCTCTTGTGAATCTTGGGGGGTGAGGTGATGTTATGGAAATGAATGTTGTGGAAGGGGAGAGATGGTGTTGGTATGTGGGAGGGGTTCTCTCCTAAGGCTTACACCCTTAGTAGGAGCAGAGAATGTATGCCCACCCAATCCAAAGAACCATATCTACTGACTTGCCAGTAATTCCAAGGAGACTGGGCATAGGTAACCTGTAGACAAAGCCAGAAGCAGGGGAACTGAGGATGGCCAGCTGATTGAGGAGATTCAAAGGGAATGATTTGTGAGATTGGCTCTCCTATTTGTTTTTTATAAGTGATACTTCCTTGGATAAGGAAGTTGCCCTCCTTGCCATCCTGGAATTAGGGTAACCAAGACATGATTCTATGAAATCCTTTAGGTTTGGGACCTTTCATCAAAGGGAAAACTTGTGGATGACACGAAGCTATGGCCAGTCATCAAGTTTGCATTAAGGAATAGTAACTCATATATGTAGGAGATGTTGAAAAATCATCTCATGTCTGTTCCTCATTTGAACTTCACAGTGCCCCTGGAGGTAGGCCTTATCATCCCCATTTTGCACATAGTTACTGAGATTCAGAGAGACCAATCAACTTTCCCAAGATCACACAGCTGGTTAGTGTTTGAACTGGGATAGGAACCCAGGTCCAGTGTTCTTTCTACTATACTAGACTGCTCCTATAAAAAGGGAATATGTACTATCTGTTTTATGGGATTGTTGCAAAAACCTTATTCACCTGTAAGGCATCATACAAAGTGAGCTATTGCCATTTAAAAATTATTTTTCGTTTCTTGATTGTGATTTTTATCCACTTGACAGTCATTATTATAGTCAGTGGCATTGATATCTCCAAAGCTCTCTTCCTATTTCTAGACTGATAGAAATATTGATACATATGTGACCTCAAAGTTGAAATGAATTTAGAAAATTTGTTGGTGACTTCTTTTTTACATCAGGGCCATAATTAGTTATTGGTGCATTATAAAGTACGAGCCAGTAGGTGGTGGTGTTAAGCTTTAAATGGCCTGCAGTGAGCTGTGGCAAGGTGACTAAAAAGTGTTGGAATGCCATGGCCACATGCTGTGGGGCTGACTCAAAAACCCTGGTTCTGCCCTCGAGGCCTGCTGGTAGTTTGCT
This sequence comes from Gymnobelideus leadbeateri, assembly GCA_011680675.1. Lineage (NCBI taxonomy): Eukaryota > Metazoa > Chordata > Mammalia > Diprotodontia > Petauridae > Gymnobelideus > Gymnobelideus leadbeateri. The sequence goes on from WOXC01009653.1 coordinate 289,201, forward strand.
TTCCAAAGGGCATAGAGTGAAATAGGGCTAGAGATGTAAGATCAACAAATATTTAGTAAAATTAATAATTATAATAGGTATATATTATACTGGTCTTATTAAATATGTGATTTCACTGGTAAAGGGAACCCCCAATAAGGAGACTTCTTCAGTTCAGTTGAGCTTTTGCTCTGTAGCTTATGGACTCTTAGTCTTTCTGAGTTGGGGGGGGGCGTGTAGCAGAGGTAGGACCTAGGTCCTCTAGACTTTGAGGTCAGCTCTCTGCCTGCTCTGTGCCACTGCTCTCAAGTACTATTTCCTTTTTGCAGAAAGACACTTCAGAGAGATGAAGTGACAATGTAGCTGAGGATTAAATCCAGTCTTCTAATTCCAAGGCTTGAAGCTCTTTCTGTTATAGCGTGAAGCTTCTCTGTCACACGCCTCGTAGGTGTGGTCCTTTCTTTTGCTAAAGGGGTTTCTGTCCTCAATGACCTTAATTTAGTAAGGGGTAATAAGACACAAGCACAGCTGTAATATGAATTAGGATATCATAAGAGTAGATAAAAGAGCTACAAAATTTAGATGAGGGAGAAATCTTTTCTGGTTGGGAGTCGTCATGGGGACATATATTCAGAGTTGTAAGGAACCTTAAACATCATCTAGTATAACCCCTTTATTTTATAAATGAGGAAACTGAGACCCAGGGAGGTTAAATGACAGATGCCATTCAGTAATAAATAAATAATGATAAGCATTTATTGACTGAATATTAATTTATTTTATTTAATCAATTAAATAATAAAGATCCTTAAGTACCTACTGTATACATAGGTGGGGGTGCGAAGATAGTTCTGATGACACCCTGCTCTCAAGAAGTTTATAGTCTAATGGGCAGAAGAATACATACATGGGCACTATGATAGAAGGGGAAATGGGATACATGTAAAGGGAGAGGTCCTGGCAGACTTGTGAGAGATGTGAGCAGGAAGAGATGTGCCATACCCTTCCTGACTTGGGTTAGGGCACAGGTCAAGGAAGGCTTCATGGGTTAGGTGGCCTCATTTGAGTTGGACCTTGGAGAAAGAGAGGGACTTCAAGAGAACAAGACTGATAGTGGTAGTAGTACTTGGGCGGTGGTTATACATTCCAGGGATAGAGGAACCAATGAGACTGATGACATCACTGAGGGAAAGAATGTTGAGCAGAGGAGCTGAGGACCTAACAAAGACACTGAGCCAGGGCAACCCTGGAGGCAGGAGGGTCGCAGTATCTGAGGAAACAAGGGAGAAAAGTTTTCATGAAAAAGGGTTTGTTTTCAGTGGGAAAGGCTGCACAGGCCAAGGGTAAGGACTGAAGAAAGGCCTCTCCATCCTTGGCAGTGAGGGGAATTATCTGTGGCCTGGGAATATAGTTTCAGATGAGCAGAAGTTACTGCAACTCTCCTAAAGGAGTTAAGGGAAGAGAGGATGACAGAGGTGGAAGCCACAGCGATCAATAGCCCACCTTTGGAGTCTGACAGTGGAAATGAGAGGAGAAATAGACTAGAAGCTAGGCTAGCAGAATCGAGTGAGTATTTCTGGGACTTTATAAAGGAGTTAAGAACCTGTTCATATTAGATAACAAAATCAATGAGAGGTGAGAAAGAGTGATGATATTGATGAGAGAGAAGATAATTTTAAAAGTCTTTTATTATTGTTTACTTGAAAAATATTACAAACATTCTAATTTCTATACACAAGAAGAGAAAAAAGATTCTTATATGGAACTCTATTATACACAGTTTAGGTTGTGGGGGTTTTGTTTGTTTGTTTTGCTTTTTGGAGAGGGAAGGCAGGGCAACTGGGGTTAAGTGACTTGCCCAAGGTCACACGGCTTATTTTGTGTTAAAGTGTTTGAGGCCATACTGAACTCGGGTCCTCCTGACTCCAGGCCTGGTGCTCTACTCACTGGGCCACCTAGCTGCCCTGTGGTGTTTTTTTTTTTTTTTTTAAGCCTGATTCTTCCTAACTTATTGAGGTTGGAAATGTATGCACTCATGGGCCTGATCACCCTGCAGATTGTCACAGGAGCTTTGACCTTCCTTTTTCCAATCTGGGCCTCTTTAGTAAGCTTTGTTCCGCCTCCCAAGACTGATGCCAGATTTAATGTGGACACATGATTGGCTTAGCCTACTGCAGCTCAGAACTCCTGAGCTTTAGTGATTCACCAGCCTTGGCCTCCTAGTACAGGCATGTGGAATAACATCCCCAGGGAGTTTGGTTTTTTCCCCCAAAGTATATATTAAATTTAATACAATATTTTCAAAGCTGTCCTGTCTACTTGTGCCATTTTCTGTACTTTCTTTTGCATTTTTTCTGAATAATTTTAAAACTGTTTCATTGATGTTTTCTTCTTTCTTTTGAGAGAGGAGACAATTGAAAAGCAAAATTGCCTAAACAGTTGGAAGGAGATGAGACAGAGGACTTACAGGCAGAGGGACTAGACTTAGAAAAGATGTATACCTTTTCCTCTACTATATAGCAGAGGAGAAGAAATGTAGGCATAGAAACAGGCATTTTGAGGTGATAAGGGAAATTTCAGTATTCATTAGGGCAGGAATCATGGACTTTTTAACTGGTGGGACTTGATGGGAAGGAAGGATTCTAGAAGGTAGAGAAGGGAAAAGGGAAAGTCCAGGGGTGTGTGTGGGGAGATATGTAGTGAACAAAAATGTGAAGGCAGGAGAAATCAGGATGAGATCAGAGATTGCTGAGTGTCTCAGTTTAGCTGAAACATGTAGTATGTGTAATCTGTGAGAGTATGGGAAATAAAGCTAGACAGGTAAGAGGGCAGCTTTGAATGCCAGGGTAAAAGATTTTTCTATATCCAGCAAATATTCATTGAGTTCCTACTGTATTCAAGGTCCTATGCTATTTTCTCTTCCCAGCCCCCTCCATGAAATACCATCTCTTCCATGAAGTGTCCTCTGTTCCTCCTAATTAGAAATTAAATTTGCTTCTTTTTCCTTGATCTCATATGACACATTGTACCTCAATATATTCTGCAATATAGTTATCATGAAGTAGTGCAATTTTTGTGTGTGTATAACATCTCCTTTCTTCAGCTAGAATGCAAGCTCTGTGAGGGCAGACACCATGTCTTGTCTTTTTTTTTAATCTTCCTCAGCAATAATAGTAATAATATTTTTGATTTCTGGCCTCTGTGCTTATATCTATAGTCTTTCTTTCTTTTATGTTTCAGAACCTCCATAATGACTCTGAGGAAGGGAGTTCTGTGTTTCGATTACTGTCCAGACAGGAACTTCCTTGGTGAGTTTCCCTGGTATTTCTTCTTTGTTAACTGTCCACAGTGAGGTACCAGTCACTAGTTGTGAACAGTACTGTTGAGGTCAGCACTGGTGCCTCCATAGAGAACAAAGTATTTGGTGGAAGGGAATCATTGGAATCAAAATTTCCCTTGAAAGCAAGATTTGGGAGCAAAAAGCCAAAATATCCTCTGTCTTTCATACAATTTTTAGATCAATTTTTTTTTTGCTTTTTTGAGGGGGAAGAAGAGGGCAATTGGGGTTAAGTGACTTGCCCAAGGTCACACGGCTAGTAAGTGTTAAATGTCTGAGGGTGGATTTGAACTCAGGTCCTCCTGACTCCAGGGCTGGTGCTCTACTCACTGCTTCACCTAGCCACCCCACTAGATCAATTCTTATTCCTTCTTTCTGAGAGGCTTATATAGTTGGGCAGAGGTGCAAGCCCTCAACATAGGCCCCCAAACACAAATAAGGAGTTCAATTAAACATTTTAAAATCAGATCTCCTTCTGGGTGCAGAACCCTGTATTCAATGCTGGAGAAGACAAAGAATTTAGACAAGGCAAGTTCCCTGCCTTTATGGAATTCATATTCTAGTAGGGGGACAAACACTGATGTTTATAAATGCACGATATCACATGAATGAATTAGAGGGAGGTATAAAACAATATAACTTTAAGTCTGAAGGGGGAAAAAGTTCATTCTCTTCCAGGGAGGGACGGGGATCAGGAAAGGCTTCATGGAGGAAAAGGTACTTGTTCTTTAAAGAATTGTTAGGGATTAAATTTGAAAAAAATTATAAATAACCATCAACAAAAAGAATCAATAAAAACACATAAAATAAAGGGGCTAGCATCTTGCAAACTCCCTGCCCTACCACATACCTTAGCATTTAATAAGTTAGGGCCAAATGATATGTGTGTGTACATATCTATAGATAGATACATACATACACATGTATATGTATAAAACAACGACCAAGCTAAGAACATACTTTTGTTCTATCTGTGTTTACAGATTTATTTGGAGTTCTGCTCCCTCTAGCCTGCCTTCTCTCACTCTTCTCATTCTTCACTTCTTTCTTCTTTTTTGGGGGGTAGGTATATTTTACAATCAATGTATATATAGTTTTGGTTCTGCTGATTGAACTTTTTATCACTTCTTAAGTTAGGGTCCATAAACTTGTCTCATATATTGCAAACATTTTCCTGAATCTGTTTCTTTAATTTTAGAGAAAATGCTTTTTGTTGTGTAAAATGATTTTATTTCTATATAATAAAATCAATTGACATTGTTTCCAGTCATTACTTTTTGATTTATAATGTCTTTCATTTCTGTAGCTAAGCCATGTTGTTATTTCCTCCTTTAAATTAACAAATTCAAATTCCTTCCTTCCTTCCTTCCTTCCTTCCTTCCTTCCTTCCTTCCTTCCTTCCTTCCTTCTTTCTCTGACTGAGGAATGAGGTGTTACCTCCTTTAGAGAAGAAGGGTTCTTATTTCAGGATCTGATACATGTTTAGGCTGATTTTTTTTTCAAGGTAGTCGGGGTTAAGTGACTTGCCTAGGCTCATACAGCTAGTAAGTAACAAGTGTCTGAGGTTGGGTTTCAACTCAGGTGCTCCTGACTCCAGGGCTGGTTCTTTATTCACTGTGCCACCTAGCTGTATGTGATCCCTTATTCATTCATTCATTCATTCATTCATTCAATTATTTATTAAATCACAGTGACAGGTGGTTATGATCCGATCATTCTCCTGTGGAATCCCCTCTTCATAAAGAAGCCCATGTGGCGGATGAAGGGGCATCAGTCTTCAGTCACTCATGTTATTGTGAATGGAAAGAGCAGCTGCATCATCAGCATCTCCAAAGACAAAGTACTGTCTCCCACAATGACAGCCTCTGTCCATGTCTCTCTCTTCTGTTCCCTAGGGAAGACCCCTTAGAGACCATCTAGAGTCCATCCTTGTCATTTTATTTTATTTTATTTTTTTGGAGGGGGGGAAGGCAGGGCAAATGGGGTTAAGTGACTTGCCCAAGGTCACACAGCTAGTAAATGTTAGGTGCCTGAGGCTGTATTTGGACTCAGGTCCTCCTGACTCCAGGGCTGGTGCTCTATTCACTGCATCACCTAACCGCCCCCATCACCTAACCGCCCCCGTCCTTGTCATTTTAGAGGCAGAAACTGTGGCCTTAAGAAAGTAGCTGGTTCAAGGTTATACACTGAATTAAGAGCAGGGCCTGCTTTAGGTGAAGTTGGCATTTGATCCCTCCCATCCTCAGTTCTGCTTTGGCGTCTTCTCTCATGGTATATCCAGGCTTTCCCTGCTTCTAGCAAACTGTTCAGAGCCCCCAGCTTGGAGGTCCATCTGTATAATATAGGATCATCAAGTTTAGAGCTAAAGAAACCTGAGAGATCCTGGAACATACCCCTATCCTTTTTTTAGAGAAAGAATAATAAGTCCCTGGAAGAGGCATTGTGGTAGAGGAGGAAGATAGCTGGTCCCAGAGTTAGGAAGACCTGGGTTTGAGTCTTGCCTGTGCCACATATGGGCTCTGCAACCTTAGAGAAATCATTTCACCTCCTGTTGCCCCAGGCAGCTGGGGAGGGGACCCCTTGCCAGCTACATCAACAAAATCACATTTGATGATAAACCAAAAAGTAAACTAGAATAAAGCCTTCAAAGTCACACAGACCTTGTGGTCCACCTGGGATTTGAATGCAGACTTCTTATACAGGGTGCCAACCACTCCAGCTATTATTTTAGGATTGACTATGCCTCACCTTGTCCCAGATTCATGCCTGCTTTGCTTTCTGTCCATATGACTAATGAATTGTAGGTTAGTGTGAACCTGGTGTCCTGATGGGTTAATGCTATCTCAGTTACTATATTTATATTTTTACTGGTTCCTTACTTAATCTTGAAGAAGCATCATGGTACAATGGAAATAGCATTAGATTGGGTGTCAAAGACATCCTGGCAGGCTAGTGAAGATGGCTCCTTTGGGAAAGAGAGGACTTTTAGGGCCCCCTTAAATCCTGCCCTAAAACAGGTCAGCCCTGCCTTATGGCAGAGCTCTCCATCTCAACAGGTCCTAGCCATAGACTGTTAGGTCTGTCTAAGGGATTTCAGCGATCAGATATTCAACGTCTTCATATAGCAGAGGAGAAAACGAAGGCCCAGAGAAGGGAAGGTACTTATCCAAAGCCACACAGGACATTATCAGGAGTCCTGGCTTCCAGTCTTGCCACCATATTGTACTGTCATCCCGATGGGGTGAGGACATGGCTATAGCAGTTTTGGGCTTGAGGGCTAGATCTCACCCTTACCATTTTTACCATCACTAGTCTAAGACCCGTGTTTGGGTTAACATTGAAGATGGAACCTGACACAAAATAAAACAACATTAGATTTGGAATTGGGGGACTTGAGTTCAAATTTCAGTCCTGCCACTTCACAGCTATATGACTTTAGCTAAATCATTCCATCTTTCTGGGCCTCCATTTCCTCTTCTGCAAAATGAAGGGTATTTAATTAAATGATTTCTACGATTCCTTTTAGCTCTATATTTCCTGAGTTTCTCTGAGCCTCATTTCCTTACCTGAAAAATAGGGATAAATAATACTTGTCAACCTACCTTTCAAAACTTCAACAAAACAATCTGTGCCCTTATCCTAATTTCTCCATGTTTCTCCCCCTCAGAACATCCGTCTATGGGATACACACAACTTTCTGTGTTTCCAGTCCTTTTCAGGGAAATTTTTTGCCCTGGGGAATCATCCTATCACTAGCGTTTACTTCCATAAGGCCAATGACACCTTTATTTGTGGTACCTATTCGGTGAGTGACAACCTTTGGAGTGGTGGTAGGGATTGTTTAGATTTAATCAATGGGCATTATATTTGGGAGACAAAGGGTGGTTTTTTTGGGTATTGCTTCCCAACTGGTAGATCCCTGGTTCCTTAATAAGCTAATAGGAGAATTGTAGTCTAGTATCATGAGATTTAGAACTGGAAGAGATGTTAGGGATCACTTCATCTGCTCCCTATCCTCCTCCCCCCTTCTAGATATAGAAACAAGCTCATAAGAGGTTAAAGCACTTGCCTAAGGTCACGCAGGGCAGAGCCAGGACTCCAAATTACAGCTGTCTTTGCATCTTCAATGTTGCCTTCCCAAGGGACTGAACAGATAGCAATCCCAAGTTCAGGTTGGAGAATTTAAATCATAGGGTTTGACTTGGCAAAAGCATTAGGACAAGATTCAGGAAAGAGGATACGGATCTAGTTTAGATAACGGGTACTGATCAGGAGCAGCTCAGTTCTGGCAGACGCTTAAGAAGGGCCTGTTGTGTGCAGAGCACTTGCATTAGAGAGACTTGAAGTTCAGATACGACACTGTTCCCCCGCCTTCCTGAAGTTTATAATCTAGTATGGGATTAAGGCATTTATACGGATAATTATAGCACAAAATATCACATGATAAAGACACGAGAGGTACAAGAAAGGTCCAAGTGAGATCTGAAGATAGAAATGGAATTTTCCATTGGGATTGGCAGGGTAAGCTTCCTGAGGGGCATAGCACCTAGGTCTCATAGACTAGGCAAGTGAAGGGGACCAACTGAGGTCTCTGGGTTCTGTTTCTCTCTCAACCATTGACCAGGTCCACACTCATAGGCCTCCCTAGGTTCCCTCAGTCTCACCATCGGGCTACTTTCTGTATACAATGATGTCATCCTAGTTCTAGGCAGCAATCTGAAATAAAAAATTCAGTACAGCAACAAAACAGTTCTTGGGTACCAACTGTGTATAAAATAATTTATTGGCCACTCTGGAGGATACAAAACATGGTCCCTGATTGCAAGAAGCTCAAGGTTTAGCTAGAGAGATAATTGAGAAGTTAAATCAGCCAAGGTGCCATGTGGGGGTAGTATCATATGAATGATATAGATAGTGATTGAAAGCCCAGGAAAAGGAGAAAGAGTTCCCCATTTATAGTGAAGGCTTCATCTCTCTGGACTACTCTGTAAAATGGGGATAATAACCTGCCTTATTTCATAGGATTGTTGTAAATATTGGATAAGGATAATGTGTTTTGTAAACCACAAATATACACATACATACACATACATAATATATAATAAAATATATATGTATATATATGCACATATATATACATATATATATATATATATATATTTTTAAAGCAATTGGGGTTAAGTAACTTGCTCAAGGTTACATGGCCAGTCATTATTTGTGTGTGGGTGCTCATTTTCTGAGGCTGGATTCTATCTTGGGTCATCCCAACTCTGAGGCCAGCGCTCTTACTCACTGTGCCACCTAGCCACCCCTATATAATAAAATATTAAAATAATTTGTATAGAAATAAAATATACCAAAATATATCATACAATATATAATATATTCTATAGAAACACATAACATAAAACAGATATATAACAAATATATCACATTATAAATATAACATATAAAACCAATTTCTATATAAATAATATATACATTTATTGACAAATAGTTCAGCTTATATATTTATATATGAACATCTGATTATATACATGTATACATATGTGTGTGTATATGTGTATACACACTCTAGTTGCCATTATTGCTAGTCTTATTAAATTGACTTGTGTGAGTGTCTAGTAAAGTAGTGGAGAAACATACTTTATGAACTACAAAGTGTTTAGAGACGTGGAAAATGATATTTTTAGTAACAGAAAGGTGCAAGCTGTTTGCTCAGTCAATCAACAAGCATTTATTGGGCACACCATGCTACGTGCTAGGAATACAAATGCACTGAATAATCCTTACTTATCAGGAGCTTGCATGTTAATGGGGAAAAACAAGTATTCCATATATAAGTATATGCAGAATAAATATCAAAAGAACAAAGCCACAGTGGTTGGATGCAAGGCACTTTGGGAGGGATGGCCCTAGTGGTTGGGGGAGGGGGCTCAGGAAAGGCTTCATGCAGAAGATGGCATTTGAGCATCTTGAAGAAAGAGAGGGATTCTTTGAGGAAGAGCTGAGGTGGAATTGCATTCCAGGAATGGGAGACACCCAGAACAAAGGTACAGAGATAGGGTAGAGGGGATTGTATAGATTGATAACTGGATTTTGGAAATGTGATAGTTTGGGAGAACTAAGTCTGAGTGCTAGAGAACTATTGAGCCTTGGCGACTGGAGATTGCAGCAGCAGTAGCAGCTACAACAACAATAGTTATGATACTACAACACTGCCTCCTATTTCTATAATGCATGGTGATGCACCAGAGTACTTCCTTCATAACATCGCACAAGACAGGTTATTATCTCCATTTTATATTTTACATCTCAGTTATCTTTATAGATGAGGAAGGCATAGAGAGATGCAGGCAGAGAGAGGCTAAATAACTTATCCATGGTAAAATAGTTCATAAAATCATCAGTTATTAGAGTTGGAAGGGAGGGACCTTAGAAACAATTTAGTCAAACTTCCTCACTTTACACATTAGGAAACTGAGGCCTAGAGAGATAAAATGAATTTCCTCTGGTTACAGGCAGTTAAGGAATTAGCCAAGATTAGATTCGCAGGCCTTGTGACTTCAAATCCAGTGTTCTTTCTAATATCCTCTCTTAGTAAGTGATCAAATTAGTGCCTCTCTCTGGCTCCAAATCCAGACCACTTCCCACCCTATTAGGTCTCAAGAAAGTGCATTAGATCTTGCTTCCATGTTCCCTAGAAAGCAGTGAACAGTTCATCCTGAGATAAGATAATGGACACTCATTAAATACTGATTATTTGGTGGGTTTTAGTAGTTCTTGTCCTTGTTCTGGCTTCTCAGAGTATACATTTTATATATCTCTGGTTAATTCTTATCCTACTTATACATGTTGTTTTCCCTGATAGAATGTGAGCTCTTGGAAGGGAAAGGCTGTCTTATTTTTGTTGTATTATTAACAACTAGTGCAATGATTGGCATATAACAGGCACCTAATAAATGCTTTTGTTAATTGGTGGCCCCCATAGAAGACAAGACCGTCCTGATTTTTAATTTGTCTCATCTTTCCTCATGCACAGATTGGGATTCTTAGGGGCTATTTGGAGGCCCAGGTAGGGAGCAGGAAAATAGAGGAAGACTCTACTACCCATCATACAACCGTGTTTGGGGTCCTTTATAGCAAGACTTTCAGACAGGTAAGGACAGCCGCTAAATCTGCAGAATCATGACAGAACCAAGGGAAGAAAACAGTCTCCTGACAGCATGGATCACATACTTACCTGGAAACTGGCTCCCTAGTCCCAGGAATTGCTGTGTGTGTTAAGTCATCTGGTATATAGCCATGGGTCTCTTTCTGCAGTAGTTATGAATAGCGGAAATACCAATTGTCTGCTCTCCCTCTCTCATAGTAGGAATCACAGAATCATAGATTCAGAGCTTGAAGAGACTATAGAGATAATTTTCTCCAACCATCTCATTTTTACAGATGAGGAAACTGAGACCTAGGGAGGTTAAGAGACTTGATCAAGGTCACAAGATAGCTTCTGAGATGGGATTTGAATCATGCTGCCTCCTAGAATCCAGACGAGTTCTGCTTAGCGCTCTTCAATCAGAAACTTAGCTTGCATGCCAAGTACTGTGATTGATTCATTCATTTGGCAAATGTTTGTAACATGCCTGTTGTTCTAGGTTTGAGGGGTTAATTTTAGGTAAGGCATGGTTCTTATGGTCATGGAGATCACAGTTCACTAGAAGGATAAATCTCAAACAGATAATTGTAATATATAAGATTAAATTACAAGTAGATTAAAGAAATGTAAACATGCTATATGATAACACTGTGGTAGGTATGTGGCAGTCCTGGGAGGAAGGTTGTTGCCTACCAGGAGAATCAGGAAAGGCTTCATGGGAGAGTTGGCATTTGAGTTGGAAGGCCAGCAGGTGAAGTGGAGTTGGAGTAAGAGGACCTGGATTTGAATCCTACTTCTGCTATTTACTACCTGGATGACCTGGGTCATAGGATCCTAGGTTCAGAGCTGGGTGTGACCTTAGAGGTTATCAAAAGTCAGTTTACCTCTTTTTGCCTTAATTTTCGCATTTGTAAAATGGATTACATGACATCTAAAGCTCCTTTCATCTCTAAATTCATGAACCTGTGAGCTGAGTTTTAAAGGTTGGATAGGAATTCAACCTTGAAGATGGGGTGAGGCAGGGAAGAGAATTGTAGTCTTAGGGAGTATTAAGACCAAAACCAAGGAGGAAAGTGTGTATGATCCAATAATGTGATCAGAGAGTATGCCAGTGGGTAGGTGTGTATATAGAGTGTATGGAAGTTAATAATCTAAGATGAGTCTGGAAAGGTACGGTGGTGCCATATTGTGGAAGATTTTGAAAACTGGACAAAGGAGGGGTGGCTAGGTGGCACAGTGAGTAGAGCAGCGGCCCTGGAGTCAGGGGGACCTGAGTTCAGATTTGGCCTCAGACACTTGACACTTACTAGCCATGTGATGATGGGCAAGTCACTTAACCCCAATTGCCCTGTTCTCTCCCCTCCCCAAAAGAACTGGACAAAGGAGTTTGGATTTAGGAAATAAGGGGACACTTAGGTCAGAATTAATCTTCTGAGAGAGTGATATGAAGGTTAGATTGGACTAAGAAGAATGTTTGGGGAAGAATGATAATTAGGAGGCTGTGGCAGTAGTCCAAATGATAGGCAATGGTGGCCTGAGAAATAGCAGAGGAGGGGACTCATGCAACTGATGCTGCAGAGGATGGATTAAGAGAACTTGGTGACTGATTGGAATTGAGAGGTGAAGGAAAGGAAGGAATAATCATCACTTCCAGGTTGGGTATATGGAGGAATGGCTGTGCCCCAGACAACAAAGTGATAAGATGGTCTTAGGCCTGTTGTGGTGGGCACATATCTTCTTAGCATCCCTGAAAGGCTCAGTGTAGTAGAGATGCTTCTCAGTGAGGTCACTGAAGCTTGGCCCTAATGGGAAGGAGCTGGGGAGGGGGGAATGGAGTGGTTAGAGCATTGGACTGGAGGCTCAGGGGGGAATGGAGTGGTTAGAGCATTGGACTGGAGGCTCAGTTTGCCCCCATCAGTAGGATGGATTTGTACTTTGAGTTGTTTTTTCAGAAGTGTGGGATAGGCTACACTGAGCCATCTAGAGTCTCTCATAGAGCAGTTATAGAACATCATCAGTGGGAGAGTGTTTGAAACAGAAATTAAGAGCTGGAAGGGACCATAGGAGTTTCTCCAGTCCAATATACATTTTTAAAAAATGATGTATATTTTAAAATTAACAAATCTATTTTCTCTTCTCACCTCTCCCTCCTACACTTTCCCCCCCAATTGGGAAAAAAAGGAAAAACAAGAATCTTTTAACAAATATTCATAGTCAAGCAAAGCATATTTCTATATTGGCCATGTCCAAAAAATATATGACTCATTCTGAACCCTGAGTCCATCACCAGGAGGTAGGTAGTATGCTTCATTAGTTCTCCAGAATCTTGGTCATTACATCGATCAGAGTTCTGAAATCCTTCAAAATTGTTTGTCCTCACAGTGTTGTTGCTATAAATTGTTCTCCTGGTTCTACTTACTTCACACTGTATCAGTTCATATACACCTTCCCAGGTTCTCTGAAACTGTCCCTTTCCTCACTTCTTATAATATATTCCATCATATTTATCAACATGCTCATTTTAAAGATAAAGAAATGGAGGCCTTGAGAGGGCCCTGTGACTAACTCAGTGTCACACCGTGAGTAGTTAGAGGAACCCTGCTGATCTGGTGTGTGTTATGTTATACCTGTTATCTCTTGTGGGGAACCTTCCATGTCCCAGGCTTATTAGCTGGGGATAGGGTGTTCTGTAGTTAGAGCTATTCCAGGTGAGAACCTGATGATCCACCCAGCATAGCATTAGCCACAGAACCATGTCTTAATTTCAAGCACAGCTCATTGGGAGGCCTGCTTCTAGTCTAATATTATAAATCTGCCCTTGTCCCATCTAGTGGAGTCTAACCCTGCCATGCTGGCAAGGAAGGCCCCTCAGCTTCCCAGATCTGTTCTCAGTAGGTGGTGAGCGGCAGCCTGAACGGCGTGGTGAGTGTGTGGAAGTTGGTGACAGGAAAGAAGGTGAAGGAGTTTGCAGTAACAGAGTCCAAGGATGTGGAGCTCACAGCGATGGTCCTGGATGAGCTGGAGCAGTGCCTCATCACCGGCATGAGAAATGGGACAGTTAAAATGTGGAATTATAACATCGGTGTCTGCCTGTTACACTTTCCCAATCCAGACCAAGTGGAGGTCAGTGTCCTCAAAAGGCTGAAAGTCTGGGAAGAATTCAGGTTGTAGGCGAGGATCTTTTCTTTATTCCTTAATCTAAGTTATCATGCATGTAGGGAATTCCCAGTATATAACCTCTATCCACTGATACAGATCAACAATTCACCCTAACTCACAATTTGGAGAGTTGCCTGGGGCACTTGTCCAGGATCGCACTGCCAGTATCTCTTAGAGGCAGGACTTGAACCCAGGTCTGCTTGACTCTGAGTTGTTGTTTAGTCTGTCCGACTCTCCATGACCCCATTTGGGGTTTTCTTGGCAGAGGTATTGCAGTGGTTTGTCATTTCCTTCTCTGGCTCATTTTGCATTTGAGCAAACTAAAGCAAATAGGATTAACTGACTTGCCCAGGGTCACACAGCTAGTAGGTGTCTGAGGCCAGATCTGAACTCTTTCTGACTTCAGGCCTGATGCTTTATCCAATGTGCTGCCTAACTGCTCCCCTATCCCCCACACCACACTACTACTCTTATGGGCAGGGTCAATGGGATAAGAAGTTCTACTTTTCCTCCCTTCCATAGGTTTTAGGAACATCAAATGAGATAAAGTGAATAATCATTTAGAGAAGGATGATTTAAGATACCAGAGTAAGATGCATTGATGGAGTGGAATATGTATATATATTATATTATATATTATAAATATAAATATATTATTATGCTATGATATTATAAATGTATTTATAATATATTATACATAAATATATATATTTCCTCCCAAGTATCTCCAAAAGGAATAAAATAGCTCAAACTGCTTCCCTCACATTCCAACAAAGGGAGTTCATGCCTATGGTTTTATCTTCATTTCACAGATTAGGAAACTGAGGCTCAGATAGGTCAAGTGACTTTCCCAGGGCCACACAGTTTACTCAGAACCGTCACTTGAAATCAGGCTTCTCTTGACCCTGATCTGATTCTGTTTTCGCTACACATTTGGGGGGATCAAACACAACTCTTTTCTCTGGGGTGTCTGAGAGAGTGATTTTCTTTATTCCCTGACAGGTCAGTGGAATCGCTCATGTGAATGGGGTGTTCTATGTGGCAGGGTGGAGTAAGAGGATCTCTTGGTTCCTGTAAGTAGGAAGTCTCTGGTCATGGGAAGGACTGTGTTCTCCTTGAGCACTGGCCCCTGCATTCTGCTTCTTTATTCCTCTCTGTCCTTGCTTCATCCAGATGGTTACAATACTGGTTAGAGACCTGTCCCCATGGACCTGCTCCCTCTTGTTTGCCAAGTCAGTCAAAAGCCATATTGAGGTTTCCTTCATGAAGAATGCTGTGCTAGGAGTGGGGAGAGCAGTTGGAAGTCAATGAGACACAGTCAAGGTGCCCTCAAAAGGCTCATACTTTATAGTGAGTGGGACATGATGAATATAAAAGGGCCCCACCAGATGCAATAATATATAATGACTGTAGTGCAGAGTAGAGTATATGGTGCACTGGACAAGTAAAGAGTGATCGTGGAAACTGAAGGAAAGAAAAATCATTTCTAAATTTTGGTATGTCAGCCCTTTTAAAATGGAGAGAAGATGAAATTTAATAGGAATGAATGTGAAGTTCTGCATTTATTTTTTTTTATAGCTGCCTAAGTATAGGATGGAAGAACTAAAGAGTACATTTTAGTTAAAAAGTCCCTGGGGTTTTAATGACTACAAGCTCAATATGTCAACAATGACAAAAAAAAAAGCTAATTTGATTTTTTGCTTCATTCATTCATTCATTCAATAAATTTCTCATTGAGGTACTGAACTCTCTTACCTTAGGGAGACCCTTCTAACCTTGAGATTCGCTGAATCTTGGACCAGGGGGTGGCAATGACAGGGAGATAGAATTTGAGTCACTGCAGAGGGCGACCTTTATAACATTCAGAGGTATGAGCCAGATCTTGAGGCTTTGGGCTCCCTCGACATCATGGAAGGTGCTCCAACACCTATCTGAAGGTGCTCCAACACCTATCTGAGGGTGCTCAGTGACCACTTGGTTATGTGATACAAAGGTTCAGGTAGTGGTCGGGCCAGCGGAGATTCCTCTCAACTCTTGAGGTTCTGTGATTCTAGGTTGGAAGAAAGTTTTGATGTGAGAAGCAGAGCATTCTATGGGCCTGTATTCCAAGTAGCTTTAGTTAGCAGAAACTTGCTGAAGTCCACGGGAGCTCTGACATAGGAAAGCACCCTTGTTCTTGACTGATGACCGATGGTTTGTCCCAGGTATCGAAACAAAGAAGTAGTTCCCTTATATGACCACTGGCCTCACTTTCACACTGAAGATATCCTGTGTCTGGCCAAGTACCATAGCCACATCCTGGGATCAGCTTCCTATAATGGTGATATTTTCATCTGGAATGTCAGCTGGGGGAAACCCCTTGTTTATTTCAATGCTTCGAGGAGCCACCTGGCCTTGAAACCCAGGAAGGTATGTGCAAGGGGAGCCCTTGACCTCCCTTTCAATTTCTTAACAGTGTTGAGTAGGGCTGTGCAGAGAGTGGCAGTGGTTAGAAATCTAGCTTCGCTCTTCCCTCCCCTCCCCTCCCCTTTCCTTCCCTTCCCTATCTTTCCCTCTTTCCTCTTCCCCCTTCTCCCTTTTCTCTTCTTTTTCCTTTCAGAGATTGGTTCTCTGCATCTAGCCCAGGCTGGACGTGCAGCAGATACTCTCAGGTTTGATCCCATACCTGATTAACCTGAGAGCTTTGACCTGCTCTCTTCTGGACGTGGGTTGTTTTGCTCCTTCCTTAGACGACCTGGTGGTCTCTGCTCCTAGAGGCTCACCATACTGGTACTAGCTTTAGAGAGGACACTGAATTGGCTTTAGCCCCACTGTAGCTCAGGACTTTTGAGCTCAAGAGATGTAGTCTTGTTATGTGTCAGAGCTGGAAAGTATCTGAGATCAGCTCTCCTCATTTTGCAGATGTGGAAAGTGGGGTTTAGAGAGAAGTGGCCTGTGTAAAGTCACACAGCTGGTTAGTGGAGGATCTGAGTTTAGAGCCCAGATCTCATGACTCCCATTTTTCACCCCCACACCCCACCACTTCCTTCTCTATCAGGGTATGGCCTGACATCTATATGAGATGCTTTTTTTATAGGCTCACTCTATAGTCTTAGAGCTGGAAAGGACCTCAGAGGCCTTCTAGTCTAATCTAATCTTTGCCCTGTCGTCAAAATACAAACTTATAGTAAGATGACAAAACTGAGGGCCAGAGAGGTTAAGTGATTGGCCAAGGTGATATATATCAGAGCTGGATTTTGAACTCAGATCCTATGACTCCAAACATGGTGCTTTTCCCACTATACCACATTCCCTCCCCTTTTTTACTCTAGGACAAACTCAATCATTAGCAAGCATACGGACTGAGGAGCCAGCCAAATTCAAGTCCTTATTTTAGGATGATTTCTTTCCTGTGGGGGGCAGGTCTTCACGGACGAGAATCGAATGACACTTGCTGACTTAGTGAACAGGGCTAGCAGAATCAAGAAGTACTGGGTAAAAAAGGCCCTTTGGCGGTCCACGAGTGGGCAGCCTGCCAAGGATCAGGTCAACAGGAACCTGACCTCTGCCCCACCTGCGATGAAACACACGGGAGGAAAGGAGCCGCCAGCTCAGGCCAAATTGCAGGTGGGACCTCTGAAAGAATAATCAAAATCCTTTGTGCAGGTTAATTTTTCAAAATCCTTTTCCATTCAGTGCCTGGTTTATTCCTTACAACAGTCCTGACAGACAGAAGTAAGCAGGACAGATGATGGTCCACATTTAGTAATTGAGGAAACTGAAGCCTAGAGCAGTGAGATATCCCACCCAAAATCATGCAACTCTTATGGTAAAGTCCAGACTAGAACACTAGAACCCTGGGGGTCTCTCAACTCCATATCTAGAGGGCTTCCCATTACTCAATGCTGAAATATAATACCTGTTCTCCGGCTTGTGTTTTCATTGATGTTTCCCTCCTGTAGCTGCCTAATTTTGCCTGCTCTACCTAATTTCTTTTAGGACACACCTGGTTTCTTTTAGACTCTGCCTGATTTATTTCTGTGTCTGGGCTAAGTGGAGTGACTGCAGTTTTCCATGATCAGTAAGGCTTCACAACCGTCCTAGTTGCTGAGTTTATCTCTCAGTCCTCTTTTCCATTATGAGGGAATACTACAGGTGGAAAGGGAAAGGGAGAATGGGGGGATGGCTTTGACTACCATTCCTTTCTCTCCTGGGGTATCTCTCTCCCACATCCACATCAGTTGACATAGGCCCTGAATGGAATGTAGGCATCATTCCCTCAGGGATTTCAAGTTGCTTTAGAGAAATAACTTGGGCCTGTGTGTGGGGGGTGGGGGTAGGGTGCTCCTCTTTCTTTACAGAAACCTAGGGACCCTGTCAGCTCTAAGGCGGTGAACTTGGTGAAACCTCAAAGCAAAGCCTGGATCCAGAACAGAAATTTACTGAGAGAAAATGAGGATTATGCTAGGCATAAAGAAAAGAAAGACTCAGTGGCATCTGTGGAGAAGGTTGGCTAAGCTCATCACGGGGCTTGGGGGGCGGGGATCCGTTACTCAAACTATAGCAAGATCTGCTGCCTGGGCATCTGCCCATTCCTAAATCCCAGGGGGTCGGGGTAGTGGGGCCCACAGAGACCAGTTTTCTCTGTCACCCTGAATGCTTTGGATGATTATAAATGTAGGTCATGGCCTTAAACTCAGTTAGTGGTTCCAGTCTCTAGGAGCAACTGTTAACAAACAAAGAAGATAGAGTAGAGGAACCACTTTTGGGCATGGCATTGATTAATCAATCAATGAGCTTTTATTAAGTAGCTAATATGTGCCAGACATTATACTAAGTGCTAAAGGTATAAAGACTACAGTGAAAGAGTTCTTGCCCTCAAGGAGCTTCTATTATGATGGGGATATAACATGCCCATATACATATGCATATATACATATACATACATACAAAACATGTATACATGTATACATACACATATATATGCAACACTTACAGGCCCCTATCTTGAGTAGGAGGAAGGAGAGCCTATGAACTGTTGGCTCTGTCTCTAGGGAACTAGCTAGCCTACAGAAGGGCTGTACTGTTTTGTTGAGTCTGCATCTGGGAAGAAAAAGTAAAGATGGATAAGGTTCAAACACCTTTGACTTGCAAAAGAAAATATCCATGGAAAATCTATGGGGCATAGTGGGAAGAGGTCCGGATTGGGAGTCAGAAGACACTGCCTCAGTTCCAACTCTTACTGCTTCTGTGGCCTTGGGCAAATCACTTCTTTCAGGGCCTCATTTTCTTTTTCTGTAAAATGGTGAGGTTGGACTAAATGACCTCTAAAGTCCCTTCCAGTTCCAGATCCTATGACACTTGTGTCAGGTTATCACTCGGGCACCTCTTCTCTGAAATTCCAATCCTGGCTATAGATATAGCAAGGGAGGAAATAGAGAGCTCTTGAGGGTAGAGGGTTATGATGCCCACCTTATCCTGGGTTCTCTGGAATGCTACTCAGACCCCCTTTCCCTGGTCAAGCTATAACTTCCTTAAGGTCCTGGGGTGAGGCACTGGGTGGGGGCAGAGCTGGGGGCAGAGGTCCCTCTTGGGCAAGTCCCTAGAGGTGGAAAAAGTCTCCCAACTGAGTATCTTTATACTAGTTTTAGACTATTCGACACCTCACACCCAGGTATCCTTTGTTTATTGTCCATTTTAAGTGCACACCTCTACGTGGCACACTTTGGGTTGTATAATTTTGGAAATGCATTCTTCTTAGTTTCTCTGATCCTGGGTCCCCAAACCTGGGTCTCAGCCCCTTCTCCTTTTCTAGTCACTTTAACCTTTTGGAGCTTCTGTTTCCTTATTTGTAAAACAGGGAAAATAATGTATTCACTCCCTACCTCACAGGCTGGCTGTGAAGAGACTGCTTTGTAAATATTAAAATGCTAAGGAAATGAAAATTTATTATTATTATTACATCTGAATATAATGGCATGAGTCTGTGATTTATATCTCAGCACCATGTTTCTTCCACCAAGACTGGTAAAATTCAATTGAATAGATTTATTAAATACCTATTATGGCACCCTCTGGAATTTAACAAGCAACCATGAGTAAGTTAACTAATCTCTTAATGTCCTGGGCAACTGAGACTGGATGTTACAACTGAGTTGCTGATTTGCATTGATGGAGAGGGTAGAAAGAGCTCAGGAAAAGGAGCCTTAATAGATATTTGATAAGGCGCCCCAAAGATCATGGGGCATATTCCTGGGTGATACCTCACCACAGGAGCCTAATACTAGGTGATGCTAGATAGCTGGTGGATGTCCCATTAGTGAATAAACATTTCCTGAATTATGACTGCTCTTGAGCTTATCATATTGGTCTGAATACAAGCCACCCTGAACATCTGATTTTTATTCCCAAAACAAGATTTTTTGAAAGGAAAAAAATATAGACATAGTTATAACACTGAAAAATAGCACTAGCTGTATTTACCCCCAGCTCAAATTTTATACAATGCAATATCATATAGAAGGACTCCTGAGGTCCTTTTAGACTCATTCTGTCCTTGATGGATAAATCCTGTGGATGAGACAGGGACAGAAACTACATTGGAGATACACAACCATCCAGTTGGTGATTGAACATGTGCAGTGATGAAATTTATTGGGGCAGCCAGTTCTTTTGGACATCTCTGATCCTTAGAAAGAATTTCCTTATATTGAACTGAAAAAAATTATTTAATCAGCTGAGATCTGCTTTCTCATCTTTCCACTCCAACCTCCCCCAGTTGAGAATACAAGAAAAACATAACCCATTACAAACATGTATAGTCAGTCAAAACAAATTTCCACATGGGCCTCATCCAAAAAACATTGTGTCTTTCTGCATTGAGTCCTTCCCCTCTCTATCAGGAGGTGGGTAGCATGTTCCATCCTCAGTAATCTGGCATCCTGGTGGGTCATTACAGTGATAAGAATTTGGAACAATAGAATTCCATCATATTGCATGCCATGACTTGCTCCATTCCTTGATTTCTGAGGATTCCCTCAGATTTATATTGAACTTAAACCTGCTTCTTACTTTTACCGAGCAGTTCAAGTTCTGCCCACAGAGGCCAATCTGAACATCTGCTGCTGCTTCTCTGTGTCCCTTTGTATATTCAATAAAATAAAAAAAATAATAGAATATACAATAATTAGGTAAGCATATGATTATACATAATATAAATAATTATGTGTTACATAACATGTAATGATAATAACTAGATAATTCACTTGTATAGCATTAACTTTTTTTCCCCCAAAATGCCTTTTATATGCTATCTTATTTGATACAACAGCCATGTGAGGTAGATGCTATTATACCCATTTTACAGATGAGCTAACTGAGGTTGAGAGGTTACTTGCCCAAGATCATGGTGGGTTTTTTTTTTATTTTTTATTTTTATTTATTTTTTTAAAGCAATTGGGGTTAAGTAACTTGCTCAAGGTTACACGGCTAGTCATGATTTATGTGTGGGTGCTCATTTTCTGAGGCTGGATCTGATCTCGGGTCATCCCAACTCCGAGGCCGGCGCTCTTACTCACTGCGCCACCTAGCCACCCCTTTAGGGCAATTGGGGTTAAGTAACTTGCCCAAGGTTACACGGCTAGGTTTTTGTTTGTGTGGATTAAGTGTCGGAGGCCAGCTCCGAACTCAGGTCCTTCTGACTTCAGGGCCGGCGCTCTATTCACTGCGCCACCTAGCCGCCCCTCATGGTGGGTTTTTAAGGTAGGATTTGAAACTGGGTCTTCCTTAAATCCAAGTCTAGCACTCTATTTACTGTGCCATTTAGCTGCTAGACAAGACTACTCTTTTGTCTCCCTCCTTCCTTACAATCTCAACCCTAAATTCTTTCTTCCTAGACTAAACATCCTCAGTACTTCTTCTGATTTTTTATGACATAGCTTGTGTTCAGTTTATCTAGTTGTCCTTAGAATCCAGTTTCTAGAATTGGGACCAGTATCCCAGATGCGGTATGAGTAAGGTAGAGGACAATAGGAATTTAGTCTTCTTCATTCCGGATACTAGACTTTATATATCCAATTGAATGCCCTCCTTGAGGGCAGGATTAGTTCCATTTTTTTGTCTTTGTAGTTCCAGTACCTGGTATAGCATTCTGGCACATAATAGGCATGAAAATAAATGTTTGTTGGTCGGTGGATTGATGTAGCCTAGAATATTGTTGGTCTTTTTTTTGGACAGTCATCACACTGTTGATTCAGATCCAGGTCAATTCAGTAAACATGTTGTACCATGCACTGTCCTACAGGGCTTCTACTGCCTCTGGAGGATTTCAGAGAGCCAGAATGAAAAATCTGCTAGTAGATTTTCAGTCATGTCTGACTCTTCATGACCCCATTTGGGGTTTTCTTGGCAAAGATACTGCTGTGGTTTGCTATTTCCTTCTCCAGCTCATTTTGCAGATGAGGAAACTGAGGCAAACAGGGTTAAATGACCTGCCCAGGGTCACACAGCTAGTAAGTGTCTGGGGTCAGATCTGACCTCAGGTCTTCCTTAATCTAGGCCTGGTGCTCTATCCACTGTACCTCCTAGCTGCCCATTACTAGTAGATAATCCAAAGTAATCAAGAATTGACCTGTTTTTGAAGGTAAAATGGGTGTTTCTGTGGGGGTGGAGCATGGGGAGGGTTCAGGGATAATAATATAATAACAAAATTATTCCAATAGTTGTGTTTTTTGCAGGCTGAGGCCAGGAAGTCCTTGCCTGAGGCTTGAGGAATAACAGATGACAACTCAACAAACTTTTATTAGGACTGTGTTTCTTCCTTCACTGTGTCATTATTATTAGACCTTATATTTGTTTGGCACCTTATGTGTTTCCTCAGAATTTTTACATTTGATCCCTTACCAAATCCCTATGAGGTGAGGGCTTTATCATCCCCATTTGACAGATGAAGCAACTGAGTAAAAGAAAGGGGAAAGGATTTGCCCAAAGTGACACAGTGAGTTAGTAACAGAATCAGGACTAGGATGCCAGAGTGGAAAAGGGACCTTAGAAGTTTTTTACTTCAACCTGTATGTAGCAGGACAAGAATTTGAGCCATGCCATCCCTGACTGGTTGAAGATCTCCATTGAGTAACCTTCCTGTTTCCTAAAACAGCTGTCTTCACCTTTAAAGAAGGGAATAGGCATTAGATATTGCCTACTATCCACCAGGCCTTGTGCTAAGTGCTTTTGCAGAAATTGTCTCATTTGATCCCTGGGACAGTTTTAATTATAATTTCCTTTTATTGAACTGAAATCTCTTTCATTGAAGTTTTCACCCATTTCTAATAATTTTACCTTCTGGGTTCAAGCAGAACAAGTTTGTGATCTTTCTTCCACTTGATAGCCCTTCAAATATGTCCCCTCCTAATCATAGGGTTCCTTCTCGTTTGAGTAAGCAGAGGGCAGGTTGAACAGTTGGACATATTGAATACACAGAGAGAAAGCAGCACATGCAGGGAAAGGAACACAGAGACAATTGTACAGCATGTGAACAATAGATTGAAGGAACAAGAGAGGTAGATTGGAAAAGCAAAAGAATGGTCTACAAAGTCAGACAGGGAGAAAAAGGATGAGGAAGCGGGGAGAGACAGAGGATGAGGAAAGGGGAAGAGCGAGAGCGAGAGCGAGAGCGAGATTCCAGAGAGAGTCTGAGGTCCCTAACAACTCTGGAGAGTCTGTGATTCTGTCATAAATGAAGATGGTAATCACATCCCTCTAGCCTGGCTTTCTCATCATCCCCTAGTTTTCTCTGGAGACAGATATTCTTTGTTTCTTCAGCTGATCCTCTTCTCAGCATAGTCCCTTCTCTCCTCATTCTTTGATTTTTTTTTCCTTTTAGATACTCTAGGCCAGGGGTTTTTAACATGGGTTCTATGAACTTGTTTTGTTTAAAAATTTTTTTTGATCATTGTATTTCAGAATAACCAGTTTCTCTTGTGATACTATTTATTTTGTTTTGTTCATTTAAAAGCATTATTTTGGAGAGTTCATAGTTTTCACCAGGCTGCCAAAGGGGTCCACAATGCAAAAAAGGTTAAGGACCCCTTGTTTAAGTGATCCCATAATTCCAGGCTGTTATATATAGAAGCTCCTCATGGACTCTTCATGTCTTGTATGATCTGTTTGTAATTCAACTTGTTTGTTGCTTTTTTGCTCTGTTTCTCTGTGACTTGCTCCCTAAGTTGATCCTCTGGCCCTGGCTTGGGCTCAGGATCTCTCTCTGTGTCTGTCTCTCAATTCCTTCCTTCCTTCCTTCCTTCCTTCCTCACACACATTTCCCCCTTTGTCTCCTTGTTTGTTCCATCAATTGGTTGTTCACTGCTAGCTGTCTGTGTGTTCCTTTTCCTATATGTTTTTTCTGTGTGTGCACCTCTGTATACCTCTGTCTCTATGTGTGTACTTCAATCTCTGTGTGACTGTCTCTGTGTATGTCTGCTTCTGTTGTTCTGCGTTGTTGTCCCTGTCTTTGTATAGTTGTGTGTGTGTGTGTGTGTGTGTGTGTGTCTGTATATGTTTCTGACTCTGGCTCTGTATATGGGTCTCTGCGCTGTCTCCATCCCGGGTTGGATCTCTGACTCTCTGTATCTGTCTTTCTCAGTTTTTCTGTGACTGCCTGTGTATGTCTGTTTCTATTTTTCTGTCTATAAGTATCTGTCTCTTGTTTCTGTGTGTCTGCCTCTTCTTGGTATGTGTCTCTGTGTGGGCCTATCTCTGTCTTCTGTGTAGGTCTTTTTCTTTCTGAGTGTGTGTGTGTGTGTGTGTGTGTGTGTGTGTGTGTGTGAATGCCTAGATGGGACTTCATGTGTGGGTCTCTATACATCTCTCTGAATCTCTGGGTGTTTTTCTCTTGAGTATCAGTGTTTCTAGGTGCTTACATGTCTGTATCTGTTTCTTGGAGCATGTGTCTGGGTAGGTAAATGTCTGTTACTGTGTCTCTATGTGGTTCTGTCTGTGTGTGATAGTGTGTATCTCTTGAGGCTCTCTGTGTGTGTGTACTTAATTCAATGTGGCTTTGTCGGTTTTTGTGTGTGCCTATTTGGAGGTCTGTATTTAGGTATCTGAGTATAAGTGACTGTTTGTGTTTGTGTGTATACAAGTGGATGTGTGTTATGCTGTTGGCCTCTGTGTGTGTATGTGAAACTGAATGGACTCTATAGTTGTGTGTCTCTTTGTGCATTTCTTTGTGGGAATTTCTGTCTGCTTAGAGGTATGGCAGTCTCTGTGTGGGTGTGTTGGTCTCTGGGTGATTATGTGTCTTTCTCTGGGGCTATGTGACTGTGGATTGTGTGGCTGTGTGTCTGTCTCTTGGAGAATGTGTGTGTGTGTGTGTGTGTGTGTGTGTGTATGTATGTGTGACTCTATATGCCTTTGTAAGTACATTTCTCCCTTAGGGTATGTTTCTGTCCCTGGAGATGGCCGGGCACGTCTCTGTATGTACGAACATCTTTCGTCTCTGTGACTCTGGGTGTTCTTGCACCTCCTGCATAAGCATATCTTTGGGTGTACATGGATGCTTTCCTCTCTTTCTGTGTGTGCCTTTGAGTTTTACTCTCTGTGTGCATGCATCTCTCTCCGTCTGTATGTGTTCATTTCTTTGTCCATGGTTTTTTTTGCCAATGTATGAGAACACATATCTGTCTGTCCTTGTGTTGATGTGTCCCTTTCTCTGTGTGTGTGTGTGTGTGTGTGTGTGTGTGTGTGTGTGCGTCCCTCTGAATGTCCCTCTCGATGTGGTATTCTCTCTCTCTCGGTGACTCTGTCCCTTTGTGTGTCTCTGCCCCTATATATGACTCTCTCTGCCCCATGTGCTTCTTGCCTCGGTGTGTCTCTCTGACTCCGTGTTGTCTCTGGGTTTCTGTGCCCCAGTGTGTGTGTCTGTTTTTGCCCATGTGTGTAACTTTATGTGCTTATGTTCTCTCTGTGTCCCCTTGTGTCTCTGTTCAGATATCTCTGTTTCTGAGTGTTTCTCTTTGTTCAGATATGCCGGTGTGTGTGTTTTGTCTTTTAGTTTATATATCTGTGTATGCATTTTTGTGTCTATGTAGAGCTGTGCTGGTTTCTGTGTGTGACTTTCCCTAGCAGTGTGAGTGTTTTTGTGGTCTATGTATAGGACTGTATGAGGCTATAGATGTCTCTGTATGTATATATAGGCTTGTCTCTCTATGAATATATGTCTGTGTGTGTTTGTGCACCTGCATCCCTGTGTGTAGTTGTGTTGTTTTTGTGTCTGGTCATGTGGTAGTGTTTCTTTGTGACTGTGTCTGTGTGTGTGTGCGCCATGGGCATCTCTCCCGTTTCTGGTTGTGCACAGGCATTTCTCTCTCTCTTTCTCTCTCTGTCTCTCTCTTTGTCTCTCTCTGTCTCTGTCTCTCTCTGTCTCTGTCTCTATCCCTGTCTCTGTCTGTCTCTGTCTCTCTCTCTGTCTCTCTCTCTGTCCATGTCTTTCTGTGAATGTGTGCCTGCAAATCATTCTGTATCTTTGTGTATGTTTGTATTGGTTTCTGTGTGTGACTTTTTGCCAATGTTGTTGTGTGGCTATTTTTCTGTGTAGTTGTAAGCATGTCTTTCTATGTATGGATCTTTTTCTTTGGGTGTGTACGTGTGTGTGTGTGTGTGTGTGTGTGTGTGTGTCTTTTTCTCTCTGTTCCTCTCTGGGCCTGAGTGTGTATCCCTCCTTTACTGTTATTTGATGAGTACTTAAGCTTTTGCTGGGGCTGTGTTTGTTCATTTCTCTCTCTATGAATATGCACATGTCTCTCTTAGTCTTTCAGTGAATATATATCTCTTTGTGGGGCATGCATTTCTCTGTTTTGGTGTGCATCCATCTTTGTGCGCACAGGTATCTCTGTATCTGCATGTATGTCTCAACCTCTGGATGTGGCTATGTCTGTTTCTGTGTGTGGTCCTATCTCTGTGTGCATGCCTTTCTGTGTGCATGTATCTGTGTTTATGTGTGGTTGTGTCCCTGAGTATGTGGGGAGTGTCTGTTTGGGTGAGCATGTCTCTGTATGTGCAGGCATCATTTTGTCTCTGTGGCTGTGTTGGTTTCTGTGTATGACTGTCTTTCTGACTGAGTAGGTGTCCGTGCATTTTTGTATGTACGAATCTCATTGCCTTTGGATGTGCACACATCTCTGTGTGCCTGTGTTTGTACACACATCTCTGTTTCTGGTTGTGCAAATTTCTCTCTCTCCCTGTGGGTATGCATTTAACTACCTCTTTTTTTGGATGGCTGAGTTGATTTCTTTATGTGACTATGTGTCTTTCCCTTCATGGCTGTGGGTGTGCATACATGTTTCTGTCTCTGTGTTTATGCTCATCCTTCTCTGTCTATGGGTAGAACTATGTCTGTGTGAGGCTGTGTGGGTCTCTGTGTTTGTGTGAGGGCTGTTGTAGCCATCACTGTGTGGGGGTTGTGATGTGTAACTGTCTTGATGTACAACTGTGTGTTTGTCATTGACTATGGATTCTTTGGACATGTGGCTGGCTTCTTGTTTCCAGCTATGTCTGTATTTCTGTGTGTCTGTGTCTCTTTCTATCTTTCTGGGTGTCTCTGGGTGTGTGTGTATGTGTTTGGGTATGTATGTATATATATGTGTCTTTCTGGGTGTGACTGTCTCTGCATGTCTTTAGGTGTGCATATATATCTTTGTGTGTGGTAGTTGTGTTTTGGGGTGTGTGTTTTTATGTGTGTGTCGCTGTATGTCTGTCTGAATGTGTATGTATTTATCTATATCTGGGTGTGTGTATGTATAATTTTCTATGAGTCTTTGTGTATATCTGCTCTGGATGTATGTATATATGTATCTCTGGATTTGTATTTGTGTGTAGTGTGTGGGTGTTTCTATATACTTTTCTGTCTATTGGTGTATGTTTTTGGGTGTGTATATGTATATTTTTATGTGTTCAAGTGTGTGTCTGTGTTTTTGTCTCTGGGTGTTTGTTTCTAGGCATAGGTTCCTGGCATGTATTTGCGTGACTCTAGATGTGTGTGAGTGTTGGGATTTGCATCTCTGGATGAGTGTATATATCTATCCCTGGTTCTGCCTCTGAGTGTCACTACATTTATGTTGTTATGTATGTGTCTGTTTTTGGACTGTGCCAATTCTTTTTTGTGTCATATATTTGTCTCTCCGTGTGCCTGCCTTTACATATGTGCATCTTGGTATGGGTGTATGTGTGTGTGTGTGTATGTATTTGTGGGCCTGAAGTGGTATTTCTGGGTGTAGCTGTGTACCTTCTTCTAGCTATGTGGGTTCATTTGTCCTTTGGTATGCTGATATCTCAATATATATGTCTTTTCTCTTTTGTGTCATTCTCTTTGTCTGTGCTGCTCTGAGTTTCTCTGTCTTGCTATGGGTGTGGCTGTGGGTGGATTTTTCTTGATGTGATGTATTATATGGCTAAGCCTATGTCCCATTGTATTATGTGTTTGGTTGTACAGATCTCTATATTGATGGGTGTGGATAGCTATGTATTTCGATGCCTGGGTATGTGTTCACGTGTACCCCTAGGAGTGTGTCTCCCTGTGTGCGGGTCTCTGTGTGTTGTTGTGCCTCTCTGTATGGGTGTGTCTCTGTGCATGTGTTTGTGGCTGGGTGTGCCTCTCTGTGTATGTCTATATGGATCCATTTCTATGTGGTAGTATGAACTTCTCCCTGTGTGGGTTTCTGTTTTTGGCTTTGTGGATCTCTATATCTCTCTGTGTCTGCACATACACAGTTCTGTCTCTGCTTTTGTATGTCTCCCTCGCTTCCTATCTATTTTCACAGCATGGCTGTGTATATGTATCTATCTTGCTGTGTATTTCTTTCATTGTTGCTGTGTATCTTTCTTGATGTACATATGCCTGGGGTAGAAGGTGTGTGTGTGTGTGTGTGTGTGTGTGTGTGTGTGTGTGTGTGTGTGTCTTGTGGTCATTGTGTGTTTCTGTGGTTATGTTTCTTTGTACATACTAGAATCAAGGGACCATTAGGCTCCAACTTGGAGCACGTATTGTAACTCACAACTCCTGGGAGGCTACTTTTTGGACGTCCTCAAGATGATTCCCTTGGGTATTTGGCATGGCTTTTCTGCTGGTCTCGAGTCTGCTCTCCTCCTCATTCCCAGTCTGACCTGACCTAGGCTTCTGAGGCAGATGCTTCTGCAAGCTCTTCCAGGGCTGCTGTTAGGACACTGAAGAAAAATACACACATTCATTACTTGGCATCATGGGAAGGCAGGGGAAGAGGAGACTGACTGAGATAAAGGCTGGGAGCGCTGTTTCTCCCATCCTTCTCCATTTAGCTGGAACCTCTGCTTGTTCGATAGAGGATCTGGGTAGATGCTTTTCTGAGTGGTTATGAAGGATGCCCCCTGTGGCAGTGAGAGTCTCTGTGTATGTGGGTATGAATCTGTCTCTTGATGTATATGTGGCAGTTTCTGTGTGTGATTGTGCGGAACTCTGTAGTTGTGTCTGGCAGTAGTGAATGTTTATAAGTATGCCCATGTATTTGGAATATTTCTTCGTATGACTGTGGATCTTTGTATTTTTTTTAAATTTGAAAAATATTATTTAATATAAAAGAAAATAGGTCTTGCATAATTTACTGAGTAGAAATAGAAAGTTAGAGAAAATGTAACTCTTTTTATTTTCAAGTCCAATACTTAGTTCTTTTTCTTTATTTTAGCACTATATAAAAATATGTTAAAATATTCTTCTCTTCCCTAGCCCAGATAACATTTAGGCTCGTGATATTCCCTGTGGTGCTGTATATTTGAATGTTCTAAAGTTTTAATCCAATTACAATAAATGGCAATATCCTCCCTCTACTTTCCTTACCTTATTTTTTATTTTTTAATTTTCCCCCACTTAATTGTATTTTATTTTTTCCAATTACATGTAAAGATAATTTTCAACATTCATTTTTTTTAAACAAATGATTTATTAAATTCTGTTTTACATCATTCATTTCCGCCAGATTTTGAGTTACAATCATTTTCCCCCCATTATTCCCCTACCCAACCTCCCAGAACAGTAATCCCACAAGATATCGCTTCCTCCAATCTGCTCTCTCCCTACCTTCTCCCATACCCCCATCGACTTTTCCATTAGAGGAAGGTGAGTCTTTGCATCCCAATGCCTGCACATCTTATCGCCTATTACAAGCAAAAGAGTATTAATAATAGTATTGATATAAATTTGAAACATTTAATGTTACGACCTCAAATTTCAGATCCATTTCCTTCCTCCCTTGTCACCCATTCCCTCTTGGGAGATAAGTAATTCAGTATATGTTGTACATGTCTATCTATGCAAAACATTATCATAGTAGATATATTGTACAAGGCTGCTTATAATTCCCTCCCACTCATCCCACCCCCCACCTGGTCCATTCCCTACATGATCCTGTCCCTCTTCTATAGTGGGTACTTCCAACCTCCCCTCACCCCAAGGATGCCCTCCCATCCATCATCCCTCCTCCCATCCCCCTTCCCCCTATCCTACTGCAGGTTGAGATATCCCATTTACTATGTATGTCATTTTCTCCCTGAACCAAATTCAGTTTGAATGTGGTTTTGCCTTTTTAGCCTTCCTTATTCTCCCCCTCTTTTGCAACCACTTCCCCTTGCTTCTTCTGCATGGGATAGTTTACACTACCCTGTCTCTCCCCATCTCCTCTTGCCACTTTCCTCTCTCACCTCATAATTTCATCCCTTGAGTATTCTCCCTTCCCAACAAATTCAACTCTCTATCCATATATAACTGTAACCATATACACACACACTCACATATGTATTCATATGACCACACCCCCTTCTTCCATTATTTTCATAGTGAGAAAGATATCATCAGTCACAGTTATTGCTTTTCCATATAGGAATGTAAATAGTTCAACTTTGATAAGTTCCTTTTGATTTCTTTTCCCTGATTACCTTCTCAGGCATCTCTTCCTTCTTGTGTCTGGATGTCAAATTTTCTATTCAATTCTGGTTTTTTCCTCAAGGATGCTTGAAAGTCCTCTATTCCACTGAATGACCATATTTTCCCCTGAAACAAAATACTCAGTTTTGCTGGGTAGGTGACCCTTGGGTTCATTCCCAGTTCTTTTGCCCTCTGGAATATCATATTCCATGCCCTTCGATCCCTCAGTGTAGAAGCTGCCAGGTCCTGGGCTATTCTGATTGTGTTTCCACAATATTGAAATTGTTTCTTCCTGGCTGCTTGGAGTATTTTCTCCTTGATCTGGGGATTCTGGAACCTGGCTATAATATTCCTGGGAGGTTTCTTTTTGGGATCTTTTTCAGGAGGTGATCTGTGGATTCTTTCAACCTCTATTTTGCCCTCTGGATCTAAAACATCAGGGCAGTTTTCCTTGAGAATTTCTTGAAGGGTGATTTCTAGGTTCTTTCTTTGATCATGGCTTTCAGGTAGTCCAATAATTTTTAAATTGTCTCTCCTGGATCTATTTTCCAGGTCAGTGGTTTTTCCCATGAGATATTTCACATTGCCTTCTAATCTTTCATTTGTTTGGATCTGCTTAACAGCATCTTGATTTCTCATAAAGTCATTAGCTTCCATTTGCTCCAGTCTAACTCTGAAGGAATGAATCTCCTCAGTGAACTTTTGAGATTCTTTTTCCCTCTGGCAAATTCGACTTTTTAAGGCATTCTTCTCCTCATTGCCCTTTTGGGCCTCCTTTGCCATTTGAGTTAGTCTATCTTTCAAGGTGTTGTTTTCCTCAGTCAGGCTGTTGACCCTCATTTCATACTTTTCCTGCATCCTTCTCATTTCTCTTTCCAATTTTTCCTCCACTTCTCTTATTTGATTTTTAAAGTCCTTCTTAAGGTCCTCTATGGCCTGCAACCCACTCATGTTTTCCCCTGGGGCTTTTGGAGCAGGACTTCTGACCTCACAGTCCTTTTCCCGCTCTATGCCCCCAAAATAGGAGTCTAGGGTTGCATTTTCTGTTTCCTTTGCCTTGGCATGTTGCCACTTAATTGCTTGACTTTTGGGCTTGTTGCCACACTATGGCTTTAAGGCCAGATAGAGGAATTTTCGTCCCGAACGTGTGGGGGGCAACTTCCGTTTCTGGCAAGCTGTAAACCCACCCACGACTTCCACCCTAGATCACAATCCAGATCCAGGGAGGTTAAAGCAAGAGCGATTACCCCCCAAGACTGATCGCTGGATCTCCCTACAAATTTGCAGGCTGGGAGCGGGAGCTGCCTCTGAAAACTACAAAATGGCGTTTGTCCTCAGTGGCTTCTGGCCCCCAGGGGAGGGAGCCGACGCATTCCCTAATACCAGTCCCAAAGTCCATAGGACACTAACCTCTTACTTTGTCCCTGGCAAGTCTATGTTAATAATTCTGGAATCGCCACAGCTCCTGGTGTTCTGGGGTTCCTCCAGCCGGCTGCTGACCCTGCCTCCCTGGGGCTAAAACCTCGGCTCATGCGGACCTGGGCTCGGCTCGGCTTGGCTCCTGGGCTCTGCACGCTGCACGCTGCCAGGTCCCAGACCTCTGCGCTGGTCCTTCCTGCAGGGCTGCTGGGCTGTCCTCAGTGGGAGTTTAGCTTCTTTGTGTCGTTCTGTGGGTGCTGGGGCTCCAGAAGTTGTTCAAAGTCCCCTTTTACATCGTTTGGGGGGAATGTGGGGGCAGAGTGGCTTGGATGAGCTGTTTCTACTCTGCCATCTTGGCTCCGCCCCCCAACATTCATTTTTATAAGATTTTGAATTCCAGTTTTTTTTCTCCCTCTCTTCCGTCCCTCTCCCCAAGATGGCAGGCAATCTAATGCAGGTTGATAGGCAAATAATAATAGGCTAATAATCATATTATCAGTATATTTACAACTGTGGATCTTTTTATGTCATTACATGGGTCTCTGTATAGCTGTGAGAGCCTCTTTGTATATCTTTCTCTGGGTTTGTGTTTGCCTCAGAGTGTGGTTGTATCTGTTTCTAGATGTGTGTCTTTTACTACATTTCTGTGTGATTTGAAAATATGTGTGAAGTTCTGCTGTGGTTGGGTGTATGACTATATGTGAGGCTATGTTGTGGTTGAGTGTGACTATTGACATTGTTCTGTTGTTGAGTGAGACTGTTGTGGCTTTGTGAGTAAATTCATGTGAGGTAGGGCTATGTTTGTGTGTGACTTGATATGTGTTTTAGTGCTGTAGCTGTGTGTGATTATGTGTTGTCGTGTGTGATGCTGTAGTTGTATGTGCTGTAGTTGTGTGCTATGGTTGTCACCATGTTGTGGTTATATAGGTAATGATCTGAGATTGTGCTGTGGTTGTGTGTGAGTGTGTATGGTTCTTCTGTGGTTGTATGCATGACCTGATATGTGTATAAGGCTGTTCTATGGTTATATGGGACTCAGTGTGTTAGATTGTGTTGTGGTTATGTGTGACTCAGTATATCGGAAACTGTTCTGTGATTGTGTGACTCTGTGTGAAGTGCTGTGGTTGTATGATTATATGTAAGGCTGTGTTGTGGTTGTATTATGACCACATGAGACTGTTGTGGCTTTGTGAGTAAATTCATGTGAGGTAGGGCTATGTTTGTGTGTGACTTGATATGTGTTTTAGTGCTGTAGCTGTGTGTGATTATGTGTTGTCGTGTGTGATGCTGTAGTTGTATGTGCTGTAGTTGTGTGCTATGGTTGTCACCATGTTGTGGTTATATAGGTAATGATCTGAGATTGTGCTGTGGTTGTGTGTGAGTGTGTATGGTTCTTCTGTGGTTGTATGCATGACCTGATATGTGTATAAGGCTGTTCTATGGTTATATGGGACTCAGTGTGTTAGATTGTGTTGTGGTTATGTGTGACTCAGTATATCGGAAACTGTTCTGTGATTGTGTGACTCTGTGTGAAGTGCTGTGGTTGTATGATTATATGTAAGGCTGTGTTGTAGTTGTATTATGACTCTGTGAGGTTGTTTTGTGGTTGTTCATGAGACTGTTGTGGTTTTGGGTGTGTGACTGTATGTGAGGTTGGGCTGTGTTTATTTGTGCAACTTGAGTTCTGAGACATTGTTTTAGGCTATACCATGGCTGTGTGTGACTCTGTTTTGTGTTTCTGTGTATGACTATATAAGATTGTGCTGTGGTTGTATGAGTGGCTTGATATGTGTATAAGTCTGTGCTTTGGTTGTGTGGGACTCAGTAGGTGTGTTAGATTGTGTTGTGGTTGTGTGGGACTCAGTATATATGAAACTCTTTTGTGATTGTGTGACTTTGTAAAGTTGTGCTTTGGCTGTGGCATGACATTTTGTGAGGCTGCGTTGTGGTTATGTGTATGACTATGTGAAGTTATTCTCTGGTTGTATGTGAGATTATTGTGTTTTTCAGTGTGTCACTGTGAAGTTGAGATGTATTTTGTGTATGTGACTTGGTAATGTGTTTTATGTTGTGCTGTGGCTATGTATAATTATTCGTTGTGGCTGTGTGGAACTGTGTAAGATTGTGCCATGGTGTTGTGTGTGTGTGTTAGGCTATGTTATGGTTGTATGTGTGATTGTGTGAGATCGAAGTATAGTTGTATGTATGGGAGGTTCTTTTGTGGTTGGGTGTGTAACTTGATCTGTAAGGATGTGCTATGGTTGTTGTGTGAGGGTCTTCTGTGGTTTTATGATTATATAGATGAGATTGTGCTATGATTGTGTGTATGACAATTTGTGAGACTATTGTAGTTTAGGTTGTGTGACTGTGAAGTTGATCTGTGGATGTGTGTGTATGAGAGAGAGACATTTAATATGTGTTTTAGGTTGTGCTGTGGTTATGTGGGACACAGAATGTATGAAATTATTAGGTGGTTTTCTGAGTGACTTCATGAATGAGTCTATGCTGTGGTTGTGTGTATATGATTTTGTGTGAAATTGTGCTATAATTTGCGTGGAAGAGTCTTCTGTGGTTGTATGATATGTGTGACATTATGTGATTACATATATGACTATGTGTGAGGCTGTTTTGTGGTTGTGTATGTGACTTGAAATGTGTATTAGGCTGACTTGTGTTTGTGTGACTTAATATGTGTGTTAAACTCTGCTGTGGTTATGTTTGACTTAGTATGCATGAAACTATTATGTAGCTGTTCATGTGACTCCATATGAAACTATGCTATGGTGTGTATGTGACTATGTGTAGTTGTGCTATGACTGTGTGAAACTATGTTGTGGTTCTGTGTATGAATATGTATGAGGCTAGGTTGTGTGACTGAGTTTGTTCTGTGGTCATGTGTGAGACTGTTATGGTTTTGGGTGTGTGACTATATATGAGGTTAGACTGTGTTTGTGTGTGACTTGATATGTGTATAAGGCTGTGCTATGGTTATGTGTGAGGACTTTGATGGTTGTATGATGATATGTGTGAGGTTGTATTGTGATTCTTCGTATGACTGTGTGAGACTGTGTTGTAGTTTTGTGTGACTATGTGAGGTTGTTGTGTGGATATGTGTGACTGTTGTGTTTTGGGGTGTGTGACCCTATATGTTCTGTGGTTATATGTGATTATTTGTTGTGGTTGTGTCTGACTTGTGAGATTGTGTCATGGTTGTGCGTGTGTGATGCTCTTTCATGGCTGTGTGTGACTTGATATGTATATAAGGCTATGCTGTGATTGTATGTCTGACTGTGTGAGATTGAACTGTGGTTGTGTGTGTTTGAGGTTCTTTTCATGGTATTGTGTGTGACTTGATATATGTGTGAGACTGTGTTATGGTTGTGTGTAAGGGTCTTTTGTGGTTGCATGATGGAATGTGTGAGGTATGACAATTTGTGAGACTGTTATGGTTTGGGGAGCATGACTCAGGTTGTTCTGTGGTTGATGTGTGTGTGTGTGTGTGTGTGTGTGTGTGTGTGTGTGTGTGAGACTTGATAGTTATCTTATTTTGTGCTGTTGTGGTGTGAGACTCAGAATGTATGAAGCTGTTATGTGGTTTTCTGAGTGACTTCATGAATGAGGCTATGCCGTGGTCGTGTGTATGATTTTGTGTGAAATTATGCTATAATTGTGTGGAGGGTCTAATATATATATTAGGCTAGACTGTGTTTCCCTGTGTTTGCATGACTTAATGGCTCTTCTGTCATTATGTTGAACTCATAATTATGAAGCTATTATGTGGTTGTTTGTGTGACTCCATGTGTGAGAGTATGCTATGGTTGTGTGTGTGTGAAGTTGTGTTATAATTGTGTGGAAGGGTCTTCTGTGATTTTGTGATGATATGTGAAATTGTGCTCATCTGTAGGCTCATTTGTGGTCATGTGTGACTTGATATATGTGTTAGGCTGTGCTGTGGTTGTATGTGTGATTGTATCAGATCATGTCATGGTTGTGTATGTGTACATGAGATTCTTCTGTGGTTGTGTGTGTGACTTGGTATATGTTTATGACTGTGCAATGGTTGTGTAGAACTCAGTATGTTAGACTGTACTGCAGTTATGTGTGACTTAGTATATATGAAACTGTTCTGTGATTGTGTGACTATGTGAAGTTGTGCTATGGTTGTGTGTGAGGGTCATCTATCATTTTAGGATATGTGTGAGATTGTGCTGTGATTGTGCATATGACTATGTGTGAGACTGTGTCATGGTTGTTTGTATGACTGAGAGTATGCTGTGGTTCTGTGTGAGATTGTTGTGGTTTTCTCTTACTGACTCTATGTGAGGTTGTACTGTTGTATGTATGACCTGATATGTGTGTTAGGCTATGCTCTGGTTCTATGTGTATATGTATGTTAGACTTCTGTTGTTTTATGTGACTTAACACATGTTAGAATATGCTGTGGTTTTGTGGAATCTCAGTATTATGAAACTGCCTCCTAATTGTGTGATTCCATGTATTCCAAGATAACCTGTGGTTGTGTATGTGACTTTGAGAGAAGTTGTGCTATCGATATGTGTGAGAGTCTTCTGAGCTTGTCTGATGCTATGTGTGAGGCTGTTCGGTGATTGTATCTATAACTCTGTTCACTGTGTTGTGGTTGGGTGTGACTTTTTTGTGTAGGAAAATCTTTATTTGATTTCAGGAAGCTTCTTATTTTTTGGCCTTTGGAGCAGCTGCTTTCTGGGCAGGTGCCTTCTGAGTGGGTCCCTTCTAAGCGGGTCCCTTCTTGTCTGGAGCCTTCTGGCCAGAGACTTTCTGACCCTTATGGTCCTTCTGCCCGGAGGCTGCCTTCTTGCCCTCAGCCTTCTTTGAGGGGATCTTCTTGGAGGAGACCTTTGCAGCAAGTGCCTTCTGGGAGGCTCCCTTCTTGAGAGACCCCTTCTGGGTGGATGCCTTCTAGAGCTTCTTCACTTCATGCTTGATAATGCTATTTCTCATTTTCTTGGCCTTCATGATTTTGTAATGGTCAAAATCTGTCATCTTTGCTTTCCGTTCTCTGACTTTGATCTTCTTGGCCCATCTCCTGGCTTTCCATTTTGTATTGCTCTTTTCTTTCTCCCACATGGCCAGGACATATTTCTGATGGGTACTGTGTGGGAACTTGAGCATGAAGTCTGTGAGTTGTATACACTTAAATGGCATGGCCTGCCTCCTCACACTATGGCAGGGGCCATCAACCAAAGCCCAGTTATGGTCAATCACGTCCACGATGGCCACCAGCTTGTTGGTGTGCGACCCAAAGGAGATGTAGGCCACACGGCCAATCTCCACAAAGAGCTTGAACCCCATGTTGGCGGGGCCAAACAAGAAGGAAGGGCCTGTAATGGACTGTGCACATGCAGAGCTCAGCTCCCGCCCCACCTGGGTGTGACTTTTGATACCTCTTTTAAACTGCTGTGATTGTATGGGATTCAGTATGTATGAAGGTGTTCTATGATTGTCCGTGTGACTCCATGTATGACGTTATGCAGTGGTTGTGTCATTTTGAGTGAAGTTGTGTTATGGTTGTGTGAGGGTCTTTTGTTGTGTGATGATGGGTGAGACTGATGTGATTGTATATATGACGATGTGAGACTGTTTTGTGGTTGTGTGTGACTAGGTAAAATTGTTCTGTGGTTGTGTGTGACTTGTGGTGTTATGCATGTGACTGTGAAATTGGGTTGTGCATGTCACTTGATATGTATGTTAGACTGTGCTGTGGTTATATGTGACTTTTAATTATAGTTATGTGTGATTATATGAAATCATGTTGTGGTTGTGTGTCAGTGTTAGGCTTTTCTGTGGTTGCCTGTGATTATATTTGTTAGACTGTGCTATAGTTGTGTGTGACTCTGTTGTTGTGTATATGACTGTGAGGTCATGTTCTGGTTGTATGTGACAATACGTTAGGTTGTGCTGTTGTTGTGTGACGATGAGATAGTATTGCATTGTGCATATGTTTGTAAGCTTGTTCTTATGTGACTTGATATGTGTTTTAAGCTGTGCTGTGGTTTTGTGTGACTGTTGTGGTTGTGTGTGACCGATATATTTTCATGGTTGTGTGTGTATCTGAGGCTCTTCTGTAGTTGTGTGTGACTTGATACATATATTAGGCTGTGCTGTGGTTGTGTGACTTAATACTTGTGTTAGGTAGTGCTGTGGTTGTTTGCTAACTCTGTATGTAAGGTTGTCTCTGTGTGATTTTATTTATTTTATTTGCTATGCTGCAGTTGTGTGTGTATGAAATAGTGCTATGGTTGTATGCGACAGTCTTCTATGTTTGTGTGATATTATATGTTAAGCTGTGCTGTGATTGTGTGTGTGACTGTGTGTGAAGCTTGTTGTGTTTGTGTGTGACTCTGGAATTGTTGTATGGTTGTATGTAACTATTGAGGTTGTGTGTGACTATGTGAGATTGTGCAGTGGTTGTGTGTGTTAGACTCTTTTGGGCTTGTGTTTGACTTGAATATATATATATTAGGTTATGCTCTGGTTGTGTGTGAATAAGTTGTGGTTGGGTGTGTGATTGTATAAGATCATATTGTTGTGTGTAACTGTTGTGGCTGTGGTTGTATTTGAGTTGATATATATGTTAGACTATACTACTGTTGTGGGTGACAGAGTTGTATGTGGTTGTATGTATGTTTATGAGGTTCCTCTGTGGTCATACATGACTTGATATGTTAGACTGTGCTGTGACTTAATTAATGTGTTAGGATATGTTATGGCTGTGTGTGAATTCAGTATGTATGAAACTGTCTTGTGGCTATCTCTGTGATTCCACATACAAGGCTATGCTGTGGTTATATGAATGTGAGACTATTGTGGTTTTTTTGTGTGTGACTGTGAGGATTGTGTGTGTGACTTGATATGTATATTAAGCTATGCTGTGGTTGTGTGTATGTGAAGTTCTGCTGTGGTTGTGTGTGTTGGACTTGATATGTGTGTTAGGCTGCGTGGACTCAATAGGTAGACTGTGCTGTGGTTGTGTGGGACTTAATATATATGAATCTGTTCTGTGATTGTGTGACTTTGTATGAAGTTATGCTATGGTTGTATATGTGTGTTTGGTGGTAGTGTGATGACTGTGAAAATGTTCGGTGGTCGTGTATATGACTGTGTGTGACTGTTGTGGTTGTGTGTTTGATATTGTGCTATGCTTGTGTGTGAGAAACTTATGTGGTTGTATTTGACTTGATGTTTGTGTTAGGTTGTGCTGTTATTTTTTGTGACTGAGTTGTGGTTGTGTGTGTGACTGTATGAGATTGTACTGTGGTTGTGTGTGACTCCATTGTGGCTATGGTTGTTTGTGAGACTCTTCTGTGTTTGTGTGAGCCTTGATATGTGTGTTAAACTGCCCTATTGTGGTGTGTGACTGTGTGAAACTATGATGTGGTTGTATGTGTGTTTATGAGATTCTTTTGGGGTTGTATGTGACTTGATGTGTGTGTTAGGCTGTCCTGTGATTCTATAGGACTCTGTGTTGTGGTTGTGTGTATGTATATTAGGCTGTGCTAGGGTTGTATGTGAAGTTCTTCTGTGGTTGTGTGTTTTTGACTAGATACATGTGTTAGGTTGTGTTACAGTTGCATGGGACTCAGTAGATTTGCTATATTGTGCTGTGTGGGACTTAGTATATATGAATCAATTCTGTGATTGTGTGGCTCTGTGTGAAGTTGTGCTATGGTTGTATGGGTGGGTCTGGTGGTAGTGTGATGATAGGTGAGAGGCTGTACTGTGATTGTGTGTATGACTATGTGAATCTGTATTGTGGTTTGTGTGTATGTGAAATTGTTCTGTGATTACATGTAACTTGTGGTTTTATGTTTGAGATTATGCTGTAGTTGTTTGTGAGAGAGATTCTTCTGTGGTTGTGTTTGACTTGATATGTATGTTAGGTTATGTTGTTTTTTTGGTGACTGTTGTGACTGTGTGACTACATGAGACTATACTGTGGTTGTGTGTAACTCTGTGTTGTGGTTATGGTTGTGTGTGTGAGGCTCTTCTGTGTTTGTATGTGCCTTGATATTTGAGTTAGGCTGTGCTATTATGATGTGACTCTGTATTGTGGTTGTGTGTGTGACTATGTGTGACCATGTTGTGTTTGTATATGTGTTTATGAGATTCTTCTGTGGTTGTATGTGACTTGATATGTATATTAGGCTATCTTGTGATTATGTATGACTTGTGTTATGGTTGTGTGTGTGTGTGTGTGTGACAGTGTGAGATTGTGCTTTGGTTATGTGTTTATGAGGCTCTTCTGTGGTTGTATGTGACTTAGTATGTGTGT
The DNA here is from genome assembly GCA_011680675.1 of Gymnobelideus leadbeateri. Classification (NCBI taxonomy): domain Eukaryota; kingdom Metazoa; phylum Chordata; class Mammalia; order Diprotodontia; family Petauridae; genus Gymnobelideus; species Gymnobelideus leadbeateri. Next base: position 329,483 of record WOXC01009653.1, read on the forward strand.
TAAGTATTGCTTTGTGTGTGTGTGTGTGACTGTTTTATGGTTATGCATGACAGTGTGAGACTGTGATATTATTGTGTGTATATGAGGCTCTTTTGTGGTTATGTGTGACTTGATATATGTTTAGACTGTTTTTGCGTGGGACAATGTATTATGGTTGCTATGTGTGACTATGAAATTGTTATGTGGTTGTGTGTATGTGAAGCTCTTCTGTAATTGTGTGTGACTTAATATATATCAGACTGCTGTGGTTGTGTGACTTAATGTGTGAGGATATGTTATAGTTGTGAGTGAACTCATTATGTATGTAATTGTTCTGTGTTTATCTTTGTGATTACATGTGTGAGGCTATGTTGTAGTTGTATGTGTGTGAGACTGAAGTTGTGATGTGATTGTGTGTGAGGGTCTTCTGTGGTTCTGTGATGATACATATCACATTGTCCTGTGGTTGGGTGTGACTATTTTATGTTGTGTGGTTATGTGTGAGATTGTTGTGATTTTTTGGTATGAATCTATGTGAGGTGGGCTGTGTTTGTGTGTTTGTGATTTGATATGTATGTTAGGTTGTATTGTGGTTGCGTGTGACTCTGTGAAATTGTGCCATGGTTGTATGTATCAGACTGTTCTGCTGTATGTGACTTCATATGTGTGTTTGGCTATCCTGTGATTGTGTGTGGCTCTGTTTTGTGATTGTGAGTATGACTGTGAAATATTGGGCTGTGGTTGTGGGTGTAACTTGTTATGTATGTTATATTATGTAACTTAATTAATGTGTTAGGATTGTTATGGTTATATGAGACTCAATATGTATGAAACTGTTCTGTGGTTGTACAATTTCATGTGTGAGGCTGTGGTGTGCTTGTGTTTGTGTGACTTTATGTGAAGTTGTGCTATGGTCATCTATTATTGTGTGATAATATGTGTTAGGCTGTTCTATGAGTGTGTGTATGAATATATGAAGTACTGTGGTTGCATGTATGTGTGACTGTGAGCTTATGTGTGAGACTAGTGTGTGTGTATGTATGTGTGTGAGGTTGTGCTGTGGTTGTATGTATAATTCAATATGTATATTAGGCTGTTCTGTGGTTGAGTTGTGGTTATATGTGTGTGACTTTGAAATTGTGCTGTGGTTGTATGTGTATGTATGAGATTTTTCTGCAGTTGTTTGTGACTTGATATATGTGTTATAGTCTGTTGTGGTTGTATATATGATTTTGAGATTGTGATAAGGTTATATATGTATGTATGTGTGTGAGTCTCTTCTCTGCTTTTATTTGATTGATATGTGTATTAGACTGTGTTGTGGTTGTGTGTGGTTCTATGTTCTGATTATGGGATTGTGAGATCATGCTGTAGTTATGTGTGTGTGTGTATGTGTGTGTGTGAGAGAGAGACTCTTCTATGGTTGTGTGTGACTTGATATGTATATTGGGCTCTGTTGTGGTTGTGTGTAACTCTCTGTTGTGATTGTGTGTGACTAATGTGAGATCATGCTGTGGTTATATGTGTGTATATGAGCCTCTTGTGGTTGTGTGTGATACAGGTTAGGCTATGCTATGCTTGCATGTGACTATTGTGGTTGTATGTGTGATGGAGATTGTGCTGTGGTTTAATGTGATTGTGTGGCTTATCTGTGGTTGTGTGCAACTGTTGTGGTTGTATAACAATACATATGTTAGGCAGTACTATGGTTGTGTGGGAAGTCAGTATGTATAAAACTGCTCTGTGGTTGTCTGTGTGGTGCAACATGTGAAGCTATGTTGTGGTAGTGTCTGATTTTGTGCTATGGTTGTGTGTGAGGGTCTGTGGTTTTGTGTGCATGACTGAGGGTTTGTGTGTTTTGTGATGTTATGTTTGAGGCTATGCTATAATTGTGTGTATGACTGTGTGAAACTGTGTAGTAGTTGTGTGTTTGATTCTGTGAGGATATAAGTATTTATATATGTATGTGTGTCTGTATATATATATATGTATATATATATGTATATATATATATATATATATATATGTATGTATGTATGGCTGTCCTGTGGTTATATGCAGCTCTAAGGTCTGTTTGTGTAACTTTATGAGATCATGCTATAGTTATATGTATGTATATGAGCCTCTTGTGGTTGTGTGTGATTTGAAACATGTGTTAGGTATACTGTGCTTGTATGTGATTCTATGTTGTGGCTGTATGTGTGACTGAGATTGTGTTTTGGTTTAATATGATTATGCGGTTTGTTTGTGGTTGTGTGTCTAAACTATGTTGTGTGTGAAGTTGTATTGTAGTTGTATGTTTGACTCTGTGAGGATATATGCATGCATATGTATGTAGGTAATGTATATAATGTAATGTGATGTAATGTATGTATGCATATATGTTAGGCTATCCTGTGGTTGTATGTGACTTGATGTTGATGTTAGGTTGTGCTTTGTTTATATATGATTCTCTGTTGTGGCTATATGCGTCATTGTGAGATCATGCTATGATCATGTGTGTGAGGCTCTTCTGTGTGACTTGATATGAATGTTAGACTGTGCTGTGATTGTATGTGGCTTTGTGTTCTGATTGTGTGACTGAGATCATGATGCATCTGTGCATGTGTACATAAGACTCTTCTGTGGTTGTGTGTGACTGTATGTATGTTAGGTTCTGCTGTAATCATATGGGACTCTCTGTTGTCATGTGTGTATGTGTGACTGTGTGAGAGTGCACTATGGTTATATGTATGTATATGAGACTCTTTTGGTTGTATGTGACTTGATACATTTGTTAGGCGATGCTATGGTTGTGTGGGAAGTCACTATGTATGAAATTGTTTTGTGCTTGTCTCTGTGGTTGTGTGTGTCACTTTTTGCCATGGTTGTGTACGAGTGTCTTCTGTTTGATGATATGTGTCAGGTTGTGCTGTTATTATGTGTATGACCATCTGTGAGGCTGTGCTATGGTTGTGTGTGTGTCTGTGAGGTGTTGTGTGATACTGTTGTGGTTTTGTGGGCATGATTATGTAAGGTTGGCGTAAGTTGTGTTGGACTTGATATGTATGTCAGGATATGCTGCTGTTGAGTGTGACTCTATATTGTCTTTGTATGTGACTATGTGAGATAATCTTTTTTGGGTTTGTGTGTGAGGCTCTTCTGTGGTTGTGTGATGTTGTGAGACCGTGCTATGATTGTGTGTGTGAATATGTGTGAAGTTGTTTTGTGGTTGTGCATGTTACTCTTTGAGATTCTGCTGTGGATTGTGTGTATGACTGTGAGATTGTACTGTGGTTTTTTGTATGTGAGATTCTTCTGTAGTTGTGTGTAGGTATGACTTGATGAGAGTGTGTAAGACTGTGTTATGATTATGTGGGATTCAGTATATATGAAACTGTTCTATGATAGTATGTGTGATTTTGTGTGAAGTTATCCTATGCCTATATGTGAGGTTCTTCTATGCTTGTATTATGATATGGGTCAAGCTATTCTGTGATCGTGTATATGACTACGTGTGAGACTGTGTTGTGGTTGTACATGTGACTTGATATGTGTACTATTATGCTGGGCTGTATTTGAATGACTTAATGTATATATCAGGCTATGCTGTGGTTATGTTGGACTCAGTATGTATGGAGCTACTATGTGGTTGGTTGTGTGACTCCACATGTGAGACTGTGTTGTGGCTGTATATGTAACTCTATATGAAGTTGTTTTCTGTCTCTGTGTGAGACTGTTGTAGCTTTTTGTGTGTGACTGTGTGAAGGCGGGCTGTGGTTGTGTGTTTGTGACTTGATATGTGACTCGAGGCTGTGCTATGTGTGACTTTGTGAGGTTGTGTATTTGTATGAGATTGTGTGATGGTAGTGTATATGTGAGACTCTTCTGTGGCTATGTGTGTGACTTGATGTGTGTTAAACTATGTTGTATTTGGGTGACCTCAGTAAATATGAAGCTGTTTTGTGGTTGTTTATGTGACTCCATACATGAGGCTGATCTATGGTTGTATATGTGACTTTGGGTGAATTTTGCTATGATTGTGTGTAAGGGTTTTTGGTTGTATGTTGTTATGTGTGAGGTTGTGGTGTGATTATGTATGTGACTACATGTGAGATTGTTGTATTTGTGGTATGTGTGACTATGTGAGTTTGGACTATGGTTATTTGTATGACTTTATATGTGTGTTAGGTTTTGCTGTGGTTGTGTGTATGACTCTGTGAGGGTGTTTTGTTGTTGTGTTGTGCCTATGTGAAATTGTACTGTGGTTATGTGTGTGTGATTTGATATGTACATTAGACTGTGTTATGATTGTGTGGGACTCTATGTATAACGCTTAGTATATATGAAGACTTCATGTTTGAGACTGTGCTGTGATTGTGTGTTTGAATATGTGTGAGGCTCTGTTGTGTGTAACTGAGTTTGTTCTGTGATTGTGTGTGAATCTTTGACTTTGTGTGACTGTGAGATTGGGTTGTGGTTGTGCATATGATGATATGTATGTGAGGCTATGTTATGGTTGTCTGAGACTTAGGTGTGAGGCTGTTCTTTTGTTGTTGTTGCTGTTGTGTATATGAATCTGTGAAAATGTGGTATTAATCCTCATCTTTCTCGACACCTCTGATGCTATCCAATACCCTCTCCTCTTAGATTTTCACTGCTCAACTCTCCTGTTTTTCTTTCCACTTTTTTGACTCTGTTCAGTGGTGGTCCCTCCCCAGGCTCTGTTCTCTTCTGTGTCTCTTGTGTGTCTAAACTATGTTGTGTGTGAAGTTGTATTGTAGTTGTATGTTTGACTCTGTGAGGATATATGCATGCATATGTATGTAGGTAATGTGTATGATGTATGTAATGTAATGTGATGTAATGCATGCATGCATGCATGCATGTATATATGTATAGCTATCCTGTGGTTGTATGTGACTTGATGTTGATGTTAAGTTGTGCTTTGTTTATGTGTGATTCTCTGTTGTGGCTATATATGTCATTGTGAGATCATGCTATGATCACGTGTGTGACGCTCTTCTGTGTGACTTGATATGTGTGTTAGGCTGTGCTCTGGTTGTATGTGGCTTTGTGTTCTGATTGTGTGACTGTGAGATCATGATGTATCTGTACATGTGTACATGAGGCTCTTCTGTGGTTGTGTGTGACTGTATGTATGTTAGGTTCTGCTTTAATGTCCTGTCCTGTCCCCTCCTCTCCCCCTTGCCCTCCCCGTCTCCCTTTCCTTCTTCTCCTCCCTATCTCTCCTCTCCCTTCAGACTTTGTGATCTCTTCAGTTACCATGGGTTCAACTATCAGATGATTCACAATCTATATATCCAATCCTAATTTCTCTCTTGAGCTCCAGTTTCTCACCATCAACTGCCTTCTGGGCATTTATAATTAGGTAATCTGTAGCTGTCCCAAATCAAACCGGTCCAAAAGACATGTTCTTCTAAACACTACCTTTACCTTCTTCCCAACTTTTTTTTTTAATACTGTTGAGAAGCTCTACCATCTTCTCTGTCACCAAGACTTACAACTCCACTCCCATCTTCTACTCCTCACTCACACTCAGCCCACAAATGCAGTTTTTTCAAACCAACTCTTGTCATTTTAATCTCCACAACTTTTCTCATATTTCTGCTTCTCTTTATGCATCCACTCCCCTAGTTCAGGCTCCCCTTATTCTCTCACCTGGACTACTGCACTAGCTTTCTAACTGGTCTCCCTTCCTCAGCTCTCTCCCTATCCCCACGCCTGCTCTCACAAAACTGCCAAAATGATTTTCTGAAAATATAGGTTCAACTCTCTAGGGCTAACCATGCTACTACCTCCCACCTCCATTCAACAAATGCTCATGCTTCCACGTTACCACCAGGGACATAAAATCTTCCTTTCCCAACCCAATCCTTTCCTCTTTCCCCAGTCATCTTCTTCTTCTCCCCTTCCTCCTCCCCTTCCTCCTCCCCTTCCTCCTCCCCCCTCCTCCTCTTCTCCTTCTCCTTCTTCTTCTTCTCCTTCTTCTTCTTCTTCTTCTTCTTCTTCTTCTTCTTCTTCTCCTTCTTCTTCTTCTTCTTCTTCTTCTTCTTCTTCTTCTTCTTCTTCTTCTTCTTCTTCTTCTTCTTCTTCTTCTTCTCCTTCTTCTTCTTCTTCTTCTTCTTCTTCTTCTTCTTCTTCTTCTTCTCCTTCATCTTCTCCTTCTTCTTCTTCCTCTTCTTCTTCTCCTTCTTCCTCTTCTTCTTCTTCTCCTTCTTCTTCCTCATTTTCTTCTCCTTCTTCTTCCTCTTCTTCTCCTCCTCCTCCCCCCTCTTCCTCCTCCTCCCCCCTCGTCATTGTCCTCCTCCTCCTCCCTCGTCCTCCTCCTCCTTCTTCTGCCTCCTCCTCCTCCTCCTTCTCCTTCTTCTCCTTCTCCTCCTCCTCCTCCTCCCTCCTCCTCCTCCTCTTCTTTCTCTTCCTCTTCCTCCTCCTTTCTTCTTTTTCATCATCACCACATTTTATTCTCCTCTATGTACTCTATGACCTGGCTACACTAGCTTACTTGCTTTCCTCACATTTGTCACTCTTATCTCTCAGTTCTCTCTGTGCATTTGCACTGCCATGTCTATATTTATCTGTGGGAGTATGTATGCTTATTTCACTTTGTTGTTGTCTCTTGCTGTGTGCAGCTGTCTTGCTGTGTGCATATTTTTTGTCAGGTCTGTGACTGTGCCTTTTGCTGTGTGTGGGTTTCTCTGGCTGTGTATCCTTCTCTTTTGTTGTGTATTGCAATGTCTCCTCAATGTGTGTATATCTTGGTGTGGCCATGATCCTCTGTGTCTGTGACTGAGTGGGTTTGTGTATGTCTTTAGCTGTGGGTGTTTTCTACTGTGTGTATGTGACATTTTCTTTGTATGGGTGTGTCTGATTTTCTCTCTGTGTGTGTGTGTGGTTGTGTGTCTCTATGTCTAGATATATATTTTTGCATCTTTGTGTGTGATTGAATCTGTATCTGACTAGGCAGGTATGTCTGTCTCTGTGTGTACATGAGTCTATGTATTCATATATAGGTCTTTCTATGGGGATCTCTTTGGGGTTTGTGGCCCTCTGTGTTTCTGGATATGTTCTCTCAAGTCTCTTTGACTATGTGTTTTTGTAAGTGCCTCATTGTTTGGTTGTGTGTCTGTTTCTCTAGTCTGTTACTGGGAGTGTGTTTGCTAGGGTGTTACCTGGAGTTTGTCTGAACATTCGCATAAGTCTTTCTTTACTAGTGGAGAGACTGTGCCTGTGTGTGTGTGTGTGTGTGTGTGTGTGTGTGTGTGTGTGTGTGTGTGAGACAGACAGAGAGAGAGAGAGAGAGAGAGAGAGAGAGAGAGAGAGAGAGAGAGAGATCCTACCCTAATCTCACAGAAGGAGAAATTCCCAGTGTATCTTGCTCAGCAAGCTGGAGGTTAGGAATGTACTTGAAATTATGGCTCCTCTATGTGTCAGGTTCTTCCAAAATTATTTCTCTCTCTCTGGCCCACTCTTCCTGAAGAGAACCTGAAATTGCACATGTATCCCATAATCTCAACAATTCTGCCCCTCACATGGCATGGAATATGGAATAATGATTCTATCAATAAGAGGCGTCTTATGCAAATGACCAGGCATGAACCTTGGATTAATATGCATTTAGGTATGTGTGGCTGTCTCTTGGTGTTTCAGTATGTTTGGTTCTGTGTGTGAACTTGATTTTGTGTGTGTCAGTTTCTGGTGTTTTAAAAAAATTCTCATTGTTTTATTCCCCTGCCCCAAAGTTGCTATTTTTGTGCCCATTCGTTTTTTTCTATGGCTCTCTATACTTTTGAGTATGTGTGCCTATCTGTCTTGGGGTGTGTATATGTATTGGTATGTATAGAATTCCGTCTCTGGCTTTGTGTGTATGAGTATCTCTAGGTGTCAGTGTGTCTGAGTGTTTGTCTCTAGGGGGTTTATCTCTCTTTGTGAGTTTCTAGATTTGTTTCTGCCTGTGTGTGTGTGTGTGTGTGTGTGTGTGTGTGTGTGTGTGTGTGTGTATCTCTTTGGGATTTGTGTCTAGCTCTGGGGATATACATTTCTAGGTTTGTGTCTGCCTGTGGGTGTGTGGTTGGGTCTGTATGTTTGTCTCTGTCTTTCGGAGCCTTTTCCAATCCCTCTGTATTCTAGTGCCTTCTTTCTTTTATTTCCTATTTATCCTGTGCATAGCTAGTTTGTACACATTTACCTGCTCATCTTTCTCATTAGATTGTGACTTTATCTAGGACAGGGACTGAGTGTGTTGTTCTTTCCTGTCTGTGGGAGTTGGTAGCCCTCGGGGTGTTTTTTACGAGTCTCTCTTTGTCACTGCCTCAGGGTTTGAGCATATCTGTGTGTATGTCTATCTGTCTCTGGGGATGTGAGTGTGTCTGGATAGATGAGCCTGGTTTATGAGTGTATGTTATCTGGGAGTGTGTGTGTGTGCCTGTCTTTGAATCTCTGGCTATGTCTGTCCATGGAAATATGTTCCTCTGAGACTATGTGTCTATGTCTATGAGCGCATAGCTGTCTCAATGTGTATGTCTCTAAACTGTGTATAGTTGCAAGTGTCTCTTGATGTGATTGTTGCCATGTCTGTCGCTGTGTGTGTCTCTGTGTTTACACTGGCCATTTGTCCCAAAGACAGATACACACACACACACACACACACACACAGAGGCAGAAACAAATCTAGAAACTCACAGAGAGATAAACCCCCTAGAGACAAATACTCATACACACAAAACCAGAGACAGAATTCTATACATACCAATACATATTTCTCTGGCCATTTGCCCCTCTCTATATGCTTGTAGATCTATATCCCTCTCTTTTTCTGTGTGTGGCTTATATGGCTGTGTGCACGTATGTGCCTGTCTTGTGTGCTGGCTTGCATGGCCGTATGTAAGTCTTTTGCTGTATGTGTGGTTTATGGGGCTCTTGTTCCATGTGTAGGTGTGTGTATGTGTGTGTGTTTTGTTCTATGTGTGGTTTGTGATGCAGTCTGTATGTGTGCCTTTTGCCCGACATGTCATTGTGTGTATCTCTTTCTATGTTGACTTATGTGACTGTGTAAATATTTGTCCTCTCTTGCTGCATGTGTGAATATGTGACACTTTGCTGTGTGTGCAAAAGTGTTATGTGTGTGTTATGTGTCTCTTGCTGCATGTCTAATTTATGTGGCTCTGTTTATACACGTCTTTTGCTCTCTGTACGACTTTGTGTATGTGTATATATCTTATTCTCCTTGTGGTTTGTGAGGCTGTGTGGGGGCCTCTCTTGTTGCATGTCTGGCTTTGTTCATGTCTTTAAGTCTCTTGCTGCTGCTTATGTGGCTTTGTGTATGTGTGTGTGTGTGTGTGTGTGAGTCTTGATGCATATGTAGCTATGTGAATATGTATGCCTCTCTATGTGGCTTTGAATGGCTCTCTTGCTGCATACGTGACTGTTCTAATTTGCTGGCTGTGTGGCTGTGTGTGTACCACTTTTGCTACATGTGTTGCTTTGTGTATGTGTGTATCTGTCTTTTGACATGTGTGTGGTTGTGGTTATAATCCTCATCCTGTGTGTGTGGCTGTATGTTTTTGTTTGTTTCTCGTCACATTTCTGGCAATGTGTGTGTGTGTGTGTGTGTGTGTCTTAAATGTGTGGTGGTGTGTATTTCCTGCTGCATACATGCTTTCTGTATATGTGTGTCTCTTGTGTGGCTGTGTTTGTGTTTCTCATGCTGTGTGTTTGTGTATATATCTCTTTCTGTATGTGGATTGTATTTATGTGTCTAGCTTGCTGCATATGCAACTGTTGTGTATGTTTGTACCTCTTTTTATGCAAGTGTGGCTGCATAGGTGTATATATTTCTTGCTGTATGTCTTATTTCATGTGTGATTATGTTTATGCATGGCTCTCATGGCATGTCAGTCAGGGTGTGTCTCTTTTTTTTTTGGCATTTGGAAGTAGTATTTTATTTTTTCCAATTACATGTAAAGATAGTTTTCAACATTGATTTTTAAAATAAAATTTTGAATTCTATTCTCCTCCCTTTCCCCCTCCCCAAGACAGCAAGCAATAGGTTATACATGTGCAATCATGTAAATATAATTCCACATTAACCATGAAAGAAGAATCAGAACAAAAGGGAAAAGCCACAAAAAACAAAAAGCTAAAAACGTGAAGATAGTATGCTTCAATATGTGTTCAGATTCCATAGCTCTTTCTCTGGATGTGGATGGCATTTTCCATCATGAGTCCTTTGGAATTGTCTTGGATCATGGTCTTGTAGAGAAGAGCTAAGTCAGTCATAGTTGATCACCATACAGTGTTGCTGCTACTGTACGCAATGTTCTCCCACTTCTGCTCACTTCACTCAGCATCAGTCCATGCAAGTCTTTCCAGGCTTTTCTGAAATTCACCTGCTCCTCATTTCTTATAGAACAGTATTCTTTTATTACATTCACATACCACAACTTGTTCATCCATTCCCCGATTAATGGGCATTCCCTCAATTTCCAGGTCTTGGCCATCACAAAAAGAGCTGCTATAAATATTTTTGTATACGTGGTCCTTTTCCCTTTTTAATGATTTCTTTGGGATAAAGCCCTAGAAGTGGTATTGCTGGGTTAAAGGGTATGTGTAGTTTTATAGCCCTTTGGATATAGTTCCAAATTGTTCTCCAGAATGGTTGGATCAGTTTACAACTCCAACAACAATGCATTAGTGTTCCAATTTCCCCACATCTCCAACATTTATCATTTTTCTTTCTGTCATATTAGCCAATCTGATGGGTGTGAGGTGGTATTTTAGTGTTGTTTAATTTGCATTTCTCTAATCAATAGTGATGAGTGTGTCTCTTTCTTGCTGCCTTTGTGAATGTCTTTTTGCTGCATATGTGGCTGTGTGTAGATCTCTTGCATATATGACTGTTTTTGAGGTCTCTCATGTCACATGTGTGGCACTATGTCTCTCTCACTGCTTTTGGGTTTTGAATGTATGTGCATCTTTCTTGCTGTAGGTGACTGTGCTCATGTCTATATATCTCTTGTTGCATGTGTGCCTCTTTGCTTATGTGTGGCTCTATACTTTTGTATATTTTTGCATGTGTGGCTGTATGCATGTATTTGTGTCCCTCTTGCTGCATGTGTGGCTATGTTTATGTGTGGTTCTGTTTGTATGACTACCTCTCTTGCTCTATGGCTGGCTGTGTTTATGCATAGCTCTTGCTGCATGTATAAGAGACACATATTGTGACACATGCAATGAGAATCACACCCAACCCAGCTACATGCACAGCAAGAGGCCCATATGTGCATAGTCTCACATGCAGTAAGAAATACGTAAACATACAACTAGAGAGTGCTTATGAGTGTATGTTATGTGTGTGTGTGTGTGTGTGCTTGTCTTGCTGTTTGTGCCTTTCTTGCTGTGTGTGTGGCCATGAGTATGGAGGAGTGTCTCTTAATGCATTTGTGGCACTGTGTGTATTTGTCTCTTGTTGCAGGTATGACTGCTTTTAGGTGTGTGTTTCTTGTGGCACAAGTGACTATGCTGTGTGTTTGGCTTTGTGGCTGTTTGTAACTTTCTTGCTCCATGTGTGACTGTGTCTATTGTATGCATCTCTTGCTGCTTGTGTGCTGGTATCTATCTATCTCTCTGTCTATCTGTTTGTCTGTCTATCTGTCTGTCTGTCTATCTGTCTATCTTTCTCTCCATATATCTAGATAGATATAGATATACACCACATATATATGTGTATGTCTCTTACTGCATGTTTGGCTGTGTGATGCATTTGTGTGTGCCTCTGTTCTGTCTCTCTTGCTGCCTATGTGGCTGTGTTTAGATATGCCCCTCTTTTTGCATAAGTGGTTGAATGTGCCCTTCTTGATGAACGTGTGACTGTATGTGTGTACCTTTCCGCACGTGTAGCTATATATATGTCTCTTTGCTGCATGTGTAGCTGTGTGTGAATCTCTTGTTGCATGGGTGGCTATGTAGATGAGTTTCTCTCTTGCTGTGTGTGTAGCTATATATATGTGTATGTCTCTATATATGTCTCTTCCTGCACATATGACTGTGTGTGTTCTGTCTGTCTTTTTTTTTCTTTTTGGAAGGCAATTGGGGTTAAGTGACTTGCCCAAAGTCACATGGCTAGTTTTTGTGTTAAGTGTCTGAGGCTGGATTTGAACTCAGGTCCTCCTGACTCCAGGGCCGCTCTCTCTTCATTGCACCACCTAGCCACCCCCAGTGTTCTGTCTTTCTTGCTGCCTATGTGGCTGTGTTTAGATGTGCCCCGCTTTTTGTGTAAGTGATTGGGCATGCCCTTCTTGCTGAATGTGTGACTATGTGTACCTTTCTCACATGTGTAGTTATTTATAATGTGTCTCTTGCTGCATGTGTGGCTATGCGTGTGTCTTTTCCTGGGTGTGTGGTTCTTTTTATGTGCACTTCTTTTGCTGGTTGTGTAGCTTTTGTATTTCTCTTGTTGCATGTGTGACTGTGCATTTTTATTTGTTTCTGTTGCTGCATGTGTGGCTATTTGTATGTGTATACTTCTCTTCCTGAATGTATAGTGCTGTGTGTTTGCATTTGTGCTTTGAGTTTGTGTGCCTCTCTTGCTATGTGTGTGTATGTGGGTGGCTTGTATAGCTGTGTATGCTTCTCTTGCTGCATATGTGGGTTGTCTGATTGCATATGGTTGTACCTTTCTTGCTGCATGTGAGAATGTGTGTGTACTCCTCTTAATGTTTGTGATTTGTGTGCCTCTGTGTATGTGTGTGAACCTCTCACTGATGTGGCGTATGTAGCTCTTTGTATATATGTACCTTTCTTGTTTGTATGACTTGTATGACTGTGTATGTGTGTGTCTTTCTTACTATAGTTGGTGTCTGTCTCTCTCTATGTCTGAGTCACTGCCACAGAGGCTTTGACTGGCATGGGAGAGACAGCAGATGCCCTCAGCTAAGAGCATTTCTCCTTTGCAGATCATTTTCCTGCCCACCCGGCATCGAACCCCTAAAACAGCCACTCTTCTGAGCAGTGCTGGCAATGGCTATATTTATGCTTGGTCGATTCATGACAAGGGGGGCTTGCTGGGAAAATTCCAGCCAGCAGGTAATCAATATCAGGATTCAGTTGTTGGTGCCATGGTCAGTGATGAAATGGACTGGATCCTAATAACTGGGGACTCCAAAGGGTATGTTAAGGTAAGTGTAAGGTCTCATATTAGGGCTGAGAGAACAAGAAATTATTTCAGTTAACTTGTGGTCTCTTTACCCCACATGTAGTGGGAGGGGTATGGATGCTGATCCAGCAAAGGAGACTAAAGAGAGGCTAGACAGATGGGAGGAGAGCCAGGAGAGAGAGCAGGGTCATGGAAATTCAGGGAGGAGAGTCCTCAGGAAAAGGGAGTGATCAGCAGTGTCAGGTACTACAGAGAATACAAGAGGAACGACTGAAAAATAGAGGCCATTGGATTTGCCAATCAAAATACTATTTTTGCAAAAAAAAAAAAAAGCGGGGGGGTGGCTAGGTGGTGCAGTGAGTAAGAGCACTGGCCCTGGAGTCAGGAGGACCCCAGTTCAAATTCAGCCTCAGACACTTAAAGCTTACTAGCTGTGTGATGTTGGGCAAGTCAATTAACCCCAACTGCCCTCCAAAAAGCAAAAAAAAAGTAAAATAAAAAAACTTTTTGGAGAGAGCAATATGAATGATGAAGTATGGAGACAAGATATCAAGGAGTTAAAAAGTGGCCTAGAGGAGAAAAATATGGAAGCAAGAGGTAAAGACAGTTTTTACTCTAGGATTTTGACTGTGAAAGAGAAAAGATATAGAGGGGATGGAAGGATCAAGTGAAGGTTTACATGTAGCTGGCCTTTTTGGAGATCCTCAAAAAAGGACTTGGACATGGAGCCAAGGAAAACAGAAATCCCTTTGGACAGGCAAGCCCCTTTTTTAGTGTCCTTAAAGTCCTGAGAATTTATCCAAGGGCAATTGGCGGGATGTTGTTTGACCCCAACCTTGAAGCTGACTGTTAGTGAAAAGTTCAGACTGTATGTCTCTGGAGCTGAATTGCCATTGTGGACTGGACACAGTCCACTGACATCTTGATCAGTGCCAAGTTAGATGCTGCTTGCTAGAGATTGGGAAGAACATTACCGGCTATGAATTTAACATTCATTATGAGCCAGGAAAGACTAATCAGTCCTTAGATGCCCTGTCCTGAAGTCCATGTGATAATAACCTGGAAGGAGTGAGAGCCAAATGTGGCACCCAGGGAGGTGGGCTATGAGGGAAGGCAGCAGTATGACTGACAGTTTGGGATTTCCACCAGGCATCATTCCTGCAGTGCTTACTGAACCAGCCTTTTCTGCCTCATTCGTCTCTGCATGATTAGCAGTGAGAGCAGATGGTTGATGAGGGACTGGGAAAAGTGATATAAGCCAGATTTGAACTCTGGGAGACGAGTCTTCTTGACTCCAGGCCCAGCACTCTCTCTACTGCACCACCTAGATAGCTGCCCAAGCATGCTGCTATTTTTAAAGGCTTGTCGATAATGTAGTGCTGGTTTGCATCTCATGCATATTTGCTTGTGGATGTGAATGGATATGAATGTACTGTTGTGATACGCACATGTAAAATATCTTGTGTGTAGTTTAGATGTATACTTTCTGAAACAGCCTGTCAGTAGGTGCTGTGCATTGTGCTAAATCAGTTGCATGTACTACTATTGCAGCACATTTCCTGAGAATGATAACCTTTGAGATGATTTCCTAGGTGCTAAGATAGTTATTATTATTCTTTCAGGTGTTGATGTTTACTTTGTTGCTTTTATTGGAATTTGGAGGAGGTTAAGTCTGTCAAGAGTGATTTTTCAAGAGACTTTAAAATGTTTTGGTCTAGGGGAGAATGTCACCAGCCTTTTTAGAGATTCCCCCCAAAGGGATTGTATAGAGAGCAAGGGAACAGAGCTGCTGCTAGGTAGCCCCTTTTCAAGCATTCTCTTAGCTGTCCAGAGTACTATTGTTTTACCCTGACCTTGGAGGAGGGGGACGTTGGGGGAGAAGCAGCAGAAAAAGCCAAGCAAAAGATAGAGAAGTAAGGAAAGAGGAAAAGAAATTGATCATAGTGGGATTCAGGTTCACAGGGAGAGTCTATATGCTGAACTCTACCTGATAGGCTGAGCTGAGTGATGTTAGGTATTTCCATTCCTTAGCAACAGAAAATCTCAGACTCATCCAGCAACTAACCACAATGTAGGGATGGGTACTGTAGATGAGACTGCCTTATGTTGACTCTC
Organism: Gymnobelideus leadbeateri; assembly: GCA_011680675.1. Taxonomy (NCBI): domain Eukaryota; kingdom Metazoa; phylum Chordata; class Mammalia; order Diprotodontia; family Petauridae; genus Gymnobelideus; species Gymnobelideus leadbeateri. The sequence continues at coordinate 344,730 of WOXC01009653.1, forward strand.
CTAATTGATTAACACTTTATTCCCTGGCCATGCGATGTATAACTGGGATCTTCATCCTTTGTTCTGGAATGTGGCTGGAGCTTTGAGGGCTTATATTTGTGAGGGAAAGGGGGCAGGAGCAAAGGTTTGGGTAGTAGAAAACTGGAGTAAAAATGGATTCAAGCAGGATTACTAACCCAGCCTCTGGTCCTAGATCTGGGACATCAAGGATTACTGTAGGCTGACCAGTGAACAGAAGACATTCCCTGTCTGGGAAGAAAAATGTGTTCAGGAAAATATTTACCGGAATTTAATTCGTACAGAGAGTCGAGTGGAAATACAGCAGGAACCCCTGGAGACTGAGGAGGTAGTAGAGATTATGGATGAATATTCCCCTGAGTTCCATTAATAGTAAAGTGTTTTAATTCCCATTGAGGTGCTAAAGATGGGACTAGAAAGGGGTGGGTGGGATTCTAGGTCCTCTTTGTGTTCTTCCTCCCAAGAAACATATAATCTAGCATTTTATCTTCACAAAACTCCTGGTGTATGAATATGTCGTCTCCCCATTTTACAGATAAGTACACCAAGGTTCAGAAAGGATGACTTGCACATAACTTTACATGGGAATTGGTAGAGCCAATCAGAGATTACAATTCCTGATTGATATCTTCTTTAAATCAATGCTAATCTTAACATCATTAAATTTTTTTTAAATTAAGGGGACTTATCTCTTTGGGCTATCATTTTCCCCATCTTTCAAGCAAGGGCATTGGGTGAGATGATTTTTAAGGACCTTTATATCACTAATGTTCTATAAATCATGAACCTGATCTTTCTCCCATAGGTCATTGGTAGCCATGTCATTTCCCTAATCCCTCCAGAGCTCCTGATCTCCTGGCAGGCTCATGAGCAGGGTGTGACTGATGTTGCCTTTGGGGAACGTTACCATGTGATCATCAGTGCTGGTGCAGACTTTAATGTCAAGGCCTGGAAGATCTCTGGCGAGGCTATTGGTATGGATGCTTTTTTTGGGGGGGTTAATTTTATTTTTCAATTAGCAAACATTTTATTTTATCTTCCTCCCCCTCCTTCCTCTCAAAAAATAGAAAAGAGAAGAAAAAACCCTTATAACAAATATGCATAATCAAGCAAAACATATTCCTGAATTTGTTATGTTCAAAAACACATATTTTATATCAAGATTTGAGTTTATCACTTCTTTGTCAGGAGGTGGATACTATTTTCATCATTAGTCTTCTGTAATCATGGTTAGTCATTTCATTAAGAGTTCTTAATTTAAAAGTTAAACAGCTATGAATTGGTCTCCTGGGTCTGCTTACTTCAATTTACATCAGTTCATCTAAGTCTTTTCAGGTTTGTCTGAAACCATTTCTTTCATTATTTCTTATGGCACAATAATATTTCATTACATTAATATAGTATAAAATGTTTACTTATTCATATGGGTCCTTTTGAATCCTTAGCTGTATTTGTCAATTCCTTTAACTCTGTCCCTATTAGAATAATTTTTGCTATTTTGTACCCACTGTCTATGGCGTAATCCTAACATGAGACCATGTTCTATCAGTGTTATGTGATGGTGAATCATCAGGTTGTAGCGTATATAGCCACATAATCTGCTCCTGTCCCCCAAACTCAATTTATTCAGCTATTGGTTATCAGTTTCAATGACCAGGAGACCATTAGCACCAGTAATCTACCTCCCTCTTCCCTCAAAGCTGATCCTGCCTAAATACAAAACAAGGACTCCCCCCACCCAAGAATAATCCCAAACAAAACCAGCACAAATAGTAACTCTAGATGATCCAAAAATTATTTCTATTTTTCTTGGAAGTGAGTTGTATGACTCTTTTGGGAGAGATGTATGTGGGGTTTCCCTTCTTAGTTTTGTCTCTCGAAGGGACTCTTGATAACATCTTATGTGTGCAGGATATTTCACCATTTTCAAAGCACTTTCAGATTTATGACTTTGCTTCTTACAACTTTGTGATGATTTTATGGTAGGGATTTCCAGAGTGTCCCTGTTGATCTCTACCAGGTGAGGGCAGATATATCAGAGGCCAATGCTATTTAATCATAGATAATTGGGGTTTTGTGTGACCCTACACACTAAAGTTTGGGGTTTGGTGTGTGACTGCTGTATACTTTTAAACATAGCCTGTCTCATTGTAACAAAATGGCAGCAGAATAACATTTTAAATAATGAGTCAGATTGTATTTGGGGGGTTGGGGAATAAGTAGCAGACAGCAAAAACCAATTTCTTTTCTTTTTTTCCTCCTGACTAGAATTTCAGATTTTGATGGGGGTGGGGTGGGATGGAGAGGAGAAGAAACTTCTATTTGTAACCCAGAGGATTCTCCACCTTTCCTTCCTAACCTAAAGTAATTCTTAGGACATAGCAATGTAGTTTAGATAGAACACTGCATTGAAAGACCTGAGTTCTACTCCTGCCTTTGTTAGTAACTCATTTTGTGACCTTGGACAAAGCCAAATTACCTTTTCTGGGTCTCAGCTTCTTTTTCTCTAAAAATTACTCTCCTTGGTGTCTATTTAAGAATAGTTGTGAAGGTCAGATATGATGGGAACATTACGTGGATAGTTGAAAGAGCTCTATTGGCACAGTCATTTTGTGCTAAGATGACCTAGAAGATGGTCTCCGAGACTGGGAGATCCCAGCCCAAGCATTTTACTGGGGAAAACCTCTGAACTGTTATGGGAGACCCCTCTGCATCTAGCAGCTTGCATGCTCAGCCTGGGAGAGAAAGGAGGGAGGGGGCTTGGGTCCTTCTCTACGAATCAATCTACAAGTATTTATTAATTGCTGACTATGTGCCCAGCAGTGTGCTAGGTATTATGGATACAAAGACTAATATATTTTCTCACTGCCATCCCTAGTTTCCCCTTCCCCACATTGTTTTTCCTGTTATAAATTTCATACCATACCCCCATTTCCTTTTTCAAAAACATTCCTTAGCACTTCTTCCTCCTTCCACTGAAAACAAAAAATAAGAACCTCATGCATAGTCAAGCAAGACAATTCGATATTGGTCACATCTAAAAATGTGTGTCTCACTCTGCATATTGATCATGACATATCTGTCATGAGGTAGATGGCATTCATCATTTCTCCCCTGGAATCATAACTGATCATTGTATTGATCAGAGTTCTTAAGTGTTTCAAAATTGTTATTATAATTTTGATATTATCTTATAATTTTTCTCCTGTTTCTACTCCCTTCACTTTCTGAAACTAATAGTTTTAACATTACTGAAAATTTACATTACATTAAAACTAATAGTTTTATATTATATCTGTATAGCATAATTTGTTTAGCTGTTCCCCAAATGATAGGTACTACCTTATTTTCTAGTTCTTTATCATCACAAAAAGAGCTTACACACACACACACACACACACACACACACACACACACACACACACACACACACACACACACACATGCACACACCCCTAATATAGGACCTTTCTTCTTTTTCTTCTTTTTTTTTAATCAAATGCTTTATTAACTTCTAGTTTACATCATTCATTTCTGCAAGATTTTGAGTTACAAATTTTCTCCCCATTTTCCCCCACCCACCACCCCAAAATATCCCCTCCTCCAATCTGCTCTCTCCCATATCTTCTCCCATACCCCCTCCTACTTTCCAGTAGGACATGGTGGATCTCTATGCCCCAGTGTCTGTATGTCTTATTTCCTAGTTACATGCAAAATAATATTAATAATATATATTTTAAACATTTAATTTTAAAACTTTGAATTCAAGATTCATTCCCTTTATCCCTTATCACCCACCCTTACTGGGAAGATAAGCAATTCAGTATAGGTTGTACATGTGTAGCTATGCAAAACATTTCCATAGTGGATATATCATAAAAGATTGACTATATTTCTCTCCCTCCTATCCCACCTCCCACTTGTTCTATTCTCTACTTTGATCCTGTCCTTTTTCAAAAGAGGGTGCTTCCAACTTCCCTCCCCCTCAGCCTGCCCCCCCTTCCATCATCCCCCCTCTCATCCCCTTCCCTCCCTACTCTACTGTAGGATGAGATACCCTATTTAGTGTGTATGTCATTCCCTCCCTAAGCCAAATTCAATGAGAATAAGGTTGACCCATTCCCTTTTGCCTTCCTGTTCTTTCCCTCCATTGTAACCATTTTCCCTTGCTTCTTCTATATGAGATGGTTTACCCCATTCTGTCTCCCCCATCTCCTCTCATTATATTCCTCTCTCACCTCTTAATTTTACCTTTTAAGTATCATCCCTTCTTGTAATTTAAATTAATTAATATATGTAGCAGCAAGCACCCCAATATCCCCAGGGTGACTGCCAACACAGGTTCTTAGATCTGCTTTTCAAAAGGAAAGCAATTCAGAATGGGTTAACAAGCTTACTTTAATCAAACAAACATACATTACCTAGTTCAGGGGAAAAAGGTCAGCACCCCAAACTTCAGAGTTACAGAACTTACAGATCAAACAGACAGGCTTCCAAACTGTCCAACCATTACATCAATACCAAATCACAGTTACCAGAGAGGGAAGCATCAACATCTGGGTTTTCAAAGCGGGGGGGCTCTCAACAACGGCTTCCCAGAGTCTCATCTGGTCAAATCACACAACACTTCTCAAAGTGAGCCCCAAAGCAAAGCCTCTCATCAGGGTTTATATAGTCTTCTCCTAGCTCAGAGATTGTAACAACCTCCTTGACCCACTGCCCAATCACAAAAGTATCAAGGTTGGGCTTCCCTGAAAAACAAGCCTCCCACCACAGGCTCCAGGTGCACTTAAGCTAAGGGCAGGGAAGATCTTTAAATTTGCATTTCCATTACATTCGGCCCCAAGATCTTTCATGCCCATAGCATACACAATTTACATTTGAATTAGCACTAAAACATCTCTTAGGTCACATTTTCAAGGTACATCTAAAGTTACCAAAGTGGCCACTGGGTCTTAAACAAAGTACATTACATTTTCACATCAATTCACAAAATACAAAGCATTATCACATAAAGTACTCTTGGGAGGGGGGCGGTGTCCTTCCCCTCACACTGCTCCATCCCCAGCTTCCAAGTCCAGAGAGGGAGCTGGGCAACAAAACCAATGTGGGGTCCTTGGGGGTCCATGGCACTTCACCCCACCCACCATAGTCACAAGTCCATCCCCCCCTGGGTCCCAAACTGTGGGATGCAGCAAGGAAACACATTCAGTGCCCCTGCTTTGCCACACAGTCCTTATCTTGTCCTGTGGCTGAACTCCAAACTCCTGGGTTCCTTCTCCTCCAGCAGAAGGCAGCAGCTCCAGGCTTCTCCACAGGTCTCCATGCAGGCAGCTCACCATTCCTGCTCTCAGCTCAGTGAAGTCAGCATGCAGGCCGTTCTCTCCTGCTCCATGGCTCCACAGAATCACAGCTACCACAACTGGGAAACAAACAATTATCCCAGCCCCCATACTTTCCTTTTACTCAGCAGATCCCATCCTCGTCGCCATTTTGTAGCAGCAAGCACCCCAATATCCCCAGGGTAGCTGCCAATATAGGTTCTTAGATCTGCTTTTCAAAAGGAAAGCAACTCAAAATGGGTTAACAAGCTTACTTTAATCAAACATACATTACCTAGTTCAGGGGAAAAGGTCAGCACCCCGAACTTCAGAGTTACAGAATTTACAGATCAAACAGGCTTCCAAACTGTCCAAACATTATATCAATACCAAATCACAGTTACCAGAGAGGGAAGCATCAACATCTGGGTTTTCAAAGCCGGGGGGCTCTCAACAACGGCTTCCCAGAGTCTCATCTGGTCAAATCACACAACACTTCTCAAAGTGAGCCCCAAAGCAAAGCCTCTCATCAGGGTTTATATAGTCTTCTCCTAGCTCAGAGATTGTAACAACCTCCTTGACCCACTGCCCAATCACAAAAGTATCAAGGTTGGGCTTCCCTGAAAAACAAGCCTCCCACCACAGGCTCCAGGTGCACTTAAGCTAAGGGCAGGGAAGATCTTTAAATTTGCATTTCCATTACAATATACTATAATTAATTAATATAATTTAAATTGGTCCTGTGCCCTCTATCTATGTATACCTGTACACATATATACACACATTCACATATGTATTCATATACCCATATACCCTCCTATATAGACATATATATGTATGTGTGTGTGTGTTTGTGTGTGTATGTACATTTCTATTCCCTTCAACTATTCTCATACTGAGAAAAGTTTCAAAAGTTACAATTGTCGTTTTCCATGTAGGCATGTAAATAGTTCAGCTTTGGTAAGTTCCTTATGATTTCTTTTCCCTGTTTACCTTCTCATGCTTCTCTTGCTTCTTGTATCTGAATGTCAGATTTTCTATTCAACTCTGGTTTTTTCATCAAGAATGCTTGAAAGTCCTCTATTCCACTGAGTGAGCATATTTTCCCCTGAAACATGATACTCAGTTTTGCTGGGTAGGTGATTCTTGGTTTTAATCCCAGCTCCTTTGACCTCTGGAATATCATATTCCAAGCCTTTCGATCCCTCAGTGTAGAAACTGCCAGATCCTGTGTTATCCTGATTGTGTTTCCACAATATTCAAATTGTTTCTTCCTGGCTGCTTGTAATATTTTCTCCTTGATTTGGGAGTTCCAGAACCTGGCTATAATATTCCTAGGAGTTTTCATTTTGGGATCTTTTCAGGAGGTGATTGGTGGATTCTTTCAACCTCTATTTTTCCCTCTGGTTCTAAAACATCAGGGGAATTTTCCTTGAGGATTTCTTAAAGGATGATTTCTAGGTTCTTTTTTTTATCATGGCTTTCAGGTAGTCCAATACTCTTTAAATTATCTCTCCTGGATCTATTTTCCAGGTCAGTGCTTTTCCCGCTGAGATATTTCACATTGCCTTCTATTTTTTTATTTGTTTGGATCTATTTAATAGTATCTTGATTTCTCACAAAGTCAGTAGCTTCTTCCATTTGCTCCAATCTAATTCTGAAGGAATGATTCTCTTCAGCAAGCTTTTGAGATTCTTTTTCCATCTGGCAAATTTGGCTTTTTAAGGCATTCTTCTCCTCATTGCCTTTTTGAGCCTCTTTTGCCATTTGAGCTAGTCTATTTTTAAGGTGTTATTTTCTTCAGTCAGGCTGTTGACTCTCATTTCCTAATTTTCTTGCATTGTTCTCATTTCTCTTCCCAAATTTTCCTCCACTTCTCTTATTTGATTTTCAAAATCCTTCTTAATGTCCTCTATGGCCTGTAACCAGCTCATATTTTTCTTGGAAGCTTTTGGTGCAGGAGTTCTGACTTCACTGTCTTCCTCCTGTTCCATGCTTTGATCCTTTTTGTCCCCAAAATAGTAGTATAAAGTTGTGTTGCTCTGTTTACTTTACCTCCCTCATTTACTCAGGTTGCCACTCAATTACTTGACTTTTGGGCTTTTTGCCACAGTAGTACTCTGCTACCAGACAGGGGAGCTTCATACCAAATGCTGGGGTTTTCTCAGCTGCCAAAGGTATTAGTTGGATGCCCTCTCTGAAGCCTCCACACACTTTGGCAAACTGTTCACACACCCCAGGACCTCCACCCTAGACAGCAATCCAGATCCAAGCAGATTAAAGCCAGAGTGATTACTCCTCAGACTGGTTGCTTGGTGCCCCTGCAAACTGCAGACTAGGAGATGAAGCAGCCATGTGGCTGGGGCTGCACAGCCGCTGCACCTTAACTGCTTCTTGCCCTGGGGGCAAAGGCCGACCTCACTTCCCAACTACTGGATCCCAAAGATCACACTGCACTGACCTCTCACTGTGTCCTTAGCATATATGTGTTGATAATTCTGGAAATTGCCACGGCTGCTGGTTATCTGAAGTTCCTCCAGCTGGTGGCTGGTCAGGCCCACCCTGGGGCTAAAACCTTGGGCTCCCACAGGGCTGGGTTGGCTCCTAGAGCACTGTGCTGGCTGATTCCTGCCAGACTGTCCTCAGTGGGAGGTTAGCTTCTCTGTGTCATTTTGTGGGTTCTGTAGCTCCAAAGTTTCTTCAGAGTCACCTTTTACATGAATTGGAGGAAGTGAGAGTGGGAGCCTGATGGAAGTCCTGTTTCTGCTCCACCATCTTGACTCTGCTCCCCTAAGTCACTCTTCTTGGTCTATTTTCTAGGTCAGTTGTTTTTTATATGAAATACTTTACATTTCCTTCTGTTTTTATATCTTTTGACTTTGTTTTTGTTTCCTGGAATCAATAATTTCTTTTTGATTCATTCTGATTTTTATAAAGTCTTTTACCTAAGCCAAGTTTTATACTTCTTATGGTAATTCGTTAATTCTCTTTCCACATCTTTACAATTCTACTTCCTATTTCCTATTTTTTTCTTTACAACTCTCATTTAATTTGTAGTATAGTTTAAAAACCTATTGTATAATTTCTTCTAGGAATTTGCATTGATCTGTTGGGCAAGCTGTGTTTTTCTTGGAGGCTTTGCTTTTAGGTGTGTTGGGGTTAGTTTCCTCTTGTAAGTTTGGGTCTTGGGCATCCCTGCTGTCGTAATAGTTCTTTGTCTTTTTTGTTTATTCATTCTTTCAGCAACCTACTTAGGCAACCTGGTGGTGTTGGCTTACCTGGGAGCTCTGGTCTTAATCTGCAATCCTGGTCCCACTGGGAGACACCCTCTATCCACTTACCCCCAACTGTCCCCAGTAGGATATTAAGTTCATAGTCTGCCCTGGGTGATCACAACATGTGGCTATGGGCACTGAGACTATGCTCCTAGTCCATCTGAGAGACCCTAAGCTTGTGACATGGGCTCAATAGCTCTGGACATCCCCATATTGCTGCTCTAGCTCTGTGCTCTGGTGTACTGTATCCCTGCTCTCAGTCACTCTGAGAAAGACCTAATGCTATTGTTCTGGAACCTGGGCCCTGTGCTCTCTATGATTAGGTCTGGTCATCCATATGATACTGGCCTAGCTGAGAGCTCTGGGCATTGGGTTCAGAATTGCGATCCAACCATGTTTCGTATTTTCTATTTTGGTCATTTGCCTGTAGGTTGAATTTCAGCTTGGTGGGAAAAGGTCACTCACTATAGCTTCTCTTTCAGTTTCCTAATTGTTGCTATTTGGCGTTCTTCCTAGGTCATTGTTGGAGTTGTGGTGGGAGCCGTGTTGCATTGTTTCTTTATACTCTACTATCTTGGTTTGATCAACCCACCCCTTTTTTCCAGATATTAAATTGAAGCCCAAAATGTTTATTTGACTTGTCTAAAGATACACAGCAAAGCTGGAGTCATCTGACTTCTGATCTAACTCTTTCAGAGTTTTGAGGCCTCAGATGAGAGACTGGTACCCACTCTGGGGATAGCCAAATAGAGAGGGGACGGGGAAGCAGGTATAAGGTTGAGGGAAGAAAGACTGGCTGGAGAATGCCCCCCAGAGGTAGAGAGGGGTTGAGGGAGGATGGAAGGTTGTCAGTTCTAGTTACCGAACTGATTTGAATTAAATCCCAGGAACCTTTGGCTTGTGCCTTTGGAAAAGGCTGGTGCCTATGGGGAAGACTGACGCCTACCAAAGGTCATCCCTCACAGAATCGATAGGAGTGCCTACGACAAAGAAAGGCCCTGAGTGGGAGTGAGTAGATCAACTCCAAACTTCTCTAGACTAACAAGGGAGGAGGGTGGTGGTACTTGGTATGGCACACAGGTTACCAAAACGGCAGGACCTTTAATTTGGTTTGGAGGTGGGCTGAGATACATGTTCCAATATTTAAATGTTGAACCACAGAATATATCAGTCAGAAGGTCCTTTAGAACAGGGAATGTCAGGTTTGGAGAAGGGCCTAAGGAGGAGGGGGAAGATATATATATGTGTGTGTGTGTGTATGTGTTTCATATTTTATATTCATATGTGTATATGTGTATGTATAGATATGTATGTATATACATATACACACATATGTGTATACACATATACACATCTATATGGAGAGACAGTCAGTCAGTCAGTCAGACAGACTTGGAGGAGTTCCTAGAGACTGTTTTGCTGAATCCTCTCACTTAATAAAGACACTGAGGTGAGGTAGGGGCAAAAAAACTCCCCCCACAAAGTGAATAGGGATAAAGACTAAGTCTGTGACTTCCTTGGTATAGGGAATTCATGGATGAGAAAACCCCCTCTACCAAGGCAGGATGGCACCTTCTCTACAATTTATAGTCTTGGTATTGTCTGGGACACTGAGAAGTTAGTAATTTTTTGGAGTTACACAACCACTATGTGTCAGACAGAGATGGGACTTAAAATCAGGCCTTCCTGGTTCCAAGTCCAGCTCTCCATCCTCTACCAAGTGATGTTAACTATCTCTAATCAGCTATATTTGTAGCTTAGTCCAAGAAGTATTGGAATCATGCACCTTGTATGTATACATTTGTTTCTTGTCCCTAGGACTTGCCACTTAGCTAAACAAGGTCACCAACCATGGGAACTTAACTGTCACATCCTTTCCTGTACAGTATTGATCTCAAACATACAGTACAGACAGTAAAGACTGTAGGAGCTTAGATGACAGAGAGATCATAGTGGGCTGAAGTTTTCAAGGAGGAGGTGAGGTGAACTTTGGAAGTCAGGTGGCAAGATTTGGATAAATGGAGTGATGTGAGGAAAGCCATCCCTCTTCCTGCAAGCTTGGCCTGGGAGGGGTAGTAGAAGGTTGGATACTGAGCCTGAGTCATTTCTTCCCTAGCAAAAAGGATGAGTACACTAGGGTCCTGATGCAGCAGCGCAGGGATCAGATGGAACTGATGACCCTACTGCGCAGCAAGTCTTCGGAGGCCATGGCCAGACTGAGGCAGTTGGCTGAGCAGAGCATACTGGGGTCCGTCAAAGCTGGCAAGGGGATTGAGGACACTTGGATTAAGTGGAAGACATCTGGGATGCTGGTGAGAGGGGAGCTAGGTCTTAGGGCTCTTCAGGAACCCTAGTTACTCTTTTAAATCTTCACATGTCCTTTAATTGTTTCAGAGAAGTGACATCGTTGGAAAGGCATATAAACCAAAGGAACGGCAACGAGCAGCAGAGATGGCCATATTACCACTGAAGTTTGTGACAGAAAAAGAGGTCAGAATCCTAGCTAACCAGTGAGGAAGGGGTTTTCTGGGAATGGGGAATGGAGAGAGGAGTTTCTAAGAGTAGAGTAAAAAAGAGCATTATATCTGATGTCTGACCTGGATGTGTGTGGGGTTCTACCACTCACTGTCTGGATTTTCTTAGGTAAGTCCCTTCCCAAGATTAGAAATAACCTGCATATTTCATCAGGTCTTTTCTCTCTCTTTCCTGGCAGAACTATATTCAGATATTCAGATGATCAAAGAGGGAGAGAAATGGAATAAAGGGGGGGGAGAGAGAGAGAGAGAGAGAGAGAGAGAGAGAGAGAGAGAGAGAGAGAGAGAGAGAGAGAGAGAGAGAGAGAGAGAGAGAGAGAAGAAAGAGAGATACTTTGGAAACAGACAAGTAGCCTCACAGGCATGGAGCATTGAGTCATTATTTCCTCCACCAAATGAATAGATACTTAAACAAATGCTACAGCCCAGGTTATATTCCTTCTGAATGATTAAAGTAGGATTAATTGAAAACAGTGGCAAAAATGTAAAGCTGGGATGACAGATGATATTCTTAAATATGAGTGGAGATCTGATTCTGATAAAAGTGATGCAGTGGGAAAGATCTGGGAAGTATTTTACAGGGACTTGATGAAGAATTGGAAGGAAGAAGGGCAAATGTGGCCTTTGGCTATCTGAGTAAGTTGGTCAGGTTAAAGTGTAAGAGAGGAAGTACAAAGGGAGTATTGTGAGTTGGATCTACCTTCCATGAGCACTGTGGACTCTGAGTCCTATTTATCTCACATACCATTCTAGTTCCTGCTTCCAGCCTCGTTGGGAAAACTAGAGTTAATGAGAGCACAGTGAGAACTCTTTTTATTTGCCCTTGTTAGGGAATTCAGTATGCTAATAGCTCCAGATGATTGAAACTTACCTCTCTGAACATGGAAACTTTTTATACTTTAGCGAGGTTTAGTGAGCTTCATTTATTTATTCGACAAACATTTGCTAGGTGCCTATGGTTTGCAGAGATGCACTAGATGCTTCGTGAAATAGAAAAATTTAGGTAGGATAATTCTTACCCTTATAGACTGTTGGAGATATAAACACATAACTATTCTGCTCACATCAGAGATTTCTAGGAGTGCAGGCAAAGGCTGATGTCAAGTTGAAATACGGGTTAATGTATATATGTATATATATATATATAATAACATATATGTCTGTATGTAATATACTTATGTATATGTAAGTATCAATTTAATGAGTATACTCACTTGAATAAGACATGTACTTCATTGCTATATTGGATCTCTTCATTCATATGGCTTTGGGAAATAAAGCTGCAACCTATAACTGCAACCCAAGCAACTAATAATGTCCAGAAAAATGGTTGGTTCTGGATGACCCAAAGATGTTGAGGCCTATGCAGTTTTTTTTTTTTTTACTGAGGCAAACAGAGCCAAAACCATTTGCAAATGTACCAACTTGAGGAAAGGAAACCCCAGATACCTCTGGACATACTAATCATGAAGAAGGTCAGAGAGGGGTAAAATTCTTTAGGAACTGGGCTGCTTTCATGGATATCCATTACTTAATCTAGCTGTGCCTCAGAATGTGGTCCCACTTCCTCTGGTGTTGACTGAGGAGGTCTGACTTAATCATTGTGTGTTGGTATATAAATACATAATGAAGATAACTCCCATTTCTTTAGGCCTTTAAAATTTAACAAAATATTTTCCTCACCATGATCCCTTTAAGACATCATTCTTATTTTTGTTTTTACTTAAAAAATCGAGAACTTGGCTCCAGAGGTGTAAAGTGACTTGTACAATTAGTGACTGTCAGAATTAGATCTTGGACTTAAACTCAAGACTTTGGGCATGTGTGAGATCTGAGGGGGTGTGGTCATTATCCACTAGGAGCATCTGGGAGGGCTTCAAGGAGAAGGCATTTGAGTTGGGCTCTAAGGGTAGGTAGAAATTCTATATGGAAGGGTAGATGGATAGGTAAAATGTTTTTTAATCACTTACTCCGTTTTAGGCCTTGGGGATACAAATATAAGTGAGTGAGATGGTTTTTGCTTATAAGAAACACATTCTAATTTAACTCATAAAGAGAAGCTGGAAAGAGGGGGTGGGGTGGCAGCATGCTGTGGAGGTGTCTAGAAAGTGGCATGGGAACCTGCTGCTGGGGAAGGTGAGATAAAAAAAACTTACCTACGAGAGCCCAAAATTCCAGGGGCAGAGCACAGGGAATAAATAATATGAGCAAAGGCATGGAGGCAAAAGAATTCAGGACATTTCCTGGAGTAGAGACTAGATCAATTTGACCAGAGTATATAAGATGAAACTACAAAGTTAGGGTGGTATCAAGTTGTAGGAGGCCTTGAATGTCAGGCAAAGGAGTTTGGACCTTATGGGTAATAGGGAGCCATATACGTTTTTTGAGTAAAGTAGTGACATGAGTAGAGTGAAGGACATGAAACATTTTTTTGGCAGCAGTGTAAAATATAACTTGGAAAAGGAAGAAAGTGCATGTGGGCAGACTTGTTAGGAAGGTGTCATAGTAGTCCAAGGTGGGTGATAATGAGGGCCTGGACCTGAGTTGTGTCAGTAGGAATAGAGAGGAGGGATGGGAGAAATGATACAGAAGTAGAATCATCAGGATTTATTAACTTGTTGGAGATTAGAAGTGAAGGAAAGGGAAGAGTTGAATATAACCTCAAAGTTCTAAATGAGAAAACTTTAAAATGTATCATATGTTTTCTTTTTTTAAAGTATATTTTAATGTAGTTTATTAAATATTTCCTAATTACACAAAAGATTTTTTTTAGCATTCATTTAAAAATTTTTTTGAGTTTCAAATTCCCTCCCTCTTTCCCCTCCCACACTGCCTGAGAAGGTAAACAATATGGTATTGATTATACAGGACCCACCTTTTCTTAAGCAGAGGATCCATTTACCATTTCTTGCTTACTCTGAGTAATAATTGTGAATGCCAACTATTATGCTGGGTTGTACTATCCTCATGGGCTACTGATGTGTGTTGTGTGTGTGTGTGTGTGTGTGTGTGTGTGTGTGTGTGTGTGTGTGTGTGGTTGCTTGCCCTGACTCTTAATGGGAACTGACTGCTGGACTTTGTTCATTTCTTTTTTTTTCTGTCATAATTCTCTTTTCCTCATTGTCTGGCTGTCATCTTTCATTTCTCATTGATCTCAGGGAATTGCACATTAAACTTTATTAGCCCCAATACTTCCTTATAATTTGCTTAAAAAACTACTCTGGGTTTGGAAATCAGATTTCCAACTTGTTAGAACTGCGTGCAAAATAAGTCACTGGAACAAAGAATGGAAACCTGGGATGGACTTAGAAATCACTTTGTCCAGTTCTCTCATTTATAGGTGAGGAAACTAAATAACTTGTCGAAGATCACCCAGCAAATGAGTGGCAAAGCTGAGACTTGACCTGAAATCCTTAGCCTCTAAATCCAAGGTTTTCCTATCAAATTCTGCTGCTACAATAAATTCTGAGTCAGAGATCTATTATTCCCCTCATACTAGAAAGTTCCCAACTCCTATTAACGAAGAAATAAAATACTAACAAACTATGCAAGGATATGGTAAAATGGATACTCTTGTCCCACTATTGTAACAACTACTTGTTCTTGGATAAGACACCCTCCTCCAGTTTCGTCAAAAAGGACTTTCACAATTGTAAAAGTATTTGGTCTTGTATTTACAAGTATTTACAAATACTTATAAAAGTATCTCCCCTTGTCTCCTGCCCAAGTCTGATAATAAATCCTTCCAGTTGCATTCCAAATACTCCCCCTTTTCCCCTTGAATGATTCCCCTCTTTCTCTCCCCCTGTCCTATAAGATATTTTATTTATCTGTTCTAAGTTGCTGTAGAATGCAACTGATTGGTTGTATACTGAAAGGTTATAAAAGCCAAATATGTACCCTAGGAAATTGAATTAGCTATCAGTGAGCACAGCACAATAATCTCTTTGTTTGCAGTTTGGTCCCCTATATTTGCCCCACATCTGATGATGGGTATGTCTCTGTCCAGAGGTCAAGAGAATTGCCTAACACTGGTACCCCTGCACCCTAGGCCCCCCATGCTGATTTTTTGTCTTTCTCTCATTTTATGGTTAGATCTCGCCTTGGGTCTATAGAAGTCTCCCTTGCAAAGACCTGCAAGATTTGACCCGATCCAACATGGCCATCTTGAAAACAGCACAGACTCCTAGGAAAAAACACGTCTGGTTAGTTACCCAGCAGATAATCAGGAGCCTCTCTCAGGTCCGGCAGACGTCTGTAGATACTCCCATCCAGTCACAGAGCCTCTCTTTCTCCAGCCCAGTTTCATCCAAGACTTCCTCGGTCACCTCAATATCTTCTTTGAAGCTGTCTTCAATCTCCTCCCTTTCTTCTTTAAAGCAGTCATCACTGTCTTCAGCATCAGCTCTCTCAAAGAAACTGCCTCATTCTTCCTCAATATCTTCCAAGAGAAAGGCACCTTCAAATTCTTCTTCATCCACAGCCACCAAGTCATCCATCACGATCAGTTCAGTGCCTTCTGTAAAGTCCTCAACCCCAGTCTTAAAGCCTTTGAAGTCAATCCTCAAAGGGTGACCTGGTTAGGATGCCAGCCCAGGCCCCTTCTCTCAGTGATGTTGCCAGCCCATTGAGATGAATGGAAGAGATGGATGGACTCTTTGCTTACTTTACCACACCACTTAAAGTGCAGGCTTCGTCGCCCCACTCTACCCCAATATTCCCTCTCAGAATTATTCCCCTCTCCTATTGAGACCTATATGCCACTTCTTCAGGAGAGAGAAATAAATTTTGTTTTGGGGTTCCTTCATGCTCTCAGATTAGATTTTATTATCCCAGGAGGTATGGGGAGAGGGAGGAGCCTTTTTGACCCGAGGGATGGACCACAGTCTCATCTTCTAGGCCCATTTATCCTGGTTCTAGAGTTCCCACATTAGGGGCTATGTTGAGGGTATGTCTGATATGACTATGTACATAGGCTAAGGGCAGAGGGTATAGCTCTGTGCCAGAGTCTTTTAAAAAGTTGGTCATATTTTTTTTTTTTTGAGTTCTCATGGCTATTTCACATACAAGGTTCTCCATCTCTCAGCTCTGGGCATTTTCTCTGGCTATCCCCCATTTCTGGAATGCTCTCCCTCCTCTATTATGTCTATTGATATCCCCCAGCTTCCTTTAAGTCCCAGCTAAGATTCCACCTTTTACTGGGAGCCTTCACCATCCCCTCTTAATTCTAGCATTTTCCCTCTGTTAATTATTTTCTATTTATCCTGTACACAGCTTGCTTTGTATATATTTGTTAGCTTGTTGTCTCCACCATTAAATTGTAAGCTCCTTGAGGGCAGAAGACTGTCTTTTGCTTCTTTTTGTGTCCCCAACATTTAGAAGAGTGTTTTGTGTTTAGTAGGAGCTTAATAAATTTTATTGAGCAAGTGATTGATTGATTTTTAAAATATCCCAGGTCTGGGGGTGGGAGGTGGGATGAGGCTATAGTATAAGGGCTGTTCAAGGGAGGGGCAAGGTCGATATGGGATGGAATGGTCAAGGAAAATATTATGGGGGAGGAAAAGGCACTGGGCTTAGAGTCAGAAATCCTGGTTTGGGGTCATAAATCTTGGGCAAGTAATTTCCTCATTTTGTTCTCCATCTTCTCATGTGGAAAATTAAGAGGGCTGGACTCAATGATCCTGCAGTTCTCTTGAAACTCACACATATGTCCTACACATGTATGTTTTAGATGTGACAGAGGAATAGCCTGAGGGGATTGGTGATAGAAGGCAGATGGTAATTCCTGTCTGTTCAATGTTGATGGGGATGGAGAGGGAGCATATAGATTGATGGCATATGCATGATTCTCAGATCTCCTTTTTAATTTTTAAATACCACCTGGGAGTGGGTGGGGATGGTTTCATCCTAATTTACTCTATTTGGGATCTTCCAGGGTCTTGCCCAGTAGTCATGAGTTATATCAATTATGTTGATAATTTGCCATACAATGTGGAAGGTTTATAGAAACTGAGCTGAAAAGCATCCCAGGTCCCATTTAACTACTTAATGTAGGAATCCCCACTGTATTGTCTGTGATGATGTTCCTCTAGCTTTAAGCATTCCCAGTGACGGGGAGCTCATTATCCTTCTAGATGTTCCATTCCACTGATAGATGGATCTGAGAGTTAAGAAATTTTTACTCACATTGAACCCAAGGCTACCTCTTTGTTACTCCTCAAACTGGTCATAGTTCTTCTTCTAGGGATACCCAGAGCAAATCCAACTCTAGTAAGATGGGAAAAGAGGCTTAGGAAACCTTGGGCCTCACTATATCTATAAATCCCCTAAAACCTTTATAGACACTGAGAATAATTCTGTGATTTTAAATACTGATAAGGGAAATACCTAGGCTTGACTGAACACAGGGAAGGTATAGTTCCATAAATTCCTGTCACCTGGGGGAAACATTCAGGGAAGTCTGTTGTTTCACATTCCAACAGGCTTCCTTTATCCTAGGTAGGCTACCTGGATTCACCACCCACTCCTGGGCTAAAGATGTTTTGTGGGGGCATCTGGCTGTCTGTGGATTATTTTAATCCAGTTCTGGATTTAGAAAGCCTAGATTCAGAGCCCCCAATACTTCCTGTGTGATCTTGGACAAGTTTAATGTAACTTCCCTGAGCCTCAGTTTTTTCATTTGTAAAATGAACAGATGGCCTCTGAAGTCCCCTCCAGCTCCGACTGTATGATCCTAAATCCTTCTTGTCCCGAAGGAGCCAACCAGTGCATCCAGTTTGATTATGCTCTCTTTCACTAAAACTAGTGTACTTTCCATGTCTCTGTCATGGGCTCTAGGTGAGGGTGGAGAAAACGGTTGTGGTTTATAGATACAACTGGTCAGTAACATAGGTTGTGTGAAGCCTTTGCCGTTCTTGCCAAAAATTCTTCTGCCCAGATCCTTCCGTTACTTGGCTTTAGGCATAGCAAATCCTCATTTTTCCTCAAGGTGTTTACAAAAAAAGGTAAGTTACATAAACCTCAATAATTCTCTGGACCCCTCACAGGGTATGGATCTGTAAGTACAAAGGCCAGAGTGGGCATAGTTGTGGGGGATGCAGTATGGAGTAGAGCTGGGGGCGTTGTAGGGGCAGAGGTGGGACTAGCAGAAGGTGTTGGGGCTATGGGATAGAGCAGATGTGGAGTTGTAAGGGGGTTAGAGCTGTCTGTGGTAGGGGCGTGGTTAGGGCTTAGTTGTAGGTAAGGTGGTGGTGGTGGTGGGAGGCAGAGTGATAGGAAAGATGGGAGGATCTCTGGGGAGGGGAAATGAAAGCTTTGGAGGGGGGCATGTAAATTTTACCTCATTGTAGGATTTTAGAACTGTAATGGATCTTGGAGCTTACCCAGTCTTACAAATGAGGAAACCAGGGATCAGAGAGGTTAAGTGTCTTGGTTAACGTCACACAGGTAGGTAGTATGAGTCAGTCAATAAACATTTATTGAGGCACTGTGCTAAGCTCTGGGGACACAAAGAAAAACAAAAGATGGTCCCTCCCTTTAAGGAGCTCAGTCTAGTGGGGGAGACAGAATGCAAATAACTATATGTATATATATTTTGTTTAGTCATTTTGCAGGCATATCCAATTCTTTATGATCCCATTTGGGGTTTTCTTGGCAAAAGATACTGGACTAGTTTGCCATTTCCTTCTCCAGCTCATTTTACAGATGAGGAAACTGAGGCAAACAGGGTTAAATTATTTACTCAGGGTCATAAAGCTAGTAAATGTGTGAGGTTGGATTTGAACTCGGGAAGATGAGTCTGCTTGACTCCAGGTCATGGTGCCACTTAGCTATTTATCTTATACAGGATGAATTGGAGATAACCAACAGAGGGAAGACACTAACATTAAAAGGGATTGGGACAGGCTTCTTGTAGAAGGTGGGATTTTAGTTAAGACCTGAGAGGAGCCAGGGAAGCCAGGAGCAGGAGATGAGGAGAGAATTCCAGATATGGGGGAATAGTCAGCAAAAGTGTCTGGGCCCAGGAGATGGAATGTCTTGTGAGAAGAACAGCAAAGAAGCCAGTGTCATCTGATGGTGGAGAGTAAGGTGTGAGAACATTGGAAAGGGAGGAGGAGAGGGGCCTGGGTTATGAAGGGCTTTGAATATCAAATAGTTAAACTGAGTACTGGGAAAGACCTTAGCTTGAAAAGGACAAGGTCTCCCAGTGCATCCTGGGCCGTCTCCAGTTGTCCTGACCCATGTCTTGCCTCTGGACTCTGATAACTCTGGAGGAGGGAATGAGGCTGATGACTTTGCACAGTTCTGCCTTAAATTCAATTCACTTGCAAGTCAAGACTTCATCAGCCTTCCTGATGTCACTGGTCTTCACAGAGAACAAAGGATCACCATCACCACCACTGTAGAGGATTTTAGAAAGTGGCAGAGCCAAAGTCTGAACCTTCTGGTTGTCTTTGGAGCCACCTTATCTTTGGGCTATTAAATCTGACAGATTATAGTGATCTTGACCTAGGCTAAACTTCAAAGAATTGTTTCTCAGCTCTTTTTAGAGTTGAGAGAACTGCATCCCAGAGAAAGGAAGACACCCAATTGTCATCCAGTGAGTCAGGGGCGGGGGGGAGGGGCTAGCACCCTGGAATCCCAGACCCAGGGTTTGCACCATCCTTGTTTGCTCCCCTAGTCCATGAGGGACAGGAGAAGAATGTGTAGAAGGGTCTGCCTTTGAGATGTTAGGGGGCTCTTTTCTCCTTCCCTGACCTATAGGCCTTTCTGCCTCATAGGGTTTCTTGTGGGCACAACAAGGATATGGCTGTTGCTTGGGTTTCTGTGGGGCTGTAGTCTGCTGAGCTGTGTCCAGGGAAATGGAGACCTGGACATCTTATGCTCTGGCAGTGAATAGGAGATTCAGAATGGTGAGTCATGACTCAACCTTTCCTGTCTGGGTCCTAGGAACTAGGGTCAAAGGAGATAAGTGGAGTCCATAGAGATGAAGCCTAATGCTTTGCAGCTTCTCCAGACCCCAGACCAATACTGGGACATCCTGTATTTTCTCTGTCTCATCATTCCCTTGTATCTAGAGAAGAAAGATGAGGATTCACGAGAGGACTGGATAAGGATCGACTGAAAGAACCAGTTGGGGATACTTTGGAGAAGAACTAGAGATAATTATCCTGGAGTAGAGAAGACTGGTGGTGGGTACTGGTGGTCATAAAGACTATCTTCAAATATTTGAAGGGCTATTATTTAAAAGAAGGGTTAGATTTATTTTGTTTGGGTACCAGAGTACAGAGCTAAGAACAAGGAATAGAAGAGGAGAGATAGAGTTTGGCTTGAGCTGTTCAATGACAGCTTGGCTATTAGAGCTGTCCAGAAGTAGAAGCAGGCTGCCTTAGGAGGTAATAGGAGTTCATCACTGTAGGTCTTCAGTTGGAAGCTGAGTGACCACTGGTTGGAGATGCTGTTGAGGAGATCATAGATTCAGAGCTAGAATGAAGGTCATCTTTATCTTCAGAGGTTATCTAACTATGGCATCTGGTAAGGCATAGTCTGGACTTGACAGTCCCTGAATTTCCTTCCAGCTCTGAGATTTTATGAGCCACTCAGACTAGTTACCAGGAGACCAGACCTCTGGGATGTGGAGGCTCATGCCTCTCTTGTTCTCTCTTTTCTGTCTCCTGGGAAAGGACCCCCAGGTGTAGTGGAAAGAAGGCTACGGGAGGGAGATAGAGGATCCAGGCTCAAATCTTGGCTCAGCCACCACCTGCCTGATCATGGGCAAGTCACTTAACCACTCTGTGCCTCAGTTTTCTGAGGTATAAGATGAGTGGGTTGGACTAGATGATGATAATTAACATTTATATAGCACTTTCAAGTTTGTAAAACTTTCTATAAATATGTTACTTCATTTTATCCTCATGACAACCCTAGAAGGCACTATAATTATTCCTATTTTACAGATGAGGTAATTGGGGAAGATAGAGGTTAAGTGATTTGCCCAGGATCATACAGCTAGAATCAGACTGAATTTGAATTCAGGTCTTTCTTACTCCATGTCCAGCATTCTGTCCACTTTGTCACCTGACTGCTCTCTAGACGACCTTTGATGGTCTTTTCAGCTCTAAACTTAAACTCTTATGACTCATTGCTCTTACCTTCCCGTACTCCTCACAGGATTGGACAGAATTGGGCATTTTATCCAACCTTCTAGTCAATTTTCTTGTAACCTTTTCAAAACCCTTTTCATTCATTCATTCATTCATTCATTCATTCATTCATTCATTCATCCATCCATCCATCCATCCATCCATCCATCCATCCATTCATTTTTAATTTTCAAGATTCATTTCCACAAGATTTTGAGTTACATTTTTTCTCCCTGTCTTTCCCTACTCCCACCCCAAAATAGCAAGCTTACTGAATACCTCTTCCCCCAATCTGTTCTCTCTTATATCCTCCCCCATCACCCCCTTAACTTTCTAGTAGGGCAAGATGGATTTCTATACCCCAATGCCTGTATATCTTATTTCCCAGTTGCATGTAAAAAACAAAATTTTAAAAAAATATTTGTTTTAAAAACTTTGAGTTTCAGATTTTTTTCCCATCTTCCCTCCTCACCTGCCCCCACTGGGAAGAGAAGCAATTCGATATAGGTTGTACATGTGTAGTTACCCAAATCATTTCCATAGTAGTTAAATTGTGAAAGACTAACTATATTTCCCTCAATCCTATCCCGAGCCTCACTTATTCTATTTTCTCCTTTGACCCTATCCCTTTTAAAAAAATGTTTGCTTCTAACAACCCTCTCCCCCAATCTGCCCTTCCTTCTATCATCCCCCCTCTTATCCCCTATTCCCCTATTTTCCTGTAGGGTAAGATACCCAATTGAGTGTGTATGTTGTTCCCTCCTTAAGCCAAATTTGGTGAGAATAAGGTTGTTCTATTCCCTTTCACCTTCCTACTCTTCCCCTCCATTGTAAGAGTTTTCTCACCTCTTTTTTTGAGAAAATTTACCCTAATCTCTCTCTCCCTTTCTCTTTCTCCCAATACATTCCTCTCTCACCTCTTAATTTTATTTTTTAGATATCACCCCTTCACATTCAACTCGTCCTGTGCCCTCTGTCTATGTATACATGAACATACATATCCCCACATTCATGTATATATTTATACACACACACACACTCCTATACATACGTATATATGTATGGATACATACATATATATATATTTCCCTTCAACTATCCTTCTACTTAGAAGAGTCTTATGAATTACAATTATTGTTTTTCCATGTAGTTATATAAATAGTTCAACTTTAATAAATTCCTTATGATTTCTTTTTCCTGTTTACCTTCTCATGCTTCTCTTGCTTCTTGTATTTGAAAATCAAATTTTCTGTTCAGCTCTGGGTTTTTCATCAAGACTGCTTGAAAATCCTCTATTTCATTGAATGACCACATTTCCCCCTGTAGCATTATACTCAGTTTTGCTGGATAGGTGATTCTTGGTTTTAGTCCTAGCTCCTTTGACCTCTGGAATATCATATTCCAAGCCCTTCAGTCCCTTAATGTAGAAGGTGTTGTGTTATCCTGATTGTGTTTCCACAATACTCAAATCGTTTCTTCCTGACTGCTTGCAATATTTTCTTGTTGAACTGGGAACTCTGAAATTTGGCTATAATATTCCTAGGAGTTTTCTTTTTGGGATCTTTTTTCAGGAGGTGATTGGTGAAATCTTTCAATTTCTATTTTGCCCTCTGTTTCTAGAATATCAAGGCAATTTTGCTTGATAATTTCTTGAAAGATGGTGTCTAGGCTCTAATCATGTCTTTCAGGTAGTCCAGTAATTTAAAAATTATTTCTCCTGCATCTATTTTCCAGGTCAGTGGTTTTTCCAATGAGATATTTCATATTGCCTTCTATTTTTTCATTTGTTTGGATCTGTTTTATACTATCTTGATTTCTCATAAAGTCATTAGCTTCCAATTATTCCAATCTAATTTTGAAGGAGCTATTCTCTTCAGTGAGTTTTTGAAATTCATTTTCCATCTGGCAAATTCAGCTTTTTAAGGCATTCTTCTCCTCACTGGCTTTTTTGGGCCTCTTTTGCCATTTGAGTTACTCTATATTTTAAGGTGTTATTTTCTTCAGTGTATTTCGGGGTTTCCTTTAGCAGGCTGTTGACTCATTTTTCATGATTTTCTTGCATCATTCTCATTTCTCTTCCTAATTTTTCCTTTACTTCTCTTACTTGATTTTCAAAATCCCTTTTGAGCTCCTCCATGGCCTATAACTAGTTCATATTTTACTTGGAGGCTTTTGATGCAGGAGTTCTGACTTAACTGTCTTCCTCCTGCTCCATGCTTTGATCCTTTTATCCCAGAAAAAAAGATTCTATGGTCTGTTTGTGCTTCCTCTGCTTGCTCATATTCTCAGCCAATTACTTGACTTTTGAGGTTTTTTTGCTATGGTAGAACTCTGCTTCCAGAATGGAGAGAGCTTTGTCCCAAATTGCTAGGGTTTTCACAGCTACCAGAGCTATTAGGAGGGTGCCCTCTCTACAGTCCCCACAAGCTCTGGCTCACTGGCCCCACGCCCCAGGACCACCACCCAAGATGGTGATCTAGGTCTAAGCAGGTTAAAGCAAGAGTGATTACCCTCTGAATGGTCGCTTTGTCCCCCTACAATCTGCAGGCCAGGAGCTCCTGAGGCAGCCATGTGGCATAGCCACTGCGGCTCTGCTGCTTCTTGCCCTGGGGTCAGGGACCTGACTGGCTCTTCTGTCCCCCTGTTCCAACAGCATTCCCCACCAACCTTTTACTTTGTCTTTGGTGTTTATGGGTTGAGAAGCCTGGAAGCTGCCACAGCTGCTGGTAATTCACTCTCCTGAAGTCTGCTCTGGCTACTGCTGGTTGGGGCTGCCCTGGGGCCGGAACTGCAGGGCAGGACTGTGCTTGGCTCCCAGTGCACTGCGATAGACCCTTCCTGTCCATCTGCCAGGCTGCCTTCAGCAGACTTGTCTGTCTCTGTTGCTTTGTGGGTTCTGTAGCTCTAAAGTTTGTTTAGAGTCATTTTTTTATATGGATTGGAAGTGATTGGAGTGGGAGCTCACACCAAGCTTGTGCTTCTACTCTCTCATCTTGGCTCCACCCCCCTCAAAACCCTTTTCAAAAGGTCATAAAGAGCTCTTTAAAGGTCATAAATCCTAGAAGGGGAGGATTGAGCTTGGGATCCTGGCCATTGGGGCCACTCCTTTCCCACTACCCAAAATTTTGCATAGCTAAAAAATCTGATAAAATCATTCTTGACACAGGGCACATGGTCTATTCTTTCTTTTCCTCTTTCCAAGGGAGGATTTATTCACTTTCTCCCAGAGGAATAAGGGGGAGGTCAGAGAATCATGAAATCATAGATTTAGTTCTGGAAGGATTCATGTGATACAATGGCAGATAGGCAGACGAGGAGCAGATTTTTTTTTAAACAAATGCTTTATTAACTTCTGTTTTATATCATTCATTTCCACCAGATTTTGAGTTACAATCATTTTCCCCCATTATTCCCCTACCCAACCTCCCAGAATAGTAGTCCCACAAGATATCGCTTCCTCCAATCTGCTCTCTCCCATACCTTCTCCCATACCTCCATTGACTTTTCCATTAGAGGAAGGTAAGTCTTTGTGTCCCAATGCCTGCACATCTTATCTCCCTATTACAAGCAATAGAGTATTAATAATAGTATTTATATATATTTGAAACATTTAATGTTACGACCTCGAATTTCAGATCCATTTCCTTCCTCCCTTGTCACCCATTCCCTCTTGGGAGATAAGTCATTCAGTATATGTTGTACATGTCTAGCTATGCAAAACATTATCATAGTAGATATATTGTACAAGGCTGCTTATAATTCCCTCCCACTCATCCCACCCCCCACCTGGTCCATTCCCTACATGATCCTGTCCCTCTTCTATAGTGGGTACTTCCAACCTCCCCTCACCCCAAGGATGCCCTCCCATCCATCATCCCTCCTCTCATCCCCCTTCCCCCTATCCTGCTGCAGGTTGAGATATCCCATTTAGTATGTATGTCATTTTCTCCCTGAACCAAATTCAATGTGAATGTGGTTTTGCCTTTTTAGCCTTCCTTATTCTCCCCCTCCTTTGCAACCACTTCCCCTTGCTTCTTCTACATGGGATAGTTTACCCTACCCTGTCTCTCCCCATCTCCTCTTGCCACTTTCCTCTCTCACCTCATAATTTCATCCCTTGAGTATTCTCCCTTCCAACAAATTCAACCTATGCCCTCTATCCATATATAACTGTAACCATATACACACACATTCACATATGTATTCATATGACCACACCCCCTTCTTCCATTATTTTCATAGTGAGAAAGATATCATCAGTCACAGTTATTGCTTTTCCATATAGGAATGTAAATAGTTCAACTTTGATAAGTTCCTTTTGATTTCTTTTCCCTGATTACCTTCTCAGGCATCTCTTCCTTCTTGTGTCTGGATGTCGAATTTTCTATTCAATTCTGGTTTTTTCCTCAAGAATGCTTGAAAGTCCTCTATTCCACTGAATGACCATATTTTCCCCTGAAACAAAATACTCAGTTTTGCTGGGCAGGTGATTCTTGGTTTTAATCACAGCTCTTTTGCCCTCTGGACTATCATATTTCATGCCCTTCAGTCCCTCAGTGTAGAAGCTGCCAGGTCCTGGGCTATTCTGATGGTGTTTCCACAATATTGAAATAGTTTCTTCCTGGCTGCTTGGAGTATTTTCTCCTTGATCTGGGGATTCTGGAACCTGGATGTAATATTCCTGGGAGTTTTCTTTTGGGGATCTTTTTCAGGAGGT
Organism: Gymnobelideus leadbeateri; assembly: GCA_011680675.1. Classification (NCBI taxonomy): domain Eukaryota; kingdom Metazoa; phylum Chordata; class Mammalia; order Diprotodontia; family Petauridae; genus Gymnobelideus; species Gymnobelideus leadbeateri. The sequence goes on from WOXC01009653.1 coordinate 370,737, forward strand.
GATCAGTGGATTCTTTCAACCTCTATTTTGCCCTCTGGATCTAAAACATCAGGGCAATTTTCCTTGAGAATTTCTTGAAGGGTGATTTCTAGGTTCTTTCTTTGATCATGGCTTTCAGGTAGTCCAATAATTTTTAAATTGTCTCTCCTGGATCTATTTTCCAGGTCAGTGGTTTTTCCCATGAGATATTTCACATTGCCTTCTAATCTTTCATTTGTTTGGATCTGCTTAACAGCATTTTGATTTCTCATAAAGTCATTAGCTTCCATTTGCTCCAGTCTAACTCTGAAGGAATGAATCTCCTCAGTGAACTTTTGAGACTCTTTTTCCATCTGGCAAATTCGACTTTTTAAGGCATTCTTCTCCTCATTGCCCTTTTGCTCCTCCTTTGCCATTTGAGTTAGTCTATTTTTTAAGGTGTTGTTTTCCTCAGTCAGGCTGTTGACCCTCATTTCATACTTTTCCTGCATCCTTCTCATTTCTCTTTCCAATTTTTCCTTCACTTCTCTTATTTGATTTTTAAAGTCCTTCTTAAGGTCCTCTATGGCCTGCAACCCGCTCATGTTTTCCCCTGGGGCTTTTGGAGCAGGACTTCTGACCTCACAGTCCTTTTCCCGCTCTATGCCCCCAAAATAGGAGTCTAGGGTTGCATTTTTCTGTTTCCTTTGCCTTGGCATGTTGCCACTTAATTACTTGACTTTTGGGCTTGTTGCCACACTATGGCTTTAAGGCCAGATAGAGGAATTTTCGTCCCGAATGTGTGGGGGGGCAACTTCCGTTTCTGGCAAGCTGTAAACCCACCCACGACTTCCACTCTAGATCACAATCCAGATTCAGGGAGGTTAAAGCAAGAGTGATTACCCCCCAAGACTGATCGCTGGATCTCCCTACAAATTTGCAAGCCAGGAGCTGGAGCTGCCTCTGAAAACTACAAAATGGTGTTTGTCCTCAGTGGCTTCTAGCCCCCAGGGGAGGGAGCCAACGCATTCCCCAAGTACTGGTCCCAAAGTCCATAGGACACTAACCTCTTACTTTGTCCTAGGCAAGTCTATGTTGATAATTCTGGAGTCGCCACAGCTCCTGGTGTTCTAGGGTTCCTCCAGCTGGCTGCTGGCCCTGCCACCCTGGGGCTAAAACCTCGGCTCATGCAGACCTGGGCTCGGCTCGGCTCCTGCGCGCTGCGTGCTGCCAGGTCCCAGACCTCTGTGCTGGTCCTTCCTGCAGGGCTGCTGGGCTGTCCTCAGTGGGAGGTTAGCTTCTCTGTGTCGTTCTGTGGGTGCTGGGGCTCCAGAAGTTGTTGAGTCCCCTTTTACATAGTTTGGGGGGAATCTGGGGGCAGAGTGGCTTGGATGAGCTGTTTCTACTTCGCCATCTTGGCTCCACCCCGAGGAGCAGATTTTTGATTGGGGTAGGAGACTAGGGTTTGTTTCTTCCTGGATCTATCTTATCTCATTTCCTGGATGTATGCTGTTGCCAAAGAATAACCAACCAACCAACCAACCAACCAATCAGCCCTTATTAAGTGTCAGGCATTGTGCTAGGCAGTAGAGATGCAATGACAAACATGCAATAGTTCCTGCCCTCAAGGACTTACATTCTAAGAGAGGAGACAACATATATGTAAGATCATGGGATTGTGGGATCCAAGTGCTTGAACTGCAAGGGTCCCAAGAGACACTTTAGTCCAGTCTTCTCACTGAGGAAATGGAGATCCAGAGGCATTAAGGAAGTGACAGAATCAGGGCTTGAACCCACACCCTCTGACTCCAGAGGCTCTGCTCTTTTCACTCTTTCCATTTCCCCTTGATAATGTACCCTCTACTTTTAAATTCTCAAAGTGTTTTCATATCTTTTATTACATTTACTTCTCATAGTCATCCAGTGAGTTTGACAAAGCAAGTGGTGTTGCCTCCATTTTGCAGACCAGGAAACTGAAGCCTAGGGAAGGAAGCAATTTCCTTAAGGAGACCTAGTGAGTTTGAGGGAGGGTCAGACAAAGACCTGCCCAATCTCAGGTGGCAGGAGGTAGGGGGCACCCTGGTCTACCTCTCCTTGGAGTTCCCTGACAATCTCTTGTTCCAGGATCCTCCTTGACCTTGACCTCCTTCCCCCTCTCCCGCTCCCTTTTTCAGCAAGTAGGGACAAGATTATCGGAAGTGGAATTCTGGAGATGCAGCTGAGATCAGTGCATCTGCCCAAACTGGGACATGGGGGTAGCCTCCTTGGCTCTCTCTTGCTGTTACCAAGTGAGTAAAATAATTAAGGGAGATTATTAGTGTCTTCCCCATTCCCATTTCTAGACCTTGAATCATACCTTTTCTAGTCCCTGGAAATCTCTCTCTTCCCTCCCTTCCAGATGCCATCCACCCATCATGGCTCAGCCAGGAAGAATTACTGGAGCCAAGAGATTGAGTGTCTTGTCGGCAAGCGATTATTAAGTGCTTACTGTGTGCAAGGCACTGTGCTTATTTTGATCCTCACAATGGTCCTGTGAAGCAGGAAATAAAAATATTATTGCCCAAATTTTAGAATCAAGGAAACTGAGGCTCTGAAAAGTCAAATCAATTGATCAAGGTTGTACAAGCTAGTAAGTGTTGGTCTGAGACTAAAGTCTTTTTTTTTTTTTTGGAGGACAGGGCAGTTGGGGTTAAATGACTTGCCCAAGGTCACATAGCTAGTAAGTGTTAAGTGTCTCAGGTCCTCCTGACTCCAGGACCAGTGCTCTATTCACTGCACCACCTAGCCACCCCTACGCTCAGGTCTTTTGATTCCAAAATCAGGGCTAGGGAGGCACCATATTCTGTCTCCCTAAAATTAGTTTCGTACCCTTAGGTTCACAATCAAATATATAGGTCCCTGGAAATGCTGAATAATTTCCCCAGAGTCACACAGCAAAATGGTGCCAGATTAGCTGGGCTCAGTTTTCTCTAGCCCTGGATTCTCGGTTAGTGGCTCCCTCTTGTGGTTGTGTTGCCAAATCCTCAAAGCCAAGAGTCTCATATTTTCTTAATAACAGTTCACATTTCTATAGTGCTTTAATATTTAAAAAATGCCTTCTTATTACAACAATCCCACGAGGTATCTAGTTAAGTATTGTCACCCCCGTTTTATAGATAAAAAAGCTTAACAGGGAGAAGTTCTTACATTGACTTTTGGTGTATCTTCTATCTCCCAGACCAGCACTATTTTCTCCATATGATGAAAACACCATCCAGCAAGACCCACGTGTTCATTCTAGTTTTTTTTTTTAAATTAATTATTTATTTGTTTTTAGTTTTTAGCATTCAATTCTATAATATTCTGAGTTTTAAATTTTCTTCCCCTCCCTCTGCTCCCCCTTCCCCAAGATGACATACAGTCTGATATAGGCTATACCTGTACAATCATATTAAACATATTTCCACATTAGTCATGTTATAAAGAAGAATTAGAACCAAAGGGAAAACCATGGGGAAAAAGAAACAAAAAAAAAAGAGAAAATAGTTTGTTTCTATCTGTATTCAGACTCCATAGTTCTTTCTCTGAATGTGGATAGTATTTTCCATCATGAACCTTCTGGAATTGTCTTAGATCCTTGTATTGCTGAGATCCACACTTTCTTACCATTATGTGGCTGGCTGTGTGATTACTCAGTCATTGATCTGTTATTCGTGCTAGGTTTGGGGGTGAGTAGGGAGAGGAGTGCACCAGGCTAGGGGCATTCTCTAATCACCACTATCACCCATGAGAGCCAGCATGGCGAAATACCCAGAATTAGCCATGGGTTGAGCCCAAGGGTCCCATATATCCCAGGACTGTTGGAGTGTATTCATTTATTTGTTCATTCACTCACTCTTCCATCAATCCTTTCAATAGTTCATTGCCCCTACATGGTGTTAGGTGCTGGGTATTGGCTTAGCTCCTTCCTACTCTTGGCAACCTCTGGGCCTGATGCCCTAAAGAGACAGAAAAACATCAGAACAAAATGGGTAATTGCTCTAGAGACCCTAGGTTAGAGGAACCCCAAGGGTCTACTTGGTATAAAATATTCCCTTGAATGGGACAAAGTGAGATGCATTATCATTTTAATATTAGCTACCATCAATATTGAGCAGCTCTCTATGTTGGCATAATTTTAAACATTGTAAGGTGTTTATAATGAAGTAATTTTAAACAACAATAGTTTAATTCATTGTATGGTTGTATTGTCTCAGGGCCTGACCATCTTTTCTCAATCTTCCCCCTTGCATGGATCTTTAGACATGTCCATGGTAAGGTGTCTGAGACCTATGACTGTCCCCGCTCTGGCCCTGTATTTCTCCAGATTTGTCCCATGGTGAAGGAAACCCCGAAGCAGACCACCTTCCAGATGTTCAAGTGCATCAATTGTAAGTTGCTGGCTTCCACTCTGACCCTGTCTTGTGCTTCTCCAGTCCAAAGCTTCTGGGTTTCAGATTGCCTTCTGCTTGCTCTGTGATGCAGGGCTAGTTGGAACACAATAGACTTCCTTGTCTCCCTCCTCTTTCCCTCTCCTCTCCTCTCCTCTCCTCTCCTCTCCTCTCCTCCTCTCCTCCTCTCCTCTCCCCTCCTCTCCTCTCCTCTCCCCTCCCCTCTCTCCTCTCCTCCTCTCCCTCCTCTCCTTTCCTCCTCTCCCCTCCCCTCCCTTCCCCTCCCTCCCCTCCCTCCTCTCCCCTCCTCCTCTCCCCTCCTCCCCCTTCCCTCCCCTCCTCTCCCCTCCTCCCCCTTCCCTCCCCTCCCCTCCCCTCCTCTCCTCTCCTCTCTTCTCCTCTCCCTTTCTTCCCTGTCTTCATTCCCTTCTTCTCTCTCTTCCCTTTCCTCCCCTTTTACCTTTCTTCCCTCCTCTCCCTATCCCATTCTCCTCTCCTTATCCAATTCTTTCTTGAGCCTTCTCAGGCAATCTACCAGACTCTATGAGCTTTGCCTAAGTCTGTCCCTTCCCTTCTCAGGCCAGAGGTTTGCTGGGGTAGCTGAGAGTGAATTGTTAAACTTTCAGTGTAAGCATCTACACTTCTAAAATCAGCAAATACTACAAATAACAGTCAGGGCTTGATTTATTGTTTTGCTGGTTGTCTAAATAAAGCTTTGGGAAAGTGCTCTAATGATGCAGATTAAATTTAAAATTGTGTTGTATATACATCGTTTTCCCCCCAACAAGCTTAAACATTTATCAGCATATCCCTGCTTGGGGATTCCCAAGTCCTTCTTCCTAGGCCTTTAACCAATCTCGCCTCTCTTCCCCTTCCCCTCCTTCCCACCCTATACCTATCTCCCTGTGTTCCTATAGCCCTGGTTCCCCTGGGCACAATTTGGTACACACTTGCTGGATGCCTTAACATTACAGACTGTGGGTCTTAACATCAATGTGACTATGGATTTTTTGGAGTTTGCAGAAGAAGGGGGATATCAGGAGCCCTTCTTTCAAGTTTAACTTCCCTCAGGACTCTTTACTTCCATGGCACAAAGGGCTTTGTGTAACTGGAAACTCCCTCCCCCATATACACTCCAAGCTTGTTGATCTCACAGTCAGACCTTCCAGATGTTTGTCCTAGGATTGTGGTAGGGGCATGGGAAGAGAGTTTCTACCCCTCCTCCCCCTTCTGATGATGCTACTCCGCAGGAACCTGAAGGAATCCAGGCAAGATCTCTATACTTGGGAATGCTGTAGCTGCTGTTCTTTTGCTCACTGCAATCATTATAAATGCTGTTGGATGACTCTTCCTTGGGGCCATGCCTAGAGGGACTTGGAGGGGAAGTGGTAGAGTCCTCTGTGCTCAGGTACTGCTGGCTCCGGCTGGTTCTATCTCCTTCTCTTCCTTTGACCCCTTCAAGTTGCCCCTCTGAAACTGGATGGATACATGATCTCCTTGGGCATCCGTCATTCCTTCTTATCTGTTATCCTTCCATTCTCACCAACATTTCCCTACCTGTGTTTACCAGGTAGGGAATCAGGAAATGGTGAGCCTGGCATTCTCCCCTGACAGGGATGACATTTCCAACCCTGCAAGTTCTGATTTCAGTCTGGGTTGAAAGCTGCAATTGCTACCCCTAATTCTACCTTCAACCTTCCTTTCAATAAAAATAGAATAGTATTATATTTGGTGGTTTGTCTGTCAGCAAATTCAGCCTTCTGGGGAAAAAAAATTACCCCTCAGAAGTAAGCATCAAAGGCTTCTAAACTCCTGAAATAGTCACTTTTTAATTATTGTTGTTGTTGTTTATTAGTTATTATTATCATCATAGGCAAAGTCCTTACTGAGAGCCTATTTATTCTTACTTTATATACACTTTTTAAAAATAATATTTTATTTCCCCCTAATTACATGTAAAAATAATTTTATTTTTTAAAATTTTAACAAATGCTTTATTAACTTCTGGTTTACATCATTCATTTCCACCAGACTTTGAGTTATAATTTTTTCCCTACCCACCACCCCAGAATAACAGTCCCACTAGATATCTCCTCATCCAATCTGCTCTCTCCCATATATTCTCCCATACCCCCTTCAACTTTGCAATTAGGGCAAGGTGAATCTCTGTGCCCCAATGCCTGCACATCTTATCTCCCAATTACATGCAAAATAGTATTAATAATAGTATTTATATACATTTGAAACATTTAATTTTAAAACTTCAACTTTCAGATCCATTCCCTTCCTCCTTTGTCACCCATTCCCTCTGGGAAGATAAGCAATTCAGTATGTGTTGTACATGTATAGCTATATAGAACATTACCATAGTAGATATATAGTAAAAGACTGCTTATATTTCTCTCCCACCCATCCCACCCCCCATCTGGTCCATTCCCTACTTTGATCCTGTCCCTCTTCGAAAGTGGGTACTTCCAACCTCCCCTCGCCCCAGAATGCCCTTCCCTCCATCATCCTCCCTCTCATCCCCCTTCCCCCTACTCTCCTGCAGGGTGAGATATCCCATTTAGTATGTATGTGATTCTCTCCTTGAGCCAAACTCAATGAGAATATGGTTTTGCCTTTTTGCCTTCCTGTTCTTCTCCTCCCCTGCAACTACTTCCCCTTGCCTCTTCTACATGAGATAGTTTACCCTACCCTGTCTCTCCCCATCTCCTTTTGCCACTTTCCTCTCTCACCTCTTAACTTCACCCCTTAAGTACCATCCCTTCCCACCAAATTCAACCTGTGCCCTCTATCCATGTATACATGTAAACATATATACACACACATTCACATATGTATTCATATGCCCATATACCCTTCTTCAATTATTTTCATAATGTGGAAGGTTTCATCAGTCATAGTTATTGTTTTTCCATGTAGGAATGCAAATAGTTCAACTTTGATAAGTTCCTTTTGATTTCTTTTCCCTGATTACCTTCTCAAGCATCTCTTGCTTCTTGTGTCTGAATGTCAAATTTTCTATTCAACTCTGGTTTTTTCCTCAAGAATGCTTGAAAGTCCTCTATTCCACTGAATGACCATATTTTCCCCTGAAACAAAATACTCAGTTTTGCTGGGTAGGTGACCCTTGGGTTCATTCCCAGTTCTTTTGCCCTCTGGAATATCATATTCCATGCCCTTCAATCCCTCAGTGTAGAAGCTGCCAGGTCCTGTGCTATTCTGATTGTGTTTCCACAATATTGAAATTGTTTCTTCCTGGCTGCTTGTAGTATTTTCTCCTTGATCTGGGGATTCTGGAACTTGGCTATAATATTCCTGGGAGTTTTCTTTTTGGGATCTTTTTCAGGAGGTGATCTGTGGATTCTTTCAACCTCTATTTTGCCCTCTGGGTCTAAAACATCAGGGCAATTTTCCTTGAGAATTTCTTGAAAGATGATTTCTAGGTTCTTTCTTTGATCATGGCTTTCAGGTAGTCCAATAATTTTTAAATTATCTCTCCTGGATCTATTTTCCAGGTCAGTGGTTTTTCCCATGAGATATTTCACATTGCCTTCTATTCTTTCATTTGTTTGGATCTGTTTGACAGCATCTTGATTTCTCATAAAGTCACTAGCTTCCATTTGCTCCAGTCTAATTCTGAAGGAATGAATCATCTCAGTGAGCTTTTGAGATTCTTTTTCCATCTGGCAAATTTGGCTTTTTAAGGCATTCTTCTCCTCATTGCCTTTCTGAACCTCTTTTGCCATTTGAGTTAGTCTGTTTTTTAAGGTGTTATTTTCCTCAGTCAGGCTGTTGACTGTCATTTCATACTTTTCTTGCATCTTTCTCATTTCTCTTCCCAATCTTTCCTCCACTTCTCTTATCTGCTTCTTAAGGTCCTCTATGGCCTGCAGCTAGCTTGTATTTTCATTTGGGGCTTTTGGTGCAGGAGTTCTGACCTCACAGTCCTCCTCCTGTTCCATGCTTTGATTCTCCTTGCCCCCCAAATAGGAGTCTAATGTTGCATTTTTCTGTTTATTTTGTTTCCTTTGCCTAGGCATGTTGCCACTTAATTACTTAATTTTGGGGCTTGTTGCCACAGTAGGACTCTGCCACCAGACAGGAGAGCTTCCATCCCGAACGTTGGGGTCTTCACAACTTCCGGAGGTTGGGTGGCCTCTGTAAAGCCTCCACCGGCTCTGGTAAGTTGGATACCCACCCCAGACCTCCCCCGGAGACCACAATCCAGATCCAAGCAGGTTAAAGCAAGAGCAATTAACCTCTAGACTGATTGCTGGATTTCCCTACAGTTCACAGACCAGGAGCTGGAGCTGCCACTGACACTGCAAAAATGGCCTCTGTGCCATGTTTCCTCAGCCACTTTTTGCCCCCAGGGGAAGAAGCTAACGCATTCCCCAAATACTGGTCCCAAAGTCCACAGGGCACTAACCTCTCACTTTGTCCTAGGCATATCTGTGCTGATAATTCTGGAATCACCACAGCTGCTGCTGTTCTGGGGTCCCTCCAGCCGGCTGCTGGCCTGGCCACCCTGGGGCTAAAACCATGGCTCACACGGGCCTGGGCTCAGCTCCCAGAGCACTGTGCTGTCGGTTCCCAGGGCGCTGCGCTGCCTGCTCCCAGAGCACTGCACTGGCCACTCCCTGCAGGGCTGCTGAGCTGTCTTCAGCAGGAGGTTAGCTTCTCTGTGTCATTCTATGGGTGCTGGGGCTCCAGAAGTTGTTCAGATTCCCTTTTTACATTGTTTGGAGGTGGTGTGGGGCAGAGCACCTTGGAAGTGCTGTTTCTACACTGCCATCTTGGCTCCACCCCCCACTTTCATGTAAAAATAATTTTAAACATTCTTTTTTTTTAAGTTTTGAGTTCCAAATTCTATCTTTCTCCCCTCCCCTCTCTCTGAGATGGTAAGAATCTGATATATGTTATACACGTGCAATCATATAAAATATTTCCATATTAGTCTTTTTATGAAAGAAAACTCAAACTAAAAAAAAGAGAAAGAAAATGAAAAATAGTGTGCTTCAGTCTGTATTCAGATGTTATCAGTTCTTTCTTTGGAGATGGATAGTATTTTTCATCATGAATCCTTTGGAATTATCTTGGATCATTGTATTTTTGAGAATAGCTAAGTCATTCACAGTTGTTCTTTGTACAATATTGCTGTTACTGTGTACACTGTTCTCTTGGTTCTGCTCACCTCACTCTGTGTCAGTTCATATAAGTCTTTCCAGTTTTTTTTTCTGAAATCTGCTTGCTCATCATTTCTTATAGCACAACCATATTCCATTGCAATCATATACCACAACTTGTTCAGCTGTCCTCTGATCGATGGGCATCCCTTCAATTTCTAATTCTTAGCCATCAAAAAAAAGGTGCTATAAATATATTTATACGAATAGGTCCTTTTCCCTTTAAAAAATCTCTTTGGGATACAGACTTCATAGTGGTATTGTTGAATCAAAGGGTATACACACACATGCATGCACATACACACACACATACACAGACCTCACATTTCCATGTTGCATTTCTCATAGAAATTCTGAGGTTAGTAGTTCATGTATTATTATCTCTCCTGCTTTACCACTAAGAAAATTGAGACTGAGCCATTGTATCTTGCCCATGGTCACAGAGGGGGCAAGTATCAGAGCCAGGATCTGAACTTTGGTAGGTCTTTAGAACTTATTCTCACGTTGGCTCTACTTTGAAACCTCTGGGGCCATTTGGTCTTTCCTTACAAACTGACCTGTAGTCAGTAGTATTACCATTCTACAGATAAGGAAATAGGTGCATAGAAGAAAAGGAATTTGTCATCATAGATCTAGTTAAGTGTTAGGGCCAGGAAGGGAGCTCACTTCTTCTGACTCCAAGTCCAGGATAGTTTCTACTGCAGCACGTCTCCCTTACACACACACACACACACACACACACACCATCCTCATGCATGTGTGTATATACACATATATGTATATGAGTGCATATTAATGAATATATGTGCATATATGTTATGTACATAGGCTACCCCATTCCTTGAAAATTCCAATAAATCAAGTGTGACTGGAACCTTCTCCACCTCCCATCCAGTAGGGTTTTGCAGTTCTTTGAGAGAAGCACGGTGGACATTAGGGACAAAAATGGAGACCAGACCTCAGGTTTCATTGGCATGGAGAGCTCCTAGTTGGGGAAACTTCCTCTATGATTGTAGTTTTGCATCTTCTCTGCAATCCGTAGCCCTAGAAAGTTGCTTGGGAGATTGAGAAGTTAAGTGACTTTCCTAGGGGTCATACCACCAGTATGTGTTAAAGACTGGACTTGAACTCATGTCTTTTTTTTTTTTTTTAAAGCAATTGGGGTTAAGTAACTTGCTCAAGGTTACACGGCTAGTCATTTGATTTATGCGTGGGTGCTCATTTTCTGAGGCCGGATCTGATCTCAGGTCATCCAAACTCCGAGGCCGGCGCTCTTACTCACTGCGCCACCTAGCCGCCCCTTTAGGGCAGTTGGGGTTAAGTAACTTGCCCAAGGTTACACGGCTAGGTTTTTGTTTGTGCGGATTAGGTGTCGGAGGCCGGCTCTGAACTCAGGTCCTTCTGATTCCAGGGCCGGCGCTCTATTCACTGCGCCACCTAGCCGCCCCTGAACTCATGTCTTGATGGCCTGAGTTCCTCAGCCAGCTGGGGTTGGCTTTCTGCCCCCATGCTGCACTCTCAGTGGTTGATCTTACCGACCCTGTTTTACAGTTGAAGAAACAAGCCCAGAGAGGGAATATGAGTTGTCTAAAATGAGACAATGGTTGGGCACCTCTATGGTTGCTTCCATTTTTCTAGGTATCCATAGAAGTTACATTAGTACCATAAACTTAAGGATGGGAAGGACCACAGAGATCATCTTTTTTTTTCCTTTTTGGAGGCGGGAGGGCAGTGCAGTTGGGGTTAAGTGACTTGCCCAAGATTATACAGCTAGTAAGTGTTAGGTGTCTGAGGCCAGATTTGAACTTAGGTCCTCCTGACTCCAGGGCCAGTGTTCTATTCACTGCATCACCTAGCCACCTAGCCACGCCCCCCATGCCCCAGAGATCATGTTGGCTAGCCCTTCATTTCTTTTTTATTTTTGGCTTTTTTTGGGGGTAAGGTAGGGCAGTTGGGGTTAAGTGGTTTGGCCAAGGTCAGATGGCTAATTTTATGTTAAGTGTTTGAGGCAGGATTTGAACTCAGGTCCTCCTGACTCCGGGGCTGGTGCTCTATTCACTGTGCCACCTAGCCGTGCCCCCTCAGAGATCATGTTGTCTAGCCCCTTTGTTTCTTTTTTTTTTTTTAAAGCAATTGGGGTTAAGTAACTTTTAGCTCAAGGTTACATGGCTAGTCATTATTTTTGTGTGGGTGCTCATTTTCTGAGGCCAGATTCGATCCTGAGTCATCCCAACTCCGAGGCCGGTGCTCTTACTCACTGCGCCACCTACCCGCCCCTAGCCCCTTCATTTCAAAGATGAGGAAGCTAAGGCCCAATGAGTAGTAAGTATCAGAGTCAAGATTTGAACTGTGGCCCACCAACTCTACATCCAATGCTCTTTCCTTTGTAGTTTTCGATCTTACTTGGTCTTTTATTTTGGGACATATTCCTACTTTGAGCAAAGATGGTCAAGCCCCTCCCCAAAGGGTTCAAGTTGGAATTTATAGGTGACTTCTAGGCTGCTGGAGTGGGTGCATGGGAGGTAACTGCTGGGGAAGGTGGCACCAAGGGAATCTTTATCTTTTCTTGTGCCTAAGATGGAAAATAAGGGAAGGCTTGAGATATGTCACTGAGAAGTCAGCTCCCTGAGAAGGGATGGGAGGAGCTTGGGGATGAGTGCCTCCTTCTGGGTGAGGAGGCTCCTGGGCTAGTCACTTTTATTTCTTCTGATGACCAATGAAAGGCCTGGGCTTATAGTTGAGGAGGTGTGGGGAGATAGATCATATCAGGGCATTCATGCCTCTCATTTAGTATTATTTCTCCTTTCTGTTTTCAGTTTTCTAAGTGTAACCAGCTAAAGAATGCAATCTTGCCCATGATTCCATCCTTGGTAAGCAACTTCCTCACTGTTACAGTACTTTATAGGAAGATGGACGTCAAGAAACTGGATTATTTCCAGGGTTGTGCTGGTAATATTTAACAATTGGCTCTCCCTCCCCAAAAATGTACCCATAACATACTTTTTTTTTTTTTTGCTTTTTGGAGGGCAATTGGGGTTACATAACTTGCCCAAGGTCACACAGCTAGGTTTTTGTTTGTGTGTGCATTAACTGTCTGAGGCCAGATCTGAACTCAGGTCCTTCTGACTCCAGGGCCGATGCTCTACTCACTGTGCCACCTTGCCACCCCCCATGACATACTTTTAAACTTCATCTGCATCATCGACATTTCTCTGTCACTTTTTTAAGTTTAGAAAATGAGCAAGACAATGAATCAAACCCTGATTGGTCATGTTTGCCAGTTTCTGAGGTATAAACGCTCATATTGAAAACTTAACCGGTACGTCTCTTGAGCTGGTAGGTTCCAGCACACCCCTGGTTATCTCACTGCCAAATGGGCCTGAGTTGTACAGGGCTGCCTCTCCCTCATCTTGGGATGCTGAAGTTGGGTGTGGCAGCCGTTTCCATGACTCAGCCTCAATGGGTTTAAACTTGGGCCAGTCCTGAGCTGTGCCTATTGGTATCCTATGATCAGAGTGTCTGATCTTGCCTTCCTTTTATCAAAAGCCCTTTGTCTCATCCCTTCAGTGTGGTGATCCCAGCAGCTGTTGAGCTGGAAAGGATCTGACTAGTTCACTCACGCTCAAATATCAGACTGATGATGGCTTATAGTTCATCACTCTGAGAGGCTTCAGATGGACCTTTAAATATCTTTTCAGTGTTCCTCATGGCCCTCATTCTCACTGCTCATTGGGAAGCTGGGCCTGTCCTTCATTCTGTCTGGATGGCAAGGCCATGGTCAAACTGTGTATCTTCATCCAGCGCTCCCTCCAAAAGGCAGATAACACTTTCTTTCCCCTGATGGTACTGAAGGTGGTAAGGCCAGAGCCCTAACAAGCTGGAGGGAGGTTGGTAGATCTCAGTGAGTGAGGGAGAGGGGGAGGGTGGTATTGTGAAGGTGTGAGACCAGGATCAAGGTGGTCTGGTGGTGGGCAGTGATTATTCTCTGGGTGGGGGGGAGGTGTATGGGGGTCACCAATCCAATGCTAAGGGAATAGTGAGGCAAGGGGAGTTAGTGATAAATAATTTTTCAAGACCCAAAAGCTTTCATCTTTCCCAGACTAACCCCACCCCAAACAATCTTTTCTTATTTTGGAGGAAAGTGGGAGAGGAATGGCAGAGGGAGTACAGATAGGGAGGACACAATTGTTTTGAAGTTGCTGAAATTTGTCTTCAGTGCCCTTAATTTTACTTTTCCTTCCATAGCCCCCTCTACCTTTCCCCAACTCTCCAACATTCCCCCAGCTCTCAACAGAATTTAACAATTATTTATTAAATTTCTACTAGTACTGTGGTAGGGTCTGGGGTTGGTACAAAGAATAGAGAAGACTCAGTCCCTGTCCTCATGAAGCTTATGGTTTAGTAGGGCATAGACTCTTGACCAAAACTGCCTTCATGAAAGGAGCTGACAAATTCATCTACTCTAAGGCATATAAGACTGACAACAGTTTAGCATGTGGTCCCTTCCCAGGTGGCTATTTCTATTATAAGAGAGTTCAAGGGAATGAAAATCTTAATGGCAGCTCCATGATAGGTTGAGTAGTCAGCCTTGTACTGCCAATGAAATTATGTTTTTTAGGTGGCTCTGGCTCTGCTTAGGGGTAACACCAGTGTTGGTGAGGCAGAGTAGAAGGATAAGGTAGAGGGGCATATTAGGAGCACGAGATTTATCCATAGGTCATTGTTTAGTCATTTCAGTCATGTCTGATTCTGTGGCCGCATTCGGGGTTTTCTTGGCAAAGATACTGGAGTATCTCATTTCTTTTTCTAGGTCATTTTACAAATGAGGAAACTGAGGAAAATGGGGTTAAGTGACTTGCCCAGGGTCACGCAGCTGGTAATATCTGAGGCCAGATTTGCACTCAGGGAGATGAGTCTTCTTGACTCTAGGCCCTTTGCTTTAATGTTGCAGGATATCTTCCTGAAACCAAGTTTGTGGTTTCTGGATACACACTGATATTTTCTCTTTCTCTGGAAGGCACTGAGTACTGGGGTTGGGACATCCTCAGGGGATGATGGTACCTGGAATCTGTCCCTGTCCATTGAGGGAGGAGGGGGCTTTATTGACGTTCCAGAACAGAACTTCTGTCCAGATTAATCTGAGCCCAAAGAGAAGATGGAAGGAACAATTCTGCTGTCCATTCTACCTGATCCTTCTTCCCCTCTCTTGCCTTAACAGTAAGTGATTTTCATATCGCTTAGAGGTTTATAACAAACACTTTATCCATAACCGAGCTTCGAGGAGGGTAGATCAGGGATTATCCTCGTCCTGCACTGGGGGAAACATATCAGAGAGGTTCTGACTAGTCATCCAGCTAGGAAGGGTCAAACCCATGTAGCATTCAGGCTCCTCCCTCTATCGTTTCCTGAGAGAAGCCTCCTCCTTTCCACCTCCTAACCCCAAGTCCATCATTCCAACTCAGACACAAAGGCACTCTCTAGGAGACTAGTCCCCTTTAAGACTCTTCCTAGAAGTTGTGCAATAGGTGAAGCCGAGATAGGGGGGGATGGTAATGGTTATGGGATTTGGGGGTTTGAACTGAGACAAGCCAATAGGTCCCCAGAAGGCAAACTTTGACAAAGGGATCAGTCAGACCTAGGACAGCAGTCAGTCAATCAGTTAGTCAACAAGCAATTATTGCATGCTACTATGTGCCAAGCACTGAGAATACAGAGAGGCAAAACCATGCCCCTGCTATTTAATGGTGAGACAACGTGGAAGAAATTATGTATGTACAAGATATACATATCTAATGAAAATGGGAAGTAATCTCAGAGGGAAGGCACTGGGGCTGGGGACTGTGGGGTTGGGGAAGGACCAGGAAAGGCCTTCTGCAGAAGGGGTGATGTGAGCTGAGGAAACCCAGGAAATAAGGTACTGGAGGTGAAGGAGACCTTTCCAGGCATGGGGAACAGTCAGTGAAAAAGCCTATAGCATTTGGAGATGGAACATTCTGTATTAGGAACAGCAAAAAGGCCAGTGTCACTGGATTGTAGTGGAGTGTATAAAGAGGGTAAAGTATGGAAAGAAGGAAAGTGCCAGGTTGTGAAGAGCTTGCAATGACAAAGAGAGGATTCCACATTTATCCTGGAGGTTTTGGGAGCCACTGAGTTTACTAAGTAGCAGAGTGACATGCTCAGACTTAGGCTTTAGGAAGGTCACTTTGGTAGCTGAAGGATTGGAACAAGTGAGGGTTTTTTAAGGATGGGGAGATATTTGTGTTTGTAGGCAGCAGGGAAGGAGCCAGTAGAGAGGGAGAGATTGAAGATTAGTGAAAGCAGAAATGGTAGAGGGGACAATCTGCTGGAGAAGATAGTATAGAGTGGGATTGCATGTCTAGATAGAGGGGTTTGCCTTGGCAAGGAGAGGGGCCACTTCTCCAATATGGGAGTGAAGATCCGGTGCTTGCTCTCCCCTCCATCCTTAAAGAAGGTTATGAAATACCAGGGAATTTGCCTCTCATCTATTTTTTGGCCCCCACCCCCCTAGGCTAAGGGGATAGGTCAGAACAGAAGTTTTTCTTTTATTTTAACATTCTCCTTGGTAGCATTCCCTTTCCCTGTCATCTTCACCAGTGGGAAGCAATCAAGTAAGTATTTAAATTGAAGAAGTGTGTATGTGGAGGGGGTGGAGAAGAGGAGCCAGAGCTTGAATGAGCCCCTGACTGTTATCTTTCCTCACCAGATCCTCATGCCTTTGGACCAGGGTTCAGGTGGTAGCCATACCTTTCCTTTATGTGGGAGGAGACTGTAGGGAAGACAGTTGAAGTTAGGGCATTTGGGGCTGGTAGTCCTCTCCTAGCTGTCCAGGTCATCTTGAATAAAGGATCTATGTATGACCTGGGCTTTTGGTACCTCATCCTCTCTCCCTGGGGAAGGGCTTCTGGCAAGGTCTCTGCTTCAGGTTCCTCTGAGTCGCCTTACCTTGGGTCTGAGATTTTGAGGATGTCTGAGACAGTGGTTCTCAGAATATGGTCTAGAGACCCCTGAAGGTCCTTGAGACTCTTTTTTAGGAGTCTATGAGGTCAAAACTATTTTCATAAAAATACCAAGGATCACATAGTGAACATCAGAGGTGATATTTGAAAACAGATCCTCTGTCTCCAGAATTAGTGCTGCTTCTATTAGGTTGTGCATGTATGTGTGCATTTGCCTATGTGTGTATGTGCATGTATGCTTGTGCATGCGTGCGTGTGTGCGTGTGTGTGTGTGTGTGTGTGTGTGTGTGCAGGGCCTAAGAGTTCAAAGGTATACTGGAGGCAGCCCTAACCAGTCTGCCAGATCATTAATTGTTAAATTTTTCATTTTAACTTCTAACATGCTAAAAAATCTATTGATAAAATGCTCATAAAACAGAAACTCTTTGTCTGGGGAGGGGAGTTCTGAGATTAGAGTCTGAGAACTACTGATGTAAGGGGATATCTTAAGTCATTTGATGTTTTGGGTGTGGGGAGTCAGGATAAGGGCAAGGAAGGAGTAGGGGATAAACGTGCAGTTCAAAGGATCATCGATTGAGAACTTTAAGGGACCTAAGAGAACTTTTTATTTAAATATCTAATTTTATATTAATCACATATTAACATATAATAATATATTAATTAAATATCTAATTTTATAGAAAAGGAAACTGAGGGCACTTTTCTTTGATCCTCCTTGAGATGGTGGCCTCCAAATCTCCCTTGCCATAGGAAGATATGTATTGTGCCTAGTCTTAAAGTGATAGTTATAGAACTTCACAGCTGGGAGAGATCTTAGAACATAGAACATAGTATGTCAGCACTGGGGAGGACCTAGAAGACCATCTGGTCCAATCCTCTAATTTTAAAGATGGGGAAACTGAGACTGAGATAGGGGTGATCGTTTACCCAAGATCACCAAAGGAGGCAGGATTAGACCTCAGATCTCTTAATTCTTAGCCCAGGGTTCTTTCCCTTGTACTGTATTTTCCTTGGTGTGCTCAGTCACGGTTTTATGACAAAAGAAAGTCACTGAATCATCTCATCCTCAATGAAGACTCAGCCTCAGCAGGGCTTGGGCTCCAGATTATTTTTCAGGGAAGGATTGTATCAAACTCTTCACACTCTTGTTCCTTCACCCTGGGACTGACTGTCACAGTGGCCCTGCCAGCTTGACTGAGCCAGCGAGTGAAGTCCACTGGGCTGGGTAGGATGGAAGGAGAGCTGAAGGTCTAAGTTCACTGCTCCTGCAGTCTGAAGGCTGCATGACTTTCTAGGCACCAGGGGTCAGTGACAGAATTCCTGAATTTGAAGTTTCAAATTTAGAAAAATAGAAAGAATATTGAGCTACTAATGATTATGATGATAGCTGGTGTTTACCTAGCACTTTAAGGTTTTGCAAAGCACCTCTGCATATGTTATCTCATATGATCCTCACACAACAGCTCTAGAAGTAGATACTATTATTCCCATTTTGCAAATGAGGAAACTGAGGCACAAAGAGATCAAGTACCCAGGGTCACACAGCCAATAAGTGCCTGAGACAGCATTCAAATTTAGTTCTTCCAGACTCTGAGCTCCCTGCTCTGTCTACTGTGCTGTTTCACTGCCTCCAGATAATGGATTGAACATTTATTTAGAAGCATCAGTCAGTTAATAAACATTTACAGTGCCCCAGTGGACTTAGTTCTAGTTAGAGCTAAGACATGGTTTCCTATAAGACCATGCTAGAAGGTGCCTTAGAAATCATCTGGTCTGACCTTACACCCAGAGAAACAATTCTTTGAGAATTTACTTGTCTTCCTGACAAGTAAGCTTACAGTCTTTGCTTGCATATTTTGAATACTTTTAAGGTAAATCATTGCACAGCTCTCATATTTATTTCATAGACTGAGTCACATTTAACTTTCATTCTCCCCTCTGAGTGTCCAAGTAGATTTAATCCAGTCTTTCCACCTGACAGTCCATATATTTGAAGACTGATTATGTCCCATTTCTCACCTCCCTTCTCAATTATCCTGGGCATAAAAATTGGTAATTGGTAGAAGTGAAGAATAATTAGCCAGCCTTTGAATCAGGGTCCTGTTTGCACTTCTATTGTAAGAAGGTAATCATGTGTTACATAGGGGCCTGTCCCTTTACTATATGTGTTAGTAGATGAAAATATTGGCTGACTTTGCATGAAATTCAAACACATAACCATCTTTGTATGGGCACTAATGGTTCTACTTATGGTAGAACATTTTAGCTAAGTAAACAAATGATTATCCTTGAGCCTTGAACCTTGCTGATGGATGTGGGTTCTTTTTTTTTTTTTGGAGGGCAATTGGGGTTAAGTAACTTGTCCAAGGTCACACAGCTAGGTTTTTTTTGTGTGTGTGTTAAGTGTCTGAGGCCAGATCGGAACTCAGGTCCTTCTGACTCCAGGGCCGATGCTCTACTCACTGAGCCACCTAGCCGCCCCGGATGTAGGTTCTAATTTACTAAAGTGAGGTAGGAATGACTGCAGCTACTGAGGTTCCTGGCAATGGGACATTTATCAGGGTGAGGCTTCTCTTCTCATCTAATGAACAGTTGCAGTCTCCTTAGCCCTCAGGGTAACTCTCTTGTGTCCTCTTCAAACTCTTATAATTCTTATTTAGTATCTCTCTCAGAGCCTATTTTGAGGGAAGAGGGGCAACCTGGGATCTGTTTTTATCGGGTTCCTAGAATGATCCACTTGTTTCATGCCTTTATAATGGAAACAGCCACTTTGTCACCACTGAAAGAACTCTATAGACCGGGAAGCCTGCCTGCCAATTCCCAATACACTGCATTTGACTAATGATTCTTAGTGTGGATCTTGTACCCAGCAATGTTTCTGAGAAAGGTAGGAATCAGAGAGATGTCTTGATCCATGTCTGGCCACTGAACCCAGATGGCTGGGGGGGTGGGCGGTGTGTGTGTGAAAGTAAGGCTGGTGACTTTACACAGCCCTCCCTCACTTAAATCCAATTCACTTGCATGCCATGACATCAACTCCCCGAGGTCATGGTCCTGTTAGAGAACAAAGGACAAACAGTAGCAGCAAGAACCAGAGGATGTTAGAGCTTGGAATGCAGAATGTCTGAAGGTGGGAAGGCACTTAGAGATCATTTAGTTTAATTTCTTCATCTCTAAGATGAGGAGCATGAACCCCAGAAGGAAGAAGATTTCTCCAAAGTCACTCAAACAGGTCAGTAGCTGATTTAGGACTAGACATCATCTCTTGGCTTCTAGTCCTTAGCTATTTTTCATCTCTTACACCATTCATTATTCTGAGTTTGTGGTAAACTTGCCCACCAGGGGACAATGAGACATTGTCCCAATATGACTCTGGGTCCCAAATACCAGTTTAATCCCTGTGTTTTCATGTGTAGTGAGTGTAAGAATTCATCTTATCCCAGCTGATTTCTGTCCCTTCCACTAGGGGTCACTTGGAATCCAGGAACGAGACCAGTTACCTTGTCCTTTGTAGTAACTAGCCCTAAATTTCAGAGTACAGATTTAGGCTTAAAACACCAGATTGGAAGGGCCTTAGTGATCATCTTGCTGTAGCACTATCACCCCCAACACTCTCCTTTTTAGAGGAGGCGTTCCTGGTCCAGAGAGGTGAAGGAATTCATTCAAGGTCACAGAACAGAATAGTGATGGAGCTAGAAATAGATCTCCTGCCTTTCCACCCTGGCTCTTTTTACATTTATGGTTAATGAAGTACTCATTGATAATATTTATTAATGTTAAATTAGAGAGGAATTCGGTAGGTGTCCAGGATTTAGGAAGTTGGGGTCAGGATGCAATGGTTTTTCTCATGGGACATGGGTAACCTTCCCCAAAACTTTAAAGCATCCCAAGGTCTTTGCTGGTCTTCTTGTGTCCCAAATTCCAGGATCAGACTCTCTTGTCACATGATATCAAGTATTAGCTGAATTTGGGGGGTTTGCATTTCAATAAGGTCCTAATGAATGAATGATGCAGAATTTGATCCAGAGGCTCTAGAAGGAAGTGTTAGTGATGAAATTTCAGGCACTGATTCTTGGTAGTGGGATCTGCTCTAAGCCCTCCACATCATGCCATGAGGGCAGCCTCCTCTTCTGCTTATGCCAAGCAAAGGTTAGTCTTACTTTCTTGATGGTTTCCTCCTCTCAGTTTTAGTGAGAGATGTGCTAGTAAAAGTTTAACAACCAATTCTCTGGAAGAAAAGTTGTGCTCATGACATATTTTAAAATTTAATATGCAATATTCATATTTTCTCTACCCACTTTTTAAGTCTACACAAGGGAAAAGGAAAAGGAGAAGGAAAGGGATAAACATTTATATTGTACCTACCCTGTGCCAGGCACTGTGTCAAAGTTTTTTTTTTTTTTTAACAAATGTTATCTCATTTGATTCGCATAACAACCCTGAGAGGCAGGTACAATTATTATCCTCATTTTACGGTTGAAAAAACTGAGGAAAACAGAAGTTTAAGTCACTTGCCCACGGTCATTCAGCTAGTAAGTGAAGGAGGCTGGATTTGAACTCAGGTCTTCCTGATTCCTGGTCTAGAGCTCTACCAACTATTTGAAGACAATCAACATAACAACGAACCAAGCCCTGATTTGTAGGATTTTCTTATTTCTGAAGTGTAGATGTTCACAAAGACAATTTAACAGTTGGCTCTTTATGGAGCTAATTAGGCTTCAGCACACCACTGGTTTTAATTAACCCAAGGGAATTAAGCTCCCCTTGAGCTACTCTTGACTTTCCTTAATTTCTTTCTTCTCCAGACTCAGTATCTTGGGACTGTATGGTGTACTGCCCTAGGGTTCCACTTTTTTCCATATGGCTTTGCTGCTGGTTGTTAGACTTTTTTTTACTGACCCTTAGCTGCTTGCCAGAAAACAAACCAATTCATGGAACTATAGGTGTATATCTAATTCAATGCAATGAATATTTATTAATTGTCTACTATGTTCAGGCACCTGTGCCCAGTACTGGGGATGCAAGATAAAAAAAGAAAAAAGGCACAGTCCCTCCTCTTAAGAAGTTTCTAGTCCACTAACAAGGATGTGACATGTATAAAATAAGTAATACCCAAGGCATGATGTAATACGGGCAATAGACAGATCAAGAAAATTTGATGATTCCCGACTATGTTGGGAGAGTGGGGAAGGATTCCTGGAGGAGGTGGCATCTGAGGGGGACTTTGAAAGAAGAGGAGTAAACATCCTGGCAGAAATGAGGAAAGAATATGTTCCATGCATGGGGGAAGATGAGACAGCATGGGGATAGGAGAGGTTAGGATGAGAGTAGAGGGTTAAGTAGTATCTGTTCTGACCGGAATGTATGATAAAGCTTGGGGGAATAGTATAAGACAAGGTTAGAAACATGGATTGGATCCCAGTTGTGGAGGACCATGAATGATAGGTTAAGATATCTGTGTTTTATGCCAACCAGTCAGTCAATAAACATTCTTTAAGTAATTTCTATGGGCCAGGCACTGTGCTAAGCACTGGGGGTACAAAAAGAAGCAAAAGATAGTTCCTGCCCTCAAGGAGCTTAGAATATAATGGGGGAAACAACCTGCAAAGAAATATATACAAAGCAAGCTTTCTACAGGATAAATAGTGAGTAATTAATAGGAGAAAGGCACTGGAATTAAGAGAGGATAGGGAAGGCTTCCAGTAAAAGACAGGACTATAGATGAGACTTAAAGGAGTCAGGGAGCTCAGTGGGCAGATGACAGGAGAGATAAAATTCTAGGCATGGGGGACAGCCAGAGAAAATGCTTGCAGCTAAGAGATGGAGCATCTTGTTCATGAAATAGTCTAGAAGCCAGTGTTGCTGGATCAAAGACTATATATCAGGAAGTAAGGTGTAAGAAGGGAGAAAGCAGCTAGGTTTTGAAGGGCTTTGACTATCAAACAGAACATATTGTATCTTATTCTGGAGGTGATAAGGAATGAGTATTTAGTGAGTGTGATAAATGTGTGTGTATGTGTGTGTGTGTGTGTGTGTGTGTGTGTGTATGTGTGTGAGATATGATCAGACCTGCAAATTAGGAAAATCACTTTGGTGGCTGATCAAAGGATGGATTGGGATAGGAAAAGACCTGAGGCAGGCAGAACCCACCAGCAGGCTATTACAACAATCCAGGTGGGAGGTGATGAAGGCCTGAATCAGGGTGGTGCCAGTCTTAGGGAAGAGGAGGAAGAGGAGTATCTGAGAGTTGTTGTGAAGGTGGAATTGACACATCTTGGCAACAGATTGGATTTGAGAGGATGAGAGATAGTGAGGAGCCAGAGATGACATCTAGGTTTTGTGACTGGGGGACTAGGAGGATGGTGGTGCCTTCAACAGTAATAGGGAGATTTGGAAGGGGAGAAAAGATAATGAATTCAGTTTTGGACATGTTGAGTTAAGATGTCTACAGGACATGCAGTTCCAGATGTCTGAAAGGCAATTGGAGACGTGAGTCTGGAGGTCAACAGAGAGGTAACTAAGTATGGGTGCAGAAGACAAATGTTGGGAGTGATCCATGGCTGAGGCTTGGCCTGGCATAATTGGTGAGACGATAAAGGAAATAGGGATTCAAGAGGGGAGGACAGTGTAGAATGGAACTGGTTCATCAAGGGGTCAAGATATGGAGAAGAAGAGAGAATGACTAGTGCAGAGGAGACAGACTGGAAAGGAATTGAGGGGTCAAGAGTGTGGAGATCATGGTGAGGACACAGTGTAGAATGTTATGAGGGAAGAAAGAAGGAGAGGTGAAAAACCAATAGATTATGATCAGATGAGGGGATTTCATCATTCTTGAAGAAGGAGATGGGTACATTTGTGGGCGATGGTAAGATCAAGGGTATGACTTTGTGGCTGAGGTGGGGTGGAGGAGTAGCTCATGGAAACCGAGTACATTGAGAATCTGAGTGGTTAATTGGGGGGAGAGTCATATATGTTGAAGTTTCCTAATATGAGGGCAGTAGTTGGGGAGAAGAGAAAAATTGTGAGCCATAAGAAGGAAGAGGGGATGTCCTAGGGCAGGGGTGGGGAACTTGTGGCCTTGATCCTCAAGTGTGGCCTCAGTCAAAAGGATGTACTTAAGGATCTAGAAGGCCACATGTGACCTCAAGGCCACAGGTTCCCCTTCCCTGTAGGGGTCTGTGGACAACAGCTACTAGGCTTTTCATTGGGTGTTTGATATAAATAGTGTGAGCCTCAAAGGAAGGGAAGTTATTAAGTGATGGAGGTAGGGGGAGAACCTGGAAATGGCAGTGAAGAGCAAGGTGTATTCCAACTCTCCCACCCAGTGAGCCAAGGGTGAAGGTGCAGCCAGTGCTGGAAAGAGTTATTAGGAAGATTATGCTCTATGAAGTATGTGCTAGGTAAGTAGCCTTATGCTGGCTGCCTTGGGGGAAGATGGAAGAAGACATGTTCTCTCTGGGTGGGGAGTTTTTGGTTTAGTGGGAAGATCAGACACATATGTACATCTGAAGTAATAAGGCAATATAAGGTATCATCATCGAGTCATGTGGTGTGGACAGTAGGGTCTGAAGGAATCCAAAGATGGTCATGATCCCTGTGTGCTGGGTTATTTAAAAGGAGGTTTCATTTATGTAGCACTTGATCTGGGTCTTGAGTGATAGAAAGGAATGAGATAGCATACCAGGGGAGAAAGAGCATTGGGTTGGAAAACAGGAGACTTGGTTTCTAAAAGTCCTACCTCTGACTCTACTTACTGTGTCACTGTGGGTAAGTCACCTCCCTTCTCTGGATTTCAGTTTCACTGTCTTTAAAACAGGTGAGCTGGACTGGATGGTCTTTGAGATCCCTTCAAGTCATAGTGGCCTTAACATTTGGACAGAAGGGAGAACTGGGTGCAAGCAAAACTGCAGAGGGTAATAGTGAGCTTCCCAGTCCATGTCTAGAAAACAGAGGAAAATGAAGCAACCAGGAATTTCCCAGAGAGGGATTAGCCCTACACATTACAGATGGCTCTCTGAGGCCATGTGGGGCTTCAGTTACCTCTTCTTTAAAATGGGGGTAACTCCATGGGACTGTTGTGAACAAAGTGCTATGTAATCCCTAAAATTCTATAGAAATGGGGGATATTATTGCTTAACCTCATGGTCCAAGGCCTCTGGAGACACAACCCCAATGATCTGCTACTAGCCTAGCTGGTTCCTCTGGCCATAAGCTTTGGGGGCATAACTATACCCTTCTCACCTTCTTTTCCCTGTCCTCTGGGGATAATGTCTGACTGGCTGCCTAGAAGGGATTTGATCAGATTAGGCCTGTGGTTTAACTAGGCTTTCTCTCTCCCTCTAGTTCTGTTCATACCCTTTTCCCTCTCCCCAACCCACCAGCTATCTGAGGCGCCTATCTGAATACCTTTCCACAAAGCACAGTGATTTCCTGACTCTAGTTACTTCTTAAGAACTAGGGAGAGGCAGGGAATCCACCCTGGCAGAGGTCCCTGAGGTACTGGCGCCACACCATGTGCCAGGTTGGATGGCTGACAGGATGCTAGCTTTGTGCATTGTGATACAGGAGGTGACCAGAGGAGCCTCCCCTGGTTTTTTTTTCCCCAAGTTTCTCATTTGAATACCAGGAAAGTATGATGTGTGGATGAAAATCAGGGCAGCTGAATCCAGCAAGAAAGATCATGGGGGCCAAGGGACAATTACTGCCCAATCACCTCTGAGTGGAGGGACCTTCATGCATGCCAAAGGAGGGGGCCTAGGGTTTATGGTAGAGACTTTTCTAAATGGAGCAGCCTGGGCAATGCAGGGAGTTAATCTTCAAAAATTCCTTGGGTCATTATCAAATCACAGAATGTTAGAGCCAGAAGGGACTTAGCTGGCACAAAGACCCAGAGAGGGGTTTGTGGACTTAGTTTTTGAGACTGAGACAGAGAAATGACAAGTTTCCTGGAAATGTTCCAAGCAAGAGCATCTGGGATCCCCTGTCTAATGCCAGGATGGCAGTCTTCCTCTCTTATGTTTATACTCGTCTTCTACCTCCCCCTCTCCACTACCGTTTTCTAAGATTAATGGAAAAGGACTCTTCAAGCTATCCTTGTCAGAGTCAGAAAGAGTTCATACTATTACAATTACCTTCCATTCATTAATAAGGCCCATGCTAGGCACTAGGGATACAAAAGCAAAAGTGAATAGTCTTTGCCCTTAGTGAACTCACATTCTGCTGATAGGGGAATGGAGATAGGCATTTACACAGACTGTCAAGAACAAATATTTCTTGGGAGAAGACACTAGCAGCTGGGGGGATCAGAACAGGCTTCCTGTAGGAACATGAGTTAAACTTTGAACATAACTAGAGATTCTGCAAAGGCGGGGGGAGGAGGGAGGGCATCCCAGCTTTTGCAAAAGGCATGGAATTGGGACAGCAATCAGGCCAGTTGGACTAGAATGTCAAATGAACGAGGGAGAGCAATGAACAATAAACTTGGAAAGATAGGCTGATGCCAAATTGTGAAGGACTTAATAACAAAGAACTTTGTAGTTTTTTCTTGAGGTTGAAGGGGAGCTCCTTGAGCATCAGAATGGCCTGATCAGACCCATGCCATAGGAATATCAATTTGGCAGCGATATAGATGGAATGGACAAGAGAGAAGGGAAATTGGACTTCTGAAGGTTCCTCCCACCTCCATTCCCATCCCTCTTCCAATTTTCCAGTCCTTCTGAATGTGGTGTTTCCTTATGCATAAATCTGGTAATTTTGCTCCTCTACTCAAAAGCCTTCAATGATTCTCTGTTGCCCATCGAGCAAAAGTTTTTCCTTTGTTCTTTTGTAGTTATAACCCAGTGTTCCTGAGGTCAAGGTCAGATTCCCAGGTTGACCAAGTAGCTCCATGACCAGAAAAATTCCATCCTTAATCAGAAACTGAGTACTGATCCCAAACATTGACTGAACCCTGGCCTTGGATTAAATTTTGATCCTGATTATAGACCTGAGCTCCAAACTCTGGCCCTAACCCCTAGTGGTTTATAAATGCATGCCATAAATCTCAAGGGAAAATTAGGTGAGAGAACATGAATAATTCAGTGCAACCTATCTTCACTACTAAAAAAACAAAAACAAAAAACCTCAAAACTCATCAATAGATAGTGACTCAGAAACATTTTTCTGGTTGAGAAAAATAATACATTTAGCATCTGGGTGAATGGCAGCCCAAAGCCTGTGTCTGCTTCTGTCCCACAGGGAGATTTGTTTTTGTTCTGAGAACACTGAGATAGGTTTGGGGGCTGGAGCCAGCAAGAGATTATCTTCTATAGTTTAGTGTCTACAGGTGAGATTGGTGCATTTAACTGGTACATTAACACCCTTAATTCCCTGGCTGGCAGCCCTTGCTCTGAGAAGCTGGGCAGTGGCCAAGAAAAGTTAACTCTGGGACTAGAGGGGCCTTTACCCTGATTCTCCTGCCAAGGCCCTTCTGAGATATGGAGAGGGACTGGGTTATGGTTAGTCTGTGAACTGGGGACCCTGATCTAGGCTCTAATGTTCCTTGGGAAAGGGTAACCCAGGGTCTTACAAATTACTATTGAGCATTCCAAATTCAAGCTCGTTATAAATCTTTGTCTAACACAGTGGGTTGTGTGTGTGTGTGGTGTGTGGTGTGTGTGTGTGTGTGTGTGTGTGTGTGTGTGTGTGTGTGTGCGTGTAGAAAATGTTTGTCTTTATTTCTACATAATGTTGACCATCTGAGATTATGTTCTTCTTTGGCTGCTGGTTTTGTTCCCATACTTAATTCTTTACTTTTTAGGAATCCTGAGGAACTTTCATGTCCATAATAATAGCTTATATTTCTATAGCTCCTTTGTTTATAAAACCTTTTCCTTATAATAACCCTGTGAAGCAAGCAGTATGAATATTCTTATTCCCATTTTAAAGGTGAGGAAACTGTGGACCAGTGACTTTAAGTAACATCACCCAACTAGAATATGGTCCTGTTATAGAACTTTCTACACTTTTGAGGGGATGGTGAGTTAGACCTCTGATTTCACTCATATAGGGAACTTCTGATAAGGAAACTTTCTCTACCAATGAAGATCCACAGTGATTCTATAATTTTCAAGTCTTAGGGAGATTGAGAGTTTAAGTGACTCCCCCAAGATCACTCATTCAATATGTGTCAGAAGCAGGTATTTCTACCTGAGGCTCTGTTTTTCACTGTATGCAGATATGAGTCTATTGTGGTGACATGATGCATAGGATTGATTAGGATATATCCTCCTGCCCTACCAGACTGGTACACAGGGCAAGAAGGTCTAGGGACTCAAGAATCTGCTCCTCTTTTCCATTGGGATAGGGTCCATGGAGCGGGTTCTTCTCCTCTCCCCCTCCTCGACACAGAAAGAAAATTAGAAATGGGCGCAGTGGGGAAAGAAACTTTATTTTCTTTGTGAAGGTAAGAACTAGCCTCATGTCTAGTACTCAGGTATTGGCTGACTCACTGTGCCATGAGCTCGAACCCGGTAGAGGCAGGTGAAGTGGGGGTTTCCCCAGTTGGTCAATATCTTCAGTTTGATGCAGTTGAAGGGTTTGGTGAGTGTATTCTGGAAGCAGACACACATGGAGAGTGAACAAGGCCTGGCTTTGCCCTTCTAGCCTCCTCTTGCTGCTCCACTCAGGGACCACTTTCTACCTCCCCCTTCCTTGCTTCTTCTGAGCTGACCCATGTTCAGTGAATCCCAGAATTAGGAGGGATTCAGCCTCAAAGACTTTGAGAGCTGGGAGGACTCTTGAAAAATCACTTAGTTGTAACACCTGAGGATTCAGAATTGGAAGGAGGCAGGGCAGATCACCTAATCCAGCTTCTTCACTTAAAAAAGTAGGGAAACTGAGGCCTGGAGAGATTAAGGAAGCTGCATAAGGTCACACAGCTAAGGTATTACTGGAATGAAATTCGAATCTAGGTCTTCTCCTAACAACTTCTAACATTCTTTCCATCACCCACCTTCATTTTATAGTTGAGGAAAATGAGACCTAGAGACAAGAGAATTTTTTCAAGGTTATTCTACTAATATAAATGTCTGAGACAAGTTTAAAACTCAGGTCTTCCTGAGTTGGAAGGTAGGATCCAGGCCTTCTGGATGACAGAACTTTCATGAAAATACAGCCCAGTCTGGCAGCCATCTGTGGGTTTGGGGGTAAGGTAAGGAGGAAATATAAAGATAATGATAATTCTCCAATCTCATCTCATATGATAATGACTGTTTCTGCCCCCAAAATGGTTAGCAGAAGGGCTGATGAAAAGGCCAAGAAATAGGTTAAGCTTTGGCTGTATGGCTATACATCCTGATTCTGTTTCTGCTGCTATCCCTGGAGGGCTTGAGGTTCTCTGAGGTTGCTCAGAGATTTTAATTAGAGATCTGGGGCTGGAAAGGATCGTATTGGTTTTCTGGTCCAATCCTCTCATTTTGTTTATGAGAAAACTGAGGCTAATGGAGGTAAGTGACTTGTCCAAGGTCACACAGATAGCAAGTCACAAAGCTGTAAGATGGATTCTGTTGATTCAATTTATTATGCACTAGCTCTATGTTTATGTAGCTAGTTTCATAAATAGTTAGAATTCATGTCATCCTCCAAGGCTTGCACAGTGCTTTATTATAATCTTATTTGGTCCTTAGAACAAAACTGTGCGTTAGGTGTTATTATTGTCCTTATTTTATGGGTGAAGAAACTAAGGCTGAGGAAAAGTAGCATGCCTAGGGTCATAGATACCTGGAGTAGGATTCAAATGTCCTGACTGAGTTCTGTGCTCTATGCACTGCACCACCCTGCTGCCCCATTAGAAAAAGCCAGCACTTTTCCTTTCCCACCATCTGGCCTTCAAGTTCTCCTTCCAGGGAGCTGCTTATCTTTTTTCCAGACCCTGGGGACTCCTTGAACCCAAGCTGCCTCTAAGTCAGAGGAGCTGGGGGTGCAGCCCTTGCTTAGTTTCCTTACTTTCTCCATTCTTCCATCTAGTTCTCTTGAGCCTTATATATTCTTATTTTCCTCTGGTATACACCCTGTATAGCATGGCCTGGGAGGCTGGATGCCTGGATCCCCAGTACAGATCTAACATTCTGTGATTCTCTTTCCCTGTTTCCTATTAAGTCTGTTCTGAGACCAGCATTGGCTGTACAGTAGAGTGGAACCCCTTGAAATGAGGTGGCCTGGGTTCTAATTCCACTCATACTTGTTCTTAACTCATTTGGTGCTTCCAGCCTCAGTTTCCTTGTTGTAATACAGAAAGAATAATGTTTGCCTCCCTGCCTTACAAGGGTGCTGCCAGGAAATAGCTCTGCAATGCTTACAGACCCCTAGGGATCTGTGGTGTTCTTCATTCACAGTCTTCCCCCTTCTGAATCTGCCCCCTTGGCTATTGCTCCAGTCCTCGTGGCATTCTGCCCTCTCTGTGCTGGGTGGATTGTGGGCTGTCCTCTAGACAGAGAGGGTAGGGGGCATGGCTGCTCCTGATAGCCTTTTGGGGATATTGAAGAGACATTTCTATTTACATCTGATGCCTCCTCATTTATATAAATCACACAGACACAGGACTTTCTACATGCCTCTAATATACCTGAGTATGAGCATGTAATTTCCCAGTAAGTAGAGCACAGGCTAGCGTGTCAGGATTACCCTGGGTCCTAAGCCAGGGACCTGATATGAATTTTTGTGTTGTGTTGGGGGAAGATGAAACTGATATTTGCACTGTCACTTACTATTTGTGTGACTATGAGCAAATTGCTTTGCTTTTCTGAGCCTCAGTTTCCCAATCTGCAAAATCAGAGATTAGACTGAATGACCACACTGTCTTATGGCCTAGTTGTGTACAATGGTTCAGCTCTTGGGGCCCTGGGAATGGCTAAGGAGTACCTGAGAAGGAGATGGAGCTCTGAAAGGAGACTGACCCTAAAGTAGCCCTGTTTTAACTTGGGTCTGCCCTGCTGCCTCAATCCTATCCCATCATTTGAGACTAGTGACAGCTATGATTTCCAGTATCTTACCTCTTCTTGGCCTGGGAACAAGAGGAAGAGAGGCTTTGGATGTGAATCAGGAGGCCTGGACCCAAATACTGGTTCTACCACTTATGCTGTGTGGCCTTGGACAAATGGCTTTCCTTCTCTGAGACTCAATTTCTTATTTCCTCTATAGATGATCTTGTCCTCCCCTTCAGGGTTTTTAAAATTTTGTGATTTTAAGATCTTACTGGACCAGATGTTAGGGCAGATAGCTGGCACTCTGGGACCAGGTTAGGGAAGCAGGTTTCTGTGGATCCTTAGAGATTGCTTCTGCTCCCTGGGGTAACAGCTAGACCAAGAGTAGGCAGAAAAAGGTAAGAGATTATAGGGATAAGACCACAGGATGGAGCCTCAGGCCTCTTGTAGGGACTGGAGGATGAGAATGGCCTTAGAAAAGTTTATGCTCAGAGGTGTGCATGGATCTTGGATTCCTGGGTCTGGATAATATAAAACCTAGTTTTCCTTTCTCCCAGTTAATGGGGAGTGGACTCTGCATCTAAGAGTTTCAGTCTACATATATGATAACTTCTGAAGAGCTTGGCAAAGGTCCCCAATGATTGGTCTCCTTGGCTTCTGATTAATTTACTATTTCAAGAAATCCTCATGATTTGGTATCTAAATGAACTATCTAAATTTTGCTTGAGTCCCACTCCCTGTACCCAACACCCTCAGACCCTCTCCACCCGATGACCCTCCTTGTACCTTGAGTGGAAACATCTGAATGGAGTTTTCAGGCTGAAACAAAAAAGCCCCCAGGAATGTCTCTTCTTTGCTTTTATCATTGATGCCCTTTGGAGGCAAGGAGGACAGGGTGAGGAATCAGGTAGTGGAGAGATAAGGATATGGACTTGGGTGTTTGCAATCTCAGGGGAGCTGGAGAGAACCAACTGGGGCTGCCATGAGCAGATACCATGGACATATCCAGGTAACCCTGACATGGTACACACAGACTCTTGCTGTGTTTCATACACTCACAGAGCTGGAAGGGACCTCAGAAGCCAGCTATTTCAACCCCCTGATTGATGGAAAAGTCCTCTCCATAGAATTCCCAGATAGGTGGTAACATAGCCTCCACTTGAAGAGCTCCTATGATGGGGAACTCACTACCTCTCAGTACAACACTTTTAGGTAGTACAAGTTGTTAGGAAGTTTTCCCTCATTTTAACCAAAATGGGCCTCTAACTTCTACCCATTGCCTCTGATTCTGCCCTCTGGGACAAGGTAGAAGAAATCTAATCCTTTTCCACAAGGCAGCCCTTCATGTACCTGAAGACAGCTATCATGACCCTTCCTTGCCCACCTCCCAGCCCCCAAGTCTTCTCCAGGCTAACAATTCTTTCAGGGGAGCTTTGTATGTATAGTCTCCAGTCTTCTTAGCAGCCTGGTCATCTTCCTTTGGACATGCTTCAGTTTGTCAATGACCCTCCTACAGTACCATACTGATATCTCATTGAAAATTATTATTAAGGGACTCCATGCTTCTATTAATTCAGTCTAGTGTTGTATTAATGCTAATGCAGATGAGCAACTTTGTCTGCTTGTCACAGTTCTCCTTCATATTGAGCTTTATAATCTGCTAAAAACCTCTTTTAATACCCCTGCATCAAAGGTCAAGGGTAACCCTAATTTTTAAAAAAGCATTTCCTCATATCTGCATAGTGCTTTGGAGTCTGCCAATGTTTCCTCACCCATCCTCTCATTTGATCATCACAGTGTTCCTGTAGGAAAGGAGTGGCTACTTATCTGCATTTTGTAGATGAGGAAACTGTATCCTAGAGCAAAAGTCATGCAGCTAGGAAATGTCCTCAGGGTTTGAACTCAGTTCTGTGGTTCACAGTTCAATGCTTTCTGAACCCTGTGAGTAATACCTCCGGGCTTTGCCTCTCCTACTGAGGGATGCATTGCTATGGACATGGGAGGGATGAGATCATTTAGCCAGGAGAGGAAGCCAAGTGGGGATCTGATGACTGTTCAACTACACAAAAATCCTTTGGAGACACAGTATGTGGAAAGAGGACTAGGCTGGGCCATCTCTACCCCCAGCCCTGCCAAGGGCCTTGTTGTATCATCTGGGACCAACCGCTCCATCTCTCTTGGGCTTGTTTCCCTTTCTGTGAAATGAGGGACTCAGATTAGACTCTAAGGTCCTCTCTGACTGATGTTCTATGTTTCAGATGGTTAAAAGTATATTGTTTTACACATGAGAATCAGCACCACCTGAAAAAACCCTGGGAAAGAGAAAATGAACTTATTTTTCTCTTAGAGAGTGAATCAATTGATAAATTTTATCAGCACCACAGGTCAAAAGCAGCCTGCCAGGAAGAAAGGTTATCAAAAATGCTGGTTCCCGAGATCCTAGGTTAGAATATTATCAGCTTTCACTGTGTGTTTCTTGTCTGTTTCATCCCTGGGCTTGTGACTTCCCACTTTTATTTTTCTATCATTTTCTCAGTGGGAAGGGAGCAAGTGTCCTGTGCCCCTGACCACACTGCCAGGTGGTCTGACCACCTACAAGTGGGTGAGCATGGAATAAATAGGAAGCTATCTAGGTCATATGAATTGACAGCCTCTAGGAAGGTCCCTCACCTAAAAAAATATCTCATACACTGCTTGTTCCAATGGTAGAAATTCCATTCTTTTGAGCTAAATATTGTATTCTCCCTGAAGTCCTTTTAAAAATTTAAATATTCCTGGAAGTCACAAATTAAGTACCTAATACCTTAGTGTGAACAATTTATCAGATACTTTCCTCGGTGACAAGAAGGACTGAGTAACCCAAGAACACTGAGGAAAGTAGGTACTTGAAAAAGGGAGAAGGGCCCAGAAACAGGAGGTGAGGAATGCCAAAGGAAAAAAGCTATCTTCATTCTTCTTCTAAGGTTTCAGTCTACCTGCCTGAGGTGTTTCATCCTACTAGCCTCTCACTGATGTTTGTTTTTAACAATAGCAAAGAGCTTCTGGGAAGGCAGGCAAGAGACCCAACAGGACCTCCAGAGCTGCTACTTTTCATGCCTTTTTCTCTGATCCAATCCTCCGTTCCCCTTGTCTGGCTCTAGGCTGACATATACTCACAAATACAACAAAGTCCTTGGGGGCTGTATCCAAGTTGCCTGATAAGGAAATAGTTTTTGGGATATGCTGAATCGTAATATTCGTGAGGAAGATCCTCCTGGCCAGGCGGATGACGACTTGTCCCCGGTCTCCACTGAATGCCCAGCAGTTTCCAGGTGTCACATTGGGCTAGAGGGAGAACAGATACATGAAAACTTGGTCAAGTTTTCTCATCCTGGCTTCTCACTTGTGGGGACTGGGTCTGTTGGACCCTTATGCTGGGGCTCTGGACACTCTTGCACATGCTGGACAGGGGAAGAGCATGAAGCAGAAGCTGGGAATAATTGATTGCCTATCAGGGGTGGGGAACCTACAGCCTTGAAGCCACATGTGGCCCTATAGATCTTCAAGTGAGGTCCTTTGATTGAATCCAAACTTCACAGAACAAATTATTCACAAGTGGCCTTGAAACTGTAGGTTCCCTACCCCTGGATCTCTATGATATTGCCAACACTGAACCTAGTATAGTTACAGACCTGAATATTAGAGTGAGGTGAGAGTAGAGTGTGCCCCGTGTTGTGCTAGAAGGGGAAAACTTCAAGGATGACAGTTTCAGATAAACCATTCCTTCAGAGAAGTCTGGAAGTGGGCTCTGATCTGGGGATGGGCTTCTCCAGCTTGAGACCTCCACTACACCTACTTTGTACAATTTTTGAGCTCAAAATGATATTAAAGACCCTCTAGGGGTAGGCCATGAGTTCTTAATGTGTGTGTGTGTGTGTGTGTGTGTGTGTGTGTGTGTGTGTGTGTGTGATAGACCTCTTTGGCAGTTTAATGAAGTCTCAGGTCCTAGTGACTTCCCTAATCATCAGCATCTGTTGGGGTCCCTAAAAAGGGACAGGCCAAGAACCCTGGGAGGCAAGGTGTAGTGGACAGAGATCTGGGCTCAGTGTCAGGAAGACTTTTGTTCAAATTCAGACTCTGGCACTTACTTGCTGTGTGACCCTGGGCAAGTAATTTTTTTTTTTTTTTTGCTTTTTGGAGGGGGCAGGCAGGGCAATTGGGGTTAAGTGATTTTGCCCAAGGTCACACGGCTAGTAAGTGTTAAGTCTCTGAGTCCAGATTTGAACTCATGGGCAAGTTATTTAATCTCTTTTTGCTCCAGTTTCCTTGACTGTAAAATCAGGATAATAATATCAACCTCCTAGAGTTGTGGTGAGTATCAAATGAAGTAATGTTTATAAAGTGCCTGATACATAGTAGATGCTTAATAAATATTAGTTTCCTTCCTTTTCAGCTAGCGAATGAGGCTAAGGGATTGGCAGTGATGTTGGTAGATAGGGCAGCTGGCTGCTTCATTTGGTAGATGATGACACTAGGGCTCAGACAGCCAATAAGCATCTCAGGTGGGATTCAGACTCAGATTTCTTGACTCCAACTAGAGAGTTATCTTATATGTAGGATGGTATGTGACTGCAGCAGCCTATGCCAATTGCCTACAGCCTGGAGGCATCTGAACTTTTCTCCTGAGGGCTAGGTGAGTGGTTGGTGGTTTCAGTGATGAAAATGGCTTCGCTATTGTCTGAGCCACACATGGGGGGACCTGTTCAAAGTTACTCAGACAATTACTCAGTCAGATCCCTTGCAAGATGTGTGCGTGTGCTAATGATTGGTTATAAGATCCCAGGTCACAGCTCCAGAGTTGGCAGGGACATTAGAGGTCATCTATAATAGCTCCTTCATTTTGCAGATGAGAAAATTGGTTAATGTTAACCATTAACAAGATTAAATAGCTTGTTCACACTCACACAGGTATTAAATGTCATTAATGGGATTGGAACCCAAGTCCCCTGACTTCAGAATTAGTGCTCTTTCCACAATATCATGTGCTCTACCTCCCCACTTCCCCCAAATCACCGGGTTTAAGGACAAACTCTCACCTGGGCAAAAAGGGAAAAAAGTCCCAATTGATCCCACCCCAGAAACCAGGCAGAGTCAGTAACCAGAGATGCTCAGAAATGCCAATTTTTCTTAAAAAATTTTTTTTTATATTGCCCTCACTTCCCAATGACTCCTCCCCCATTTCCTTCCCAATAGAATACCCTCTTGGAACAAAGCAATGCACTTTAGTGAAACAAATCAGCTAAGCCAGGCCAGAAAGAGTATGCCTCATTCCACACCTGCTGTCCAACTGCTATCTGCTGAGATGGAGAAGGCATGTTTTATGGTCAATTATGGAAGTCAAAATGAGCGACTAAGTCTCTAATTCAATAAGTGTTGGCTAAAGGCTGGTTTTTCTTTTTAAATGAAAATAATTTAATTTAAATTGACTTAAAAGTTTTTTTCTACCGCTGTCTCATCCCTTTCTGCAAACATCCATCTTTCAACAAAGAAAACAAGTTTTAGCAAAATTATCTCACTACACCTACATCTGCCAGCTTATGCCAAATTCTATACTCATATGCTACAACTGTAATATAAAAGGAAAGTGTGGTTCATCATTGGTCCCCTAAGACCAAGCTAGAAGGACATTTTTTTCCTAATGAAATCTTTCTCCCTTTTAGGTTGGCTAGGGAAAGCCTCTTCCACTTCATTTCTGACTCTGTCTTTAAACCTGAGCCAATGAGAAGCAGGCTGAGGCTGCAGAGGAGGGCAGAGGGACCAATACGAGAGAGATTCTATACTTTGGGGCACCCCAGCAGGGTTGAGGCTCTGCAATGACAACTCATGTTCCCATAGTGTTTTATAAGTAATCAAATACTTTTCTCACGACAATTCTCTGAGGCAGGTAATAACAATAATAGGAAAAATAACAATAATATAGCAATATAATAACTAACAATTAATAATAATAAACAGTAACATTAGATCTTTAAATAGGGCTTTCCAGTTTGTAAAGTGCTTTAAATATATTATGATCTGGACCTCAGAACAACCTGTGGAGGGGGCCACCTATACTGTTACCTCTATTTTATGGATAAAGCTCAGTGACGTTGAACGAAAGGCAGGACTTGGACCCCAGTCTCACTCTAGTTCTAGCATTCTATCTACCATACCGCCCTCTTTTGTGGCAGAGTAAAGCTTAATGGAAGTGAATTACCCACAGCTACACAATGCATGAAGCAGCTAAGTGGTACAGTGGATAGGGCACCAGGCCTGGAGTTTAGAAGACTCCATTTTCCTGAGTTCAAATCTGGCCTCAGACACAAGCTGTGTGACCCTGGGCAAGTCACTTAACGCTGTTTGCCTCAGTTTCCTTATCTGTAAAATGAACTGGAGAAAGAAACAGCAAAACCACTGGTGGATTGTAATCAATAACTCAGGGAAGTTGATTCACTAAGCTGAATCAGCTCAAGATGTGTGCTCAGTACCTATATTCTTCTCCTGCTATGGTCTAAGCAAATAAATTTTTTTGGTTAACTAAAAAAACAAACAAATAAACCACACTGTATATATCAGTCAATTAGTATCAAGAATAGGGAGGCCACTCTGCTGAACCCTATACTGGGTACTCACTGAAGGCATATAGCTAAATACAGTGGAGTATAGAGAAAGCCAGAGGCTGTCATAATGTAATAGAAAGGATGGGGTGGGGTAGAAGATCTGGATTTTAGTTCTAGCTTTGTCAATGACTATCGATGTGACCTTGTGCAAGTCACTTCTCTCTGGACCTCAGTTCTCTCCTCTATCAAATGAAAGGGTTGTTCTTGATTTCCAAGGGCCTCTACCATTCTAGAATTTTATGGGTTTTGAGGAATTGTAGGTACTGCCAATGGTGGTACAAGAGCATAACGTTTGAAATGACATTTAGATAGATTTAATGAAAGCAAGAGGTACAAATTAATATAATTCAAGATACGCCCTGAAGACCAGGGGATAATTAAAGTATTAATATAATGGTGAGTGGATGGGGTGGGGTGGAGGTTCAAAAAGAGGCAGCTTCTTGGAGGTGACTTTTAAGCTCTTTTGTCCCTGGGAAACTGGAGGGAGCATTTGGGATAATCCTCTGGTAAAGTTTAAAATAACCCCTTTTTATAGAAAGCCATTGGGGAGAATTGGATTGGGGAGAACCAGGATTACTTCATTAACTCTTATGTAACTATTCTCCTGGTTTTAGAATAACAGATAAAGAAGTGAATGCATTGGCTTCATTGAGTAGGAAGGGAACTGGACCCCTTTACTTTTGGAGAGTGCCCTACTGCACAGCTAGAACATTTAAGCAGAGAGGGGCAATGCAACCATTGCTGGTGTATTGAGACAGGCCCCTGGACAATCTTGCAGACACAGGCATTCAGGTGGAAAGAGAGAGGGAAGGAGGCTGGTAGAACTCATGGTACAGCAAGGCAGCATGGTTTGGAGTTCTGATATTCTTCCCCTTGCTTGTGCTGGTATGTTTTTCTGGGGTGTGAAATCTGGTCTAGGGAGGAAATGAGGAAGGTATATTTTTCTTTGAGTTTCTTGTATGTCTGTAGGTATATTGTTGGACTGTCCTAAGGTCTGGGCACAGTTAGCATCATTAAAGAGTTGATCTAAGACAGGAATTCTTAACTCTCTCTCTCTCTCTCTTTCTCTCTCTCTGCCCGTGTTAGACTCCTTTGGCAGTCTGGTCAAACCTATAGCCTCCTTCTCAGAACATTTTCTAAATGCATGAAACAAAACACACAGGGTTATGAAGGAAACCAATTATATTGAAAAGCAGTTACCAAAATAGAAAAAAAAAGTTTAAAGGACTCCAGGTTAAGAACCCTCGATCTAAAATGATGTAAGTTCTGTCTCAGTGGGGGCTGCATGCCTGATAAGTACCATATTGAGACTACTCTTTTTCTTCTGGCTGGTCTCAGTAGGGTCTAGGAATAGGACAGAAGGACCAATGAGTCCATATCATTAACTCTTGGACAAAGTCACAGTGGAAATCCAGGGAGTTTTAGCCTTACCTCCAGGATGACATCAGGTGGATGTGCATAGTTCCACAGTCGTAACCAGCTCCAGTAAGATCTGGCTTTGTCACAACTGTAAGTGGCAGATGTGTGTTCAAAATCAATGGTCCCTCCTGAAAACCAAATATAAATAATCATATTTATACAAAACTTTTCACTTTGCAAAACACTTTTTTTTTTCCTGACAACCACGTGAAGTAGATAGTGAGAGTTAGTCAATCGGCTTTTATGAAGAACCTACGATGTGCTAGGCAGTGCTGAGCACTGAGGATATAAATTAAGGCAAAAGACAGTTCCTGCCTTTGGGGAAATAACAGATCGTCATTAATGAAAGTTCTATTATTTCTGTTTTAAAGTCGAGAAAACAGGTTGGGAGGTCGTGATTTGCTCAGAATCACTAGGTGTCACTAAATGTAAAATCTGGGCCTTGACCCCAGATCGTCTGACTCCAAGACCCCTGAATTGTACTGCTTCTCAATAGTAAGTAGCACCTTCAGACAGGATCTGCCCAGGCCAAGCCCTTTCTGCTCTTGGCTCCTCATTTTGGACAGGAACTGAGTTCAGCTCTATTTGTAGACCTGAGGCCACTAGAACTATTAATTAATAATTAATGTTAATTAATTAGATTAATTCATGTTAAGGGAACTCAGGCTCTGAGCAAGATTGAGAAAGACATAACTCTAGTCCCATGGCAGGTTTTCCATTTCTCATTCACTTGATTGATCTTCCTCTGTCACTGGGTGACCTTGATTCAGGTTCCTTTACCGTCAGGGCTAAAGCTTCTACTGTTGTAGGTGATCTACAAGGTTTCTTCCAGCATGAACATTCAGTATTCTACATGTGTAGAAGGGGGTGCTTCTGTCTTGTCATTTCATTTTTGTGGGGACTTGAGGATCCTAGGAATTTCCACAAAGGGAAATAGACTTTCTAAGATACAGAGAATGGAGATTCCTCAATTCTCTCTTGGGCAGAGAAGCTTTACTGTCTTGATCAGGCTCAGGGCAGGAAACTACTGAAAGGTTAGTGGCAAATAGGAGATCTGTACACTGAAATCTAGGATTTGCTTCTTCTCCTTCTTCTGCTGCCTTTAGGACTTGAACCTCATCATCACGTGGAGGATTGGGTTCCCCATTTGGTACCAATTGGTATTACCATTGTTCATTGTCATGTGGGTAGTGAGCACTGCTACTGAATTGGGACTGAGGAGATACCATGAGGTAAATTGGCATGGCCTACTTCAGAGGTTGATAGAAAGAAGAGTGATGCAACCCAAGGAAGTAGAGAGGGTCAGACCTGGCACAAGCTGGCAAAACTCTGCGAAAATACAGGGGATGACTGAATAAGTTGTGGTGTATGCTTGTGATGGAATAACACTGTGCTATAAGAAATGATGAACTCAGTGATCTTAGAAGGGCATGGAAAGACTTGCACAAAATAATGAAGAGCAAAGTGAACAAAACCAAGAGAATGTTGTATACGGTAACAGCAGTATTGTTTTAAGAATGACTTTGAGGTATTAATTTTGACTATTATAAATACATGAATGAAAAATAGAGGACATATGAAGAAAGATGCTACCTGCTTTCAGAGAAAGAACTGATAAATAAAAGTATGTATTGAATAATTTTACATATGTATATACATATACATACCTACACATACATATGCCTATTTGTGTCTAATGGTAGCCATCTCTAGGGTGGTGGTGGTGGGGGAGAAGAAAAAAAGGAAAAAAAAGACATTTACATAATAATTTTGTTGTATATTTGGAGGGAATAGCAAGTTGTACATGGTAGAGTTATAGTTTCATGGGTGATCATCTTTTTTATTTTAGTGTGTTATGGAAATACTAGTTTTGTTCTGTGAAGTGAAAATAAAATAAATTAAAATAAAAAAATACAGGGATTTGTTGGCACTAATAGTTATTGTGGGAAATTGCTCAAAAGAGTAATAATGTTTAAGGAATGACTGAGTATGTGGTTAAACCCAAGGAAATTCAACTGAAACTAACTTCAGAACATCTTTTCCTTTGTGGGTTATAGAACCAAAGAAAATGGCCTTTATTGGTTTCATAGACTCAAAGACAAGAGCCAATAGAGAAATGAATCCAAGGACATAAACTTGAACCTTGAGCAAAGACAAAGAATTAGAGAAATAGAGATTCTAGTGCCTGGATGCAAGAACATTTGCTGCATTGCAGAGGTCAAGAGGTTGAACTATTTTCTGCTACAGCTTTGATGTGGAAGGCCACATAAGTGATGAATGCATTCAAAGGAGGATTGCAGTGTGGCTGGGTCAGAGGCCTGGGTCTTGGTCGTCTGGGGTCAATCCCACTTGAACCCATAGAACTTTAAACAGAAGGCATGACAAAGATGGAAAATGTATAGTGAGGATGCTATGCTGGGTATTTTCCAGTTGTCTTATGAGACACTATTGAGGAAAACACGGTCTATGAGAAGGTGGATGGATAACAAAACTATCTATATTTGACATACATTGGAGTAAGCCTCATGTTTCTAATGAAGTTTGTTGATGTCAGTAGGAAGGTGGGCAATGGGGCATCATGACTCTGGTGGGTCCAGATCCAGAAGCCATTTGGAACATCAACATTGATCAGAACCAACTCTGGCCTATTCAAGGTATTAGCAAATACTTACGTAAGGAAATTCTGATCTGGGCAGAAATCAAAAAGTCTAAAAGTATAATATCATGCCAAGAAGACTTGCAACTTGTTTCCTAATCACACATTGATGGACATTTTAAGAACACTGAGATTTGAGTACAAATCTCAGTGCAATCACCTTACAATACCTATAAAAAGATCTATCAGGAATGATGCCACAGGTTTTTGTTATTCTTGGTAGTTCTGGACCTACCTGTCAGGCTTTTGAACCTCAGAAGATGGAGAGGTTGTAAGACTTGTAACCAGTACATTTGTTGGCTGAGAGATGAGTTGAAAGAAGCCTACCAACTAGCCATGACTTCTGCTTGGAAGAATTCTGGCAGAAACAATGGTAGGATTCTTGAGTTCATTGTTAAGATCTTTAGCAAGGTGACAATCTTATTGTAAACTGGTGTTCAGAGAACACACAAGATAGTTGAGCTGGGGAAAGCCAAGTAGTATCAAGAAATTGTGAAACTGAACAATTTGCTTACCTACAAAACAGCCCCAGAGGGTGATAGGAACCCTACAAACACACTTCATTGCAGTCACCTGTTTCCCTTAGGGAAGTTAATGAGACTTTCCGGTAAGTAATAAAAAAAATAATTATGGACAGTTAACTAAGTGGCTTCTGAGGATAGTCAACTAAGTGGTTTCTTGGTGGTAGACAGACTACCTGAGATCCATGAGATCCACTGTGTACTAAATCCCCCTAACTTTGCTTAGATCTGAAGGGAAACTTGATCCATACAAGGGTACAAGCAGAACCCCTGGATGATTTCTTTCCTGCTTAGTGCTTTAGGTGCAGAGATCCCTAGAGTTTAGAGACAATACACAACAACAACACCAATAACAATGATAATGATAACTAACATTTATATGGCCAGGGACATTTATATGTGCCAGGCACTGTGTTAAGCATTTTTACAAATATTATCACATTTGATCCTTACAACAATGTTGGGAAGTGGGTATTGTTAATATCCATAATGTTTGAGAATGATAACCATCCAGGGCCATTTACAAGTTTGACTTTGAAAATACAGGCTAGTAGTTATGCAGAGACTGAAGATAAAGGAGAGGAAGAGGGGGGTGATTATGGAGGGCAATTGGCTGGAGAAGATGGGAGTGGACCATCCAGAGAAAGAATTATGGAGTCTGAAAGCAGACTAAAGCATACTCTTTGCTCTTTCTCTTTTTTGTTTCGTTTTGTTTCTTCTTTCTCATGGCTCATTCCATTGGTTATAATTCTTTACAACGTGACTAATGTGAAAATATGTTTAATATGAATGTAAGTGTAGAGCCTACATCAGATTGCAAGCTATCTTGGGGAGGAGGAAAGGGAGGGAGGGGGAGAAAATTTAAAATGCAAAAGCTTGTGAAACTGAAAGACTGTGAACTGGGTACTGAACTCCTTGAGAAAGAAGGGATAATGTATGGTGGCCAGTAGATAACCATCAGGGACTGGATTTGGTGATTAATTTAGATTCAGAGACTTTCAAAGGAAGAGAGGTGGCTGAGTCATAGTTACAGAGGGAGAGTATGGAAATTGCATTGGGGAACAAAGAGTATTCTGATTCCTATTCCAAGACCAGTGTGTCAGGGTTTATTTGAGAGGGTCTAAGAAGTCCCAGAATGCCCAGGAATAGATGGTCAGGGACACAATGTCAGTTGGGGGCAATTAGGTCCTTTTGAGTAGTGGAAGATGGAAGGAACATGAGAGGAAAAAAGCTAAAATGAAAGGAAATTTATTAATTATGGAATTCCGTAGGATAGAGTAGAAGGGGTGGGCAGAACTAGGGCGTGGAAAACATGGCATAAAGAACAGTATGAAGAAATGGGAATGTTTATTTTAGAGAAGGGTGGGGGGGGGGACATATTTTCAAATATATGAAGGGATGTCACATAGAAAAAGGATTCACACAGAAACAAAGAATTTAGTAGAAAAGAGATTGGACCTGGTCCAACCCATACCAGAAAAAGAATCTCCTACTATAATGTGTGTGTGTGTGTGTGTGTGTGTGTGTGTGTGTGTGTGTGTGTATAAAGCAAGTCATTATTTACCTTCTATGTATCTATGTATCTATCTTTTTCTTCCTTCCTTCCTTCCTTCCTTCCTTCCTTCCTTCCTTCCTTCCTTCCTTCCTTCCTTCCTTCCTTCCTTCCTTCCTTCTTTCTTTCTTTCTTTCTTTCTTTCTTTCTTTCTT
This sequence comes from Gymnobelideus leadbeateri, assembly GCA_011680675.1. Classification (NCBI taxonomy): domain Eukaryota; kingdom Metazoa; phylum Chordata; class Mammalia; order Diprotodontia; family Petauridae; genus Gymnobelideus; species Gymnobelideus leadbeateri. Next base: position 414,175 of record WOXC01009653.1, read on the forward strand.
TCTTTCTTTCTTTCTTTCTTTCTTTCTTTCTTTCTTTCTTTCTTTCTTCAGTGAAGGCGAACCCACTATTTCCCAAGGTAGCTAACTCCCTTTATGGATAACTTTGCTAGGCAGGTGGGGTATCCTGACATTAAACTCAACCTTGCTTCTTGCAACTTCCAACCATTTCCCTGGGTTATTCGATTTATGCTGCTTGGCATCAGTAGACTGGGCCAGGATCAATAGGTGGAAATTATTGAGTTAAGTTAATAGGTTTTGATTCAATGTCTGATATCTGGTGAAATGAGCCCCTTTATCTGATAAAACTTCCTTATGGTTGAACTGTCCAGAAGTAGAATGGGCTGTGTCTGGAGGAAGAGAGGGCTGGGGAGAATTTCCCTTTTTCTATTGCTTCTCAAGAAGAGGTTAAGTGTTGACTCATCAGGAGTGCTGTGGAAGTGATTTATGAGAACAGAAGGGGGTTGGTCTACATTAACTTGGAAGTTCCTTCCATATTTTTGACTAGAATCTTGTAAAATGATTAAATTCCTGGGGAATGTCAATTAGTCTGAGAGATTCTAGAAAGGCATGGCTACCTTTAGCTAGGGGATCAAGGAAGGCATCAAAGAGGAGGCTGCATACAAGTTGGGCTTAGAGGAGGTGAAAGATGATCTTTGGGAGTCTTTTCTAGCTAACCCAAAGAGGCTTTGATTACATACCAACAGATTTCAAGGCATAATCTGGCTTTTCAATGTAGTCTCCTTGTATCTTCTTCATTATGTTCTGTGCCACTAGCTCCTAAAGATAAAGAAAATCCAAGGTATATATTTGAGCCATCTCATATGTCTACATCTTTGTGCTCATTCCCAGGAGATAACGTTTATATTCATTTGATATGTCTCTATATCCAAACCTTTGTCACATACTGTGCATCTGGAAAGATGACAGCACTAAGACATCATTATTAGTGTATGTTTTCACTGCAGAGCAGTATGGAAAGCTAAATTCTACTACCTGATCTCCCATTTGTGACACAGGAGATTGGGAATGGGACTCAATAAAAGACTGTTTGGCACTGCATGGTGTAGTGGAAAGAGTGCTGGGTTAGAAATCATCAAACTTGGACTCAAGGATAGATTCTGCTGCTAGTGATATGTTTGACCTAGACTAATTCATTACCCTTCTCTAGGACCTAATTTCCTCTTCTGGAAAATGAGAGGTTGGGTTGGATTATCTCTAAGGTCACTTATTCGGTATTTTATGTTCTAAAGTCCCTTAAGTAGTAGTATTGAATATTGGAAGGAAACTGCATTGGGAGAAGACCTGGGTTTGAAGCCAGGTTTTATTATTTACTAACTATAAAGTGAGAAGGGCAGAACCAAGAAGGTGGAGCAGTAGGAAGAAGTACAACGAGTTTTCCCTAAAATTCTCCCAAATAGATATATAAATGCACTAGACCAAACTATGATTGAGAAATCAAAGAAAAAGTCACATTGAATTATTTTTTCCAGCTCAGGTTTGCACAGGGATATAGACAGAGAAGTCTGTGGACACTGGGGATGTGGTCAGGAGTGCATACTTTATGTAGCATTCCTATACCCAAGAGATGAAAGAAGATTGAGGTTATGCATCAGGTAAGATGAGGTATCAAATCTACATTTGGGCAGTAAAACCTCATTCAGAATGTGGGAACAGGGACTGAGTGGGTGATTTGTTGCTTACTACATAGTTCCAAAACCCAGGGTGGATTGAGGAGGTCATGTAGGGGTGGTGCTCCAGGGTAGGGACGAATTGTGGGCCATGGACTGTGTTCAGAATCAAGCAGCAGTTGTCTAACTTAGACTCTGAGAAGTGGAGTCTTGGTTCCAGCTTCCAGTCCAGTCTGGACCCTAGAGAGGAGTGACCAAGGTAGGAATCTCAGACCAACTAGAAACCTGCAGTTTTGTTGCTTACAACCTGAAAAGCTCTCCAGTTGAATCACAGTGGCTGAGTCAAACAGTAGTCTACTAAATCTCCAGAGGAGGCAAATCCATAGGCCTATTGCTTAGACCCAACCCTATGTCAAGAACTTGCCAAATTCAGACAAAGGGAAGAGTAATTGAACTTATACTGGATCAGACAACTTTGGGAGCATGGAAACCTTGAAGATTCCCAGTTTGAGCTGTCCTTTAGATTCTAGAATAACACAACATTAAATATCCCAATAAAACAGAAGCAAGACCAGTCCAATCATTCCCTCAAGAAATGCACAGATCCTGGCCCACGTAAAGGATAAAGTCTGGAAGAATGAGCAAACAGAAAAATAGTACCACTATAAGAAGCTATTATGATGGCAGGGTCACTTGAGACACAGATCCAGAAGAAGAGAATAGCTGCAAAACATCTGCAAACAAAACCCCAAAGAAAAACACAGTGTGGGCACAGATTCAACTAGAATTCTTAGAAGATATTAAGCAAGAATTAAGAAAAAGAGTTTAAAGATATTTTTATAAATGAAATAAACACTAGAGAAAACAATTGGAAAACAAATGAGTTATGGAAGAAGTAATTGGGAAGGAAATGAACATATCACAAGAGTTGCAAAACCTTGCCCAAGCAACAAACTGCCTGAAACTTAGAATGATCAAAAGTGACTTCATGAGACAGTAAGAAATATTAAAATAAAGTCAAAAGGCTGAAGAAATAGAAGAAAATATAAGTATCTCCTAGCAAAAATAACTGACCTGGAAAACAGATCAAGGAGAAAAAATTTATGGATCATCAGACTATTTGAAAATTATGACATCATAGTTCAAGAAATCAAAATAAAAAACTATACCAAGGGCAAAATGGAAACAAAGAATCCACCAGTCACCTTCTGAAAGAAACCCCAGAATGAAAACTCCCAGGAACATTGTAGCCAAAATCTAGACTTTTCAGGTCTAAGAAAAATATTGCAAGCAACCATAAAGAAAGAATTCAAGTGCCTAGGAACCACAGTAAGGATCACATGTGATTTAGCAGCCCCTACCTTAAAGGGATGGAGAACTTGGAATACTATAGTCCAGAAACAAAAGGCAAAGACTGACAATCAAGAATAACTTACCCAGTAAGAATGAATATAATACTTCAAGGGAAAAATGGATTTTTAAAAAAGTAGAAGACTTGAAGCATTCCTCATAAAAAGACCAAAAACTGCATAGAAATTTTGAAGTGCAAACACAGGAATCAAGGGCAGCAGTTACAGGTAAAAAAACTGCTTACATTCTAATGAGGAGATAATATATGTGTCTTCTCTGAACACTGGTATCATTAGGATCATAGAGGGAGTCTAATTAAAGAGAAGGCCTGAGGGTATTATGTCCTGATGATTTTAAAAGAAAAATATAAAGGTTGGGAAGAGGAATATACTGTGTGTGGGAGGGTGGTAAGAGAGAAAGGTTAGGGAAAATTATCTTATGTGATCAGTATGTGGAAGTAGAAGTCTATATAAGCAAAGGGTGGGGAGAGCAGTTGACTCAAACCTCACTTTTGTCAGAACTGGTCAAAGGAGGGAAGAATATACATATACATATATATATATATATATATATATATAATTGGATACAGAAATACATTTTTCTCTACAAAGAAATAGGATTGAAAGGGGTGGTGTGGAGGGGGGAGGAGAATGGAGAATTACTGAGAAGGTAGATTAAGGGAAGGTTAGTCCTAAACAAAACAAACTCTAAGAATGTATACAAATATTTATAATACATTTTGCCATGGTAAAGAACTGGAAAGTGAGAGGGGTCCAAAAGTTGAAAAATGACTGAAGAAGTCATGGTATATAAATATGATGGAATACTATTGTTCTTTAAGCAATGATGAATGGGATGGTTTCAGAGAAACCTAGGAAGACTTGTATGAACGGATGCAGAGTGAAGTTAGCAGGACCAGAACAATTTATACAAAGACAACAATACTGTAAAATCAAACAACTTTGAAAGACTTAGGAACTCTAATTAGTGTAACGACTAACCATGATTCCAGAGGACTAATGAGGAAACATGTTATTTATCTTCTAATAAAGAGGTAAAAAACTCAAAGTGCAAAATTATGTGTGTGTATAAGTATGTGTGTGTGATATTTCCACATCACTTCGTAAGTTCTCCTGTATACTTGTTACCTTTTTACAATAAAGAGATGACACAAAAATGTATATTATATGTATATGTATAGATACATGCACACATATGTATGTATATACATATGTATATGTGTATTTTTGGACAGGGCCAATGTGGAAATTTGTTTTGCTTGATTATATATGTTTATAAGAGGGGTTTATTTTTCTTTCCTTGTCAGTTGAGGGGTGAGAGGATATGAGAAGAAGAAGAGGTAGATTTTTGTTGATTAAAAATAACATTTAATTAAAAAAATTATAAGTGTAGGGAAAGTCAATTTTGAACCACATGGCCTTCCTGGGACTCCCAACACAACTGTGGTTGATAGGAAGAGGCAAGACAAAGAAGGGGCAAGACGATTATGCCATGCCTTACTTGACTCACCTCATTAGACATAACTTTCACTTCTTGGACTTTGGCTGAAAGTTGTTTCATGAGACTGTACAGGGCTTGGATTTCTTCTGCATGTTTTCTCACCTTCTCCTGGTAATGCCTTTTTGAGGAATGCACACAAGAGCTAAGAGGTGAATCTAAGTCTGACCAGATAATAGTTTACAAGCAGAAGATCTAGAGGTATGAGTAGGCCATAAGCTCCACATAAGTCAACGCGGTGAAGCAGCAGTCAAAAAAGGCAGAATGATCTTAGGCTGCATACTTATGTCTAGAATGGAGGAAGTGATTGCTTAGTCATATCTGGTCAAAGCAAATCTGGCGAATTGAATCCTGTTCTAGGAACCATACTTTTAGGAAGTATATTAACAAGCTGGGACACATCCAGACAGAACTGTAATTAGAAGTTCTGGAGCCAGGATGCAGGGGGAAGACAGAAGGAGATCCCATGGAGAAGTCTCAGACCCTGGGACACAAGTTCCCATAGGGGAAGAACATATCTATGGTCATTGCAGGGATAGAGAAAGTAAGCATGCCTTCTGGTAGCTATTAAAAAATTTTTTTTGAAAGCTGATGCTATTTATTTTAAATAATTATTTTTGCTAACTAGATGTTAAGTTCAATTGTTTCTATTTGCTAAAAGAGTTCAAATGCTATCATTCCTCTTTAAATTTCAGGTGCCTGATGCAAAGTTCTAATCGCCTCAGCATAGTTATTGTTCTTTTAGAGGAGGTCACTTAAGGAACTGGAGACTGTGTTGCACGTGAATTGGTTCAAGTGGCTGAACAGACGGGAGAAAGCACAGGGGAATATAATTGCCATTGTAGGGCCTTTTCTTCTACATTGTTTCTGTCACCTAATCCAACCCATACCTAGGTAGCTATCCTCTTTACCACTAGTATGAAAAAAATACTAATACTAGTATTCAGACAAACAGCATTAAGGGACTTGCCCAGGATCACACAGCAAGTAAGTATCTGGGGATGGATTTGAACTCAGGTCTTCCTGAGTCCAAGCCTGGTGCTTTATCCACTGGGCCACCTAGTTGCCCTGTGGAAAATAAGTGGGATTAAATCACTGGATCATAGATTTAAAACAGAAAGGAAACTGAAGGATTACTGAGTCCAAACTCTTATTTTATAGATGAGTTTAAATGTCTTGACCAAGGTCCCACAGATCATAAGAAACAGAGCTGATATTTAAACCAGTTTTTTTGGACTTGTTTTGCTTGGTTCCAGAAGACAGAACTAGGGACAGCAAGGATATTGAGTGGATGGTTAAAGTTCCTAATATAAGAGAAGACTTCTGAATGATCAGACTTGTCCCAAAGTGGAGGCAATGAGCTTTCCCAAAGGATGAACTTTACCTTTCCTTGTCTTTAAGATTAGGATAATAATAGCAATACTACGTGTGTCACAGGGCCATCACACACATTGAATGAGATAATATATGTCAAAAACCTTACAAATTTCAAAGAAATATACAAGTGTCAGTTATTGTGGTCATTATTTAAATGAAACCTGAATACGTTTTTTTTTGTTTTTTTTTTTTGTGGTGATGGTAGAGGATGACTGCCATAAGGTGACAGAAACAATGTAGGAGAAAAGGCCCTAGATTAAGAGAGAGCATTTGGATATCAAGTCTAGCTTTGTTCCTTATTATGTCTGTGACCCTGGGCAAGTCATTTTTTCTTGGACCTCCATTTCCTTCTCTCTAAAATGGGGATTTCACTTAAATAGTCTTTGAACTCCCATCTAGCTCTCAGCCCTATGGTTTTATGACCTCTGAGGTCTCTTCTAGCCTTTAGGCTCTAGGTTTCTGTGATGCTTTTGTGTGAGGTTAAGCAGTGCCATTTGGGTGACCTTTACAAGGTTAGTGACCCAGGGTCAGTTTACTATTGGATTCTAATATCCCTGATCTAAAGCTGGAAGTTCACCCTTATTATTTTACATATGAAGAAACTGAGGCCCAGAGATATTAAATGAGGTGCCCAGGATTGCAGTTTATAAATGTTTGAGGTGGGATTAGAACCCAGGTCTTTCTGGCTCAATAATCTCTAAGGTCTCTTTCAATTATAAGTCTACGATCCAGTGATTTAACTCTACTTATTCTTCTACATAAGAATTTGAAAATATGTGATGGGCAATTGTCCATCATGCAGTTTCTCAATAGTAATTGACCTGTTATTATATATATATATTATACTCATATATATATATATATATATATATATATATATATATATTATACTCATTGCTCTCAAATGTTAGGTGGTGATTTAGTTATGGCCTCATGGCTTGCAATTCTAGAGAGTCCAACTGAAGACAAGATCAGCAGGGCTTTTAAAACTCATTTATGGGATTTGAGTTCAACTCTGGCCTCTGACACTAGCTGTGTGATCCTGGGCAAGTCAGAACCCCAATTGTCTCAAAATCCCCCAAAACTCAATTATGCTTTTTGGAAAACATCAATGTTTAAAGGGTTCCATGGTTTCTTCCATGTAAGCCTTCATTGACACAGATAGCAGTTTTTCCATCACACAAAGATGAGTTGGTTTGGCTGAAAAATTCATCTTCCATTGGCTTTCCTCATGGTAGTGACCTTCCCCATACTTATCTATAGTATCTCTTGGACAACAGATACAGTCCATGTCAAATAACTAAGAAGAACCACGGTATTCATTTATGGATTTCTCTTATCCATGATCTCCCATCCATACTCCCAACTTAAACTCCATTGTACTTGGGCCTTCGTGCCCTTCTTTGTGTAACATGATTGACCCTTTTCTACCAGCAGGAAGATGTTGATTTGGATTGCTTTTTTTCTACCAGTGGGGATATGTATACTTGGATACAGCCACAGTGTCTCAAATGCCCCCCAGACCACATGTATAAGATGGGTTTGAGGGACTTTGTCTATGACCAGGGTTGGGGCCCAATCTGTGTCTAGGATTAGGACTTAGTCTTTGGTGGGGGTCAGGTTTCAGTCTATGATGGGGATTGGGCTCAATTTTTTCCCCCTCTTTTTGGAGGGCAATTGGGGTTAAGTGACTTCCCCAAGGTCACACAGCTATTAAGTGTTAAGTGTCTGAGGCTGGATTTGAACGCAGGTCCTCCTGACTCCAGGGCTGGTGCTCTATTCACTGAGACATCTGGACTCAATCTTTGATCAAAGTTATCATTCATTCTTGAGCTTGAGGTCAGAGTTCAGTCTAGATTGTGTTGTCTAGAGCAGACAAGACAGAGATCTGGTCTGCCTAGGTATTTGTGCCTCAGATTATGCCCTCATTTACGATATTCTTTAATATTGTAAGCAGCCTTGTTTGTGTCTATGGCCTGAGTGACACTAACTTGGCTTGAGCAGGAAGTTGTGTTTTCCTTAAGAAATCTATCTTACCTTAGTTCATTGAGTGAAGAAATGGAGCCTTTGACCTAGGAAGGCAAAGGAGACACAGTGGGCTATTTTGTTCCCCAACTTCCAATCCCACTTTTGGATGGATGGAGCAGGGTAGGTAGTCAGTCTTTAGAGAGCTGAGTGAGCACCTTAGGGTTCTATTATTCCCTCCCCAGTTCCCTTCCTGGAAAGGGCCCCCCCAGGAAATCCCTTTCTCTCCTAGTCCATAAAGCCAAAAGGATGAGCAGAGTTGACTATCTCTACCCTCACACAGGCATTTAATCATCAACAACCTTGGGTCCTATCTCAAGACCAAAGTATCATGGTATTTAGAGTTCAGAGAGACCTGAGAAGCCATCTACTCCAACACCTTCATTTTGCAGATCAGGAAACTGAAGCCCCATACAGGAGGAAGGGATTTACTCTAGGCCCTGGGTGATCCTGGGCAAGTCACTTAACTTCTGCTTGCCTCAATTCCCCCAGCTGCAAAATGGGGTTAATAGCACCTAGTCCAAGGTCATACAGGTGGCAAGTAGGAGACCTGGGAAGAGAAAAATGAGGCCAAGAGAGGTATCCAAGGTTACCTAGCAGAATCCCATCCTTTGACTCAGAGATGCAGATCTGCCCTTGGAACTCAGAGCCTTAGGATCAGAAGTCATTTTGTTGTTGTTGAGTTGTTTTAGTTGTGTCCAACTCTTTGGGACACCATTTGGGGTTTTCTTGGCAAAGATACTGGAATGATTTGCCATTTCCTTCTCTAACTAATTTTGCAGATGAGGAAACTGAGGCAACCAGGGTTAAGAGACTTGCCCAGGATCACATAGCTAGTAAGTGTCTGAAGCCAGATTTGAACTCAGGCCCTCCTGACTGCAGTCCTAACACTCTACCCATGGAGCCACCTAGCTGTCCCTAGAAGTCAAAGGATTATAGATTTAGAGCTGGAAGGCATGTTGGAAGTCATCTGGTCTAACTTATGTTATAGATGGAAAAAATGAGTCCCAGAGAGACTGAGTTACTTGTTCATGGTCATACAATTTGTATCTGACACGGCCGAATGGGGAAGCCAGGTCCTTCAGCTGCAGATCTAGTGGTCTTTCTCATAGGCATTAATGGTGGTACCTGGGATGTCAGGAAGAGCTCTATTTCTCCAAGGGCCTTCAGAAGCTCCAGAAAGTCCCCCAGCTCAAGTTCTACAGTTTCTGGACTGTGTTTCCCCACCCCATCAGCCCACAATGAGATCCTTTGCTCTCTCTTCTGAGTGCCTCCACATAGCCTAGTAATTGACTTTGTGCCTGTAAGAATTAGTTGTCGTATTCCTGTGAATGCTATCTCCTCAGCTAGCCTATAAACCCCTGGATGAGCTGGTTCATGTCCTTTCCCCATTTTGTCTCCTCCCCACCTCAGGAAAGGCTGGATACATATTTTAGGACTGATTGAGATATGGTGTTTCATTGAAAAATCCATTCATTGATTCATCAGTTATTTACAAACCACTTATCCTGTGTCCACTCCTAACTTTAGTCAATCCTGGGGGGGACGATGGGAGAATGGGAGAGAGGAAAAGACAGATGGATGAGGTCATCGTAATGCAGTAGAAAGAGCCCCACACTGAGGTCTACCTTCTAGTTCTGTTCATTTCCCTGAATTGCTGTGTGACCTTGGACAAATGTCCCTCATATCGAAAATAAAGTGGTTGGACTTATAAAGTCATAGAATCATAAACTCTCAGAGCTAAAAGAGACCTTAGAAGGCCTCTAGTCCAACCCAGACATGAAAAAGGATTTTTCCTAGGATCTTCCTGAAAAGTGGTTGTACAGCTTGAAGACCTCAGGGGCTCCTCCCTGCCCCTCATCCCACCCAGCCCCTTCCCTAACCCTGACACCAGATTTACAGCCAAGAATGACAGTGAGACCCAGAAAGGTGAAGTGACCAGCCCAGGGTCACACAAGTGTCTGAGGCATAACTTCTTGGTGACAGTGCCCTGTGGATGATATTGCTATTCAGTCTTAAGGGCATACTATCCCTTTGGGGCTAACCTACCGAGGTATTTTAGACTGTAGGATTCTAGTTACTTATTTTTTCCTGTACTCTTTTGAAATCTACTCTTCCTGAAATTGAGGGGGCATGTCAGCTTTCTTCTCTTTATATATTAGCCTCTAAGACCGATAGTCACTTTCTCTCAAGGCTTCCATCATTTCTACTTTGGCTACCAGTTAGATGGCACGGCGGATAGAGCATTGGGCCTGGAATCAGAGAGACCTGAGTTCAAATCCAACCTTAGATACTTCCTAGCTGTGTGACCTTGGGTAAATCATGTAACTTCTGCCTGCCTCAGTTCCCTCATCAGTAAAATGGGGATAATAATAGCACCTACATCCCAGGGGCTGTTGAGAGGATCAAATGAGATAATTGTAAAGTGCTTTGCACAGTGCCTGGTGCATAGTAGGTACTAAATAAATGCTTGTTTCCTTGTCTTACCTTATGGTAATCGCAGTTCCCGTCATTGATCCCTCCACTTTTTGAATTAGGTTACTTCCAGCTCCAGGATTTGGTGGTGCAGTGACTTGGGCCAGAATTTAGGGTTGGGATGCTATTCTAAGGTTCCTATCCACTCTGACATTCACTTTTCACTATAAAACATGGTCAAGTAGCTCATAGACTAGTGGGGATTGGAAAGGCACAGTCAGAAATACTGGTTATATAAAATAGAACGTGTTTAGTACACAGAGGAGAAAGAACAGTTCATTTTAAGGAACATTTTTTTGAGCTTCTGCCATATCTACCATCCAGTCGTGTTGAAGGTTGGAAGAGGAGAGATCCCTGTACACTGGTCAGGAAAGCTTCCTGGAAGAGGTGGGCCTGAGATGTGTCCTGAATGCTAGGTAGGGTTTGGATAGCAGAGTGGAGGGTGAGGGTGTCCCAGACGGGAAAGCACTGATATGTTTTGGGGTTTGGAGGCTATTAGATTATACAGAGGGGAGCTGTGGGGAAGAAGACTGGACAAACAATCTGAACTGGGGCTGAAGGAAATGCTACCCACCTCACCTGGAGCCCTCATGTTCATTCGCCCTGTATCCAGTTTGGTTGGCAAGCAAATGACGATGCACCAGAAGGCTGTGGAGGGAACAAGGAGAATGAGGCCTATCCCACTCTTCTAGCCCTGGAGTAGCCTTGAGACTCTGAGAACTAGGCAGGGGGTTTGTCCTTACTGTGTGGTACCCTTTAGAAGACTGCAAAGGCACCATCTCCCCTCAAACCCCTACCTTTGCTCCTTGTTGTGGGGACTGGGATTCTAACCACAACTATTCAAGCTGTGAGTTGTAAAGACTTCCTATAGACAGGTATATTTTAGGATCATAGGATTTAGAACTGGGGGGGGAGGGGTGGGGCAAAGACCCTAGAACAGAGGGTGCTGTCTAGGGCAGGAAATGGTACTAATAGAGAATGTAAGGGCTTCAGTAAAGGAGGCAGTGTGCAGTGGTGGGAGGGGCCCCCCAAACCAGCCCAGTGTCTTTCATAATTTTGTTGATGGTTGGTGCTACATCCAGAGGTCATTAGTCCAAGATTTGGGTTATCTTCTAGTATATACCAAACACACAGAAGATGAGAATGGCCAGTTTCTCCACCAATTTATGAAGGAAATTATTGCTGTAAAAAGACACAGAGCAATATGTCAAACCCATTTGTTGAGTCATGGGATAATCTTAGAATTTTCACTGACCTCAGAGGTCATCTAGTCCAATCCCCTGCTTGATCCTTGAATCCTCTATATAGCATCTCCTAGCAGAGGGGTTACCCAGCTTTGGTTTGCCCATCTGCAGTGACATACTACCTCCCAAGAAAGTCCATTTCTTTGCTTTAAGTTTTAGGAAGTTTTCCCCAAGACTGAGCTAGAACATGCATCCAATTCTGCCCTTTGGAGCCAATAGAATGAGTCCTAATATTTCTTCTAGCTATTGGAAGAGATATTGGAAGAGAGCAATCATTGAATCATAGGATTTAGGGCTTACAGGGATCATAGAGACCATCTAGCTCAACATTTTCATTTCACAATTAAACAGAACAAGGCCCAGAGAGGTTGAGAAGTTAAATGATGCAGTGGATAGAGTGCTGGGCCTGGAGTCAGGAAGACCTGAGTTCAAATCCAGCCTCAAACACCTACTGGGCAAGTCATTTAACCTTGGTCTGACTCAGTTTCCTCAACTGTAAAATGGGGATGACAACACCTGCCTCATAGGGTCATTGTGAGGTTCAAATGAGATATTTGTAGAATGCTTATCACTGTATCTGGCACATTGTAGGTGCTTAAAGGATGCTTGCTTCCACCCCCTTAAGTAATTTGACCAAAGTCACACTGTGAATGAGTGATAGAGCCCCGATTTAAACCTTTGCCTTCTGGTTCAAAATAATGCCTTAAAATTTTTTTTTTTGGCACGTTGATTTGCTTTCTTACGTTCAGTTCTGAAAGCAACAGGAAAGCAAAGCTATCACACTTTCTTATGCTATAGTTAGATATTTATCAAACGTCACCTCTGATGTAGGCAGAAGTGAAGTTTATTTGACCTCATAACACCTTGTCATTCTCCTTTTATGTGCTTTTTTATTCATCCCACTAACAGTTTATTAAACACCAAATGTGACCACTGCTTCTCCCATTCGAATTTGTTCTATCCTTATCTTTGTCCGAGCTGTATTAACTTTCCTGAATTGCTGAAGTGAGCGAGCATTTAAGTGTTTGCCCTGGGCCAGGCGTGGTGCTAAGTACTCTGCAAATATCATCGCATTTGAGCCTCACAACAGCTCTGGATGGCAGGTGCCATTATTCCCCCCATTTTACAGATGAAAAAACTGAGGCAGGTAGTGTTTAAGAGTCTTGTCCTGGGTCACACAGCTAGAAAGTATCTGAGACCAGGTTTGTACTCGTCCTAGGTCTTCCCCGTCCTAGACCCAGAGCTGGAGCTGCTATACCATCTAATTACCTCTACAAGGGACAGTCACACTTATACCCCTAGCAGTGTTGAGTACAGTGCATATGTACGTAGTAGGCACTAAAAATGTCCATGGAATGCAGAAATGAATGAATGAAATGAGTGGCCGGTTAACTTTATTTTAAGTGTTTTTGTTCATAATACAAAGTCATTACCTTTATGGTCAGAGCTGGGACAAGGAAGAAGAGTGGTGGAAGTGAAGACATATACTGAAGATTAAGGTTGCTTCCTTCCTGTTTGGCTGGCGTGTGTCTCCTGACAACTGTCACCCCATAACTCAACCCCTAATCAATTCTGGACTTGGTCTGGTGGAATACTTGGAATTCAAACTTACTCCTTTGACCTTAAGCCCATGCTGGATCAAGTCAACACCCATCCTGGTCACATCCTTGTCTGGTTCAGGTGTTGCTTCAGGGCTGATTTTCTATATAAATGATGCGAGTATCGAGAGCTTATGATTTCATGGTCTGTGAAAGGTGCCCCCACCTCTACATCTTCCCCTTGGCCATGAAGTTCATGCCCGACCACTAGAACATATTTTTTAAAACCCTGGAAACTAAGGGGGTGCTCACTGAGTGGGGAAATAGCTGGACAAATTATGATCTATGACTATAATGAATATTATTGTGTGATAAGAAAAGGAGTGGAGACTTTCAGACTTTCTATGAACTGATGTAGAGTAAAGCGAACAGTAAAAAAGCAAAACTTTCAAAGTCTATAACTGGGAACCAGTTCTGTACTGGATGCCAGCTAGTGTTGCTTTGAGAGTGTCTGTAGCTGTTTGAGTGTGTCAAGTCAACTGATATTTATAGAAGGTGCTTGCTCTTGGGTCTTTGCTTGGTGCTACAGAAGGGACAAAATTAGGCCACTTAGTTTATGACCATGGGGAGCAAAGACTAATGCATGTATAGAAATTAGATAATACTCTAGGAAAAATTGCATCCAAAGAACAAATGCTTACTGCAAGATCTCAGAGGAGGGAGGATTCCATGTGGGCTGGAATGTCTTGTGAGTAAGATTGGAGAAACAGGAGAAGAGAAGGAAGGGCACTATTGGTAGTGAGGACGGTGAGGGATCTAGAAATGGTAATGTTTACTGTACACGTGGGGCTTATGAAGTACTGGCTTAGCAGGGTTTGAGAAATGATTGTCAACTAGATTTACTTATGTCTCAGGACAATTCATTTTAGAGAGAAGCAGCAGACAGATGAGCATGAAGATGGACCGCTAGGGTGGTGACTGGGGACCTGGAATAGTTCTGGTGATTCCCATTGCAGAAGGTAGAGTAAAAGCAAGTGGACCAGGCAGTTGCCACCAGGCTCAGTGACCAGGAAAAAAGGTCATTTGCCCCATGCCAGTTATAATTCTATAGAGAAGAGGAGATAAAGTGTGGGGAGATAGGCAGATTATGGAGTGACTTGAATGCCAAAATGAGAATCAAATTAAATAGAAACGAATCCCTGCAGGCCACATAAAGACTTAGAAAACCATAAAACTAACATTATTTACATTGTATTTTTATTTTTTCTTAAACCATTCTCAATGACATTTTAATCCTGTTTTCTAAGCACGGGACAGTTCTGCAGGCCCCAGGCAGCCACAAATCAGAGTTTTACACCTCTACTGTAGATGACAGATAGCCATTGAAAGTTACTGGACAGAGGAATGTAATGATTAGAATTACAGAATCTCAGATTTAGAAGGGACATCAGATGCCATCTAGGACAACCCGTGCCTCAAGGAGAAGCCGCTCTACAACATATTCAACAAACCTGTGCTTGAATATGTCCAGCAAGGGAAACCATCTCCCTCCCCATGGGAGGCCATGACATTTTTGGCTGGCTGTAATTGTTCAGAAGTTTCCCCTCATGCCATCTTAATTTGCCTCTTTGTATCTTCTACCCATGAATGCTAGCTCTAACTTGAAGACGACTCTTCCCTTTCTCTTAAGTCTTTTCTTCAGGTTAAATATTTCCAGTTCTTTCAGCTGATCCTTGCAAGGCATGATCTCAAGACCTACCATCATCCTGGGTTAGGTAATACAGTCAGTGGATAAAGTGCTGGGCCTGGAGTCAGGAAGACTCTTCTTCCTGAATTCAAATCTGGCCTCAGACATTTACTAGCTGTGTTACCCTGGGCAAATCATTTAACCCCATTTGCCTCAGTTCTCTCATCTGTAAAATGAGCTGGAGAAAAAAAGGGCAAACCACTCCAGTATCGTTGCCAAGAAAACTGCAAATGGGGTCACAAAGAGTTGGACGCGACTGAAACAACCTGACAACAACAACGTCAACATACTACTCCCCATAGGGATGATCTGACTAGGGTAGAGCACAGTTATCTCTTCCACATCTTGATTTTCTCCATTGTGGTTTTGATATATCATGGGTTGGCATAAGAAATTAAATATGAACTTTGGGGGAGTTTTGCAGGAGCTGTACATGACAGAAAAAGTTTAGAAATGCAGAAATGCATTACATACACACACATATAATATAGCCTATGACCAAATATTTAACCCAAATTTTATAATAAGTTACTGTAAATACCAAATAAAAGAGAAAGAAAAAAATTCAGATTTCTTTTCTGGTATGAAGGGAGAGCCAAACCATTTTATATGGATTTTCCAGATTGTGGGAGCACCACACTCCTAACCTCCGCCATGTGGAGGGAATAACTGTACAGTGGGGCTGTTACCTCTGTAGCTCTGGATGTGATGCTTGCTTTCTAATGCAGAACAAGAGCTAATGCAGAATAGATTTTTCCTGGCTGCCTTATCACTGGATTTGAGGAAAAGGAATGTGGCAGGCCACAGGTGGAGGACAGATTGGCACGAAGACTCAAGTTTGTTAATCTAGCTAGGATGCTGTTAAAATAGCCAGTGTGGTGTAATGGAAAAAGAAGTGGATTTGGAGTCAGAGGGCCTGGGTTCAAATTCTGTCTCTCCTGCTTATTAACTATGTGACTGGGAGCAAGCTAAAACTATGATTCCAAAACTCCACCAGGTGAGAGGTGATTAGGTCTGAAGTTGGGTGATTTTGGAGATGGATATAAGACATTTTGAAGGAAAAGCTGAGAAAGCTAAAATTCTGATTTCATATAGACAAACTGGATTCCTCTATCCTTGTCCTAATTCGGCTCAACTGATTTCCCTTGCTTATGATTCTCTCCCCTCTTCCCCTTAATCCCCTTGCCTCCTTCCTCCTAATCCCTCCTTGCCTCTTTCTCCCCCAAACCCTACTTGACATTCAGTATTTAGCTCAAAGCTTGCCTCTCTACTAAGAAGCTTTTTTTCACTACTTCAGGGCACACTGAATATTCTTTCTTTTCTTTTCTTTCTTTTTCTTTCTTTCCTTCTTTCTTTCTTTCTTTCTTTCTTTCTTTCTTCCTTCCTTCCTTCCTTCCTTCCTTTCTCTTTCTTTCTTTCTTTCTTTCTTTCTTTCTTTCTTTCTTTCTTTCTTTCTTTCTTTCTTTCTTTCTTTCTTCCTTCCTTCCTTCCTTCCTTTCTTTCTTTCTCTTTCTTTCTTTCTTTCTTTCTTTCTTTCTTTCTTTCTTTCTTTCTTTCTTTCTTCTTTTTCTTTCTCTCTCTCTCTCCCTTCCTTCCTTCATTCCTTCCTTCCTTCCTCCTGTCTCTCTCTCAGTCTCTCTCCTTCCCTCCTCCCTCTTCTTCTCTCTCCCCCCCTCCTATATGTAAGCCAGCCCCACCTTGTGCCTGTGGAATCCAGGTTATGAGCCCATCCCCACTTTCTGTGCCCTCATTATTTAGGGGTCATTATTTAGGCTATCCAGTTGACTCTATCATCTTTCCCAGGGGTCCTGCTTTGGGCTTGGGTTGTCAGTGGCCTGATTTCCACTCTGGTCTATTGCTTCCCTCTCTCTTGCTCCCCTGGGACTGGGTTTTGTACTCACAGTGTTGCTGTCCCTGTTTGGGTCCACCCAATGTACTGGGGGAAGAGCTGAGCTTTACAGACAGTGTTTCTCAGGGTGGAGATAAAGCAGGTGGTCTGAACTGTGGAGACAAGAGGGTTGTGAGCTACACCACCCTGTAGATGGTAGGGAACAGAGGCTTTTGGGGGAAGAAAAGGCCCCGGGGAAGACTGGAGAGGGAGAAAGGGGAAATGGCATCTCTGGTTCAAAGGAAATTACTAGGGTCAAGAAAAGAGGGGAGACATTCTGAATACTAAGCAAATGCTAGTTAATGGAATCTTGAGGATTTAGAAAAAAATCATGGAGGGCAGAATAACAAAGTTAGATGGGCTTTAGGACATAAAAAACACAGAATGTCAGAGCTCAGAGGGCCTTAAAACATGGAATGTCAGAACTGAGAGGGAGATTAAAATAGAGTATTAGAATGCGTCACAGTCACCATCTTGTCCAACCCTATAATTTTATAGTGAAGATCCAAGAGAAATGACTTGCCTATTTGCATAATTTCTCAGTGATAGAGATTGAATAGGACAGAACTGAACAATAGTCTTCCGATTTCAAGCCTTGGGTTCTCTCTGCTTTATCAGTAATTTACTGGAAAATATAATTTTAATTTTTTTTGGAGGGGGAAGGCAAGGCAGTTGGGGTTAAGCGACTTGCCCAAGGTCACACAGGTAGTAAGTGTGACAAGTGTCTGAGGCCAAATTTGAACTCAGGTCCTTCTGACTCCAGAGCTGGTACTCTATTCACTGCACTACCTAGCTGCCCCAGGAAAATATAATTTTTATGGAGTTAGAAGATTAGGGTTGAAAATTATGGCTCTGCCACTTACTAGTCTATGTCACCCTGGGGAAGTTAATTTCCCTTTCTTCATCTGTAAAGGGGGTTAATAATCATTGCCATTCCTTCCTCATTGGAGTTTTGTGGGGATCAAAGAAGATGTTCCATCGGAAAACTCTTTGGGATCAGGAAGTGCTATAGAAATAATAGCAATAGCTTACATTTATGAAATATTTCAATATCTACAAAGGGCTTTCCTAACAAGAAGCCTGTGAGACAGAAATCCCCATTTCAAAGATGAGGAAACTGAGGAGCAGTTGCTAATAAGTATTATGTATCTACCATCTACCAGGAATTGTTCTAAGTGCTGAAGATTTAAAGA
Source organism: Gymnobelideus leadbeateri (assembly GCA_011680675.1). Taxonomy (NCBI): domain Eukaryota; kingdom Metazoa; phylum Chordata; class Mammalia; order Diprotodontia; family Petauridae; genus Gymnobelideus; species Gymnobelideus leadbeateri. Next base: position 432,158 of record WOXC01009653.1, read on the forward strand.
GACAAAAGTCAGTCCCTTCTGTGAAGGAGCTCACAGAGAAGTGGGGGGAGAAAGCATGCAAACTATGTGTAAACAAGCCACATACAGGATGAACAGGAATAAATAACAGAAAGAAGGCACTAAAATTAAGAAGGATTGGAAAAGGATTCCTGCAGAAGATGGGGTTTTAGCTGGGACTTGGAGGAAGCCAGGGAAGTCAGGAGGTAGAGATGAGGAGAGAGAGCATTCCATGCATGGGAGACAGCCAGAGAAAATGAGCAGAGATGAGATATTGGGTCTTATTGCAAGGAGACCAGTGGATCGAAGAGTATGTTGAGGAGTGTAAGAAGATAAGAAAGGTGGGGTTCCCTATCACCTAGAGGTGATAGGGAACCACTAGGTGATAGGGAACCACTAGAGTTTATTAAGTATGGGGGTGACATGGTCAGACCTTCAATTTAGGAAAATCACTTTGGTGGCTTAGTGAAGGATGGACTTGAGTAGGGAGAGACTTGTGGCAGACAGATCAACCAGAAGGCTATTAAAATAGTCCAGACATGAGGAGATAATGACATGCTCTAGGGTTGAGGCAGAAAGGGTGGGTGTATGTGAGGGAATGTTGCAAAGGCGAAATCATAAGGACTAGGCAACAGATTATATATGGGAGGATGAGAGAGGGAGCAACCAAGGATCATGCTTAGGTTTTGAGTCTAGGAGAATAAGAGGATGGTGGTGCTATGAAAAGTGAAAGGGAAATTTGGAAGGGCAGAGGGTTTGGGGAAAAGATGATGAGTTCAGTTTTGGACATATTTTGAGTTAAAATGTCTACTGGATATCTAGATGTAGATGTATGACAAATAGTTGGAGATGGGGATAGTAGTCTGGAGGTCAGCCAAGGTGTTTGGGCTGGATAAATAGGTTTGGGAATCATCATCATAGCTGGGAAAACTGGAAAGCAGTATGGCAGAAACTAGGTGTAGACCAACATCTTACACTGTATACCAAGATAAGGTCAAAATGGGTACATGATTAATATATAAAAAGTGATGCCATAAGCAAATTAGGAGAGCATGGGATAATCTATTTGTCAGATCTGTGGATAAGGGAAGAATTTAGGACCAAAGAAAATACAGAGTGTTACAAGATGTAAAGTAGATAATTTTGATTATATAAAATTAGAATTTTTTTTTTGCACAAGCTAAACCAATGCAACCAAGATTAAAAGGAAAGCAGGAAATTGGGAAAAAATTTTGCAACAAGTATTTCTGATAAAGGCCTAATTTCTCAGACATATAGAGAACTAAGTCAAATTTCTAAAATACAAGTCATTCCCCAACTGATAAATGGTCAAAGTATATGAATAGGCAGTTTTCAGACAAAAATCAAAGCTATCTATAGTCATATGGAAAAATGCTGTAAACTACTATTGATTAGAGAAATGCAAATTAAAACAACTCTGAGGTACCACCTTACACCTATCAGATTGGCTGATATAAAAAAGGAAAATTATAAATGTTGGAGAGGATGAGTTAAAACTGGGACATTAATGCACTGTTGGTAAAGTTGTGTATTGATTGATCCAAGCATTCTGGAAAGTAATTTGGAACTATGCCCAAAGGGCTATAAAACTGTGCATACCCTTTGATCTAGCAATATCACTGCCAGGTCTATATCCCAAAGTCATCCAAAAAAGGGGGAAAATGATCTATTTGTACAAAAATATTTATAGCAGTTCTTTTTGTGGTGGCTAAGAATGAGAAGTCGAGAAGATGCCCATTAATTGGGGAATGCAAGCCGGGGTATATGATTGTGATGGAATATGATTGTGCTATAAGAAATGACAAGCAGGATGACTTCAGAAAAATTGGAAAGACTTATATGAACTGATGCAAAGTGAAGTGAGCAGAACCAGGAGAACATTATACATAGTAACAACAATATTGGATGATGAAGAACTGTGAATGACTTAGCTATTCTCAGCAATACAATTATCTAAGACAATCCTGAAGGACTAATGATGAAGCATGCTATCTGTCTCCAGAGAAAGATACTATCATAATACAGACTAAAGCATGCTATTTTTCATTTTCTTCCTTTCACTCTTTTTTTTAACTCAAGTCTTCTCATACAAAATGACTAATATGGAAATGTTTTACATGATTACACATGTATAAACTATATTGGGTTATTTACCATCTTAGGAAGGGGCTGGGGGGGAGGGAGGGACAGAATTTGGAACTCAAAAACTAAAAACAAAGTTAAAAAATTTGCTTTAACGTGTATTTGGGGAAAAATAAAATGTTATATAATAAAAAAGAGAATTATCATTGTAGAGATGATAACTGGTCTATGTGAGCTGATGAGGTCCCAAGTGAAGCAGTATGGAGAGGAAAAGGAAGAGGACCCAGGACAGAACCCTGTGGAACAGGTTAACAAGCATGGCCTGAATGAAGTTCCAACCAAGGACACCAAGAAAGAACAATCAAATAGGAGGAAAATTAGAAGAGATTAGCATCCTGAAATCCTAGAAAGGAGAAGAGGGTGATTGGCAAGAAGGAGAGAACTGAGAAAAAGCCATTGGATTTGTCAATTAAGAAATCATTGGTAACTTTGGAAAGAACAGTTTCAATTGACTGATGAGGTCAGAAGACAGATTATAGAGTTAAGGAAAGAATAAGAGGAGGTGAAGCAGAGCTACCTGTAGTAAACAGCTTTCTCAAGGAGATTAGCCACAAAAGGCAGGAGAAATATAAGACTTGCCCAGGGTCACATAGCTCAAAAAGGCATCAGAATCAGGATTCAAATCCAAATCTCTCCTGACTCCAAGTCCATTGGTCTTTCTATTGTACCATCTTGTTCCTCTTCATAATTTTCCATCCATTTGTCAGAAAGATTGCTGGGCTCAGAGTTCAGCTATGAGCATTTCTTATCATTAAGAATTACTAGTTAATAACATTATGTAATGATTATTGGACAATTATTAGTCAATCATAAACAATGACTAGTATGGCTCATCATTAATGATAACTTCTCTTAATAACTATGATATAGTGCCACACTATATGGAGATGATATCCAAGCCCACTCAAATCAGAAACTTTGAGGTATGTTTCTAGTGAGGAGTGGGGAGTGGTTTACATTATGTGTTCCCCTTTTGGGGGAAGGAAATTGGTCAAGGTCAGGGCAGTGTTATGGGTACTCTCTTGTAAAGTAAGATACTTTAGTAAGTAGAGTAAAGGTACCCTCACTAGTGCCCTTGAGTTCTCTGGTGGGGATGAAAAGAGTACTAACAAAGTCCTTCCAAGGGACCTTGCCATTGGGACAGGTTGACAGCGGTTACAAGTCAAGTTCCCTTGATTCTTTGGGCCATTAACATCAGGCCATGCCAAGCAGATGGCAAAGAAGTTCACCTTTCATACATACGTACGTACTCAGCCAGCTTAGCAAACTTCTCCAAGAGGGAGAGATGACAGTGGTGACTATTTGAGGTGTATCTTCTTCACCTGTGTGAGGACACAAATAATGAACTTAAGTCACAGAAACACGCAAAGGAATCTTATCTCAGTTCTATCACTAAATTCATAGTTTATTCATAAACTTAAAGAATTGTGAGGTACTTTAGAGATCATTCATCTACTATATCCTTCCTTTTTCTTTAAATAAAGAAAGAAACTGAAGGACAGAGAGAGAATAGGATTTAGGGCTGGAAGGACACTCAGAAATCATCTAATTCAACAATCTTAATTTACAGAGGAAAAAATTGAAGTCTAGCAAAAAAAAAAGTGACTTGTTCAAAGTCGTGTACATAGTAAGTAGACCTAGGTTTTGGACTCAGGTCTTCCTATCTCAAATCCATTATTAGTATTATAGAGAAGGCCTCCATTTTTCCTAAGGAGAACCCCTGGGAATCCAGAGGAGAAGATGGATCTTGCCCTATGGCGGCTCCACCTCAGTCATCAATGAAAGTGGAAATTGAGAAGAGCCCCAGAGCTACATTATTATTCACCAAGTTGGAACCATGCCACCTCTACTCCTGCCATCTCTCCCACCTCTTTCCTACTGGAACTTTGGACTCTACCCCTAGAACCATCTGGGTCCTAGGAGCTAGCTGAGTTTTTGCCTAATCTTGCCTAGAGCTAGGCCTCTACCTCATTTCCTGGCCAACCATGCTGCTCTGTAGTTCTCTCCAATTTCTATTTCCTCTTTGTTTGTGATATGAAAGTCAATCAACAGTCACCAAGCATTTATTGATTATTATGGCACTATAGAAAGGCTTCAAGAAGGATGTTAGCTCCCTGAGGGCAGAGATTGTCTTGCTTGCTTCAATTTGCCCTTCAAGGTTTAGCATAACCCCTGGCACAAATCTCTCTCTTTCTTTCTCTCTTCCCCCCCCCCATCTGTCTGTCTCTGTCTGTCTGTCTCTGTCTCTGCCTCTGTCTATCTATCCATCCATCCATTTATCTATCAAACCAAAACACACATAAATCCTGCAAATCCCCTCCCCCCAAATTAATTGTTCTTTCCTTTCTACTGCATCACCCATTTAATCAAATATCCTTTTCTTTCATCTTTGAGCGACCTGTAAATTATTACCTAAGGTTTTGTCTATCTGATCTCAGGGAGGGGACTGGGAAGAGAGTCATAGGAGTTAGATGTGTGTATGCAAGTTTCAGTGTGGTTAACCCTGGGAGCGAGAAGTTGGATTTGGATGATTTGAAGACATCTAAGGAAGATTTGCCTTCCTTGGTGTCACAAAGTTAAACTGCCACCATCCCCATGATTCCTTGAGCAGGCAGAGGGCTAGATGATTTTGGAAGGGAGAACTCTTCAAGAGGTTGGCTACTAGATTCTTTGTGCTGGGGACATGGGCTTTCCCCAAAACTCTGAATGTTCCAAGGTAGTTACGGGTTATCCTGACTGAGTTTGTCCAATAGGAAGGTTAAGATAGATAGTGAAGATGCACATATGTACAAACCCACACACAGGCACACCCAACCACAGATCTGGAAAGAGATCCATAGTGGGGGTGGTTAGGTGATGCAGTAAATAAAGCACCAGCCCTGGAGTCAGGAGGACCTGAGTTCAAATCCAGTCTTAGACACTTAACACTTACTAGCCGTGTGACCTTGGGCAAATTATTTAATCCCAATTGCCCTGCCCTTCCCCCTCCAAAAAAAAAAAAAGAGATCCATAGGTATAGAGAGACACATAAAAGTACACATATATTCACAAACATGCATGCCCACAGATTCACAGTTCAACATAGATAGAAACATATGTGCATTTTCCAAATATAGATAATAATAGCTGACATTACATAGCACTTTAAGATTTGTTACCAAATAAGATAACATGAAGTCAGTGCTATTAACTTATTTATAGATGAGGAAACTGAGGCTTAAGAGAGGCTAAATGAATTTCTCAGAGTAATGCAGCTATAAAGCATCTGAGGTAGTCTTGGAACTTAGGTCTTCCTGACCCCAAGTCCAGCACTCTGTCCCTGATGGTACCCAGCTGCCTCAGAGGGACACAGAACCAGGACTACCGGGAGGGCAAAGACAGTCCTTTGTCCAAAAAACTCACCTCCTATTCCCTTACGCACACCTGAAACCCCACTATTAGGTCTCCTTTATGCCTTTACTTTGAGATTTTATTACTGCTTAAAATGCAAATGTGCCTCCCTCCCCCTCCCCCCTTCAGATAAGAATAAAGAGTCCTTGAGGTACAGTCATAAGACCTAGATTCTAATACTGACTCTACCTGACTCTAGCATGTTACTCCAGCAACTCATCTTCCCTGAGCCTCAGTTTCCTTTTCTATAGATGGGGAATATAATACTTGCCCTGCCTCCATTGCAGATTTTTTTGGTGAGGTGTAAGTTTAAAAAGCCCCTGGTGATTACAAAACTTATGTAAATGAGACTTTTTATCAATCACTGATCACTGAATATTAGGGAGGGAGAGGAAGAGAGAGAATTGTAACAGAGTACTTTTGGGGGGTTTATCAGAACACTGGGAGGAAGGAAAAGGGCACCAAAGACAACCTGTCCCCTTTGAGAATGAAGGACCACCACCACCACCATCACCCACTATCACCACCACCCCCCCTCACCCCCCCCCATCACCATCACCGAACAACATGGTCCTACAGAATACAATTCTTTCCTCCCTCAGGTCTTCCCTGCTCCTTCATCCCCCTACTTACTGGTGCTCCGATCACTGGTCCGGGTGACCAAATAGGAGTCTTCAGGAATCTCATTAATGCTTCCTTCATCAGACACTGTAGGAGTTCGGTTTCGAGATGGCCTAGGGAGGGAAAATCACATAGTTAATCAGACAGTCAATAAGCATTTATTAAGTGACTAAAAGAAGCAAAATATAGTCTCTGCCCTCAAGGAACTCACAATCTAATGGAGGGGAGACAACAAAAAATATGGACAAACAAGCTATAAATACAGAACAAATAGGAATAATTAAGAGAGCAAAGGTACTAGAATTAAGAAGGATTGAGAAAGGCTTCCTGCAGGTAGTGGGATTTTAGCTGAGGCTTGAAGGAAGCCAAGGAAGCCAGGAGATGGAGATGAGGAAAGAGAGTGTTCCAGGTGTGGAGGATATCCAGTAAAATTGGTCAAGGTAGGAGATAGTGTCTTCTTTGTGCAACAGCAAAGAGGATAGTGTCACTGGCTGGGAGAGTAGTAGAGTGGAAGAAGATTGGAAAGGAAGGAGCAGGGCTAGGTTATGAACACCAAATGGAGAATTTTGTATTTGATCTCAGAGGTGACAGGGAGTCACTGGAATTTATTGAGTGTGGAGTGACCTAAGGTTTAGGAAAATTACTCTCCCTCAAATACCCTGACCGTTCAGTTCTTCAACCTAGTCACTTCCCATGGGTCACTCCCCCATCCTACCCCAGTCTTTACACAGACTGTCCCCCAATCATAATTCAATAAACATGTATTAAGCGCCTACTATGTACCAGACACTGTGGTAAGCACTGGGGATGCAAAAAGAGGCAAAAGACAGTTCCTATCCACAAAGAACTTACAATCTAATGGGGGAGACAACATGCAAGCAAATATATGCGAAGCAAGCTGTATACAGGCTGAATAGGAAATAATTAACAGAGGAAAGCATTGGAATTAAGAGGGGTTGGGGAAGGTTTCCTGTAGGAGTTGGGCTTTTAGTTGGACTTAAAGGCGGCCAGGGAGGTCAATAGTCAGAGTGGGGGAGGGAGAGCATCCCAGGTATGGGGGAGAATCAGAGAGAATGCCCAGAGCTGAGAGACTGAGTGTTTTGTTTGTGGAACAGCCAGGAGGCCAGTGTCACTGGGTCAAAGAGTACTTGTCAGGGAGTAAGGTTTAAGCAGCTAGGAAAGGTGGCAGGGGGCTAGGTTGTGAAGGGCTTCAAATGTCTCTTTTGCTCAAGAAGCATCAATGGCTCCCTGTGGCCTCCAGAATAAAATGCAAATGTTTGTGTTTGTTACTTAAAGCCCTTCAAAGTCTGACTCTATTCTACCTTTGCAAGTTGATTTCAAATTATTCTCTTTTACAATTTCTATGTTCCAGACAGACTCTCTTTGTTGATATTTCCCACAGTTGATTCCACATTCCATCTCCATCCCTTTACAAAGACTATCTCCTGTACCTGAAATGCTGGGGAGCACGTAGGCCTGGCGAGCGGAACTGATTTGCCCGAGGCCACAGAATGAGTTAGGCTTTCTTCTCCACCTCCTACACTCCCTACCTTCCTTCAAGTCTTAGCTCAAATGCCACCTCCCCACTCATAAAATTACTTTTAATATATTTTCTGTTTTTTCTCTTTAAAATTTTCTATTCATTTTGAACTTAAATACAATAAGACAAAAAAACCCCATGAACATAGCACAACAGAAGATGATTCGATATAAAACCATGAATTTCCATTTCTGACTATTTACTTTTTCTGAAAACCTTTTTGTGATAAATACTATAAATCATTTTCAAAATTACTCAACTTTTACTATTTTCACCTTTTTTGTGTTTTTTCTTTCTTGTGGTTTTCCCCTTTTACTATGATTCTTCTTTCAAAACATGGCTAATGTAGAAAAATGTTTAGCATGGTTGTACATGTATGACCTATATCAGATTGCTTCCCATCTTGGGGAAGAGAATAGGAGGGAAGGAGTGAGAAAAATTTGGAATCCCAAATGTTACCAAAATGAATGTTGAAAACTATTTTCACATGTAATTGGAAAAAATAGATTGCTGTTAAATGGGAGAAAAACACCCTGCTTTTCTGTGCTTCCTTCTAAGTTTTCTTGTTTTTTTGCTGTGTACTTTACACATTTTTTTCTCTCTCCCTCCCTCCCTGGCACTTGAGAAGGCTACCATTAGACATAAATATATGTATATATGTACACAAACATGTACACACACAAACATATATATGTAAAACCATACTCTACATAACATCTATTTATCATTTCTTTCTCTGGATATGGATAGCGTCTGTGTGTATTTTCTATACTTATTTGTGCTCATATTTGTCCCCAGTAGAATGTAACACCTTCAATGGCTTTGGCTTTGTGTCCCCAGTATCTACCAAGATGCCTAGAACTTCATAAATAGCTGCTGTATTCATGCATGTGTGCATGAATGAATGTATAAATAAATGTAGGTTACTACAAAACTTGGAAAGAGCCTTCTTCTAAAAGTAGAGCCTGGGCTGGGAGCCTTTCTTTGAGGCAACAAGCCCCTTGCTTGGAGGTCATACCAATGACAGAGTGTGAGGATATGAACCTCCTTCTGTCCACCTCCCTATGGGTCTGGGCTGGGGAGTGTGAGGGACACAGACCTTTACTTCTTCCTACTCAAAAAGGGCACATAGGATTGGGTCCCTCCCAAACAGTCCCAGAACCATGCCCCAGTGTCCCTGGGAGTCTCGTCCTGCGCCTACTCCAGGTATTTTGCTATAATCTCAAGATTATCTCTACCTGCTGGATCTGGTCAATGAAGTTGGGGTTGGCTCCCTGTCACTCTCATTCTCTGGACTGTTGGAACAGTCAATTGAATGTCCCCTTTGACTCCGACGCATATTTTTCCCCTCGGATTCTACTTTGTTCAGGGAATGGGCTATTGCCACACTATTATGAAGAAATGAACTAGATATAGGGCAAACTCCTACTTTGCGACACCATAAAGATGTCCTATCAAGAGTAGGCAGGGGGGTTCACGGAAGCTGCCTTTACTCAGTGTGACCTCACAGATGGTTGAGTGACTTCACAAATGGAGGCAGGCTCAGAGGGCAGCACAGACACACTGTAGTCCCATTCACAGCACCAGAACCCTAGATCTGATGGCCAATTTACTTTCTTCTGCTGGAGTGTACAGTGTAACACTCAGTATAGAATTATGGAATGTCAGATGGTGACTTTAGATCCCATCTGGTCCCCCTTCCCCTTTTTTATAGGGGGAAACACTGAAGCCCACAGATTACTGATTTGCCCAAGGACACACAGTGTCTAAAAAGAGAAAACAGAACAAGAGTGTAGGGCACTCCTGTGCGTAAAACCCAATAACTGGCACAGATTGGCAGGACGATCCAGTGGGAAAAAGATGACTGAGTACAAGTCCTCAATCTGCTACTTAATAGCTTTGTGATCTTGGAATTGTCACTTCTCTCTTTGAGTCTCTATCCCTCTGTAAAACCGACTCTTTCAGGTGACACAGGCTGTCGAGATGATAAGGCTTGTGAAATGTTTTGATTTTGATATTTCTTGTAGGGTCTCCAATCACCCCATCTATTCATCTGGATTTCTGGTGATGCTGACTGACATAGACCACCTGACTTCTAGATTTCCTTGGCTCTATACCATCAACCCTGACTCCAATTAATGGGGCTAATTTTAGGGGGCATCTGATTTTAGGAAGGACATTTGGGAAGCATCCAAAAGGAAGGCTACCAGGATGATGACATGCCTTGAGATTATGTCATGTGAGGGCTGGTTAAAGGACCTGGTGGTGTTTAGTCTGGAGAAGTGAAGACTTGGGGGATAATGTGGCACTTGTCAAATGTTTGGAAGTGTTGGGTCAGATCAGACTGGTTCTTCTTAGCTCCAGAGAGAAGAATTAAGAGAAATAGGTAGAAGTGGGACAAAAGCAGATTTTGACTTTGTGTATGGAAAAAGAAATCCTAAATATTGGTGGTGTTCATGTTTGGAATGGGCTGCCTTAGCAGGGTCCTCTTCAGGAGAGATCTTCAATCAAAGGTTGGATGATGATTTGTATGGGGTTTTAGAGGGAGTTCTTACGGACTACACAGGCTAAGGTTTCTTCTGACTGAGATGGATTCATTCCCTGAGATCTGTTGAATCTCAAGCAGATGGACCCCAAACCAATTTTACCAACTAACTCCACACCACCATTTTTGTTTCTGTTCTTACCCTGGGCCATTGAGTTATCTCACTGAGGTCTTGGTTTCCTGTTTATCCTTTGGTGGTCCCATGGGATTCAGGCTGTATATTAGACAATCCATCTTGATGGGGACCAGGATGATAGCGTACAGTGTGGGTTAAAAAAAATCAGACCTATGATTTCTTTGGTGCAGGGAACTTCCTATGAAGAAAACACTCTCTACCAATGTAGGTCTGTACATGCTATTCAACTTACAGTCTTAGAAAGTTAAACAACTCGCCTTGGGTCACAGAGCTGGTACGATTTTGTATAAAGGCAGGATTTCAGTGGATGTCCTCTTGACTCAGGAGCTTTCTACCCTCTATGCCACCATACCCCTCATATTAGTGACAAAATTCTTGCAAATCTATTGTTTCCTGGTCTTCACAAAAGTCCTCTGAAGTAGGCTTGGGCAATGACTATTGTTCCCATTTCATGGATGAAGAAACTGAGGCTCAGAAAAGTATCCACAGTGGGATGAATAGTAAATATATAACTGAAATCAAGATCTTCTGACCACTAGCTAATGCCCTTTATTGACCCAAATAATACCAACATTGCAGGTTGGTTGTTTGAGGAACAAGAGCTATGGGTTTTAGTCTCAGATCCACTCTATTAACTTAGGAAAATAATAACATCATTGGGCTTCATTGTACTCATCTATTAAATGGGTGTAACATACCCCCAAAGGTGTGGAGCTGGATCTTTCTTTAGGTACATGCTAGTTCCATGTCTTGATGAATTTATAATACGAATATTTGCCCAATTGTCTACAGGGAACAGAAAGTGCTTTTCTGGGTGACTCCATCAAAATGCACCCTTATGCCTAAAGGTTCTGCCACTGTATTGCTGGTCCCACATGAAAACAACCTGTTTGATCATCACTGAAAATAAAGACCCACTGCTCATAGTGAAGAGCCCTTTGCTCATATCTGAAGGACCCTCTCTCCACCTCTATGTGTGAAATCCCATCTATCTTTCAAAGTCAAGCTTAGGTGCCACGTCCTTCGGGCAAAGGGGAGAGCACTGGATGGCAAGTCCAAACACTTGGTTTTGAATCTCAGCTATGGTATTTCCTACTTGTCTTGACTTAGGAAATTTGACCTCTGCTACTGGGAAGCAGCTGGTGGCCCAGCAGATAGAACTCTGGACCTGGACTAGGAAGATCTGAGATGAAATCCAGCCTTAGACACTTACTAGCTATGTGATTCTGGCCAAGTAACTTAATCTCTGTCTATATCAGTTTCCCCAATTGTAAAACGGGGATAATAACCTTACAGGGTTGCTGTGAGGGTTAAATGAGATAATATTAATAAAGTATTTATTGGCATATAGTAGGTGCTATATAAATGTTTCGTCCCTTCCCCCTTCCTAGTGTTACTACTAGTGTTGCTACTACTATAGCACATTTGTTTAACCCTTTGAAGTCACTTTTCTTTTCTGGGCCTCAGTTTCTCCATCTGTAAAATGAAGGGGTTGGATTAGATAACCTATAAAATTCCCCATAGCTCTAAACCCATTGAATCCTTGATTTTCTAAGCCTTCAGTGATCCCCCTGGATTAAAGTATTTCTCTCTCCTTGAATTTTTTGTGTACGGTAGCAAATACTTTAAAAATGTTTATTGATAGACTAAATAAATGGAAAGGTGTTGGCTATTGTTGACCTTAGCTTGTAGTGACATCTGAGTGTTTGAGCAGGAGAGCCAGAATACTGCTCCATCATCTGGATTCTGGACCAATTTGTCCAACCCTGCACTTTACAGATGAAGCAACTGATGTCCAAGGAGTTGGTGACTTGCCCCAAGGTCACACAAATAGTTAGCATCAGAAATGGAATTTGAACCCAGGTCTTTTTTACTCTGAGGCATTGCTCTTTCCACTGTACCACACTGCTGCTGATGCAATTCAAATGCCCAGCTTGTCAGTTGCCATCAAAATGCCCAGGATTTCCAGTAAGCCATAAGGTATCTTCTGTGGTGGAAACGCTAAGAAGGAGAAAAGCTTCCTGTCCCAGAGTCAACAGTGGAAATGACTTCATTTCAGTAAATATTTATCTCCTTCCAATGAACTTGATTTGTATCATGATGATGGGAAAGTAACTCTGCAGCTACTTGTTCTACCCATTTCATGGACTGGTAAATTGAGACAAGAGTGTTAAAGTGATAGCATGTTGGGAGATGGAAATCCTCTATGTATTTTCTCCGAAGGAGGATTTATCTTTACCAACAGACTATTTCCAGACTCTGAAGAGCTCCCTCATACCAGACTGTTTTTAGGCCCTTTGCTCATGCTGATCATTCCCTTCTTTGGCTATATGGTCTGCTGGAAAGAACTGGGGGTGCTAGTCATAGAATCATAGATTTAAGTGGAAAGGGGCCTTAGAGACCATCAAGTCCATTCTCTTCATTTTAGGAATGAGGAAATTGAGGGTGGTACACCTAGTAAGTGGCAGAGAAAGGGCTGAACCTATGCATTCTAACTCCCTAGTCCAGTGTTCTTTCCATTATGTCATTCTGGTATCTCTTCTTGGTGAAACTCATAGAATTTTGGATCCAGAAGTCAACTCAGAAGCCACTTTGCAGAGAAGGAAACTGAGGCACAGTGTAGGGAAATGACTTGTTAAAGGTCATACAAAGAGTTGGCAGAAACCCAGGAAACTGGACTTCTAGTCTATTGTTTTTTTTCCTATTTCATTATTCTGCATCACAACCTTGACTATATCCCAACTAACTTACTGGGCAATGTTGGATAAGGGGGTCTTCAACTTTGCTCTGATGCTTCTTCCCAATGGGCTGTGAGGTAATGGGTGTAAGAAAAGTTACTCATCAAGGTACTGTTCCCTTCATACATCATTCTATTATAGACTATCTTGTATTGTTTCTAATTTTTTTGTTTTGTTTTTTGGTGCATGAGTCTTGCCTTTACAACCATACATGATAGTTCCTGATGGGCAGGAGGCATAATGAGGTTAGGGGGCTTACACAGAGTCTTCAAGCTAAGAAGAACTTCCTGTCCCTCTTTTTTTGTGTTACCACTGTGCCCAGAATAGGGTAGGCAGAGAACTCAGAAGCCTTACATCTCATTGTCTCTTCCTTTCATTTTCATAGACTCATAGAACACTTGTGCTAGGAGGGACTTTTGGGACTATTGGGTCTAGCCCTCAATTTCCTAGAAGAAGAAACTGAGACTAGAGATGGGAAGGGCCCCACATCAAGCCAAGATAGACCCAGGTCTCTAGAACTTTTAGCACTTTCTACCACCACAACCACTGCCTCTAAGGGGATTATTTTCTGAAATTAAAGAGAAAGCACTCCATCAAAAATGCCATATGAAACTCTGAAATGGTTTGAAGCCCCTCAAAGACCATGAAAGCATTGGGAGGAGTAAGATGGTATCCCAGGGGTCCATGAGCCAAGAATGGGAGCACTTTAGCTCACAGGCTGTATAAAAGAACAAGGGGTGGACTGGATTTGGCCCTCAGACTACAGTTTTCCAGTCCTTGACCTAGATGTTGCTAAGGTCCCTTCCAGTTCTGAATTAATATATAATAATATTTATATATACATATACACACATATGTATATATTTGTGTGTATATAAATAAGTATAAAATTTTCTTCTAGTTTTGCCTGATCCTATATCCAGTTTTACTATGGGGAAGAGAGATGATATCTCTGTTCTAAGAATTTCATCATCCAAATGGAGAGATAAGCAACACAGTGTTGTGGATAGACCCCTGGATTTAGAGTCTGGGCACCTGGGTTTGGATGCCAGCCTTGCCACTTGTGGCCTTGGGCATGTCCAGTCCCTTCTCTGTACCTTAGTTTCTGCTTTTGTAAAAAAAAAAAGAAGGTTAGGAATAGAAGAGCTCTAAGTTGCTATTTAGTCTCACTCTTATTATCCTACGTATATATAGAATCAATAATACTGTTAGTAACTACAGATAGCTAAGGTGGTGCAGTGGATAGAACACCCAGTCTGAAGTCAAGAAGGATCATCTTCGAGTCCAAATCTAGCCTCAGATATTTACTAGCTGTGTGACCCTAGGTAAATCACTTAAACCCTATTTCTCTCAGTTTCCTCATCTGTAAAATGAGATAGCAAATGACTCTAGTATATTTTTGCCAAGAAAACCCCAGATATGGTCATGGGGATTTGGACATGACTGAAATGACTGTACAACAACTTGTATATACATATTGTGTTACAGATGGATTTGATTTCTCATCTATTCTGTTTTAGGATTCTTACACCAGTTAGGTAGAGGAAGAGTTATCTCCATTTTATAGAGGAGGGAACAGAGGGAGGAAGTAACATGGCCTAAGTTAGTGACTGAGTGCTGAATATTTGAACTCATATTTTCTCACTCTTATTTCAGCCTTCTTTCCACCAAGTCAGGCTGTAGGATGGCTTCTCCTGTGGCAGACAGAGCTGGGCCCAGAGGCAGTTAAGCTATTCATACAGGAAAATAGAGCTTTCAATCCTTTATCATGACTACTTTCATTTTATGTGGTCCCATTTCCCATTCCCCCCTCCCAAAGCAGTGGGGATATTTTATGTTTTTTTTTCTTTAATAAATTTTTGGTATTCTTTTAAATTTTTATTACCTTTTTAATTTTAGACAAATACTAAAACTTAGACACATAATAATAAGAAAAAAGAAACATATTATAAACTTAAATATTAAACAAATACAAAATAAGAAAAAAAACCATGTCAAGTGCACAGCAGAACATAGGAGGGAATTCAGAATGTATAGTAATAAATACTACATATTATGTTGAAAGCTATCCATCTTTTTTCTTTTTCTTTTTTTTCTTTTTGGAGGGCAATTGGGGTTAAGTAATTTGCCCAAGGTCACATGGCTAAGTTTTTTTGTTTCCATCTTTTTTCCTTGTAGGTTTTCTTTGTCCTCTGCTGTATACTTTTTACTTTGTCCTTCCCCCCCCCCCCTTCCTCCTTCCCTGCCCCAGGCTACAATTAAGCGTGGATATATTTCCATATGGATATTGATATATACATACATATATATGTATACACACATACATATATAAACATATACTTTCCTAAGAGATTCTACTCCTAATCTTTATGTTTGTGTATATCTCTTTTTTCCTATCTCTCCTAATTCCTCTACTTTATTTCTACCTAAAACATTTTAATACTTAATACTTTTGCCAATTACATGTAAAAATAATTTTTAACATTTGTTTTAAAATTTTTTTGAGTTCCAAATTCTCTCCCTTCTTCCCTCCCTCCCCACCATTGAGAAGACAAGCAACTTGATATAGATTATAAATGTGTAGTCATGCAAACATATTTCCACGTAAGTCATGTTGTGAAAGAAAACACAAACAAAAAAAACCCTGAGAAAAACAAAGAAAAAGTATGCTTCAATCAACATTCAGATGCCATCAATTCTTACTCTCGAGATGGATGACATTTTTCATCAAAAGTCCTTCAGAATTGTCTTGAATCATTGCATTGTTGAGAATAGCAAGTTATTCACTGTCAATCATCATACAATATTGCAGTTACTATATATGTTTTCCTGGTTCTGCTCATTTAACTTTCATCAGTTCATGTAAGCCTTTCCAGACTTTTGTGAGAGCCTCCTGCTCATCATTTCTTATAGGACAATAGTATTCCATTACATTCATATACCACAAATTGTTCAGCCATTCCCCAGTTGATGGGCATTCCCTCAATTTCCTATTCTTCGTCACCACTTAAAGAGCTGCTATAAATATTTTTGTACATATAGGTCCTTTTCTTTTTTGTTTTTTTCTCTATCTCTTTGGGATACAGACCTAGTAGTGGTATTGCCAGGTCAAAGGGTATGCATGGTTTTATAGCCCCTTGGGCATAGTTCCAAGTTGCTCTCTACAGAGTGGTTGAATCATTATACCAACATCACATTAATGTTTTAATTTTCACTGGGGATATTTTATATTGACCCAACCCCACTCTCTTCTTTGGATCCCTTAGGAGTTAAAGTGCATGTCTTAGCCATCCGGACATCTTCATCTTCTGCCAGTAGTAGCTAGAGAATTCCCAGAAAGAGGGCCAGCCAGCTAGAGTGTTGGCTTAGGTGGAGACTGAGGTTGGAGCTCCCCCTGGGGCCAGGGAAGGGTCTTGGCCCAGCATTAGGGCTCAGCCTAGGCCTGATGTCAGATGTCAGGGTGGAGCTGAAGCAAGGGCTCAGTCTGTGGCTGTGGGACCAAGCATCCTTAGGATGGGATCAACTGGTTTCAAAACCACCATTGTGTCGATTGTGGGATCATAGCATTTCAAGTAAGAAGGGCCTTTAGAGAAAAATCTAGTCCAACCTGCATATTTTTATACGAAGCAAAGCTGAAGGCTAGGAAGGTGAAGTCACTCACCCAAGATCACTTAGATAATTAGTAACAGTACCAGAATTGGAACTGACTCTAAATCCAATTCTCTTTTCCTGGTATGCAGTAAATGTTTAATAAATGCTTGTCAGCCATTGATTTTTGCCTTCAATAGTTGGTGCCTTTCTGAATGCTGTTGGGTCACTTTGAGAGGTCATTTTAATTACAGGTCTAGTTTAAACCTCTTCAAGGCTTACAAATTGCTTTCTTTACAACAACCCTGAGATGAAGATCATCTCAGCCACATCCCGGCTTCCGGGAATTTCTGACCTGGATTTGAGGATGATTCGGTCCCCCCTCTTTTCTGGTAATTTATATCTCACCTTTTCTTCTTTCTAGATTTCTGTGGCTTTGAGTCCTCTTTTTCTGGGAATCTTCTGGCTACCATTGGGAGGAGATCAAGATGTCAACTCATTGATGAGCCCTTTGGCACCTATGTCCAGCAACGTGGCATATTCCTATCACCTCATCAGGGATGAATCCAGTTGGCAACAGTCCTTATTTGCAGAGAAAACAGTGCCCATCAAAAGCAAACAGGCCCCTCCCTGGGCACAAGGTGCTAATGGTTGCTGTTCCCTTTTCCCAAAGTGTCATCCTCTTTGGGAGTCTTATAAAGCAGTGTCTGGTCCAGAGAGAGGGAGGACCCAAGGCCTAGCCACTGGATGATTCATCTTCTGCAGGGAATAGATTGAGGTACGAATGGGAAAGCTGTTTTTTTGTTTTTTTTGTGGGGGAATGAAAGGATCATAAGGAGGCAATGGGGTTCAATGCAAAGATATCATCAGGACACCTGGGTTCTTGTGCTAACACTACCATTTACTAGCTGTGGGACATTGGACAAATCACTTCCCATATTTAGACCTGTTCCCCTCTTCTACAAAAGAAAGGTTTTGGACTAGATAAGGAGTTCTTAACCTGGAATTTATGAACTGATTAAATTTTTTTTGATAACTGTATTTTAGTACAATTGATTTCCTTTGTATTCTTATGTATTTTATTAAAAAAACCCCAATACTCTGAGAAGGGAGTACACAGACTTGAACAGACTGCCAGAGTTGGGAGTGGGTCAATGGCACAAAAAAGTAAGAACCCCTGGACTAGATTATCTTTAATGTCCATTCCAGACCTCCCATTCCATGTTCTAGCTTCTGAGCTCCATTTCAATGTTTACCTTTGATTTTCTACGGTCTTTTTGAGCCCTAACATTCAGCATCCAATGTTCTGACATTCTATATTCTAAGCAGTTATTTTGGAAAGTCCCTTTCAGTCCTAGTGTCCTGTATTCTATGTTTTCAGGCTTCTTTTGGCTCTAACATTCTTTTCCCCCCCACTTTTTGGAGGGCAATTGGGGTTAAATAACTTGCCCAAGGTCACATGGCTAATTGTGTGTGTGTGTGTGTGTGTGTGTGTGTGTGTGTGTGTGTGTGTGTGAAGTATCTGAGGCCAGATCTGAACTCAGGTCCTCCTGACTCTGGGGCCGGCATTCTACTCACTGTGCCACTTAGCTGCCCCTGGCTCTAACATTCTAAATGTTAAACTTTAATACCTATGGTACCTACATTTAATTTTTTTCATAGGATTAGTGATGAGCTTGGAGGCTTATTCTTAAAGACTCTTACAGGATCCTGTATCTTTTAGCAAGTTATTAAATTTGTCCAAGTACTCTGGTGATTTGGACCTCAGTATACTGGAAAATAACACCAGCTTGATGGTTACAAGATGTAGATGCTAGTCCTTTCACTAATTCTTTAGGTGACCTTGGGTATTTTCTGGGCCTCAGTTTCTTTCTTTGCCTAGGAGGACTGATAATCCCTGCCCTACTCCAACTAAGGGATTGATCTAAAGAACTGGTGAGATACCAAACTTGGGAAAGGGAAAGACCTAGAAAAAGTGAGAAGTGCTGACTCCCCTGAATTTTAGGGTTGGAAGTTAGCTTTAGTTCAACCCAGACCTGTATAGGAATCTCCTCTACAACATCATTGACCACGGGGTCAACCAACTTTTGACTGAAAAGCTCCAATGATGGGGAACCTACTGACTTTTTTTTTTTAATAATTTAAGGTCTAGTCTAATGTTTTCATGGGCTTTTCTTTTTTATTTATTTTTATTTATTTTTTTAAGCAATTGGGGTTAAGTAACTTGCTCAAGGTTACACGGCTAGTCATTATTTATGTGTGGGTGCTCATTTTCTGAGGCCGGATTCGATCTCGGGCCATCCCAACTCCGAGGCCGGCGCTCTTACTCACTGTGCCACCTAGCCGCCCCTGACTCTTTTTTTTTTTTTAAATTACTTTTAATTGGCAACATTGAGTCCCACAATCCCTTGAGTTCCACATTTTCTCCTCCTCCCTTCCCTCACCCATGGAGGCATGCAATCCGATATGGAACCTACTAACTCTTGAGGCAACCTGTTCCACTTTGGGACACCCAAGGGTTAGGTTATATTGAGAGATGTTGTTTAGTTGTTTCAGTTTTGTCTGACTCTACATGACCCCATTTGGGGTTTTCTTGGCAGAGATACTGGAGTGGTTTTCCATTTCCTCATCCAGTTAATTTTTCAGATGAGGAAACTGGGTTAAGTAACTTTCACAGGATCACACAGCTAGCAAGTGTCTGAGGCTGGATTTGAATTTACAAAGCTGAATATTGTTCTAAGCACAGAGCTCTATCTGCTGTGCAGCCTAGCTGCCCGCATTTAGAGCTAGGTAAACATAGAGCATTTAGTAAGCACTTAATGTATGAGGCAAATAAGCCCCAGTGATACAAATACAATTAAATAACATAAGTTTTGTCTAGTAGGGGAAGCACACGAAATAAAGGAGAACTAGAAAGTGGGAGGGGGAAGAGTACTTGGGTGGGGGGCAAGGCAGTTGTTAGGAGATGGAAAAGTCAGGAGAGGGAGTTGAATCAAGAGTGAAGTATGCTGGTCTGTGAAAAAATGGTACTCAGCACTAGTCACCAGTCAGGAAACTGTGGAAGGCTCGACAGGTGGAAAGGTGACTGATGATGTGAGCATTCTGGGAAAAGGAACCAAGGCAATAGTAAGCAGAAATCTGTCTCTCTAGTTTTTACCCACAGCTCCTCCAAGGAACTTTCTAAGGAAAGTTGAGTTTAATCCTTTGCCTACAGAATAGCCCTTCATGGAAGATGTGTCTACTACAGACAAAATATCCCTAGTTCTTTCAATTAATCCTTGTATGCAGAGGATTAACTAACTAAACCTTTGGCATGTTCTTTGTTGTATTTGAGTCCTAACATAGGAAGTCTATAGCTGGACATGAGTCTGGGAAACAAACCCATCCAATAAGACTGATCCTTGTATGACATTAGTAATTAATTCTCCAAAGTCCCTAAGAAAAGGTCTCTGCATGTTCTCTGAATCAGTAGGGCTAAGGCAGCTATGGGCATAGAACTGGCCCTTCCAGCCTCCAAGCTTGTCTACTGAAACAAGTTATTGGGTCCAGGGTGGGGACCAAGCTGGGATGATTGGTGTGTGTTTCTCTGGGAACATTCAAAAAACATTTCTTCTCTTTCTTTCTGTAGCTCTCTTAAATCTGAAAATACAGGTAAAGTCTTCTCCCCAAAATGGGGTAGCTCTACCAGGGACTTGAATAGTAAGCACTTTTCCCACTTTTCCATCCATTGGCTATTTGTAACCATACTTTGAAGTGGGTGAGGCAGGAGTCATCACATCTGTTTAATAAAGGATGAAATGTAGGCTGGAAAGGGAAATATCCAAGGTCACACATTATGTGGTAGATGTAATATTAGAACTTAGGTCCCCAACTCTCAATTTGATTATATTTTCCCTTTTGCCATATTTCCTGAAAGAAGAAGAGGAAGTTGATTAAGTGAAGAGATTGTGTGGCTTGTTTTGTTGATCAGTTTTGACAGAACCAGCTCCATTTTATTCCCCAAACCGTTCTGATGAGATACCAGCTATCCTGTTCTCACCAGGTTCCTTGATCCATAACTCATTTCCAGGATCAGCCATGTTTTCAGTCTGGACCTTGGGATTCCTCCTTGGGATATCTGTCCCATTCTGTGAAGCCTACTCACCATGGGTTGAGGTCAGGATTAACAAGGCAGCCGTGGACTATGGTAAGTGAAGGGCTGACTGATCTCTTTAATCAGAATAGTTGGGAGTTGTTTCATTGCTGGAACAAGCAGCAAATCAGGGTCAAGCAATAGGAGAGGTACCCTCAAGTTAACTTTATAATTTATGATATGAAAAGAATACAGGGAGTAGTAATTAAGAGAGATTTCAGTTAAGGCAGAGGGGAAGTTGGTTACTACAGTGGCTTATAAATAAATGTTATTAACAGCATCTTTTTTTTTTAAATTAATTTATTAGTTTAGTTTCAGTTGACAAGATTCAATTCCATAGTTCCTTGATTTTCAAATTTCCTTTACTTCCCTCCCCCCTCCCCTCATGACATCATATAGTACAGTATAGGGTCTGCAAATGCATTCATATTAAACATTATTCCACTTACAAAGGCATATTGTACTAGGTGGGATGAAAGATGGTAAGGAAGAAGTACAACCAAACAATGAGAAGAACAAGATCATTTAGTTTGCTTCCATCAGGATTCAGGCTCAGTTCTTTCTAGTTATATCTCTGAATGGCACATTTCTCACTTTCTTGAGTCATTTGGGATTAACATATCACTGCATTGCTGAAAAGAGTCCAGTCTGTCATAGTTGGTCGTCACAGATATGGTATGTCTGTGATTGTATACAAATTTCTTCTGATTCTACTCTTCTCACTCAGCATCAGTTTGTTAACAGCATCTTTTGATAGCTTCTTTTAAAAAACGAATTGGTCATGTTAACAATTGGTCAGCAAGCTCATGGTTTCTATTGATGTGGTAGTGCATGTGCTAAATTTTTATACCCTCTAAATTTTGCCCTAATAGCCTTGCCCTATTTATAACTTTGTAATCACCTGTGGGTGCCACCTGTCACGTGAATAGGCAATAATGTAATAATAATAATGGTTAGCATTTATATAGAATTTTAAGGTTTGTAAAGCACTTGGCATATGTTATCTCATTTGGTTCTCACAACAATCCTGTGAGGTAGGTGATATTCCCATTTTGCAGATGAGGAAACTGAGGCCAAGAAGTTAGGAGACTTGCTCAGGGTCACACTGCCAGTAAGTATCTGAGGCAGGATTCAAACTTCCTGGCTTTGGGATGAATGTTGGTGGTAGAATTCATGGTGCAAAAAAATGGGACAGTTAGGTGGTACAGTGAATAGAGCACACTGTCCCTGGAGTCAGGAGGACCTGAGTTCAAATCAGACCTCAGACACTTGACACACTTACTAGCTGTGTGACCTTGGACAAGTCACTTAACCCCAACTGCCTTGCCTTTCTTCCTATTAAAAAAAAAGGATTCATGGTACATTAAATTAATCTTTGTGTTTTATCAGAGCAGAATGATTGCATGGCAGGGGCCAGGAGCCTAACTAAAAGGCCAGTGAGGAGTCAGGACTTTCAGATTGGATGCAAGTGGGAAATGTTGATGATGAGCCTTCAGAGTTTGAGGTGTGCTAGCTTAGATTTGGGAAGTTTGGTGGAAGGTCATACACATTGGTTTTGCATGTGCTCTGAAATTGTACTCTATGGTGAAGCGAGCTTTAGACTTGGAGTCATAAGGCCTGCTTTCTTGTCCAACCAGCTCCATCACTAATTCACTATGTTACCTTGGTCTAGATGCCTCCCTTTTCTGCAATGACATTTTCATTGAACTTTCTGCTGTACAAAATATTTGACATAATAATGACAGCAGTAACAGTAGCTGACATATAGCTCTTATGATGCACCAGGCATTGTGCTGAGTACTTCATAAATATTATCTCATTTGATCCTCTGTTTCCTTCCCTATAAAACAAAGGAGTTGGACTAGATGGTCTCTAAGACCCCTTGTAGCTCTGACACTTTCTATTCCCTCTCAGGTCTGAAATTCTGTGTTCTAAGGTTCCTTCTATCACTCACCTTCTATCTCCCCAGCTCTGACATTCTCTGCTCTAAGGACTCTCCTAGCTCTAAAGTTCTGTGTACTAAGGTCCCTTTCTTGCTAGGATTGGTAAAAATTTTTATCTGTGAACCATTAGAGTGATATGAGCTGTAGGGTTCTAGCTGATGTTTGGTCTTAGGCATAGGGTTCCCTACCATGTGTCTGGTTGCCTAGTCTCCTCAGAGAGAGCCCTTCTGTATTCTTATAATTTCTTAGCCTGTCAGTCAATAAACAGGAATCGAACATTTACTATGTGCCAAGCACTGTGCTAAATGCTGGGATAAAACAAACAAAAATAATACATTCCCTGTCCTCAAAGGGCTCATGTTATATTTTAAAAATTTATTAATTTCTTTTTAACATTCATTTTTAAAATGTTGATTTCCAAATTCTCTCCCTCCCTCCTGCCCTTCTACTACCCATTAAGAAGGTAAGCAATATGATATTCATTATACATGTGAAGTCATGCAAAACATATTTCCATACTAGTTATTTTATAAAAAAAAGAAAAGAAAAAAAACAACAAAAAGCAAGCAACATAACAAAAATGAAAAAAGTATGTTTCTGCCTGCACTTGGAGTTCATCAGATTTCTTCCTGGAGGTGGATAATATTTTTCATTTTGTGTCCTTTGAAGTTGTTTTGGATCTTTGTATTGATCAGATTAGCTAAGTCTTTCACATTTGATCACCATTACAATATTGCTGTTACTGTGTGCAATGTTCTCTTGGTCCTACTCCCTTCTCTTTGCATCAGTTCATATAAGTCTTCCTAGGTTTTCTGAAACCATCCTGCTTGTCATTTCTTCCAGCACAATAGTATTCCATCACAATTATATACCACAACTTTTTCAGTCATTCCCAATTGATGGACCCCCCCTCCAAAGGCCTCTTGTGAAGGTGGGATGTAAGCAGAGTCTTTTATGATTCTCCATTTGAACCTGTTCTTATGGGGACACTCACCTACTCTTGAGACAACCACTCTACTTTTTTCAAGTCTAACTGCTCAGAGATTCCACCCACTCTTGAACTGAAAGCTTCTACCCATTGTTTTGGTCTTACCTTTGAGATTAACCCTTTTTCCACATAACAACTTTTCTGATAATTGAAGAGTTATCAAAGTCTCTAGGTTAAACACCACCAGTTCCTTCAACTGATCCTGGCTTAGTCTTTAGTCCTCTCACCCTCCTAGCCACTCTCTTCTGGATATGTGCTTTGGTTTGTCAATATCCTTTCTAAAATGTGCCCATCAGAGTCACCTAGAAATTTGTGGTGGCCTTTGCTGGAATCTTATGGTCCTGGGTCATATCTAGGCCATAAGGGTTATTGGATCCCTCCTGCTAGCAGAGGATAAAGGATGTCAGTGATCCGTGGAGGGTTGGTGTGATGGATACACAAGTGAAATGGCTGATTGCCTTTGAATAACTAGGTCTGAGAGTTCCAGCTCTTTTCCTGGTTCTGTCACCAGACTCTGACTTTCTTTTGTCATATAAAGGCTGCATCTGCCTTTGTTGATTTCAAGAGGAAATTGTGTGGCTGGTCCAGGAATTCAGAGGGCACACCTTTCCTCAGGTTTGGTCATCTCTCTAGAATGCTGGGCTCTGGAGGCCTAGGATCCTGTAACTTTCCCTCCATCCTCCCAATAAAGAGTCAAAAGATGGAGTCTCCTTCTAACTGCATCCCTCTTCCTTTTCTCTAGTAGAGTACAAGTGGAAAGAGCTCAGGAGGTAGTGAGCTCTCCATCACTGGAGATGTAAAAAAATTGCATGACCACTCATGGGAATGTTATAGAGGGCCTTCCCGCTCTTCTATGATTGGATGCCCTTTGTAGTTCATTTAAGCTCTGGGGTGCTTTGATTCTAATTAACTCTGAACTTTGAATCTGAACATTTGGGTTCTTGTTCTGGTTTAACCACTTATTAATTGTAATTTACTTTCTTTCCATGAGGCCATTTACTCCCTCGTCAAATAGTCTGTCAGTCAATCAATCAATATTTGTTAAATGCCAGCTGTGTGCCAAATATTGGATGATAATTTTCTCTACCTATTCCCACAGGTAGTTGTGAGGGTCAACTGAGATAATGGATACAAAGTGCTTTGAAAGTATAAAGTGCTTATAAATGTGAGCAATCATTTCCTCCTTCTCTTCCCTCAAAGTCTGGCATGGGACTTCCTCTCTGGTCCTGAGTCTGGGGAAATCTGGAGAATGGTGTCCTATAGGGGAAAACTGGATACCAGGAGATTCTGATTCTACTTTGTTGTAGTACTTCATTGCTTTCCCTCTTATACAGTGAGGGGGCTGGATTAGGTGGGCTCTAAGGTCCATTATAGCTCTGTTCTACAGCACCCTGACATTCTGCTTCTCTTACTCAGTGACAGAGTTGGTGCGCACCTCTTACCAGGATGCCCTGAAGCTTCGACTCCCTGATTTCCTTGACCCCAGAGAAAGTTCCTTAAGCATCCCGTAAGTTCCCTGCTGGACCAGTGCCCCCCAGGGTTTCAGAAGCCATTGCTATCCCTTTTCAGACAGTGCTTATTCTATCCAAGTCAAACATGGTGGTGTCCCTGATCTTATCCCAAATCCTATCCTCCATATGTGAGCACGAGCATTATTCATTAAGGCCTTCCTATGGGAGGTAGTGTGGTATTATATGGTGGCTCTGGAGTGTCACTAGCTGTGTGACCTTGGGCAAGTCAAAGGATTCAAACTGCATCCCTCTTCCTTTTCTTTAGTATAGTACAATGGCAAGAGCTTAGGAGGTGGTGAGGTCCTCATCATTGGAGGTGTACAAAGAATCTATGACCTCTTGAGGGCATATTATCGAGAGAATTCCTAGGTGCCCTTCATAGTTCATTTTAAGCTCTGGGGTGCTTTGATTCCAAGATTTTAAGGCAAACCTTTCTAGACTTCTATTGGCTTCCTTACCAAAAGGGAGGCTGGACTCGATTACTCCTATGATTATCCTGTAATACAAATAGTGAGCATTTATAGAGTGCCTACTCTGTCTAGGCACTATGCTGATGGTTCTACAAATATTACTTCATTTGATCCTTACAGTAACCCTGGCAGATAAGTTCTGCTACTGTCCCCATTTTACAGATGAGAAAATAGAGGCAAGCACAGGATGAGTAAGTTGCCCAAGGTCATATGACTAGTAAGTGTCTGAGGTTGGATTCAAACTCAGGTCTTCCTGACTCCAGGTCCAGAGCCCTATCCACAGCGTCCCCCCCCCCCCCACAGCTGCTTTTCAGCTTTAGATCTATGATGTCTTCTCTCAGTGCCCAAGTTAGGGCTCCCTTCCCTCCCTGTCTCTCTGCAGGACTCCATGTTCCCACAGAGGATGTGTGCTGAGAGACCATTGTTCATGGGGGATGTCTCTGGGCAACCTCCACCAGCAGGCAGTGCAGATGGGCTTCACTTCCAGATTCCTTGCAGACCCTGGCTTGGTAGTCATCACCATGGAATTTTCCCCTCTCACTTAGAGCTGAAACCTTCCATGTGGGTTGTGTCTCCCATCAGGATGAGATTTTCTTAAGAAGAGGGACTGTCTTTGCTTTTCTATGTGTTTCCTCCAGAGTTTAACACAGTTCTTGGCACATAGTAAGTGCTTAATAAAATGTGCTTAATAAATGCTTTTTCTTTCATTCATTTATGGAAAATTTTCTGGGAGAGAAAAATGGGAATTCATGGCCCATGGAATGTGCCAGCTATTTCTACATACTAGACCCAGGTAGTAGTCTTACCTACATGGGATTGTTCCAATGGGAAACCTAACTTTTATTTTTGGTGCTGTTGAGCCCAAATCTCTCTGGAATGGCCCTTGGCATTTTGCCACTCCAAAAGAGAAGGGAAGAGTCTTAAGGTCATATACTTTTGAATCAGAATGTCAAAGCTACTCATTTTAAAAAAATGAGTAAACTGAGGACCAGAGAAGGGAATAACCTATCCACAGCCACACCTTCTCAGCTTGCCCCTCCCTGCTGGTTGCCAACTAATGAATCAATCAGCAAGAATTTATTAAGCACCTCCTTTGTGCCTGATGCTCTGCTAAGTGTTAGGTTACAAAGAAAAAAATGAAACAGTCCTGGCTCTCAAGGTCCTTATATTTAATCAGGCAGGACACAATGAACATAGATAAATATACACTGAAATATATATATATATGCATACATATCTACCTGTGTGTATATATCTATATGTACACATACACACATATACATATATTAAGTACTGTATAAAGTCTCTTTGGCAAGGAGGGTTCTAGGAGTTATGGGAGGGAGGTAAAGGGGGTAGATGAGGAAAAGCTTCAAGCAGGTGGTGCTTCAGCTGAGTTTTAGAGGATTCTAAAAGGGGGAGGGGGGAGTGCATCATAGGTGTGGGGGCCTTCCAGGGCAAAGGCATCTTTGAAAAAGTCACCCCAAAGACAGAAGATGGTGTGTTGCATAAGTTTAACTAGATCATAGAGGGCAAGGAGAATAATGTGTAATAAGACTGGAAGACTAGAAAGGGGCCAGGTTGTGGGGAACTTTAAATGCCAAACAACAGCATTTATATTTGGTCCTAAAGGTTATAAACGACTACTGGGATTTATTGAGTGGGAGTAGGTGAGAAGGGAGAGGAGTGACATGTTTAAGTCTGGCTGCTGTGTGAAATGGAGGGTGAACTGGAGTGGGGTGAGACTTATGGTGAGGAGACTAATGAAGAGTCTATTGCAATGGTCTAGGCCAAAGGTGATGAGGGCCTGGACCAGGGCAAATGACTTGTGAGTGGATTTGAGAGATGTTGTAGAGGTAGAAATGATAAGATTTGGCAATCGTTTGTATATATGGGGCAAGGGAGACTTAGGAGTCATGGATAACTCTGAGGTCGAGTACCTGGGAGACACTGAGGATGGTGGTTCTTGGATGGAAAGATGGTGAGTTCTGTTTTGAAATGTTGGGTTTGAGAAGTTTATGAGACATCTAGTCACCTGTGTTTTGGGTCTCCTGTTCTGGGACACAGCTCTAGCTGATTGCTTTCTTGCTGCCTCTGGCCTCAGGGTGCAAGCTAGAACACAGACTCTCATCCTGGAAGCCATCCTCTAATACTCACTTCTCCTCCCTCAGGGTCTTTATACTTGACAACTATATTTCCCACTTTTACCTGAAATTTATCCCTAATCATGGAATTCGCCTGTCTGCTACTGGCCAGGTCAATATGACCTTTATAATGTGAGTATATACCCTTGGGTCAGGGAAGGGGGATGGAATGGGTGTAGGAGATTCCTATGAGAAGGGTTGAGCTGGGAATTGGGGGAATGTGTTTAGATTCTCACTCCTACTAAGCCCCCAGGCAACAAAAGTGGCTCAATAAGGAATCCAAATAGCTCCTCCTTTTCTGGGCCCTACTTTGACCAGGGATTACTGCCCAGGAATCCTTTCTATACATCACATCACAATACTTTCTCCTCTTTAAAGCACTACTCCCAAACTTTTATCTCTTTTGAATTGGTAGTCAGGGATGGGGTCATTATCCCTGCTCAGTAGTTGAAGACTCAGTTGAGCATCTAGGTTGTGAGACTGGGTGAGTGGAAGAATAGTGTTTCCCTCAACAGTAATATGGAAGTTAGGAAAAGAGGAAGCTTTGGAAAGGGAAAGTGAATTAAATCTTAGATATGAGTTAAAGATATTTAAAGAACATTCAGTTTGAGATGTCTGGCAGTTGGAGATACAAGACTGGAGGTTAGGAAAGAGATTAAGGCTAGCTTAGGAATCATCAATCTGGATGGGCTTATAGAATCCATAGGAACTGATGAGATCACCAAGCAAGTTAGTATATATAGATAGAGAAGAGAAGAGGGCCTAGGACAGAACTTTGGGGGACACCTGCTTTTAGTGGGCATGAATGGTCTAGCAAAGGAAACTGAGAAGAAATAGACAGGTAAGGAGAGAACCAGGAGAGAGCAGTGTCAGAGAAACCTAGAGAGAAGGGAAGACCAAGGAGAAGGAATGATTGATAGTGTCGGAGGCTGAAGAGAGGTCAAGGATGAGGAGTGAGGAAAGTTAGGATGGAGGAGCAAGAGATGCTACAGTGAGCTCTGCTCCCCCCACCCCCAAACTCCTCCTGACAGATCTGGAAAATGGACTAGACCAAATCCTGATGAAGAAATCCAAGAAAAACTCACTGTCATTTTTCTAGTCTGTATCAGCATAAGGAGACAGGTAGAGAGGTCTATGGACACTCCAGCACAGGAAGAGACTGTGCCCAAGGACAAGTAATAATCTCAGGCTCATACTGGGGCACCCCCAGACCTAGACTGGGGCACCTTGATGGTGACATGTGCCAACTGGCAGTTTTGCCATCCATTTATCCAGCTCCTGGTTCACACATCTGGGGTAGACTGAGGAAGGCAGCTGTACTGTGACTACTCCCTCATCACCCCCAGCACCTCCAGTATCCCCAGGTACCCCTGGGCTGTATATCAAGAGAAGAGCTGGTTCAGAAGCAAGCAGCAGTGTTGTGACTCTGATAACTGAAGCCAGGAACAGAGTAGGACCTCAATTATAGCTGTGGAACAGTCTGAAACCTGCAGAAGCATGACCAGGGCAGGAGAAGGAATTCCAGGCCAAAGGGGGGCCTGCATTTCTGTCTCTCTGATTCAACAGAGCTTCCCAGTAGGCTGATAGGGGCTGAATCCAGCAGTGTTTTGCTCTTGTCCAGACCCAAACCTAGGAGAGGAATTTTTAGCATTCAGACCAAGGAGACAGTAATCAGGCTTTAACCTGGATCAGACCACTTTGGGGGCTCTGAAAGCTGGCAAATTGCCCAGTCTGAGCTGTCCCTGGGATCCTGGAACAATTTGACACTCAACACCCCAAGAAATAATCAATAGGACTAGCCCAGATCTTCTCTTCAGAAGTGCACAGAGCCCGGCTCTAACACTGAATCCAAAGTCAGGAATTAGACTGGAAGAATGAGCAAACAAGCAAACAAATAAAAAACCTTACCATAAATGCCCATTATGGTGACAGGGACGAAAAATCCAGAAAAAGAGAATGACTCTAAAATATCCAGAGGGAAAATCTCAAAGAATAACACAGTAGAGGTACAGATTCAACTAGAATTTGGATGAGATGAAGCAAGAATTAAAAAAAAAGAATTAAAATATTTTTGTTAATAAAATGAAAATGGTAGAGAAAAAGAACTGGAAAAGAAATGGGAACTGGGGAAGATAGAATTGGGAAGGAAATTAATGGCTTGGTACAAGAGTTACAAAACCTTTCCCAAGCAACAAACTCCCTGACAATTAGGTTGGATCAAATAGAAGCCAGTAATTCAATAAGAAGACAAGATATAATAAAATAAAGTCAAAAGACTGAAAAAGTAAATTCTGGCTTCTTTTTGTACAGAGATCAGAAGTTCCAGAGACTAGGAGTGGATATTAATATCACAGCAAATGTAATCATCACTCAAGGCATCACAGGATCACCACTTGTGGGCATTTCTGTCTGCAAAGGCGAAATTGGGGCTTTCAGCCAAATCAACGGAGATGAGTATGTGTCCTGAGTATCTCTTTCTCTCACATGTGTCACATCAGCAGGGGCCCAGATGGGGGACTTTATAGGCCAAGTGATAGAAGAGGGTTAAGTGACAGGGCTCCTGGGAGTCTTCAGTTATATCAGGGATTTTAGACTTTCATTCATTCATTCATTAGTTCACTAATTTAATAAACATATATTGAGTAGGTGCTAAATGCAGAGCCTCTGAAATATAGGAAATTCAAATGTATATGTTAGCATCCCTGCCTGCACTGAGCTTACAGTCTAGTAAAGGAGTAGGACAATATATAAATAACTGTAATGCACAATATTACATTAGAGAAATGGAAAGTGCTACTTGAAGTCTGAAGGGAATTTTAAAAATTTACCTGGTAGATATCAAAGAAACCTTTCTGAATAAGTTGGCATTTGAGAATGGGTAGAAATTCCATGGATAAACAAGAGAGGAATTCTAGGTAGGGAGAACAGTATAAACAAAGACAACAAAGTAGGAGATGTCTTATTTTTGGTGGCACCTGAGATCTCAGACATCCCAAATACCTCAGATATAGTCAGTCCTATCTGTTGACATATTCCTGAGCCAATGATCCTCTGCATTAATTCTCTACTTCCTGTTTATTAACCAAAGAACAAATTGAGACTTCTTTCAGCATGATATATTGAAAAAATCTCTGGACAAAGGAATTAGGCAGGGTCTCAGGTGTTTAGTGCTGACTCTGATTCTCATCGACTATCTGACCTTGGGCAAGTCATTTCCCGTAAAACCGAGTCTCAAATTTCTCCTCTGAAAATCAAAAGAATTTGGACCAAAAATCCCTTCCTGCTCTGATAATCTATGGTCTTGGATACTGATGACCTTGTCAATATGTCAGATTGCTGGTGGACTGCAACAAGAATACAGACCTCCTGACTCCTAGTCTCAAGGTCATGGGAAATTGTGTCATTTAAAGTTGGAAGGGCACTTAGAGGTCTAATTTACCCCCTTCATTTTTTACACATGCTGAAAAAACAGATGCTCAGGAATGTCAAGTGATTTGTTTACAGTCACACATGTAGCAGAGCTGGGATCCAGATCCTTTGACTTGAAATGCAGTAATCTTTCCCCTATATTACAGCTGCCTTTCTACCCAATTATTTGGATAGAGTCTTAATTACTCAGTGGTTGAGAATACCAAGTCTAGCCCGTGATGTCACATGCAAATAGTATTCTAAAGGCTGTCACTTAGAAGAAAGTTTAGACTTTTTCTGCTTGGCCCCAGAGTGCTGAACTTTGAGCAGTGGGAGGAAGGGAAGAGAGGCAGATTCTGTCTCAACATAGAGAAACATGTCCTGACAATTATAGCTGCCCAGGGAGTAACTGAGTCTGTTTGCTGAAGGTTTTCTGACAGACCATATAGTATGGATTTTATAGAGGGGATTAGGATCCAGATATTTTGTTGTTCAGTCATTTCAGTCGTGTCTGACTCTTTGTGACCCTATTTGGCAAAGATACTGCAGTGGTTTGCCATTTCCTTCTCCAGCTCATTTTACAGATAAGGAAACTGAGGCAAACAGGGTTAAGCGACTTACCCAAGGTCACATAGCTAGTGAATGTCTGAGGCTGAGTTTGAACTCAGGCCTTCCTGACTCCAGGCCAGGCTCTCTATCTACTGCACCGCCTAGCTGCTCTAGGATCCAGGTATAGGTTAGACCAGATGGTTTTTGGGTCATTTCCTTCTTGGAAAGACTGTGAGCTTCACACAAACCCCTGCTTCACATTTCCCCATAGGGGATGGACCATAGGGATATCCTGATGGGGAGTGCTGAAGGAAGCTGCAGGAGAGGGGACCCAGGTGAAGGGAGGGAGTAGCTTACACTCTGGACATTTGGGCTAAATTTATGGAGCTGGAGGGATGTGCATTTACTCTCTGATTGGCATGTTTTACTTGTCCTTTCTAGGTTAAAAGAATTGCTTACTCCTATTGATCAATACATTAGGATTCTCTTACCTGATAAGGTAAAGAACCTTTTGGCTTCAACTTTTAATTTTCCCAGGGCTAGCCTAGGGGTAGCAAAACTTTGAAGTGGGTCAGATTTGTCTTTGGTGTCCCCAGCTTTGGTTTTGTGCACTGTTTTTGCTCTCCTTAATCCCCTTACCCCCCTTTTCAAGATTTCTTGACCTTGAGAGAGACGGACTCATGTTGCCCTTCCACCTTCCGTTCCTGTGAATGTCTATCTGTTCCTGGGTTTCTTCTCTCAGCCTAATTGACCTTTTCAGTCTTGTCTTCTGTTTGAGGATGGAGGTCTTTATCCCCACTGAAGCCATTTCAGGCTCATTGGGAAAGGAGGCATATTGAAGGAGGGACCTTGCAGGAGATCTCTCTGTTCCCCCTGTTGCTAATGTCTTTCCCTCTGAGGTTACCTTCCTTCCACTCTCTGGTGTTTATCTATTTATGCCTTCTCCTCCATTAGAATGTAAGTTCCTGGTAGGCAAGGACTGCCTTTTTGTTTACACATCCATAAGCACTTATTGAAATGCTTGTTAATGAATTGATTAGTGCAGATAACCACTGGCTCTGCCTTCTTTAGCCTTGACCATCTACTTAATTAATGAAATGTTTGTCCTTTTTCTGTTTGTTACAGCTATGTTCAAAGCTCATTTACCTGACTGAAGGACTGAATGTTTTTCTGAGTGCAATGATTGGTAAGTATGAGCTGACTTGGTTTGGCTGCTCACCCTCTGACTGGGCCCAGATTCATGGGGCATTGTTCAAGAATCATCCACCGTAAGTCAGGAGAGCAGTGAGTACTTACCCAGTATCTGGGAGTATAAATCACTACAAACAATTAGTCATCAATGAATCTCCAAGATGGGTACCTGCTCTGTGTTCAGAGGCTTTGTTGGGCTATGTGAGGAAACCAACATTTTTATATATCACCTTCCAGCTTACAAAGCACTCTTCATTCATCCTTGTAATTTAGATATTAAAAGTATGTTCATAGAGCTATAGGATAGGGAACTTTTGAGTGACTTTTGAGATCCTTTGCTTCAACTCTCCTGAATATACCCATGAGGAAACTTAAACCTAAAGGGATTGACTTGCCTAAGGTCTCACAAGTCCATTGAGTAGCAGGTCAAGGATGTGAATTCTGGTTCTCCCATTGCAAATTGAATGTTCTCTCCAATATACCATTTTACCACTTTATCATTCCTGTTTTATAGATGAGGAAACTGAGGCTCAGCATAGTTAAATGGTTCATCCACCTAGTCAGTATTGAAGATGGTCACATCCTGGTTGTCTGACTCCAAATCTAATGATCTTTCCACCATATCTGATGCCTATGACAAGAACCATAGAACATTAGAGTTAGAAAGGCCCTTGGACCATGGAACACAGAATGGTAGATTTGGAGAGTTGTTAGAACATAGACTAATAGACTAGTTCTGATACTAACTTTTTAAATGATTTTATGCAGGCAGCACTTCCTCTTTTTTGGTTTTATTTTCTTCCTTTATAAAATGAGTGCATTGGAAGGAAAGAAATTTGATTTTTTTAGAGCACCTACTATGTGCCAGGGACTTTACCAATATTACCTTATTTTATGCTCACAACCCTGGGAGGTTGGTGCTATTATTATTCCCTTTCATAGATGGGGAAACTGAGGCAGGTAGAAGTTAATTTGCCCAGGGTCACACAGCTAGGAAGTATCTGAGGCTAGAACTGAACTTAGATCTTCCTGATTCCAGTTCCAGTGCTCTATCCACTGTACCTAGTGTTTTTTTTTATATCACACTAAGTAATCTCTAATGGTGGTTCTAGATTGGAGATTCTGTTCTTTTATAATTCTAGGTGTCCAGGCTCTTGGTCCTGAAACCCAAATCAGCTACTCTTTGGCCCAACTACCTACCATCACTAAAGAATATATATCTTTGAAATTCAAGGTAAGTACTGAGCTTACCTGTTACTGACCAACCATCTGCCACATCTTCTACCTTTTAGTCTGGGAACCCTCAGGTTATGACAAAGGACTTACTTCCTGAAAAGCCCAAACTGCTTAGGAGTCCTTGAGTATCTGTCTGGGCTAAGCTGTGATGTAGATAGGAGAAAGAGACCCAGGCCCTGACCTCTGAGGACTCAAAGCCCATTCAGGGGGAAAATAGAACATGTCACAATGAACAACGAATGCATCATGGGATTTGATCAAGGGATAAATTCTAGGTACTAGAATTTAATATAATAACAAATTGCTAGAATCTAGGTACTGCAGGAACCTGGAGATAGTGAGACTACCAAAGGTGAGGGTCATAGGGACAAGCTTCCTGGAGGGAGTGGGATGTGAGTTGGATCCCAAAAGATGGCAGGATTTAGAGAAGAAAGGATGGTGTGCACTTCAGGTGAGGAGAGAGCGGTTTAAACAGTCATAGAAACTGGGTGTGAATATTACGTGTTGCAAAACAGGGAGGGAATGGACTTAGTTGGATTAGAGGGAATATGTTGGAAAGAAGGAGAAATAAGAATAAAGAATATTACAATACATGAGTATATTTGTATTCCTCCTGAGGGTCATGTAGTCAGTGGTCATGTCTTGTCTAAACTCTATCTTCTCCCTTACACTTTTTTTTAGAGGTGGGGAGGTAGGGAAATTGGGGTTAAGTGACTTGCCCAAGGTCACACAGCTAGTATTTTGTGTTAAGTGTATGAGGTTGTATTTGAACTCACGTCCTCCTGACTCCACAGCTGGTGCTCTATTCACTGCTCCACCTAGCTGCCCCTTCTCCCTTACACTTAATACTAGCTTATGCATACAATAGGCACCTAATAAATACTTGCTGAATTCATAGAACTAGAAAGGAGGGAACTTAGAAATCAGATATTCCCATCATTTTATAGACATAGAAATTGAATGAATTGATGGGGCTGGAGTATAGAGGTTCTTTAGAAAGTCCTAAAACAACATGAAATAATCAGGAATTGGATCACTTATTTGGTTTGTGGCCCCAAATCCATGCTGAAGGCCAGCAGATATGGTGTCGGCTTCTGTGGTTCATATGAAAGGCTGTAAAAGACATGAATGTTTATTATGAGAGGCTCTATCAGGTATAAAGGAAACCTCTTCAAATATAGTGAAAACCATAGGAATGGCAAGGAGGCAAAAGCAGGTGACAAGAGTGATTAGACAGGGAGCAGGTGTTCATACTAAGAAGAATCCCAGAATTGGGTGTGGTTAGAAGTGGGTCAAAGATGGCAGTTGCCCAAGACTTTGGGGTTTGGGATTCAAAGGGCTCAATAGAAGAAGGTTCACTGTTGCAAGCATGCACCTGGGGTGGGTCTTTATGAGCTGGTACTCCCTCCATGAAACGAGTTGGTCTTGCTGCTCATGCCTAACTGCAGGAATGCCCTGATGCTTGTGGTCTGATCTCGCTCTGGGTCCTTGCCATATCCAGTAAAGTCCTCTGGCCTCTGAGAATAATACTGATGTTATAGAGATCTACATTAAGATCTTGTTTTTCTCCCTCAAACTCTCTGACTAGGTCATGTTCTATCTGCTGGGCAAACTGGTTGATCTCCCTCAACTTGCAAACTCCCCCTCCCTGCCTCAACAAGTGGGCTCTAGGGATGCCATGGTTGACTTTGTGTTTACAACGGAGGTGTTAGACTCAATCTACTTCCTCATGCAGAAGTCTGGGTCCATTAATCTAGACTTCACGAGCCAGTTGGTAAGTTGAGGCAGATTTCCTGTGGGTTACTATGATTCCCTACAGAAAGATGGCTGTTCTCTCTCTTCCCTTAGTGTTTTTTCCTCACAAGTTTCTTTTCATATTCTTCTTATCATTTCTCTTTGGTATTCTTTATGGGGTTCCCTATCTACAAAATAAAAGCAATAACTAATACCTGATCTTGTATATGATATTGCATGTAAAGACGCTTCAAAAAAGCATTAAGTACTGTACACAGTTGGGATTGTTATTATGTTCAAATGTATTTAACATTTTTGCTCTAACAATTTTTAAATTTTTAAGAAAATCTTATTTTTAATTTATGGAATAAAACAAGCATTTCCATAACATAGTACAATAAAAAGATGTTTGTAAATGAAAGTCTTAAAAGACTTGAGAAAATTTGTGGAGTAAAACACGGAATGGGACATTTAAGGGTAAAACAGAACAGATTCCTTTGGAAGGAAGTAGAGGGAGTAGATGCTTTCAAATACTTGAATAGATCCAATTATAGAATCAGGGAAGGTACTTCTACTTTGTGTTTCCTGGGAAATGGTTTTACCTGTGCAGACATATTTTTTCCTCCCTGTAAAGCCTCCAGAAAGATTTATTGTGTGGGTCCTTGATTTCATCCATAAGGATACTTCCTTTGTCCACTCAGGTAATCCCCTCTCTGTGCCTTTAGTAGATAGTTTTGTTTCGTGAATTGCTTTGGTCATAAAATTCATTCCTTTGTGGTTAATTCTTAGTAAGAGCCTCCCTAAATTTAGATAGGTTAGTTTTTGGATGGTGGGATAGCAAAGGGCCAGGGATGTAGTCATTTCAATTTAGTAAGACCTTTCTGAGTTTGTGTTGCTTCTCCTCCTTCAGAGTGGCTTTCAAGAACCCAAGGCAACCTCCACACCATGCCTTGATTACTTATAGGATGTAGCTTTGTTGAATAATAAAAGATATTTTTAACAAAAACAATAATGATAATGTTAGCTGCCATTTCTAAATTACCAGATAATTGATTTTTTCCTCTTTTTAAATGTTTTTGAAGCTCTTTTTATATTATATATATATATATATTTATATTATTACCACTTCCTGAATACCTCTCCCACACTGTCCATAGCATTGCCACCATTACCAGCTCTCTTATAACAAGTATAGGCAAGCTAAACAAATCAATACAGTGGCCTTTTTTGAAAATGTGTGCTTCATTCCTGATTTCCTGAGAAGAAAAAGGCAGATTTTAAGGTCAGTCGCCTACAGCTAAAATAGTCACTGCCTTAATAAGAATGTCTAAGCCTTTCAATACTATTTTCTTCTAAATGATCGTGGGCACCGTGTACATTTTTCTCCTGGTTTTGCTTATTTTGTTCTGTATCAGTTCATATAAGTTTAAAAAAAAAAAAGAAAGAAAACTGCCTGTTCACGGTCTTTTCCATAGTCATCTACTGGGGACTCCTTATACAAAAGCATTTTACTTCTTTTTTTTCTTTCTTTTTTTTTTTTTTTTTAAAGCAACTGGGGTTAAGTAACTTGCTCACGGTTACACAGCTAGTCATTATTTATGTGTGGGTGCTCATTTTCTAAGGCCGGATTTGATCTCGGGTCATCCCAACTCCGAGGCCGGCGCTCTTACTCACTGCGCCACCTAGCCACCCCTTTAGGGCAATTGGGGTTAAGTAACTTGCCCAAGATTACATGGCTAGGTTTTTGTTTGTGTGGATTAAGTGTCGGAGGCCAGCTCCGAACTCAGGTCCTTCTGACTCCAGGGCCGGCACTCTATTCACTGCGCCACCTAGCCGCCCCTAAAGCATTTTACTTCTACTCTCTCATTTGGTCCTCACATCATACCTATAAAAGGGACAATGCAAAGATTATTGACCTCTGTTTAAGAAGTGCTTGTTGCCCTGAATTGGCATTTTTGTGAAGAATACACTGAGGCTGGGAGAAGGAGGCTGACTGTGTCCAAGGCTATCTACTGAGTAAGGGGCAAAGTTGGGACCAGAACCTAGGTTTCCTGATATCTTATTCAGTGATCTTTCCAGTATGCTATGTGGCTTTTCATTAATGAATTTATTGTTGTTGTTGTTATTTTTTTTGTTACTTTCAGAACTCTGAAAACAATCAGCTGATCACATCAGTGCTGGGGAACCTGATTCCTGAGGTCTGTTTCTGGGATGTCTGTCTCTGCATCTGGTTGATGGTGACAAGAAGCTAGGGATCGTATGATCCTTATTTGCTGGGCAAAGGAGTATGTGTGTGGCCCTGGGCTGATGGTTCATATCTTTATTGTTGTTGAGTCATTTCAGACTCTTTGTGACCCCATCCTTGGCAAAGATACCAGTGGTTTTCGATTTCCTTTTCCTCCTCATTTTACAGATGAGGAAATTGAGGCAAACAGGGTTAAGTGACTTACCCAGGGTCACACAGCTAGTAAGTGTCTGGGACTAGATTTAAACTCATGAGGATGAGTCTTCCTGATGCCAAGCCCAGTGATCTATCCACTGTGCCACCCTGGGCTTAAACTCAGACTTATTGCTTGCCCTTAATAATTAAAGTCCATGATTGGAACTCCATATGAGTACCTTATGGCCTCCACTTTTATCTTTCTCAAAGGTAGGAAGGTTATGGTCCTTGGGATATCCTGTATCGTAAGAAGTATGACTCTGCTCCTAGGATCCAGCAAGAAGCCTGAAGGGTTCTTTTTGTCATTGTCCTCCACAGGTCCAAAGGCAATTCCCTAACTCCATGCCCATAACAATGAAGGCCCGGATCAGTACTTCACCCATCTCTTTGATCCACAGCAACCAAACATCATTATTGCTCAATTACCTTGTAGAGGCCTTGGCTATCTCCTCTAACTCAGACTTCAAGTCCATCTTCTCTCTGAATATGGTAAGGATCAGGATGGAGTAGCTGCCTTTAGGTTCTGCCTGGTCCCTCTCCAACCCAGCCAGTCCTCTAAAGCACACCATACAAGCTGGGTACTGAGCTCAGTGATTCACTGATCTTTTCCAGGGGCATGTGAGGTAGGGACAGATGCCATCATCATTTCCATTCTACAGATCAGGGTCCTGAGATTCAGTGATATTAAATGAATTGGTTAAATACTCATACAGGACACATGAAAGAACACATTGAATTTTAACAGGCAAGGGGATGGTTGTAAAGGCTGAAGACTTTGGGACAGGAGGGCATTGTAGCTATAAGAAACTGCATGTCCTGGGGTTCTTTCCAGCTCTGACATTCTTTTTTAAAATTAAATTTATTGACTTATTTATTTTTAGTTTTCAACATTCACTTTTATAAGATTTTGGGATCTAAATTTTTATTTATTTTTAATTAATTTTTGTTTTTAATGTTTATGCATATCTCTTTTTTCCTATCTCTCCTAACTCCTCTACTTTACTTCTACTTGCTACCTTGCCCTCCTATTACCTAACCTACCCCCACTCCAGCCATCCCTCCCTTTTCATCCCATTCCCCTAAATCTAAATTCCCCTTTGTATACCCCTTTGACCTATTCTTTCACCCTCCCCTCTAAAGATCCATTCTTGAGCCTTTCCCCCCTCTCTATCCCCTTAGAGCTTGATTTCTTTTTTTAAATTTACAAGACTTTTATACTCTGTTAGATGTATATACATTTTCCATCTTAAACCCATTCCAGATGAAAGTAGGTTTCCAGAACTAACAGTTCCCTACCCCCCATCCCATTTCTCTGTATTGGTTCTTCCTCTTGTGCCTCATTTATATAAGATAATTACTCTTTTGGCTGTTCTTGGATGGTTTTACTTTGTAAAGTCATATAAGACTCAGGTCTACCCCAATGCTTCTTATAAGCAACCTAATTATTAGTAACCATCTTAGACATAGGTTTTACATCTTCCATACATGAAAGGTAAACATTCTAGCCTTATTGAGTCCCTTGTACTTGGTCATTGGTATGTACCCTATATTTCTCTTGGCCCTGGTATGTCAAATCTTTTATTAAGTTCAGGGTTTTTTTTTTTTAAAGAGTCCAGAAAGTCTGATGGTTGATTAAATGTCCATTTTATCCATTCAAAACAACATTTGGCTGGCTATGATATTTTCAGCTAGAGGCCCAGTTCTTTCACTTTTTGATATATGATGTTCCAAGACCTGCAATCTTTTAGTGTCTCTGCTTGGTCTTGTGTTATTCTAATTGTGGTACCATCATATGTAAATTGTTTTTTTCTTGCTGCTTATAATATTTTGTCCTTGGTCTGGGTGTTTTGGAATTTAACTATATTATTCCTGTGAGTTTTCCTTGCAGGAACTCTTTCAGGTGGAGATCAGTGGATTTTTTCTATTTCTACTTTCCCCTCTTGTTCTAATGTTTCAGGACAATTTTCTTTAATTATTTCTTGTATTATTGTACCAAGATTCTTTTTTTGGTCAGAACTTTCAGGTAGTCCAAGTATTCTTGTGTTTTCTCTTCTTGGTCTGTTCTCTGAATCTGTTGTTTTTCTTATGAGATGTCTCACATGCTGTTCTATTTTTTTCATTCTTTATATATATTTTTTTATTTCTTCATCTCTTATAACTTTACTGGCTTCCCCTCGCCCAATTCTGATTTCCAAGGAGTCATTTTCTTTCTTAAGATTCTGAATCTCCTTTTCTAATTGGTTGACTTTTTTTGGTCATAATCTTCTTGTTTTTCTTGTATTATTCTTATTTTTCGTTTTAATTTTTCCTCAATCTCTCTCATTTGATTTTTAAAGTCTTTTTAAAGTTCTTCAATGAATTCTTTTTGAGCAGCTGACCACTTGATGTTGCTCTTTGGGGTAGAAGAGGGTTTCTTTGCTTCAGTATCCTCCTCTGAAGATGAACCTGGTCTTCTTGATTCCCATAGAAACTCTCTATAGTTGGAGTATCTTTTGCCTGTGTATTTTTTTGGTAATAACTTAGTTTTTATAATCACCTCTAGTCCTGGGGCATGGGGAATGGTGCCTCTGTTAGTGTTTGTAGATTTCAATTTCCTTTTAAGGATTTTTCTTCTTCTGTAAAAAAATTTCCAGTGCCTTGGCTATTATTGTCTTGGTTGGTCCCTTGTGCTTGAAGAGGACCAAAATGATACCACTATGTTGGGGTCAAGGTACAATTGGGGATCCCAGGCATATCATTATCATCTCTAGACCTCAGTTTCTTCTTTGGTAAAGTGTGATGATCCCTCACACATAGAACTAGTTGATGTCTAAAGTGCCCT
This sequence comes from Gymnobelideus leadbeateri, assembly GCA_011680675.1. Lineage (NCBI taxonomy): Eukaryota > Metazoa > Chordata > Mammalia > Diprotodontia > Petauridae > Gymnobelideus > Gymnobelideus leadbeateri. The sequence continues at coordinate 473,440 of WOXC01009653.1, forward strand.
CCAGTTCTGATAATTTATCATCCCTTGAATAATTATAATATCAGAGATTTAAGCCGGGATATTTGGAGGGACTTTGGAGGGCATCTAGTCCACCAGCACCCCCACCCCCATTTTATAGATGAGTAAACTAAGGCACAGGAAAGTGAAGTGACCTGCTTGAGGTCTCACAGATAGTAAGTGGCAGAGGCAGGATTGAATACAAGACCAGTTATATTTCCACTGTACAATGCTTAGAGATCAGTGAGTCCAACTCCTTCCTTTTTTTTTTTTTTTGGCTTTTTGGAGGGCAATTGGGGTTAAGTAACTTGCCCAGGTCCCATGGCTAGGTTTTTTGTTTGTGTGTTAAGTGTCTGAGGCCAGATCCGAACTCAGGTCCTTCTGACTCCAGGGCCAGTGCTCTGCTCTACTCACTGAGCCACCTAGCCACCCCTGACTCCTTCCTTTTAAAGATGAGTAAACTGTACTTAATATTTAATGTTCGATCGTTATTACTTTGTTCCCTTTTCACATCACATTCTTCTACCCTCCAACTTTCTGACAATGGTTAGAATTCTCCTCTGTCTCATCATATCCTTTTTCATCTTTGTTTTCTTCTTAAAATACTTAATCCTTCCCTCCAGTGCCTTGCTTGTGATCCCCCTGACCTATTGCTTTCATCCAGTGGCTCATGTCAAAGAAAGGGCAAGCGTTTTGAATATACTAGATAGAATGCGAGGTTCTTGATGGTAAGAAATATTTCACTTTTTTTTCTTTGTGTTCCCAGGGTTTAGCAGAGATCTTGGTACACAGTAACCACTCAAGAAATATTTGTTGATTAGTTGAGTGAGGGTACAAAATCCAATCAATTCAGAACTAGATGTACCAAGGTGATAGCTAGTTAGGTTTTTTCCCTTTTCTCCCAGCATTTTCCCCACTTACTCATCCTGACAGTCACAATACTCTGAGTATATCTTTGAAGACTAGTACGCTTATGTAGTCTTATGTAAGCTATTCCTCCTTTCTTGACTCTCCTTTCCCTTTTCATTACAGGATGTGGAAATGAAGCTTAACTTCTCTATGTATGGAAAGAAGCTGAAGGCTAATGTATCATTCCTGAAGTAAGCAGTAGCTCCTGTAGCCTGAGGGGTAGAAGGCAAAGGGGAGCCAGGATTGCTCAAGAGTCTAATGTGTTCATGGAAAAAATACAGGATTTGGAATGAAAGAAGCTGGCTTCAAATCTTGTCTACTCTACCCACTACCTGAGTAACTCTGGTCCCTCAGTTTCCCCACTTGTAAAAAAAGAGGGGCACTGGATTCTATGATCTCTAAAGTCCCCTCCACTTCTGAATTTCATCATTCATATCATTGAAAGGAGTGCTAGGTTAGGAATCCAGAGTCTTGGGTTCAAATCTCAGCCATATTGTTGGCTTGTGTGTTCTTGGGAAATTCAAATTTTGACTATTTTTCTTGTTTGCAAAATGAGAGGGTTACATTAGATAATCTTCAAGGCTCCTCCCAGCTCTGAAATTATATAATATAGTGTATTATATACTATATTATAATAGTATATAATAAAGGGCATGAAGGAAAGAGGGAAGACAAACTCAAGGAATGGCAGCTAGTATAGTATAATCGGGTCATCTGTAGATTAGAAGAATAGTCAAAAGATGTGTCCCATATTTAATGAAATTGTGTTGGCTCAAAGCAAATAGAAGAGTTAGGTACTATTCACACCTTTTTTACTGCTTATACCCAGTCTTCTTAGATGACTGTTTTCTTATGCTCCTATGAACCTCACCTCTCTATTTATAAAATGGCCTTAATGATCTCCGCTCTCCTCCCCTCCAAGGCTATATCGAGGACTGCATGTAGGCATAAGAATGAAAGCCTTTTGTAATCTGTGAAGCACAATAGGGAACCTGAGGGTGTGTCATCACTATCATTAGAGAAGACAATTGAATAGAAATCATGCATAGGCTTTTGTAGCACCAAAAGAAAGAGGTAGAGGTGTCCTCTTGGCTTATTTTCAGTACAAATGCCATGTAGATCTCTATCAATATATCTTCCTTCCTTTTCCCCGGTGATTTTGTTACTAACACTGGGCAAAGAGGAATCAGATGGTACTGACAGGTAAGCCATGCTTTTTAACTCCTCTCACTTTCCCCCAAAGCAGAAGATTCAGGAACATAGAGCTCCTAAAGGTTTAGGAAGAGCCAAACGGGTAAACAGTGGCCTAGTCTTCCATCTGTTTTAATTTAATTAAGTCAGAGGTTCGTGTGTGTGTGTGTGTGTGTGTGTGTGTGTGTGTGTGCGCGCGCGTGCATGTATGTGAGGGACACCTTTGGCAGCCTGATGAAGCTTATTGGAGCCCTATCAGAATGATGTTTTAAGATTCCTAAAATAATAGGACTACAAAGGAAAACAATTATAAAGAAACTCAGTTATGCGAATGTTTTTTTTTTTTAAGTATGTGGACCTCAAGTCAAGAATCCCTGCTTGAACACATTCCACACTTCTTTGACAGCTCTTAGTGAGCCCTCAGAGGGAAGACAAACTCATTTCTAGCCTATATATAGGGATCGCTTAACTTAGGACATTAGAGATATAGTTCAACCTCCTCATTTTCCAAAGGAGGAAACTGAGGCCCGACAAGGAGAAGAGGCCTGTCAAAGATCACATAGGAATTTAGTGGCAAAGTTAGGAACAGAATCCAGGTCTCCAGGTTCCTGGACCAGGAATACTTTCCCTCATAGCATGATTACTTCTTTTACTCTACCAAATTGGGTCATCTGTGGATTAGAAAGAGTTATGTCTATGGAGAGTGAAGTGGGGAAGAGTATGAAGAAAGGGCTGAAGCTCTGATGCTAAGACCAGTGTTTAGAACAGTGTTTGATATACAGTGGGTGCTTAATAAAAGCTTTTTGACTGACTGATGCTGACTTAATAAGGAGGGCTACCTGCCTCATCTTTTTTTTTGTGTGTGATTGTTTTTTAGGGACATCGAATTTAAAGTGAATTCCTCCAATGTGGGTCATTTTGATGTAAGTCTTAAAAAAGCCCCCAACACTTCAGCATAGTGGTAAATGTGTGCTGAACTCTCAAGGGCAGAATTTTTGCAGAAGTTGATTTCATGAAGAAAAAAAAACAGAGTTAGAAGAAGCATGAAGGAAAGAGGGAAGACAAACTCAAGGAATGGTAGCTAGGCAATGGGGTTGATAGAGCATCAGGTCTAGAGTTAGGAAAACCTGAGCTCAAATTCAGCCTCAGACACTTACTAGCCGTGGAACCCTGGGCAAGTCATGTATCATCTGCCTCAGCTTCCACTCTATTAAATGAGATTAAAAATAAAGGCTACTTCCCAGGGTTGTTGTGAGGGTAAAATGAGATAATTGATAGCTTTATAAAGCACTATACAAATACTAATTATTATTATCCAGTGTTGTTGCTATGTGTATAATAACTAGCATTAATATTGCACTTTAAGGTTTACAAAGCTCTTTACAAACAACTCATTTTATCGTCACAACAATCCTGGGAGATAGGCATTGTTATTATCCACATTTTGTAGTTGTGGAAACCAAGGCAGGCAGAGATTAAGTGACTTGCTTAGGGTCACACATCTAGTAGGTGTCTGAGGCTGAATTTGAACTCAGGTCTTCCTGAATTCAAGCCCAGTACTCTAACCACTGCACCACCTAGCTGTATTTGGGATTAGAGAGAGATGAGGTTGGAGAGGTCCACTGGGGCTTGAATGCAGATCATAGAATCACAGGACCTAGAACTGGAAAGGCCTTTAGAAATGATGCGATTTAATCCATAGGCTCCATTGTTAGAGTACTTTGCTTGGGATCTTGGCTTTGCCATTTATGACTTGTGTGACCTTGGGTAAGTCATTTAATCTTGTTGAACCTCAATTTCTCCACCTGTAAAATGAGAAGGCTGTACTAGACTACCTCTGAAGTCTCTCTCAGTTTGAAATCAATGATTCTAGGATGGTATAGATGAAGAAGCTGACCTCCCAGAAAGGGGAAGGGACTTACACAAGGTCATACAGATAGTAAACAAATAGTAAAGCCAGGATGTGAACCCTGGATGTCAGGCTAGAGAGTTTAGATTGCATGATACGGGTCAAAGAGAGCCATGGAAGGTATATGAGGAGGGGAGAGACATACTTGACTTTATTTCAGGAGCAGAATCTTCTTACTCTGACTCACAGAGTCTGTCCCTTTGTTTCTCTCCTTTGTCTGCCCTCATCTCACTGGTTCATGGCACATACTGATTTGTCTGAAACTGGGAATGCACCTTTCTGGTATCTGGTATCAGCTGTCGACGGTGAAGCCTTTACTAGTATCTGTGGTCAAGAAGCCCCTGAAAGATCACCTGAATGGTAAGCACCTCAGCTATGGGAAAAAACCATGTATACCTCTGAGAGACAAGGTGTTTTTGGGTGGTGCATCTCAGAGCATATCTCTGTTAGTTTAGGAAGCAAATGGAGAAGCTTGCAAAATACTGTAGAGTCATTTCTGAGAGAAATGTGGTGTTGTGAAAAGAGGCTGAACTGGGACTCAGAGATCCTGGGTTAAAATCTTGGCTCTGTCCCGTAACCACTGGGCCTCAGTGTCTTTATCTATAAAGGGAGGGGGCTGGACCAGATGTCCAACTAAGAATTCTTCTAGCTGTAAGGTCTGTTACCTTCTGATCCTATATACAGGTTTGGCTGGGGGTGGACTGAAAGGATTTCACTTATTTATTCAACATATGGAGACTGAAGGGGAGGTGATTGATAGCTTTAAAATCCCAAAGGGTGTAGATTTATTCCTTATGGGAATGATGGGTTTATTATGGATTATGGGTTTATTCCTCCTCTATCCCCCTAAATTCCAGAATCTCAAAGTTGGCAACTTTAGAGATTAGGTCTATTCAGGGAACACATTTTGGTCTCTTTGACTGGAGGTGGGGTAAATCTATGATCCTTCAAAAGTTATCAAGTTCATGTTTATGTATCTACAATGATGGGGAATGGGGTGGCTAGGCAGCATGAATAGAGCACTGGCCCTGGAGTCAGGAGGACCTGAGTTCAAATCCGGCCTTGGACACTTAACACTTACTAGCCGTATGACCTTGGGCAAGTCACTTAACCCCAATTGCCCTTTACAAAATCTCATTTGATCCTCACAGCAACCCTATGAGATAGGTGCTACTATCTCCATTTTACAGTTGAAGAAACTGAGGCAGTCCAGAGGTTGTGAATTGCCCAGAGTTCATAGGTGTCTGAGGCTGGATTTGAACTCAGGTCTTCTGACTCAAGAGTATTCTATCCACTGAGTCTTTCAGGTGGACAGTTAATGGGTTAAGTTCTTCTTTATATGGGGCTAAATTCTGTCTCCCTGTAACTTTTCCTACTGATTCTAGTTCTTCCTCTTGAGGGAAAAGCAAAACAAGTCTGGTTCCTTTCCCCTATGATACCTTTTCAGGTGTTTGAAGATCACATTCCCAATTGAAGTATTTTGTTCTTCCAGAGGAAATACCCCCAGTTCATACAACTAATCCTTTTGTGGCATAATTTCAAGTCTCCTCTCTAGTTGCTCTTCCCTAGACACATTCTAGTTTCTACATTCATGGATAATAGATTTAGAGCTACAAAGGGACCTACTGGTTCCGTCCTCTTGTTTTGCAGATAATGAAACTGAGGTACAGAGAGCATAAGTGACTTGCCCAAGGTTGCTCATGTAACTAGTGACAGGGCCAGCATATGAAACAGGCCCTACCCTCTTTCTATTGGACTTGTTTGCTTGGGAACATGGCTGAGTTGGCAGCATTGGACTCTGAGTTAAAATGGAAATTACAGGATGACTCCTGGAACTTTACCTCCTTGTGTGGTGACATTTGAATTCCAATTTTGGGAAGGAAGGCAATGGCCATGTTTGGAGCACCATATGGGGTCCACGCATTGCATAAGGAGGCTCAAATGATTGTTTTTGGTGTGGGAGGAGGTCATTTTGTTTGAGTGAACAGGGGAGGGATGCAACTGACTGTGGTTTTTTCCCCCTCTTTCCTAGTACTCTTTGGCTTGGGAGCTGCTCTTCCTGCCATTAATAAAGTGAACTTCACCACCCCTGAGGTCTTTATGTATGAGGTAAGAAAGACTAAATCAGGTTTTGGCATCTTCCGTCAAGGTCTAACTCTGTGTCCTCATGACTCTTGGTTGGGGGTTGGAGGTTTGGGGTGACATGAGTAGGATGGAGATGCACAGAGATAAGAAATATGGAATGACAGGATTTAGAACTAGAAAGAACTAGAATTCATATGGCCCAGCCCTTTCGTTGTGCTGATGAGGAAGCTAGGGCCTGAAGAAAATGATGAGGTTACAGGTAGAGTTGAACCCAGATTTAGGGCTCATTCTTACCACCTTGGTTCCTACAGAGTCCAGTCTCTGCTGCTTACCTGTGCAGACAGCTTGGAAAGAGTGCTCCCAGCTTAGGGGAGCCAGGCTGAATAGGAAAAGCAGACCCAGATTCTGGGAAGGAAGGTAACAATTAATAATGGGTAGATCCAGAGGTTCACAGGGCCATAGATTTAGAGCTTAGAAGATGGTCATCTGGACCTATTCCTACACTTTACAGATGAGGAAACTGACTTTTCTAGGCAATAAGTCAACTGAACTAAGATTTAAATCAAAGTACTCAAAAAAAAAATAAAAAAAGAAAAAAGTAAAAAAAAATCAAAGTACTCCAACTCTATAGCCAATGCTTTCCCCCCTTGAGATTAAAAACAATTCTAACTTGGCTTACCAGAAGAAGAGTTGGGACTGAAGTTAGGATGTCTGAGATTTAGTCCTTGATAATGCTAATTAGCTCTTTTCTCACGTAACAATAAAGACAATAGTTTATAAGTTTTCATATGTTTGACATAGGATTTAACATAGGATTCAGATCTAGAAAGGACCTTTGAAATCATCCAGTGCAGCAGTTTTCAAAGTAAGATGGGGATCCATAGGGGGTCCTTGGGACCATTTTTAAGGGTCAGAAAGGTCAAAACTATTTTCATAATAATATTATGATGTTTAATTTATAATATGGTAAATATTAATAGCTAAAACCGATGCAAACTAAACAAAAGTTCTTTGGAAGGGGTCTTCAATAATTTTTAAGAAGGTAAAGGGGTCCTGATACCAAAAATCTTGAGAACTGTTGCTGCTAGTCATGCCTCCTCATTTTATGTGGTGGGGTGGGAAACTGAAAATCAGAGAGAAGTGACAGCTTGTAAAAGTCAGAGCTTGAACTCAAACTTGCTCAAACTCATCTCTTAACCCCCAGTTCTGTGTTCTTTCCATGACATCATGTGACCCTTTGCTCTATTTGCAGCATACCCCTCCTGCCAGATTACATATAGGGCTTTTCAAGACTTTCCTATATCCATTATTTCTAGGAGGTAGGAAAAACAGTCATGTCCATGTGACAGATTTAAAAACCGAGACCACATGTTGATGTACAATAAGCACTGGAATTGGAATCAGAAGCCCTGAATTATAGTCGTTCACCTGCCTTTCACTAGGGACATAGAATTTATCCTAAGTGGGGCCTTAGAGATATTTTCATCCAGTCCCCTCATTAAAAAAAAAAAAAACAACAACATTTAGACTCAAACACCAGAACTCAAATACAGAATAGAGAAAAGAAAAAGTAACATCATAAACTTAAATACAAAATAAGAAAAGAAAAAAAAAGCATATCATGGGCACAGCAGAACATGAGAGGATTCAAAATATATAGCAATACATTTTCATTTCAAGAAAGCCTGTATGATAAATATTGTGTTGAAAACTGTCCTTCTTTTCTTTGCTTCCCTGTAAGTTTTCTTTTATTCTTTGCTGTGCACTTTTTACTTTGTTCTTTTCCCCCCTTCTTCCCTCCCCAAGCTACAATTAAGTGTGAATTTATTTATGTATAAACACACACATATACATACATCTATAGACATATACTTTCCCTAATAAATTCTATTCCTGATCTTTGTTTTTATGTATGTGCATATCTCTTATTTCCTATCCCTCCTGACTCCTCTACTTTACTTCTACGCATTACTTTCTCCATTTATTACTTAGCCTAGATCCACCACCAAGGATCCTTCCCCTAACCTACCATTCCCATGTATCTAAATAGCCTTCTATAGCTCCCTATAACCTATTCCCTCACTCTCCCCTCTAGAGATCCTTCCCTTATGCTCTCCCCACTCCCTATCCCCTTACTGTTTTATTTCTTTTGAATTTAGAAGGCTTTTCTACTCTTCTAGATATATATGTATTTTTTCCTCTTAAACCCATTCCTGAACTACCAGCCCTCCAGAACTACTAGCCCACCTTGCCCATCTAATTCCTCTATGTCGATTCTTCCTCTTGCACCTCATTTGTATTAAATAATTATTCCTTTTAGCTGTCCCTACATGGTTTTACTTTTTAAAGTCACATCACACTCAGGTCTACCCCAATATTTTTTATGAACTATTCAATTACTAATGACAGTCTTAGACATACATTTTACATATGTAAAAGGTAGATGGTCTGTCCGTATTGAATCCCTTGTAATCAGTTTTTGGTATATCCTTATGTTTCTCTTGGCTCTGGTATGTCAAATCTTCTATTAAGTTCAGGTTTTTTTTTTTAAACAAAGTCCTGAAAGTCTGACAGTTGGTCAAATGTCCACTTTTTTCCATTCAGGATTATGCTTAACTTTGCTGGGGGTGGTATTTTCAGTCAGAGGCCCAGTTCTTTTGTTCTTCAATACAGTGTTCCAAGACCCACGATCTTTTGGTGTCTCTGCCTAGGTCTTCTGTGATTCTGATTGTGGCACCATCATATTTCAATTGTTTTTTTCCCCTTGTTGCTCTTAATATTTTATCCTGGAGCTGGGGGGTTTCAGAATTTGAATATAATATTCCTATGAGTTTCCCTCATAGAATCTCTTTCATGTGGTGATTGATGGATTTTTTCTATTTCTACTTTCCCTCCTTGCTCTGATGCTTCAAGACAATTTTCTTTAATTATTTCTTGTAATATTTTATCAAGATTTTTTTTTGATCATAGCTTCCAGGTAGTCCAATTAGTCCTATGTTTTCTTTTCTTGATCTGTTCTCTAGATCAGTTGTTTTTCTTATAAGATGCTTCACTTTCTTTTCTATTTTTTCAGTCTTTATGTTTTGTTAGATTATTTCTTGATCTCTTATAACTTCACTGACTTCCCCTTGCCCAATTCTAATTTTCAAGATGTCATTTTCTTTCTTAAGATTTTGGAGCTCCTTCTCTAATTGGTTGACTTTCTTTTCATAATCTTGTTTTTCTTGGATTGTTCTTATTTTGTTTTTTTAACTTTTCTTCAATCTCTCCCATTTGATTTTTTTTTTTTTTTGGCTTTTCATAGGGGCATTTGGAGTTAAGTGACTTGCCCAAGGTTACATGGCTAGTAAGTGTTAAGTGTCTGAGGCGGATTTGAACTCAGGTCCTCCTGACTCCAGGGCCAGTGCTCCATTCACTGTGCCACCTAGCCATCCCTCTCCCATTTGATTTTTAAGTCTTTTAAAAGTTCTTCTATAAATTCTTTATGGGCAGGTGACCGTTTGACATTACTCTTTGGGGGTAGAATAGGGTTTCTTTGCTTTAATATCCTCCTCTGAAGATGAACCCTGGTCTTCTCTATTCCCATAATAACTTTCTATGGTTTGATTCGTTCTCCTTTGCTTGTGCATTTTTTTTAGTAATAATTTAATTTTTGTAATCACCTCTAGTCCTGGGGTATGGGAATGGTGCCTCTGGCTTCTGTTCTTCAGTTCTGCACTCTAGCCTGGAACCAAAATCAAACCTCCAGCCTCCTGTAAGTGTCCACAGCTTCTGTACTCACTGGGTGTGTGCTGGTTCCTTCTCTCCCCCACCATTTTTTGCAGCACAGCTAGTTCTGGCATTCCTTGTCAGCAGAAGTTCTATAGATCTTCCCCATGTGGGATGCCCAACTCCTTTCACTGTCCTGGGGTAAAAGTTCCTTTGGCTGGGTTAAGCAGACCCTTGCCTAGAGGTGTTTACTCTTCACAGGGACCAAACTTTGTTCTGGGATTTAGTTTTAGATCTTCTGGGATTGTCAGAGGAGGAACCCTGTTGTGCCCCTATTCTTATTTATTTTTACCCACATTTTTTTGCCCTGAGGAGCTATTTTATGTCTTTTGTGGGGGAAAATCTTGAGAACTTGGAATTTTCTTACCTCTGCACCATCTTCCCAGAATCCTCTCCCTGCCTCATTTTTCAGTTATGAAAACAGAGGCCAGGAGGAGTTAGCTGACTTGCCCTAGATGATTCAGGTAATGAATAACAGAGTTGGAATTTCAACCAAGGTCTTCTGATGCCAGATCCAGTACTATTTCCCACATTATGAGTTTAGTGCTTTGGGGCAAAAGCATTTCCCCTTTGGGTGGGGCATGGCAGTACATACCTGTGGTCTTTGCTGTTAGGGAAACTGAGACTGGTGGATCTCTTAAGTTTGGGAGTTCTGAGCTGCAGCAGTACTAAAGGTAATCAGGTGTCCATACTACATATGGATATGGTAAGTCCTCAGAGTTGGGGACCAGGAGAGCCACTAGTCTGCCTAATGAGGGGAATCAAGCCCATGTTGAAAACAGAGCAGGTCAAAACTTTTGTATCTGTTAGAAGAAGGATGGATCCATTAGTGACCACTGGTCAAGATAAGGATACCCAGTTTCAAACCCCACCCCCCGAAATTTTCCTCTCCGGGCCTCAGTTACCTCCTCTGAAAAATGAGATGAACCCTTAAGGCCATGTTCAACCTCTAATCTGTGGCTCTATGGTTCTAGGCCCAGAAAAGTTGAGTCTAACTTCATATAGCAAGTTAGTGAGAGGTCTAGGACTTTTTATTTCTGTGAGCATTTGGGGCACAATACTAGAGTAATTTCAAACTTTCTCCTGGTTTCCCATAATGTAAACTCGTTTTCTATGTCTGCCAGGGTTTTGTTGCGGCGTCCTGTGGACTTCAAATCCAGAATTGAGCAAGGAGAAGAACATGGAACCATGAGAGGCTGCTGGGCAGGGCAAGCTGTGCTTAACTGGACCTCTCTCGTTTGGTCATTCTATACTTTGGATGAATATCTAATCCAAAATTTTTTTTACTATTTTGAATCCTATATTTGTTGATTATGTGCTTGTAGAATTAATACTGCTGTACCTGTCTGGACTTTTTCCTTCCTTCTCTCTTCTTTTTTTTCCTGATCTCCTCTGGAGGAGGAACATACAAGGTAGATGAACTATAAAGACATTCCTAATTCTTCCCCATTTCATACTAAAGCATTCCTCTAGTGTGCCAATTTCCAGACTAGATCTGCTGAGGTCTTTATGTTTTGGGATCAATTGCTGTGGACATTTCTCTTTCTAAGATCACATTGCACAATACATTGGTTGAATCATAAAGTATAAGCAATGTCTTTTAAGCAACTTTGGTATATGTATAACCATCCTAGACACATTGATAATATGAAAGAAACAGAAAATCAAAGACCCATTCCTTAAGAGCTGTCTAGAAGGGATAGCCCTTTGACAAAAATGAGGAAATAGGTGATGATTGTCATTAAGATTCTTCTGTCTGGGAGGAAATTGTGTTAAGGACTTAAAGAAAGAACTTAATCTAGAGAAGGGGATTCTAGGGGAAGGGTGAGTGGCATGACTAATGTCTTCAAGTAATAGATGGGCTGTCAACAGTGAGAGATGGAAGCCAAAAAAGCTGATGTTCACTGAGGGGCTGCACAGAGAATGTCTACAACGCTAGAGGTGTGAGTTTGGCTGCTCTCTGTACTGGTCAGATAAAGTCTGACCTCAGGTCTTATGATCCATTCTGGATGCCACATTTTAGGAAGGACATTGATAAATTTGAGGGCTTTCAGAGGAGGGTAACCAGGGTGAGAAATGACCTTGAATGACAAGCTAAAGGAACTGGGATCATTTAGTCTGTAAAAGGGAAGGTTCAGGGGGTTTATAAGATCTGTCAAGGCTTTGAAGAGCTGTCATATGAAAGTCTTGTTCTGCTTGTCCCCAGGAGGCAGACCTAGGAGTGATGGATAGAATTGGCAGAAAGGGAGATATTTGACTCAGTGTGAAGAGAAACTTCCTCATGATTAGGTCTATCCAAAAGGTAGAGGGGCAGTCTTGGGAAGTCTTCAAGTAGAGGTTGGATGACTACTCACCAGGGAAGTTGCAGAGGAGATTTCTGCTAAGTGTAGGTTAATCTCTGGGGTTCCTTCTATCTCTGATATTCTGTGATGTTAAAGGTAAAGACTGATAAACAGAGGGGTAGTAGTGAGCAAGGGAAGCTCCATGCATACCAGGGTCTGGGCTGTTGAATTGATTTCATACCGTATTGCTCATTCATATATTAAACAACTCATTAATCCATTCATAATAAAATCACAATAAAATTCATAAAAAATCCACTCACAATAATAAAGAGTTTGAACTCAATACATGTAAAATTCTTAATGTACACAAAGGCAAGAAAGAGACGGAAGGTTTTGACCTTAAATCTGGAGGACGCATTGAATCCATGGATGAAGGTGATACTTACAAATATCTTGATTTCTTGCAGAAAAGACTTATTGAGCAAAAATCTATCAAGGAGAAGTCTGTGGCTGAATATAAGTGATTTATTGGCATCCTGAAATCAAAGTTGAGTGGGGACAGCATGTTACAAGCTATGCAATTCCATTTTCAATGGAATTGAAACTATCTATCAATTCTATCAAAACTATCCATGCAATTCCATTTTCAATATATATATTTGGGACTATAAAATGAACTCTAACATGTTTGGGAAGTATTTTAACAAAAATCCCTACAATATTAATGAAAGAGAGGGATCTTCACTCTCCTAAGGTAGCTATAGGAAGATGAATACTTCCTTGTGAAAATGTAGAAATTGCATTGATAAACATTCTTAGAGAATATGAAAAGTAAAAACATTTGCAGAAATCCATTTGGAACAAGTACACACCACTTCACTGAAACAGTTATGATCTATGAATGGAATCCAAAGGCTTTCCATGGGTGATAGCTACAGAAACTTATCAAGGAAATGTCAAACAAAGCATTATGGATTTGCTTGTGGAAATAGAGGGCTTTATGTGGAGGCAATTCAGGACCAGGTCATTACCATCAGTAAGTAACGAAGTCTGAATTTAGTGATCAATGTAGACGATGCAAGGAAATTGTAGAAACTATGCAACTCATTACTAAAAGCAGTTAGGAGGTACAGTAGGTAGAGTGTAGGGCCTGGAGTCTGGAAGACTCATCTTCCTGAATTCAAATCTGGTCTTAGACACTTACTAGCTGTGGGACCCTGGGAAAGTTGCTTAACCCTGTTTGCCCAGTTTAAGTATACACAAGAGTTTCCAGAGATCAATCGCCTGATTTTTAATATATTCTAGTTGACAAGTCTTAAAAAGCTTAGAGGTTGAGCCCTGAAATTAAGAATTGGAAGTATATGAGAAATTTGCCAGAACAAATCCCTAAAATATTTTGAGTGTTAGCTTGTAGGAAAAAAACACCCATAAAGGCAGAACTCAGATAGTTAGGGGACTGCCTGATATGATCCATAAATAGTCAGGGGGCTGTCTCCAGTGTCTTTAGTGTGAAACTTCACAGGAGGAATCCACTAAAAGGCAGGCATTTTGGGAACTGAGTCCAATTATCTCAAGAGAAGTTCCTATGAGAAATGCCAGTCCTGTTTGGGGATGCCCACAGGAGAGATGGGGTTGAGCACAAGCATTCCTATAGGATCCCCATTAAGCAAGTTTTTTTTTTTTTAAAGCAATTGGGGTTAAGTAACTTGCTCAAGGTTACACGGCTAGTCATTATTTATGCGTGGGTGCTCATTTTCTGAGGCCAGATCCGATCTCGGGTCATCCAAACTTCGAGGCTGGCGCTCTTACTCACTGCTCCACCTAGTCGCCCCTTTAGGGCAATTGGGGTTAAGTAACTTGCCCAAGGTTACACGGCTAGGTTTTTGTTTGTGCGGATTAAGTGTCAGAGGCCGGCTCCGAACTCAGGTCCTTCTGATTCCAGGGCCGGCGCTCTATTCACTGCGCCACCTAGCCGCCCCTTGCAAGTTTTTAACAGCCTGGAATAAGGGTGGACTCCATCTCCTGCAGGGGAAGACTAGGGAAAGAGCTATTAAGCTATAAGATCTGGTATAAGACTACAAAAGGCTTAAAGGAATGGTTTTGGTCAAAAATATAGAAATTCTGACTATTCTACTCTTAGTTACAGAATTTTATTGAGCAATCTCCCAAAGCTATTTTAGAACAGATGAATTATTGGTATTGCTGGAAGGTGCTGTCTAAAGAGAGTCAGCCCTCACCTCTCTATCAAGTTTCACCAGACCTTTGCATTCCTCCTTCTTCCTCTGCCCCTCCTGCTTATGCTCCTTCTTCTAGTATACCCCCTTCCTTTATAAAAATTCAAGGAACAGAGAAGACTGCTGCTATTTTTTCCTCTTGTAGATAAAGTGCACCAAACATCAGGGGGAGGTTTTATATATAAGAAAAACCTAGATTTGATGAAGATCCTGTTATTAATGAATTATTTATTAATTGTTATTAATCAAGTTAAAGTTATCTTTCATGGCTATAACCCAACATAACAAGATGTGACTGATATTGTGGAGACCCTATTATCTCTAGGAGAAAGAGCAGGTGTTTTAAAGTTACAAACAGACAGATTGCAGGTCCAAGAGATCAGGTAACCTGGCCAGTATGAGCACCCTCACTGGGATCCTAACCAACCTGCAGAGTTTGTTCAGTTGCAACAGACTAGGGATGCCTTACTTACGGGTATCGAAATTTTTGCAAAGAGATCAGATAATAGTATATATATATATATATATATATATAAATATATATATAATTATAATATAATCACATATATAATGTAATTGTCATATATACTATGTAATTATATATTATTAATAAACCTCTTATTGCTTTGACTAAAGAACAAATTCCTGAACCTCCACATCTTGAACCTGAGTATCTTGCTGCTCTCATTTCTTAAGAAAGCACTGATGTGGGGCAGAGTCAAGATAGTGGAGTAGTAACAGCATTTTGGAGGGACTCCGGCCCACACCACTTCAAATTTATGTAAAAGGGGACTCTGAACAAACTTTGGAACTCCAGAACCCACAAAATGACACAGAGAAGTTAACCTCCCGCTAAGGACAGCCTGGCAGCCTAGCAGGGAATGGCCAGCACAGCACTCTGGGAGCCAAGCCCAGGCCCCCATGAGTTATGAGTTGGAGGTTTTAGCCCCAGGGTGGCCCGACCAGCAGCTGGCTGGAAGGGGTCCAGAACACCAACAGCTGTGGTGTTTCCAGAATTACCAACACATAGATGCCAAGGACAAAGTTGAGAGGTCAGTGCAGTATGGACTTTGGGACCTACTAGGTGGGAGAGAGTGTTGGCCTCTTTCACCTGGGAGCGAGAAGCTGCTGAGACACTGAGCACTTTGTGCCACCTTGCAGCTTCAGCTCCAGGCCTGTGGACTGTGGAGGTCTGGGGAGGAGGTCTTGAGGTGTGTGACCAGCTTGCCAGAGTGTGTGGGGACTTCAGAGATGGCACCCAACTAATACCTCCAGCAGCTGAGAAAACCCCAGCGTTTGGGACAGAAGCTCCCCGGCTGGTGGCAGAGTCCTACTGTGGCAACAAGCCCAAAAGTCAAGTAATTGAGTGGCAACATGCCTAGGCAAAGGAAACAAAATAGACAGAAAAATTCAACATTAGACTCCTATTTTGGGGGCAAAGAGGATCAAAGCATGGAGCAGGGGGAGGACTGGGAGGTCAGAAATCCTGTACCAAAAGCCCCAAATAAAAATACAAGCTGGGTACAGGCCATAGAGGACCTTAAGAAGCAGATAAGAGAAGTGGAGGAAAAATTGGGAAGAGAAATGAGAAAGATGCAAGAAAAGTATGAAATGAGAGTCAATAGCCTGACTGAGGAAAATAACACCTTAAAAAATAGACTAACTCAAATGGCAAAAGAGGCTTAAAAAGGCAATGAGGAGAGGTATGCCTTAAAAAGCTGAATTAGTCAGATGGAAAAAGAATCTCAAAAGCCCACTGAAGACAATCATTCCTTCAGAATTAGACTGGAGCAAATGGAAACTAGTGACTTTATGAGAAATCAAGATGCTGTTAAGCATATCCAAACAAATGAAAGAATAGAAGGCAATGTGAAATATCTCATGGGAAAAACCACTGACCAGGAAAATAGATCCAGGAGAGATAATCTAAAATTATTGGATTACCTGAAAACCATGATCAAAGAAAGAACCTAGAAATCATCTTTCAAGAAATTCTCAAGGAAAATTGCCCTGATATTTTAGAACCAGAGGGCAAAAGAGAGGTTGAAAGAATCCACTGATCACCTCCTGAAAAAGATCCCCAAAAGAAAACCCCTAGGAATATTATAGCCAGGTTCCAGAATTCCCAGATCAAGGAGAAAATATTACAAGCAGCCAGGAAGAAACAATTTCAATATTGTGGAAACACAATCAGGATAGCGCAGGATCTGGCAGCTTCTACACTGAGGGATTGAAGGGCTTGGAATATGATATTCCAGAGGAGAAAGGAGCTGGGATTAAAACCAAGAATCACCTACCCAGCAAAACTGAGTATCATGTTTCAGGGGAAAATATGGTTATTCATTGGAATAGAGGACTTTCAAGCATTCTTGATGAAAAAACCAGAGTTGAATAGAAAACTTGACATTCAGATATAAGAAGCAAGAGATGCTTGAGAAGGTAAACAGGGAAAAGAAATCATAAGGAGCTTATCAAAGTTGAACTATTTACATTCCTACATGGGAAAACAATAACTGTAACTGATGAAACCTTCCTCAATATGAAAATAGTTGAAGAAGGGTATATGGACATATGAATACATATGTGAATGTGTGTATATATGTTTACAGGCATACATAGATAGAGGGCACAGGTCGAACTCAATGGGAAGGGATGATACTTAAAAGGTGAAATTAAGAGGTGAGAGGGGTATAATGAGAGGAGATGGGGAGAGACAGAATGAGGTAAACTATGTCATATAGAAGAGGTAAGGGAAAATGGTTGCAAGGGAGGGGAAGAACAGGAAGGCAAAAAGGCAAAACCTTATTCTCATTGAATTTGGATCAGGGAGAGAATGACATACATACTAAATAAGATATCTCACCCTACAGGAGAGTAGGGGGGAAGGGGATGAGAGGGGAAATGATGGAAGGGAGGGCGGGAGAGAAGGTGGGGGAGGGAAGTTGCAAGCACCCACTTGTGAAAAGGGACAGAATCAAAGTAGGGAATAGACCAAGTGGGAGGTGGGATAGGAGGGAGGAAAATATAGCCAGTCTTTTGCAATATATCTACTATGGTAATGTTTTGCATAGCTATACATGTACAACATATACTGAATTGCTTATCTTCCCAGTAAGAGTGGGTGACAAGGGAGAAAGGGAATGGATCTGGAATTCGACGTTTTAAAATCAAATGTTTAAAAATATATAAATACTATTATTAATACTATCTTACATATAATTGGGAAATAAGATATACAGGCATTGGGGCACAGAGATTCACCTTGTCCTACTGGAAAAGTTGAAGGGGGTATGGGAGAAGATATGGGAGAGAGCAGATTGGATGAGGGGATATCCTGTGTGACTGCTATTCTGGGGTGGTGGGTAGGGGAAAAATTGGGAAAAAATTGTTATTCAAAATCTGGCAGAAATGAATGATGTAAACCAGAAGTTAATAAAGCATTAAAAAAAAAGAGAAAGCACCGATGTCTGCTTCATCTCTAGGGCTCTAAGACCACAGTAGGCCCTTCACTCTTTGTGCATGAACAAAGCAGGCAGACTTTGGGCATCTTCTCACAACCATCAGGACTAATGTAATGAATAGAACACCAGCCCTGGAATCAGGAGTATCTGAGTTCAAATCCGGCCTCAGACACTTAACACAAAAACTAGCTGTGTGACCTTGGGCAAGTCACTTAACCCCAATTGCCCTCCATAAAGCAAAAAAAAAAAAAAGAGAGATGATTGGTTAGGCATCTGCAATGGTGACTTCAACGTCTGCTTCAATGTTGATAGAAGTGTCTGTTTATCAATTTCAGAAAGACAGTGCAAATCAATAAGGCGTTTGTGGATTCTCATCTGGAACCCATCCCAAATCTTTGAACCCTCATGCAAGGAGTTTTTCTAGCCTTCAAAGCCTCTCGGTGGGCATGCAAACAGGTCCCTTCACTTTCAAGTTCTTTTCTTTGGCTCCTCTAATTAGGTCAGCACACACTTTCTCAAGTGATTTCACATTGCGGCTGGTGAGGGTGATCCGGGTCCAGTGAGTGGCCACTTCGGGCTCCACAAGCATCTTGCCCGGGTCTTTGAATGCTATGGCAGCGGAGTGGCTTCCTGACAGACTTATTCTGTGGTGAGAGTGAACGGCAGTGAGTCAGAAGGAGAGGCAGGCGCTGCTGACTCCACCCGGCTGCAGTGGCAATACCTTCTCCAAGAGCCATCATGCTCTTATTGAGTCTATCGTGTGCTTGGCAGTGTTTTAGGTGCCAAGGTTCAAAGACAAAAGCAAAACATTTCCTGCCCTTCCATTCCAACAGAGGAAGCAGTCTGTACATTGAGCATCAAAAATCAGTTTACAGATGGAAAGCAGTTTCAAGTCTGGAAGGGACTTTTAGAGATGGCAGTGCAATATCCTTTATTTTATAGATGGGAAAACTTCAGCTGAGTGGGGGAAGTAATTTGTTTGAGCTCACACAGATGATACTGTCAAAGTCCAGACCAGAATCCAGGTGTCCAGCTTCCACGTCCTATCCTGCTCCCATAGCATATGCTAAAAGGGAAAGCATAGGGTTGCCTGGGCTGGCTTGGCTCAGTGTGTCTGGGACTTAGGAAGCTTCCTCCTAGGCAGGTTGTGGTTTTGAGGACTTCTGAGGCTTTGGAGGTTTAGTTGTAAACCATGGCGGGGCAAAGAAGCCAAGTGGATAAGCCAACGATTCTATCTCTTTCTGACTGGCGTCAGAGATGCAGGGCTGGGGCTAGACAAACTGGGTTTGGACTGGAGAAGGTTGAGTCTCAGAGCTATGAGCCTGCCTTCAACTGCACAGGGTCTCTCTGGGATGTTTGCTGTTCCACCTTCTCAGTCCCTCTATCTCAGCTCCATGTCTCAGAGGAAAAGGACAGGCTTGTCCTTGGAGAAAGAACATGGGGAGGAACCTCTGCTTATGTGTATGTGTGTTTCCAGCTTCTTCAAAGCCCTGGTTGCCTAAAGTCAATACTTTCTTGTTATGCTAGATAACTATGACCTGGGAGTCAGGGACCTGAGTTCTGCTGCTAATCCATTCTGTAAAAATGAGGGGGTTGGACTAGATCATCTCTGAGGACCCTTCTCTGTTACTCCATGTGATCAGATCCCTTCCAGGTCTGACTTTCTATGTTCTAAAGTTCCTTCCAGCTCTGCCATTCCATGTTCTAAAGGTCCTTTGTAGTTTTGACTTTCTATGTACTAAGGTCCTTTTCAGGTTTAACGTTTTATGTCCTAAGCCAGTTCTGACATGTGGACAAGTAGCTCCATAGAAAATTTTTATGTAATATGTGTATATAATACACATACACACATACACATACACATACACATACACATACACACACATACACATATACATATACATACATATACATATACATATACATATACATATACATATACATATACATATATGTGAAGGGTGGGTAGGTGACACAGTGGATAGAGTGCTGGGTCTGAAGTCAGGAAGATTCATCCCCCTTGAGTTCAAATCTGGCCTCAGACACTTACTAGCTGTGTGACCCTGGGCAAGTCACTTAATACTGTTTGCCTCAGTTTCCTCATCTGTAAAATGAGTTAGAGAAGGAAATGGCAAACCATTCCAGTATCTCTGCCAAGAAAACCCCAAACAGGGTCATGAAGAGTTGGATATAGTGGAAATGACTGAACAACAAGAGCATGCATGCATGTATCTATATATGTATGTGCAAGAGGTATAACTTAAGTCCTTCCAGGCGTATGCAATAAGCCTGGTTTGAAACACGTCCAGACTTTTTGAAACAACTCTTTTCTCTCACATCCCATACCCAATCACTTGCCAAGTCTTGTCAATTATATCTCTACAACAAATATCCCATCTCAGCCCCCCTCTCCTTGTCCCACAGTCACTACCTTCGTTCAGACCCTCAACACCTCTTGCCTGCACTCACAGCTTCCAGGATCTGCCCTCTTCAATCCATACTTCACTCAGTTGCCAGAATAATCTCACTAAAGAAGAAGCCTCAAGAGGTCTCTTCCCTGTCCAAGAAACTGCAGGGCCCCTTGCCTCCTGAGCAAAATATAAATTGTTGAGCTAGACATTGAAAGTCCTTCTCGGTTTGGCTCCCAACTGGTTTTCCAGGCTTATTGCATATAACTCCCCTTCGTGCATTTTATGTTCAAGACACATGTGCCTATTCTGTCTACTGCTTCTTTATCTCTACACAGACCATCTTCCATACCTGGGCTGCCTTCCCTTCCCACTTTTGTCTCTTGGAGTACCCTAGTTTGGTCTTTTAAGATTCAGATCATGTGCCGTCTCTTTTTGTGAAGCCTTTCCAGAGTCCTATAGTCATTAGGATCCAATTACTCTCTCGCCCCACACTACCCTCTCTCCTTTCTTCTCTCCTTTTTTCTCTCTTTCTCTCCTCTCTCTCACTTCTGTCCTCTGTCTCCCCTTTCTCTTCTCTCCTCTCTTTCATCTTGTTTCCTCTTTCTCGTCTCCTTTTCTCTCCTCCCCTCCCCTTTCATTGCCCTCTCCCTCCTTCCCATCTCCCTCTTCCCTCTGCCTCTTCCTCCTCCTTCAATGGTCATGTATATACTTGTGTGTTTGTATTTCTAGCTTGGTACCTTTTCTCAAAGAAAGCATTTAATAAACACTTGTAGAACTGGGGAGGACCCAACATTCATCCCTCCTTCATGCCCAGTACTCTAAAGGCCCTTCAGTCTCCTCTCACACTGCTTCCCATTCTCTTACCTATGGGGGTCCATCTCTTCGCACATCCTACATCTGGAATGTTCTCTTTTCTTACTTTAACTGTTTGAGTACTTAGCTACCTCTGAAGTACGCCTCAAATGCTCCCTCTGACACTAAGCCATTCCTGATTCCTACCCATTGTTCTCACTTGAAAATACTTAAGAAGAAAGTTTTTAATTGAAAAAAAATTGAATTTTAATTTTTTGAATTTAATTGAAAAAATGCAAAATATTTAAAAAACTTTATATGTACTTTATAATGATTTATCTGTTTACATACTACATCCTGCCAGTGGAATGTAAGCTCCTTGAGGGCAGGGATCATTTTGCTCTTATCTTTGCTGATCCAGAACCCAACATGGTGTTCTTCATTTAATAGGTGCTTCATAGAGGCTTACTGAGTTGAATTGCTCCTTATAACAATACTGTGAAAGAGGTCAAGCAGTGTTATTGTTTCCATCTTACAGATGAGGAAACTGAGGATGAAGGAAGGTCAAAGATTTGCCTGAGGTCATACAACTAGTCAATGACAGAAGCCAGACTTAAAACTTTGGTCTTCTTTCTCGAGGGCCAGTTCTCTCTCCTGCATATGCCACCTCCACTGTCATCCTCTAGGACTGTCCTAGGGGGCTTTCTGTGAACCCCTCCTTACCTGGTTCTCTCTTTATTAGTCAGCCATCCAGTCAGCTCATAACTCTAACCAATGGGTTCCTAATCTGGTTGATGGACAGATTCTATGATCTTGGATGGAAAAAATTACATTTTAATTTAAATATGATTAGTTTCCTTTGTAATCTTGTCAATTTTATTTTATGCATTTAAAAACACTTCTCTGAGAAGGGCTGCATGGGCTTCTCCATATTGCCAAAGGAGTACAGGACCCTCTGCCCCAGACAATCTTCTGGGGGAACAGTGGCTGTTGTGCTTCAGACACTGTCTTTGTAGGGACAGACTTCCTACAGTCAGGTCCGTAGACACAAGACAGATTCAGACTCCAGTGACTTTTATGGTTCTTTCACTAAGTCCTGGCTAAATCTTCTCTTAGTTTCAGCCTCTTCCAGGATACCATGATACATTTCTCTTTGTCAGTTTTTTTTTTCCTGAGTGAACAAACTCCACAAAACTTTGTTTCTTTTAGAAGGCAGAGAGTAGCCGCAGAAATAGCACTGGGTTTGGGGGCACAAGGCTTGAGTTTAAGACTTGGGTCTGACAGATCCTATCTCTGTGACCACAGAGGAATCACTAAACTTGCCAGTACCTCAGTTTCTCTGCAGTAAAATGGGGATTCATCTACTACCTAGTTCAAAAATCTCTGCTCTCAAGGAGCTTGGTTGTGAGGAAAGCACTTTATAAACCTAAAAGTACTATAAAAAAGTAAGCTATTAATAGAAACATTCTTTTGAATTCTTCTGGCTACCTCCTTTCCATCAGTGCAGAATATCTATGTCCATTCATTCTCCTGGAGGCAATTTTATTGCTGTCCTTTAGACAGTAAGAGGCATCCAGCATGAGTAGATCATTTTAGGGAGAAGAAAGGGAGACACAGAGACTTTTTCTTTCAGATCTGATATCTCCTTCTTATCCAGGGTTAGGTAGGTCATCTCCCCAATCCACAACATTTCCAGAGAGTCATGGAATCTTCAAGCTGGAAAGGATCTTAGAATGTAGAAGATAAAGTACTTGGTCTGGAAGAGACCTTAGGACAGAACCCAGAATATAAGAGCTGAAAGGGACCTTTGGGATTAATCAAACTGCTTCACTTACTGATAAGGAGACTGAGAAGGGATATGACTTGTCCAAGGTGACACAGTGAGTTTAGTGGCAGATCTCAGGTGCTAGCACTCCCCATGTGGTTCTCTTTCTGCTATGCTTGAGATTGGCTTCTTGAAGCATCCCTGAGTGGCTGAATGTTAAAATGCAGCCTGCTTGGCCCATGTTTGGTTGGCCTGCTGAGCTACTCTTTGGGTTCCAGTTTTGTTGTCCCATCATTCCCTGCTCTATCCTACATTATGCTTTTAGAATTTCCATTTCCTGTTCTCTAGTTTTACTGCTGAGTCATTCTGGGTCCTCCCAAATGGCCCTAGCACCATCATTGTCCTATCTTGGTCCCCCATTTTCCTTGATTATTACTGTCTTCAAGTATCTGAAAGACCATTATGATGAAGAGGTATTGATTTGTTCTGCCTGACCCTAAAGGATCGAACTTTGGGTTCACATTGCGTGAAAGTTATAAGGAGGCTGGTTTTGTCTTAATATAATGAAACACTTCTTTAATAACCAGAGCTGCCTGAAAGCAGAATGGGCTGTCTCAGGAGGTAGTGAACTCCCTGTCACTGGTGTGCCTCAAATAGACACTAGATGACCACTCTTCAGGCATATTGGCCAAGGGATTCAAGTATTGGGAAGAAGTTTGTTGAGGGACCTCAGGGATCTCCTCTAGCTCTGAGAGCCTAGAATTCTATTTACATTGGAAAGGATAAAAAACCACTACAGAACTGAGTCTGTTGTTTTTCTTTGATAATTATCTGCATTCTTATCAACCCTCTCATTATCCCCACAGCTAATCATATTCAAGTATAAATAGCCTTCCTCTCCCTCAGCACCACAGAGGGAAAGAGCAAGAAGCTCCAGGCTGGCTTTGTGCAGGACTTCTATACTCCAAGGACATGTCAAGGTAAGAGTGGTTCCAGTTTCTGAAGGACTGAAGGCCTCACTCTCCAGATGTTCACTGAATGGCGACAAATAGACCTGGAAACAAGGCATCCTAAACATTTTCTAGAGCTAACGGCTCAATAAGAAGCAGCATGGCACGGTGGATGACTGGCCTAGAAATCCAGAAAATCAAGGTTCAAATCCTTTCTCTGATGCATACATGTTTTGGACTCTGGGCAAGTCATTCAATTCCCAGTTATCTCTGAAACTATTAAGATACAGGTAAGCTGCTAATCTGCCTCAGTGGAGGGATTTTCACATCAGGATTTCCCCACAGCATTGAAATCACAGGTCCAATCTCCCACAATCCCAGTCCCCCCAAGCTTCCCCTCAATTCTCCAATCATAAAGTCTGTATTAGTGGAAATGTTTACTTAGTTGGTGATTGGCAGTGTGGGAGATAAAACAGCAGTCCTTGCCCTCAAGGGGCTTTCAGTCAGGTTGAGGGGAAGTCAGGACAAACTGTAGCATGTTAAAACCAGAGGGGCCCTCAGAGACCATCTAGTTCAATTCCTCTCACTTTCTATCTGAGGACGTTGAAGTCTGGAGGAGTGGCGGGAGGGAGGAGGAGTGATTCTTCCAAAGTCATATACTGATCAATGCTTTCTAATAATACTAGGCAGTTTATGCTCAGTGCCCAGATAAGAATCATAGGAGTTTCTAAGAGTGAATCAACCAAGGAATGATCCTTGAAGGTTGGGGCTGCAAGGAGAAGTTTTATAAAGGAGATGAAGAAGGTCTTGAGGGATGGATAGCAACTAAATAAGCAGGATGGGATAGAGGATGGGATAGAGGTGAGGAAGGCATTCCCCAGAGGGGAAACAGCATAAACAAAGACCTGGAACTGAGAATTCACTTGGGAGTTATACAAGGGGATATTGTATAGCACAACCCGACTGGAATGGAAAGTCCCATAGGGGAACAAAAGCTTTAGGAGATGGAGTTTGAGATGTGGGCTAGAGTCAAATGTTTTAGGGATGACGGTTGATATGTACCCAGAGCTGATCTCAAAGCACACAAGGTGATGGTCTATAAGAAGAAGTCCTATATGATGGGTGAGAACTGGGGTGAGGTAATTATAGGTGGAGTCACTTACTTGATGTTATGTAGATGAGAAGACTACTTTCAAGCCCTTCTTACCTGTTGGTCCCAGGACAAGACTGTGAGCAACCCAATGGTACTAATCCTCTTCTCCCAAAGGTGATTTCTTTCAACTTCGCTGTTCCTGTCAATGGCCCTGTCCTTCCCTTAGTCAAAAAGCATCCACACTAGGCACTCTGTTACTACACAGAATCACAAGATTTAGAGGTGAATTGCTGGCAAAGTTCTGAGGATTCCTGGGATTCCATAGGGAACCGTTTGAAGAGAGAACCTTGGATTGAGGGTGGGTAGCTCCCTGTTTCCTGGGCCCAGCTTCCAGGACCTAGGCTCAGCAGCCTTCTTATTTTTAAATTTTTTTTTTATTTTTTGCTTTTGGGAGGGCAATTGGGGTTAAGTAACTTGCCCAAGGTCACACAGTTAGGTTTTTTTGTTTGTATGTGTGTTAAGTGTCTGAGGCCAGATCCGTACTCAGGTCCTTCTGACTCCAGGGCTGATGCTCTACTCACTGCGCCACCTAGCCGCCCCATAGCAGCCTTCTTATTTGTAGGTGTCCGACCATGCTGAGGATTCTTTGCCTGGTCTCCTGTGTACTGCTAATGCCCTTGAGGGCTGATCCTGGGGCCCTGTTGAAGCTAGGAATGGAGTTCATGAACAAAGGTGAGTGAACATCTGGACTGGGAAGAGTTGTTCTTTATTCTGTAGGGATCTCCACAGTGGTATAACTCAGCTCCTTCTTCTGAAGTGTCCTGGGTTGCACAGTTTCATCTTTTTTTTCCCCTCCCCTCCAAGGCACAGATCATAGACAAAAAAGGCTCTTTCAAACTAATTTATACTGATGTATAAATGACTGATAAATCCTCAGGATGGGCCTCCTTCTAGGGGAAATTAGTCTCAAATTCTGTAACATAGTTTCCCCTTGTACCTTTGGCAGGTGTCAAGATGAGGTAGATGAGGGGAGGGTGAGGGGGAGTCTTCCTGGTGTCTCACATTTTCCAGAATAGGCAATCACCCACTCTGTTTATACATAAAGCTTATTATGATGGCCTTGGCTGTAACTTTAAATCACTAGATGCCTGTTTTATTCTTGGCCCTTCATTCTCAGCCTGTCACCAGGGTTAGCAGTTAGTTTGGGTCTGGAGTCAGGACTCAGTCTGTAGCTGATTTGGGGTTAGAGTTGGGGTCAGGGCTTAGGCTGGGTCTAAGATGGGGCTCAGTCAAGGGAAGGGGCTAAACTCGGTCTGGGACTGGGGTTAGGGGTTCTGTCTTGGTTCAACATTAGTGATCAGCCTAGTGCCAGGGCCAGAGCCCAACCTAGTGTCAAGATCAGGGATTATTCTGGGTTTGGGGTCAGGACTCAGTAGGTAGCTAAATTTTGGGCTGCCTCTAAGAAAGGGGTTAAACTTAGTTCTAAGCCTAGAGTTATGAGGCACGGCTTGTGACCAGGTAGGGGTCCATCTTGGCAGGGATCAGGTATCAGTAGCCAGAGGACTTTCTTCTATTGACCTTTGACCTCATTCCAGTTTTCTCACAGATAGGGGAAGAATAAGGGAGAAAAATGGGAAGAATGTGAAAGAGAACAGAGCAAGTTCTCCTGGCATAAGAAATGGTAGAAGGGAGGGGTTTATGCCTTGATGATCCCCAGAGTAGTCACTTTCCTTCTTTTATGCATCAATCACTTAATTAAGCTATAGGTTTACATTGAGGGAGGCTGAATCATGTGGTTGCCCTGTGGTGATATTCAGGAGAGAGGAGAATGAGAAGAGCCAGCACTTATACCAATTTTGCAAAATGCTTCATATAAAAATGATCTCCTTTGATTCTTGCAACATACCATTGGAGAGTTAGAGAAGCTGATTAATTTGCCCATGTTTATACAACTAACAACAGTCTGAAGCAGGATTTGAATGCAGGCCAGTTTGACTTTAAGTCAAATACGTGCTATCTACTCCACCACACTGTTGCCTGGTGTCCTACCTTGGGATAGCTCACAATCTGATGGAAAAAGACTCATACCCATAAAAGACTGTCACTAGCAAAGTCCCCTAGTGGTAGGGGTAGACATTCCCTTAGGCCTTCTGCATGGTGAGTAGGAATGACATGGGGTTATGTTGAAATTGATCTTTGCTTCCTTGGAGAAAGAGGAATTTGAATGGAAATTTAAAACATGGGTTGGACTGTATATGTACAAAGAACAGGGGAGGGCCTTCTGGAGTGACTGGGGGTACAGGGTCAGAGAGAGAGGATGATCCTACTTAATGCTGTCTCTCTGGGGCCTCTTCTAGCTGTGAAGGATGCTATGGATGAGAGCCAGATATTGGAAAAAATGGCAGCCATGGCTAGCCAGAAGCAGGCTGGGGTCAAGCCGATTAAGGGCATGACAGGGTGAGTGTTGGGACAAAGGGAGAGCAATGAGGAGGAGGATGGGACTTGGGTGGAGATGTCTTGAGAAATGGGAGAGAACTCTGGAGCAGGATGAAGTCTATCAAAATGATCTGTGGTCATCTCCTACTGTCCTGAGAGAGGCAGCAAGGCTCAAGGGGAGAATAGAACATGGGATGTCAGAGCTGGTAAGGACCTTAGGAGATAGAAGGTAGACATTTAAAGCTTGATAGAACCTTAGAACATTGAACATAGAATGTCAGAGCTGAAGAGGACCTTAGATGCCATATATTCCCTTCATTTACACAGAGCTAGAAACAGACTCAGAGAGGAACAGTGACTTGTCCAAGGTCACACAGTAAGTCAGATTCAGAGCTTAAATTAAAATCCAGGTCTCCTAAGTCTAAGTCTTGGGTTTTTTTTTTTTTTTTTTGTATGTTGACACTTATCTCACTGTCTCACTCATCTTCCTAGGATGAAGGTGAAAGAAGTCACACCTCCTATCATCACACTGGACTTTCTGCCAGGGGTGGGAATTTTCCAGTGTGTGTCTACCAGGATCACCATCACAGGGAAGAGGTGAGTGGCGGGATCCAGGAACATTCCCTGACAGGTTGTACTTTCCTTCAGGGGCCTGAAGTTCTTCAAACTGCATAGACCTTATGGAACCTGTCACTTAGAGGTGGGACTAAAACCCTGTGAGCAGAAGTGGAAGCACTAGACAGGACTGGATGACCTACAAGGTGGAACACAGGCATAAGATAGGAGAGAGGATCAGTCTTAGGGAAGGAATTAAACCAGGAAACTCTCTGTGTGTCCATATATACATTGTGCATGCATAATGGCTATAGAATCATAGGCTCATACATTTTGAGCTAAAAGCGACCTTGGGATTCTAGCTGCTACATTTTACAGATGAGGAGACTGAGGCATATAAAAGTTAAATAATGTGTACAGTCACCCAACTAAGTGAATGTTGGGGGCAGGATTTCAACCCACGTCTTCTGGGCTCCATGTCCAGTGTCCCTGTGCTGCCTCCCAGAGTTAGGGTCCAAAGACCTGGGTTTGCATCTTGGCTTTGCCATGTGGCAGTTGAATGTATAACTTCTGGGCAATTCACTTTCCCTCTATGAACCCCACTTGTCAAATGAAGGGGTTGAAATAGATGTTTTCTAGGGGGCCTCCAATAGGGACTCTAGATTTGTATCTCCACTTTATAGCAACACCCAGAAGTTCCATGATTTGCCCTCACCCATGCAAGAAGTGGGTGGTAGAGATGAGCCAAGATCTTAGAGCTGCATTCTAGATACACCCTGTCTTTAACACATCCCATCACCTCCCCTCAAAACTGTACTTTCCATCACAATTATGGGCATTAAAAATGAATTCAAATTTACCTACCTAAGCTTCATGCTCTTCCAGATGTGTCTGGATTATTCAGATTGACTTTTAAGACTGCTGTAAAAAGAAAAAACTCAACCCAAAATGTTCCCATATATATTAAACAGTAACCTGAATTGGAGGGGTGACTAGGTGGCACAGTGGGGACAGTACTGGGCCTGGAGTCATCTTCCTGAGTTCAAATCTGGCCTCAGACACTTCCTAGCTGTGTGACCCTAAGCAAGGCACTTCACCCTGTTTGCCTCACTTTCCTCATCTGTAAAATGGGCTGGAGAAGAAAATGGCAAACCACTTCAGTATCTTTGCCAAGAAAAACCCAATTGGGGTCACAGAGTCAGATATGACTGCAAATGACTGAACAACAACAAAACAACAACCCTGAACTGGGAGTCACACTTGTGTTTTAATGTTGGCTTTGTCATGACATACTGTATTACTTTGGGCAAATCCCTTCACCAACCTGGGCCTCAGTTTCCTCCTCTGTAACATGAAGAGTTTGTACTAGACAGAGGCCCCTTATACATCAAACATTCTGGTATTTTGGTTGCTTGATGCAGATTCAGTGTCTTTGTAGATGATTCCAGTAAATCTATCCTTTCCCTCCTTAGCTTTATAGGTGGGACAATGGAAATCACTGTGGTCGTGAACATAACGGCCACTAACCGGCTGCAGCAGGATGAGGCAACAGGGCTGCCCATATTCCATAGTGAAGGATGTCAGATCATTTTGGTCAGCGTCAAAACCAACCTGCCCAGCAAGTGAGTGTTGATCAAGTAGTCAACGGGGGCTTGTTCTGGAGATTTGGACCCCGGGACCCTGGGTTTGCTGCCTTTGTGGTCAAGGAAGAGGCATTAGCAGGAGCTCTGAGCTCTTTCTGGTCCAGCAAGGTCTGTTGCATTGGCCCTAAGCCTGGGTGCCAGTTCTTTTTGGGGACTGGAGTGAGGATCTTGCAGAAGGACCTGCAACAATCCTTCTCACTTTCTGCCTTGGCCTAGAGGCCCAAGTTTAGCATCAAATCATTCTTCTTCTTCTTCCTCTTCTTCTTCTTCTTCTTCTTCTTCTTCTTCTTCTTCTTCTTCTTCTTCTTCTTCTTCTTCTTCTTCTTCTTCTTCTTCTTCTTCTCCTTCTTCTCCCCACAGAAAAGGGTATATTTCATACTCCTCCCTCCTCCATGGAGGTGGTACCCTAACACTCTCCTTTTCTTTTTATTTTCTGTTCATTTATTTTATTTAGTCAAAACGGTGGATCACTTAGCCACCCATTCACAATGTCAGCAACTTAGTCACTACATTCATTTATTCACTCCCTTTTTCTACTTACTCCATTCATTCATCTTTCTCTTACTTATTTGTTCATTCTTTTGCTCATGCTTACTTATTCACTCATTCTTTTACTTGTTGCTGCCCTCCTTCTCCATCTTCCTTGTCTTCTGTCCATTCCTTTCTTCCCTCACCATTGGTGTCTTTGTGCTTCTGTGCAGCATGCTTCCTAAAGTGGTCAACAAATTCCTGGACAGCACACTCCAGAAGATTCTCCCTGGCATGGTAAGTTTGAGTTCTCATTGCACTGGGTTTTCCTGGACCTGATCAATCAACCGATCAATTAATCAGCATTTATGAAGTACCTACTATGTGCCAACCACTATTGTATTCTGGGTATAAAAGTGAAACACTCTCAGCACTCAAGAAGCTTGCATTATAATAGTACAATAAAACACATATAGGAAAATGTTATCCAGGGAAGGGAATTTTGGTTTAGGGATACACTGAGATTATGAGTGGAGCAATGCTAATATTAATTTGATTATTATTCCTAGGTGGAAAGCAGGGGTAGAGCTGGATGGGGTCTTAGAATTGACCTATTACAATTCCTTCATCCCACAGAGGAGAAAACTGAAGGCTAAAATATGGAAAATACATTCCAAATCCTGAAGGATGTTAGTGTTAGAACCAGATAGAGTACCAGGTCCCAGGGCTTCTGGAGCAGGACTCTGGGTTACTTGTGAACATCTGCCTACCACTTTTGACGCATGACAGGGGTTCTAGCTATTCTCTTGAGTTCTTTTTTCTTTCCCAGATGTGTCCTGCAATTGATACTGTGCTTGAATATGTGAATCAGAAGTGGACCAACCTCTCGGGTATGTTGTTACAATTATAATTATCATAATTGTAATAATAATTTCTCTAGCTGGGAAATGGAGACATAGAAAGTTACAGGTGGAAACGACTTTGGGGGTCATTGATTCCAATTCCAGTTTTGTAAAGGAAGATGATGAGGTCTACAGAATGAAAGTGACTTGCTTGAGGGCACATAGCAAGAGTTGGGACAAGAAGCTAGGCTTTATGGATGTCCAATCTATGACTTTTTACCCTGTACCAGGCTGGTTTCTGAAGAAGTGCTTCCACCTTTGAGGGCTGGTGAATCCTTTCCCTCATGATGGCCCTAGCCCTGAACCAGCTGGTGAAATTTGGGCAGCCTCAGGGCTATCTCCCACAAACCTTGTCAGTTCCCTATGTAGGGGTCTCTGATTATGTGTTCTTTGTCTCTTCCACACAGAACCTATGCCTGTGGGTAAGGCTGGAAGCATCAAGTACATCCTTACAGGTGCCCCAACCACCACAGCAAGCTACATAGAAGTCAATTTCAGTGTAAGTGCCCAAGTGGATCTGGGACCTTTCTAAGCTGGATAGATAGGACTCTGTGTTCAGAACTATAGCTGGGCATTGGTAGAAATGGAGGAAGAGAATAAAAGATTTTTGGCACAGGATAAATTAATGGAGTATCCCCCATTCTGTGCTGAATGTTCAGTAGTCCTCTTTGGTACCTGTTGGCTTTACAAGATCACATCTTTTACCTGTCGTATATAAACTTCAGTAAGACTCAGAAATGATAGGAGGATTCTGGAGGGAAGGAAAGAGATGATCAGGGTTCTTTTTAGAACTGGGATTCTTAATCTTTTTTTTTGGGGGGGGGGTCATGGCCTGGTAAGCCTAGAGACCCCGTCTCAGAATGATACATAAAATAAGATAGAATCACAAAGAAAACCAAATATATTGAAATTGTGGTTCTCAATATATATATTGCTTTTTTGGAAAGGGGAAGGCAGGACAATTGGGGTTAAGTGACTTGCCCAAGGTCACACAGCAAGTAAGTGTTAAGTGTCTGAGGCCGGATTTGAACGCAGGTCCTCCTGACTCCAGGGAGCTCTATTCACTGCGCCACCTAGCTGCCCCTCAAAATATTTTTAAAAAAAGTTTATGCACCCCCTGCTAAAACCCCTTGTTTTATAACAATAAATCTCCTGGCAGTTCTGCCCTGGGGCTGAATGAGAAAGGGTTGAGGTCTTGGGCCCCTTTGCTTCATCTATAAAATGTGGAAAACAGCTCACTGTCTACCTCACGGGGCTGTTGTAAGATCCAAATAGATTGGCGGAATGAAAAATAGTTGATAGCTGTACAGAACTATATGTGTTAGAAATCATGAATATGATAATGATGTGGTAGACTATGGGTTTCATCCCCTCCTCTAATGCTTCTTCAGGACATGACCCCTCAAAGGCCTTGTGACACTGGAACACAGAAGGCCATCCCAGGACTAGCTCTGCAGAATCAGGCTGCGGGGCAATGAATGATTTGGCCACAGCAGTTCTTGAGGATTTACTATCAGGTCGTAGAGGGGACTTGAGAAAGAAGGGATCAGTGTCAGTGAAGGAAATGTCCATGTAGATGGAATCATGTGTTGCTGAAGTATTGATGTATATAATATGACACAAATTAAGAGGAGGCAGCATTCTATAATAAGTAGAGAGCTAAACTTGGAAATAAGGCCAGGGTCAGAATCTCATGTTACCAGTGTGACTTTTTAGGTCTCAGTTTTCTCATCTACAAAATTATGGAACTAAACCTGACAACTTTTTCCAGCCCTAGATCTGTTTTCCTATGATCTATGATTCTTTGATCCTATAAAGTCAGGAAGACCAGGTTTCAAGTGCTACTTTTGGTACATACTGGCTGTGTGACTCTGGGCAAGTCACCTAACTTTTCAGAGTCCCAGGCAACCGAGAATGCCATAAGTTACAGAGCAGTTACTGATCTGTGTTTGCAGAGTGTCTCCTCATGGAAGTTCTTCATACCAATGAAGTCACAAATTTAATCAAAAAGAAAGAAAGGAAAAAAGAAAAAAAAATCAATAGTCTATTAATATTAATGCTATATTTCTCCTAGCCATCACACATGTGATTTGGGGAATATTCATGTAATGAGGACATTAGATCTGGAAGGACTCCTAGAACATATAATGCCAGATCTGAGAGGACCTTACAGACCATTGAAGGGAACATCTTCATTTCACAAATGGAGGAACTGATGCCTGGGGAAGGAAGTGGCTTGCCCAGGGTCACACATTAAGTCAGGGTATAGCCAGGATTAGAGCCCATGTCTCCTGACTCCTAACCTAGCACTCTTTCCCCTGTGTCACACTGACTCTTGGGACAATGAAACAGCGCATTTGAGTGGATGGGTGAGATGATACAGAGGCAGTGAGGCCATGGAATCCCAGGGCTTGGGTTAAAAGCCTGGCTCTCCTTACAGTCTATAAGTAGTACCTGTGTTGCTCTTGGATAGGTCACTTAGCTGTATTGCGTCTAGGTTTCCTTGAGGGGGCTGGAGAAGATGACCTCCAAGGTCCATCTTCCTTCTCCAAAGCTAAGATCTCTTGAATGTCACCATTTCAGTATTCACAGACTTCTTAATGATTTGCTATTTGGCCCCAGTTCAGTTGTTTCATGTGTGTCTGCCTCTTTATGAACCCATTTTTGGGTTTTCTTGGCAAAGATACTGGAGTGGTTTGCCATTTCTCCGAGGTAAATGGGGTTAAAATGGTTTATCTGAGACCAGATTTGAACTCAGGAAGATGAGTTTTCCTCGCTCTAGGCCTGGTACTCTGTGCACTATGGCACCACCTAGTTGCCCTTAGCATCAGTGTATAACTGAGAAACGAGTTTATCCTTGAGGCTGAATGTCCATCTCTCCTGTGCCCAACCGTACAGCCTGTGGTCCAGCGAGAAGAGGGTGATACCATCGATCTGCCTGAAGATGGAGCTGCTATCACAGTCCCGGAAGACTACCCGGATGGCTCATCCCAACTGGTGCTCTCTGCAGCTTTGTTCACCGCTGAGTTAACCCTCCTGCAGAAATCTTTTGATGTGGATATCAAAGGCAAAACTGTGAGTCACTTTCCACTCCCTGGCCATGGTACTGACCCTACGGGTCACAAGCAGGAGGAGGCTGCTTTCCTTCTAGTCTGAAGGGTCTGGGGCCTTGCAGTCAGTACCTATTGGGGTTCCCTCCACCTTTAGTGATGGTCATTCCTTCTCCTGTTTGACTGAGTTTCCTGAGGGCTGGGATCCTGGCTTCTTCATCTTTTTTATCCTTCAGCACTGAGTACAGTTTTCACTGATGGTATGTCATGAAAATTTGTCAGACTGAGATTCTGTTTTTGTTTTACAGATTGGCAAGCTCCCACCACATACGACCAAAACGCTAGCACGCCTCGTGCCTCGGGTGAGTCATTTCACCTGGCTTTGACCTCTTAGATTGGGCTACGGGGAAAAAAATCAGTGCTCCCCTACCCACAAAACTGGCTGAGGGAGGCATTCATAGTTTACTTTTCTCTAGGTTTTCTAAAGCACTTTCTTGATCACAGCTCTATGAGCTAGAGTAGTATAGGCATTATTAACATTCCAGTTCTATAGATGGAGAAAGAGAGACCTAGAGATGTTAGCAAACTATAGATTGAAAACTTGAAAGAACCTTAATGGAACAGCTTACCCAGTCCTCTAATTTTTTTTTGCTTTTTTTTTTGGAGGGCAATTGGGTTAAGTGACTTGCCTAAAGTCACCCGGGTAGTAAGTGTGTCAAGTGTCTGAAGTTAGATTTGAACTCAGGTCCTCCTGACTCCAGGGCCAGTGCTCTATTCACTGCACCACCTAGCGGTTCTCCCCCACTCCTCTCATTTTAAAGATGAGGAAATTGAGACTCAGGTTAAATGACAAACATAATAAATATTAACACTAAGGTTTTAACTTGACTTTTCTGGCTTAAAAACCATCCTTCTATCATGCCATACTACCTCCTTTGTGCCTCTTCCTCCCACCTTGTGGAGATGGGAAGGGGCTGTTGAGGACATTTTATGCCTGAGATGAGACTTGAAATGTTATAAGCACATTCCCAGGGCCAAGCTGC
Source organism: Gymnobelideus leadbeateri (assembly GCA_011680675.1). NCBI lineage: Eukaryota > Metazoa > Chordata > Mammalia > Diprotodontia > Petauridae > Gymnobelideus > Gymnobelideus leadbeateri. Next base: position 508,387 of record WOXC01009653.1, read on the forward strand.
CAAGAGAGTTGCCACAATACAGAATCAAATGAAATGGGATGAAAATAATTTTTGATAATATATTGTTAATATGTGTATTTTTTGAAATTTCTGGGAGATGTGAGGAAGGGTGTTTTTTTTTTTAATTAGTAAGTTAAAAAATTTTTAGGAGAAATATTGCCTCAGCACATTGAATTTTTCTCAAATTCATTTATCAGTTGTTCTACCACCAGTCTATTGGTACTGTTGGACCAACAGATCAATGGCATTCTCTACTGTCCTTTTGGTCCAAGAGAAGGCAGTGGTGCTGAGGGCATCAGAGGTGAACAGACTATCCACATTATCAACTTAATATCTATGTCTTATTTGGAAACAGTGGCTGGAGGAGTTCGGACAGAATGAGTGTGTAAAAGTAAGGGGAAACATTTTCTCCACTTTCTTGTACTGTGTTCAAGGAGAAGCAAAAATATTTGAACGGTACACTTCCTTTGATCAATGTACAAACAATGAAGAGGAATTTTCCTTCATTTCTGCTGAGGCCAACAGCTACAGGATTTGTCCTGAAGGGAGTGTCTTGGATTCCTGCAGGTTCGTAAGGCCTATCGCAAACCAGTGCCTTTGATGACACAAATAAGAATCAGTAAGCCCCCCAAAGTCATCATGAAAGCAGGCAAGAGCCAGCTGCACCTTCATGGCACAATAGAGATGTTTGCTGTTCCTCCCAAGTCAGGCCCTTCCTCCATGTTTGTTCTCGAAACTGTGAGTATTCAAACCAGGCCCTGCCTATCCTACCCTTGTGATGTCAACTTATTAGAGGCTAATTATTGGGCAATTGATCATATGATCTGATCTAATTGTCTTACTGGTTCCATGGCAGGCAACGTGATTGGCACCTTCAGATCTCTCTAAAAGACTCTCTGAAGGAAGAGGGATTAGACTTGGTCCACTTGATTCTAGAAGGCAGAAGTAGGATTCATTGGTGGAAGTTATAGGGAGGTAGATTTTAACTTGATATTAGGAAGAACTCCCTAAAAACTCAAAAATGGAATCGGCTGCCTTGGGAAGTAGTGATCAGTTCTCTGTCACTGGAGGTTTTAATGGAGAGTCTGGACAACCCCAATGATAAAGGAGACAGAAAAGGGATATAGATGTTGGATGAGATGTCCTCAGAGGCCCTTGTTCACAGGGCTGGAGATTTGATGAGTGGACAACCAGACTGAGTTGACCATGATATAGACACAGAGTTTAGGCGATCTCAAGATCCTTCTATCATCTGAAAAATATTTAGGAACTACCCAGAATTTCCTAGTTGCTTTGCAGGGCACAAGGAACTATAGAGATAAAATCCTTGACTGGTGAGATGGGGCTGAGGGTATGGGTACTGGGAAAACTGATGATGATTTTATTTGATCTTGGACTTGAACAAAGTAGGAAGTGGTTGGTTGAATGGTTTCTAAAATCCCTTCTGGCTCTAATGTTCTATAAATCTATGATTTGAATTCATCTTTAATGACAGGATGAAAGAGAACATCACTGTATGTTTCCCATCCCTCTCCCAAACATTTTTGTCCTTGTTTCATTGATTAAAATGAACATTCTGGATTATCTTGTAGGGGTTGAGCTGTCAGAGACAAAGTACCTTAGTAGAAATGGGAAGTAATTAGTAGAAATGGGAAGGAAGGTCCTTGAAGACTGATAAGAAAAGTGTGAGATTAACAAATTGTGTGCATATGGGCCTTGGGTCTTTGTTAGCTCTAGCTGAAGAGTCATCTCCTTCTTTCCCACTTGCTGCCTCCCCATACCTTCGCTCCCTGGTGGAGACACGTCCTTACCTGAGGGCTGGTTCTGTCTATTGGAGTTGAGAGTCTGGAGGAAGGCATGCCTGACCACATATCTGAAAGACTTATATGCTTGAAAAGTGCCATGCTCTTGGATTGACCTTCTGTTCTTTGCCCCGGTAGCACTTCAGCCTGGACATTCAGTACTCATTGAGTGAAGACAAGGTGCACATGGCCACATCCATGGACAAGTAAGTGGGGATCACTCATTCTGGTGCAAGAGCATCCTCTCTGGCAAATATGCACATGGACAAATGTGACAAGTAGCTATATGACACTCACCCATGACATGCCCACAGAACACATGTGTCTGTGAAATGTATAATATGCACTCAAAGAATGTGCTATTATCTGACATACTAGACTTATGGATATGCCACCTCACATGTTATATGACACATATGTGAAATGAACACACTTATATGACACACTGGAGGTGGTACATATGTAATACACACTTACCCAAGATATAATGAAATATAGACATGATATACATGAAGTACATAAAATATAGCTTAATGATCACACATGCCACACTGAAATATATGTACACAATGCAAATGTGTTGTTTCAAAGGGGGAAAAAATGAGACCTTAATTAAAAGAATTGGCACTGAACACCCTCGGTAGGTTAAGCCTCTCCTACCCTAGTTTTTCCTGGTGGGAGGTGGGGAGACACCCTCAGGAAGAAGAGAAGATGCAATCTCTTTCCCCTAAAGAGCAAATGGCCTCGTGGCCATGGCTGTAGAGTGTGTGGTTGTAGAAGGATCTGGAACAGAAAGCTATCAGCCTTGGTATCTCTCCAGTCCAAGTTTGTTAGCAGGAGCTGTCCCAGTCTGAACCTAGGCCCTCCTTAGGGTTCTGGAATTGCTCCCCACCACCTCCTGCTAGGTTTTAACCTTTTTTCCTGAAACAGATGTCCCTGCCTCCCAGGATGCCCAAATATCCCTTTCCTACCTCTGACTGGCTTCTCTTTCTTCTCTGCAGATTGTTGGACCTTTCTGTGGCATCTTCTTCCATTGGATCCTTTAAGGTAAATGTATAGAGCTTCTATTTTATCTTAATTTATATGGGGGAGTGATGGAGAACATAATGGACTTGGAGTCAGAAAGACCTGTGTTCAAATCCTGCTTCTGATACCAGCTTAGATGACTATGAACAAATCACTTCATTTCTCTATATGATGAGGATAATCCTGACAGTAGCAATTAATTTGTGGTGCTGTGAGTTCCCAGTGATAAACTATATTTAAAGCAATTTGCAAATGTTAAAGTGCTTTCACAACTTTAGCTTTTATTATTGGATATCACATAGCCATAAGTAACTCATACGGGTGACTTTGTTCTAACTTTGTTAATGAAGTGTCCTGATAGTAGAAACAGTAACTGAGTGGTAGTGGGGGATAGGTTTTCATGAAACTATCTTCTCTCTTGCTTTTGTCCCCCCATGCCTAGTCCCTTATAAATAATGGTGCATTTTTAGGTGTTCCTGGGAATAAAATCAGTGGGGGACCTTAATTGTTCCTGGGTTATTACCTGTAGGTGGTAAAAAAAATAGGAGGCAACAGGGAGGCTGTTAGACAAGAGCCAATCCAGCATAGTGTAGAGTTGGGTTTCAGCAGTGTTAAATTCCTTTAATTAATCAGAGTACTTTAGAACAGTTCTCTGGTTCTCTTCTCTTCATAGACTCATGGGTCTCCTTAGGAGATGTCCCCCCTTTTCCCAGTAGTGCACAGATGAGACTTAGTTCCCTGGACCCGGACTCAAATGGGCTGGTTCTGAGGAGACAGAAGGCTTTGTGTGTTCATTAGTGTGTAGTATCCCAGTGCTGAATTTCTCATGTTCCTAGTTCTGGGAATATCCAAATCATGGAATAAATCTGACATGTTTTTATTTTTTTTTATTTTTTTATTTTTTAAAGCAATTGGGGTTAAGTAACTTGCTCAAGGTTACACGGCTAGTCATTTGATTTATGCGTGGGTGCTCATTTTCTGAGGCCGGATCTGATCTCGGGTCATCCAAACTCCGAGGCCGGTGCTCCTACTCACTGCGCCACCTAGCCGCCCCTTTAGGGCAATTGGGGTTAAGTAACTTGCCCAAGGTTACACGGCTAGGTTTTTGTTTGTGCGGATTAAGTGTCGGAGGCCGGCTCCGAACTCAGGTCCTTCTGATTCCAGGGCCGGCGCTCTATTCACTGCGCCACCTAGCCTGACATGTTTTTATTTAAAATTTTTGCATTATCTCTTGTTTTCATATCACCTTAATTTTCTTTCCTTAATATATATTTCTTCTTCTTTCCCTCTTCTTTTTGTATTTTTTTTTCCTTTTGTGGAGGTGGAAGGCAAGGCAATTGGGATTAAGTGACTTGACCAAGGTCACTCAGCTAGCAAGTGTTAAGTGTCTGAGGCTGGATTTGAACTCAGGTCCTCCTGACTCCAAAGCCAGTGCTCTATTCAGTGCATCACCTAGCTGCCCCATTTTCCTCTTCTTCTTATAGTCAGAGTCATTCCTTATAACACAAGACTAAAAAAAACAACAGAAAAGAAGCCAATTAATCAAAACTAATCAGTACATCAACTGAGTTTGACAGTGCCTAGCATAGTTCTTGGCATATAGTAGGTGCTCAGTCAGCACTTATTGACTTGATTTGACCTTATGTGAAGCATTTCACACCTCATAGTTGCTCACCTTTACAAAGAAGGTGATTACAATTACAATTACATTCTTATATCTCTTTTTCAGGGTCAAATTTGGTCATTATAATTACATAGCATATGGTTTCGGTGTTTTTCTCTCCATTTACATTGTTGTATGTATGTTACAATGTATGTTACATTGTTTTGCATTGGTTTCTCCCAACATGCTTGATAGAACACTAACCTGCTGTGCCAAAGCAGAGACAAGTGGTCAGACTAGACCACCAGATCAGGTCTGGCCAGGTGCAGGTGAAGTCTATTGACTCCCTGCTGTCATGAGGAGGGGAAGGGTTGGGTTGTGAATCAGCTGCATGACAACAGTACTTCCCATTTTTCTCTGTGTTCAACATCCTTGAGGCTATTTTTCTTTTTTTCTTTGGTGGAGAGGAAGATGGGGATAAGATGAAGTAGCTGTGAATCAGTTGGCACAAAACCTTGACTTCCTTAGGACTGAGTACCTGGGCTTCATGAACTAATGACATTAGTGACCAGCTCTTGTTACCATGACTAGAAGACAGAAATCCATAGCCTATTCTTGTCTCAAGACAGTGACCTACTGGTAGTTTTATCCATCCAGAACTATTTGTAGGGACCTCTAACTTTTTTTTTTTAAAGCAATTGGGGTTAAGTAACTTGCTCAAGGTTACACGGCTAGTCATTTGATTTATGCGTGGGTGCTCATTTTCTGAGGCCGGATCTGATCTCGGGTCATCCAAACTCCGAGGCCGGCGCTCTTACTCATTGCGCCACCTAGCCGCCCCTTTAGGGCAATTGGGGTTAAGTAACTTGCCCAAGGTTACACGGCTAGGTTTTTGTTTGTGTGGATTAAGTGTCAGAGGCCGGCTCCGAACTCAGGTCCTTCTGACTCCAGGGCCGGCGCTCTATTCACTGCGCCACCTAGCCGCCCCGGACCTCTAACTCTTAATCAGTCAATTAATAAACATTTATTAAGCACTTACTATGTGCCAGGCACTGTCCTAAGAGCTAAGAGTACAAAAAGAATCAAAAGACAGTCCCTGCCCTCAAGGACCTTAAAGTCTAACAACGGTGACAATATGCAAACATATATACAAAGTAAGCTATTACAAGATAAATAGGAAATAATTAACCGAAGGAAGTCACTATAATTAAGATGGATTGGGGAAGGCTTGCAGTAAAAGATGGAATTTTATTGGGACTTAAAGAAAGCCAGGGAGGTCAGTAGGTAGAGTAGAGAAGGGAGAACATTCTGGGCATGAAAATAGGACCTCACTCTCCAGGATACACTGAAGACAGGATGACCCTATCCCAAACCAGAGGCTAAGTACTTAATTCACCAGGTAAGAAGGAACAGGGTCTCCCAACCACCCTCTCTCCCTCAGCCCTAGCAACTTCAGGTCACCATACAAATGTTGATTTATTCCCTAAGATGGTAGGATCTTGCCAAGCTCTTACTTAGTCAGACAAAAAGGTCCTTCCCCTCCATCTTTTGAGAAGGTTAACGTACTGAGACAGTGGGTAACAACCAGCAGTAGATGTGATCCTCTTACTCCTTGCTGGCTTTTGGAAGAGATATCTACCTACTGGCTCATGGGCAATGCTGCCCTTGGCACAGATGGCATCCAGGGGTGGATGAGCCAAGTTCATGCTTGCTAGTGTAAGGGAGATATTCCTGACTCCTCAACCCCAATGAATGGAACTAACAAAATGCTCAGGCAAAGAGTCATTCTCCATGATAAAGGAGGGGTGTGAATCAGAGATTCTTAACATTTCTTATTTTGCGGGCTCCTTTGGTAATCTAGTAACCTATGGCCCTCTTTTCAGAATGATAGTTTTATATACATAAAATAAAATACATAGGATTTTTTAATACATAGGGTTATAATTATTATATTATAATTATATATTTATATATATTATAATTTATTATAATAAACCAATTATTTTGAAGTGTAGTTATTAAAATATTAAAAAAAAACCCAAATTATCAGACCGCAGGTTAAATACATCGGGTGTAGAGAATCTTGTTAGTTACATTAATTGGGGCTGAGGAGTATGGGGCATTCCTCTTACATTATCATACATACCATGGCAGTACCCAAGGGGGTGACTGCTCCTGGTGAATGGACAAAACACTGGGGATGCAGTCAGCAGATCTGTGTTTGAATGCTGCCTCTGGCATACACTATCTATGTGACTTTGGGTATGTCCCTGCTAATCTTTGGGCCTCAGTTTCCTCATCTGTAAAACAAGGGGATTGGACAAAATGACCTCTAAGGAACCCTTTCTGTGCTGAATCTGTGATATTTTGTTTTTATGAACCTCATGGCAGCTCAGGCAAACATGGGTAAGCCCTAGTTGATGAGAGTTGGGCTTCCTGTGGAGGGGATCACCTTCTTGCAAAGTCCCAATTCTCCAAAAGGTCTCAGGGCCCTGTAAGATTCAGAGAACCTTCACCTTCCTCCTTCCAGGGCTCAAGCCAATCAAGGTCTCTGTTCTGTTACCTTATGGGATTGGGTAGCTACAGTGAAGGCCAGATTGTACCTCCATCCTTTTCATGGGGGATGGTCAATGGAAAATGGAGAAGGGTCCCAGCTTCCCTATCTATAAAATTAGGAAGTTTGACTAAGTGATTTCTAAGATAACTTGTCCCTCTGATACTTTATTTTCAAAGCCATGGTTTTCTGATACCCTATGTCTGTTTCTTACAGGAAAAAAAGCTGAAAGAATTTTTAACTAGTTTACTTCAAGAGGCTTATGTACCAGTCATCAATGGTAAGGGTCAAAAAGCATTTTGCTTTTGCCATAGGGCAACTGATAACTGCTGGTGGGGAAAGGGTGAGGAGGGATCCTGGGCAGTGGAGATGTGACCATGGTCAAATATCTTGGCTTTTCATTGTCTCTGAATGTGACTAGATGAGTAGGGGTAGGAGCAATGGCAAGTTCCTGGGGAAACCAGTCTTGGTTTTGACATCCTGAATATCACACCCAAAGAGAATGACACTAGCAGGAAAAACTCTGGACTGGAATTCATGACCCTGGATTTGTACCTGGGACACATAAAGCCGTATGACCTTGGTGTGACCTAAATCTCTTAAAACCTCAGCTACCCCATCTGCAAAACCAGAACAATAATCCTGATACCACCTACATCACAGTGAGAACAATGCTTTGAAAGGCATTGTGGGTATACTGGTCAAAATATTGGTGCTGAAGTCAAGAAGACAGGCTCAAATCCTGTGATCCTTAAACTAGTACCATGATCCTGGTCAAATCACTTAAACTGTCTGGGCCTCAGTTTCCTCATCTGCAAAATGAAGGATTGGATGACCTCTGAGTTTCCTTCCAGTTCAAAATTCTATAATTTTATAAACTTTGAATGCCATAGAAATGTTGACTCTCCTTGTCTTCAGCCCATCCCCTAAAGTGGCTCTCCTTTTCTCCCTAATCCATTCCTACTTTTCCCTCCTGCTGATAGTGTCCTCTTATCTTTTTCAGGTGCACTGGAAGTCGGGTTCCCCCTTCCAGACTTCCTGGGCACGAAATATGACCAATCAGAGCTGGCCATTGTGGAGGTATGAGTGAGGACTTTCGCTACTTCCTGGCTTCCTTGTCTCTAATGTTGGTAGGGAGTAGAGAGGCCTGGAGGCCTGGACTGACACCAAGGTTGGGGGGGGGGGGGCAGGTTTCAAATTCCCTTCCCCTCTCCAGACCACTATAACTTCTGCCTCAAATAAAATAATGAACCTAGGGAATGAACCTCCCCCCCACCCCCAGACTCATGCCTGGCTTGAAGTCCTAACTCTAGTTTGACTTTGGGGAAGTCACCTTGCTGCCTCTCTCTGGATTTTCCTATGATGGAAAGTCTTTTCACAACTCCATACTGTGTCCCTGAACCAGAGTGAACCAGAGGTGGTACCTATGACTGGCTAAGGCACTGATTAAAAACATCATGAACAAGCCTGGTCCCAGAAATATCAGTGGGCCCCCCTTTCTGTGCTTCTAGTTCACACATTATTCTGTGCAAGGGAGCCAGGTCAGGTTTTATTATTCCCTTTTTTTTCACAGAAGATATTGAAGCTTCATAGAAAGGAAGTGACTTGCCTAAGGTCACACAGCAGATTAGAGACAGTGCTGGGAGCAGAAATCTGAGAGCAGTCTTTAGAGGAGACCCACAGGCAGTGAGATAAATCTTGGGGTTGCTTTAGCATGGGGTTCTGAGCCCCTACACTCTTGCTCTTTGTGTTCTGTAGGAAATAGGTCTGAAGGAAATCCTAAAAGATCAGGGAAAGATTGTGAGTTGGTATAGAAACAGACTGCCTAATTTAACAGAAATCTTCCTCTTTGCACACCTTTCCTCTCTTCCTAGTGGATCATGGTTCCGATTTAGATACCTTTCATCAAGCTAACCAGGCCATTCCCAGAAGCTGGGGCAGAGGGTGTGTGTGTGTGTGTGTGTGTGTGTGTGTGTGTGTGTGTGTGTGTGTCTTAACTCCTCCTCTGTTCATCTCAAGATGCCCTGGAGCAGATTGCAGGAGTCCAGGCCCTTCTTATTTCCTCTTTCCACCTTCTCCCCAGAACCCCCTAAGACAAGGTCCCACTGTTTTTTCAAGTACAGGTCCCATAGCAGGTGGCAGGTGGAATGAACCCCATGCCAAGCACCCATCTCCACAGGAATTTAGGCAAAGAGGTCCTTCTTACACGAGGTTCTATTTCTTTTCTTTTCTGTCAGAACGCTCTGGTGGTGGACCTGCGGACATCCTAGGGGAGAGGAGGAGCTGCTTCATTGCCCAGGGTTCCTGCATCATGTAAAAAGAGCCGAGTCCACCCCTCTTCCAGACTTCAGCCTTCTCCATTTTGCCTATGAATGTTTTTCCTCAGATAAAGAGAGGGAAAGGGCTTTACCTGTGGCCTGTCTCAGTAACAAGATAAATGGCTTCTCCGGAATCTGACTGACATCTTTGCTTGCAGCAAATCTACCCACATGAACTTCTCCCCCACCTCCACATGATCACTTCAGAGACCTGGATTCTAGGTCCAGCTCTGTCTCTCCCCTTTGGCTTGACCTTTGCCAAGTCACACTGCCCATGTGACCTGAAATCTAAGCTCCAAGGTCAATGCACTGCCTTACCCTGGGGATGTAGCATGTGGCACTGGGAGAAGAGACTCTGGGTAGTAGGGGTTGGCAGTGGGTGATTGGCAGTGTTTGTGTTGGGGGTGATGGTAGGTGGGAAGTGAAGCAGGGTAAAGAGAGGGATAGAGATGGTAGAAAGTGAAAGTCAACAGCATGCCCCACTTCTCCTCTAGCCTGCAGCTGGATATGGTCAAAAGCAGGCAGACCCATAGTGACTCTCAGATGGAAGGAACTTCAGAGGGTGTCTCGTCCAACCCCTTTGCCCTTCAATCACCATGAGAGAGAATTTTCTACAATGGTCCCTCACTGATCACTCATTTTTTTCCTGTCCAGTTGTCCATTCTCAATCATTATTAGTAATAATAATAACAATGAAAATAGCTGACATCTGTGTTCATCCATTCATTTGCTCATTCATTTATTCAGCATTGACTAAGGACCTGTTGGGTGTATGACCCTGAGACTGACCTCAGTGATATCAATGAATTACACAGATTCTATGGGAGGAGGGCCTTACAGTCTAATGGGGAAAGGGCAAACTCACACCACAGATATCCATGATACAAAGAAAACCGAGAGATAAATGCAAAGAAAAGATCCAGGCAGAGACACCTGGTATAGTTAAAGAGGGAGAGATCACTTTCACCTCAGCCAAGGTTGAGAAGGGTGGAATGGATCAGGATGAGGTTCTGACTTGTGATCAGGGCCTGAAGGAAGGGAGAGGGGTAGGGGCTTCCATTGGTAGTGATGGTGGGAGGATCTATTCCACTAGGGGAGATAGCAGTGGGCAGGAAGAGGATGAAGATAGAGAAAGATTAGTCCATTTTGGTTAGAATACAGAACATCTGGGGCGGCTAGGTGGCACAGTGAGTAGAGAGACCTTGGTTCGGATCCAGCCTCAGACACTTAACACAGACAAACAAAAAAACCTAGCCATGTGACCTTGGGCAAGTTACTTAACCCTAACTGCCCTCCAAAAAGCAAAAAAAAAAATTAGAATACAGAACACCTGAAGGGGAGAAGTGTGAGATAAGTCTGGGAAGGTATCTTGGAGGTGAGTCATGGAGGGCTTTGAATGTCAGCACTAGGAGTTATATTGTGCTGTTTTACACCCATAATTTCATTTCATCCTCATAAAAACCATATATGAGGTATATTGGAAAAACCACTGGGTTGGGAATTAGAAAACCTGGATTTGCATTCTGACCTTGGACATTGAACAATTTCCTTTTCCTTCTCTATAATATGAGGATATTGGACTAGATTAAATTGGGGTCCATGGATCCCTCTCCCTTATCTATGGTTAGATTTCCATGGATCCATGAACTTAGATATGAAAAAAAATGCATCTTTACACTAATCTTTAACTGAAATCTAGAATTTCCTTCAGTTATGAATTAAAAAGAAACTCACATTATTATAAGAGTCTGTAGGCTTCACCAAATTGTCCACTATATACAAAAAAGTTAAGAACTTTGTGTAAAAGATAATCATTAAGGACCTATGAGTCTCCAGAGGTAGGGCCTGCAGGATTTATTAGACTTATTTTAGTCTTATCTATTGCTTAGACTTATTAGACAGGGCCCACAGATGAGGACCCTGAGGTTCTGTAGAGCTGGTATGAGGTCAGGGAGAGAACACTGGCTGTTTTGTCTTGGTTTTACTCTTCTGGTAGCTCAGGGAGAATACTGCTTTAGGTCAAAAAGACAATAGAGCCCAGTCTGGGTTCTTTTCTCCTCTGAGTAGAATGGACTCCTGATCTTGCTTCTAACATGGTTCCATTTTCCTTTCTCTATACCTTTGTATATGCTCTTGCTTGAATGGGTATAGGCCCTCTGAGCTGGAAAGGACTTAGAACATGTGCTATCAAGGCTAGAAGGACTGGAGGCCATAGAATATCAGAGCTAAAAGACATTTTAGAGACCATCTAGTAAACTTTCACTTTATAAATGGGGAAACTAAGGCCCATAGAGGGGAAGAGAAATTTGTCCAAGGTCATGTGGAATAAGTGGCAGAGCCACTACTTGAGTCCCACGTCAAGGCTCTTTCCAAGTAATAATTATAATATCATCAGCAGCAACAACACGTTACTATAGGCCTCTGAAGATTTCAGACTGTTCTCTTTCCAATAGCTGCATGAGATAGGTAGTGCAAAGATTATTATTACTATTTCACAGAAGAGAATAATGAACTTGCCCAAGATCACAGAATTAGTGTATGAGTCAGAATTCAAAGCCCAGGCCGAGGGCTCTCTTTACATCCCTGTGCTGTTGCTGCTGCTCTCTGTGAGGCCATCACATTCACGTTCTGAGCCCAGAACTCAAAGTGTGCTCAGGCTATGCCATCTGAGTGAGGGATCATCTGCTCTGGCAGGCCTGGGTTTATTTTGGCCCTGCTTTCCTGGCTGTAGGGCTTCATTCATTCAGTTGCTTCCTTGGGATTAACTCTGGTGCATTTCCCTAATGCTGGCTCCAGCTTTATCAAGCAGATTTGTTTTTTCCTGGGCCAAACGCCAAGCCTTTCATAATGGTACAATTGTCCCTTCTTAGAGACTGGTTTTCCCTGTGGAAGACACCAGAGTGGCATTGCAGGGGATAAGATTAAACTCAGGGTATGAGTGATCCCAGTCTCCTCCCTCCAAATGGGGATGATAGAAGCTGTGGTCCTAATGAGTGTTGAATCCACTTTCTCCTCACTCCTATTGCTTTCAGTACCATGGCTCTTGGCCCCAAACTGTGATCAAGAGACCCTAATCTTCCTCTGGTGGCTACTCCAAGGCAGGCAGGAAAAGAAGGGGAATGCAGTTGGGTCTGTGGGCAAGGGGCCCATGTCTGAGGGCCAGACTGCTCATCTCAAACAAAAAAGTGTCATCTACTTTGGCCAGTCATTCATTGAGTCTGGTCATCTGCCCACCCCTATTTCTTGCCCCCAGGCCCATTATATATACACACATACACACACATGCACACATAAGGAGATATACAGGCAACACAGAAAAAACACACCCAGGCAAATGCATATCTGTACACACATCAACATGTACATCAGGATGAATATATACATAGGTGTAACACAGTATACATATAGACACAAGTCTTTGTCCTCAGGTACGCACATGAAGAGATCCAAATACAAGCATAAAAACACATTCATATATACATACCTATCTGTGTAGACACAACCATCCATTTGTAGATCCATTCACACATCTGCATAAATAAGCATCCATATGTATACACACATCTACAGGCACTCATGTATCTATACACACATATAAATGTCTGGAGGAAGGAAGGAAATCTCTATACTTATGCACAGACACAGATGTACATCTTTGTGCTTGGAGCCAGGAAAACTGAGATTTCATTCCCAGATCCAACATTTCCTAGGTATGTGATTATGGCCAAGTCACTTAAATCACCTAATGTCTCTAAGCCTCAGTTTTCTCATTTGTAAAATGACTCCATTGCTTGCTGCTTATGGGACCTTGGCCAAGTCACTAAACTTTTCTGGGCTTCAGTTTCCTCATCTATAAAATGAGTGGGTTGGGGGTGGCTAGGTGGAACAGTGAATGGAGCACTGGCCCTGGAGTCAGTGGACCTGAATTCAAATCCGGCCTCAGACACTTAATACTTACTAGCTGGGTGACCTTGGCAAGTCGCTTAATCCCAATTGCCCTGCTTTCCACCCCCCCAAAAATGAGTGGGCTGGACTAGATAGCTTCTAAGACCATTTTTAGCTTGAAATACTAGGATCCTATGACAGTCACATCCTTTGCTTTGGCATTATGATTCTCTTAATGAAGCCTATGCTTATATTAGCTTACCCCTTCTGTATAATAATAATAATAATAATAATAATAATGTGTAACATTATAATAAAAATGACAATGATATTTTCTCCCATATAATATATTAGTAATATATACACTTCCATATAGTAATATATTAAATATGGTGATAATATATAACATTATAATAAAATAATAACAACAATATTTTCTCTCATATAATAATAATAACAACAACACCAATGACAACACAAGCTTAAGTCTGGAAAGTTATTACAATTCCCGGAAGGACTGCTCTCTAGCCACACCTCTCCCTTCTTGCACTTGGGAAGGCAACTTTTTTGGTCAGTAGTGTCAGACTACAAGTATTCCCATCAAATTTCATTTCATTTGATTTAGTCCAATGTTCTAGAATGCCAAGACATTTTTGGAGCCTGAATCTGTCATTCAACATGTTGCTATCCTTCCAGTTTTGTGTCTGCAAATTTTATAAGCATGACACCTATGATTTTATCCCAGTGATTGACCAAGGTGTTAAATAGCACTAGTTTAAGAACCAGTCTCTAGGGTCCTCTAATAGAGATCGACATTGAACCATTAATGATTACTCTTTGGATCCAAAGGTTTAAGCAGCTCCAAATTCATGTGACTCTATTATCATCCAGCCTGCCTCTCTACTCTTTCCCCCTAAAAATAATGAGAGATTTGTCCAATACTTTGCTCAGATCTGAGTAAGCTATACCTACCTCATTAACCTAATCTAATGAAGTAAACCTGCCAAAAAAGGAAATGAGGTTAATCTGGAATGACTTGTTCTTGATGTAACCAGTCTGGCTCATTGTTATTTCTGTTTCCTTAAATTTTTTTTGGGTATCTTTTGTTTTTACACATTGCCTAGATTTTTCTCTGTATCCCTCTCCTCCCTTCTATCTCAAAGAACTATCTCTTAAAACAACGAATAAAAAGGGGGAGGGCAAGAGGAAGATGAAACAGCAAAATCAATCAATATATGGAAAAATTTTTTGTTCTTTGCAGTGCTCCACAACTATGAAGCCCCACATCTACAAAGGCCCAGCTTCCTTTTCTAGATAATCACTAATCATAATATGTTCCAGAATTTTCTCAGGCATTGAAGTCAAGCTCATTGGACTATTGGCTTCGGACTAAATTATCTTTCCTCTTTTTGAGTATCAGGACATTTGGGGTACATGGGGTATTCAGTGAATACTAGCAATTCTGGTAGGAGAGTTTGCCAAGGCCTTTTCAGGGCTGCTCATCCACCTTTGGTGTCTACTTGGCATTCAGCTCTCACCTGTGAAGCTATAGCACTTGGAGTGGCCACAGCCTGGTAAATCTGTAACTGATAGGCCTGAGTTTGGGCAGAATGGGGGGATGAGAACAGTTTGTTTCAGTGGCCATGAAGTGGAGCTGGGCAGATATTGAAGACACTAAGGTCACCCACTGCATCTTGGGCCATCACCAGTTGTCTTGACTTCTGTCTTACCACTTTGATGACTTTGGAAGAGAGAATAAGGTTGATAACTTTGCAACTCTGCCTCATTTAAATCCAATTCACACTCAAGTCAAGATGTCACCCTGTGATGTCACTGATCCTCTGTGAAAACTAAGGATGAACCACAGTCAGATAACAAATACCTATTTTTTTAAAAAAAGTGACTTTGTGGATAGAGCACTGGGCCTGGAGTCAGGAAGACCTGAGTTCAAATTTTGCTCCAGACACTTATTAGCTAAATGACCTTCAGAAAGTCACTAAGCCTTTGTCTCCCTCAGTTTCTTTAATCGTAAAATGGGTATAATAATAGCACCTTCCTCACAGGGTTGCTATAAGGATGAAATAATATCTGAAAAGCACTTAATATGGCACCCAGCACACAGTGGGATGTGTGGGGTGTTCGGCAGGACTAGCACCTCTGTTGTGAGGGCTTGCTGAGCCCCTTTGAAGGCTGTTCATCTACCTTTGGTTCCCGTCTGATTCACCCAACTCTCACCTGTAGTTCCCAGAAGATGTAGCATGTACAGCAGCCACACCATAGTAAACAGTCTCAGCAGATGGGCTAAATCAGGTTGAGGGAAAGTGGCAGACTTCAACCTTGTCAGTGAGACAGCAGGTGAAGATTTTCTCTGAGTGGGATGAAGTGTAAGAACAATTTGTTCCAATGGCCATGAAGGCAGATGAAGCAGGAGCTGTGGAGCCCTGAGAGCTTGGTCAAACGTTGAAGATGCATTCACTGCATCCTGAACCCTTGCCAGTTATCCAGGCTTTTCTCTTGCCATTGGACTTTGATGGCTGTTGAAGATTTAGTGAAGTTGATGGCTTTGTGCTTCTCTGCCTCACTTCAATCTAGTTGACAAGCAAGTCAAGATATTACCTGTGATGTCACTAGTCCTCTTTGGAAACAAAGGACTAATGTGCAATTCATCAAGACATTCACCCTTCTTAAGTCTTTGGATGCCTCTCCAATTATTTCACATGTTATTGTCAATGGCTTAGCAATCACTTCCTCCATTTTTTCCCCAGTACCTGAGGTTGTAGTTCATCCAGGCTATGTGACTGGTACTCCCCAAAAGAAGCTGGGTGCTCTGAATATTTCCTTATTTGTTTTAGATATCAACTTCTTATTGGCCATTTTTGTTCTATCCCTTGTAGTTCCAAGATCATTCTTTTTAGCAGAGAAAATAGAAGCAAAGTGTGAGTCACTTATTTCTGGACATCAATTTCCTCATGTAACCACATTATCAAATGTCCATTTGGGAATTAAGCCAAGGATCTAAATGATCTTCATGGTCCCTTAGAGTTCAATATTTGAGAATTTGCAGTAATAGTTAGGTGAATGTGTTTGGTTCATTAGCTAACCTCGACAGAATAATTATGTAGAGAACAGATACAAAATAAATGCAGGGTGTTTAAAGAGAAGGTAGAGAGTGAGAGAACCAGCATTTTGGGGATTAGGAAGGGCCTCTTGTAGAAGAGGAGGGCTAGGTCTTGTTCTGTTCATCTTCCCGGGACAGAACTAGGTAGTGTTACAGGGAGATGATGGTGGTCTGCAAACTGAACTAGTCATTTTGTGAATGAGGTGCAGGAAATGGAAACATGCTTCTCTGAACTGAAGGAGTCCTTAGAGCATGGCAGGGTGTGAGGGAGAAGGGGCAGATGGTAATAGACTGTACCTGTGTGCAAAGCCATAGGCCTATTGATACAATACAGTGGCCTACCAAGTATGGCTTTTTGGGTCACAGGACCTAGAACAGAGCAACACTCAGAACTAATTTGACAAGCCCATATACATACTTACTATAGGCCAGATATGGTTTTTGGTTTGGGGAATACAAACTGAATACAGTCCTTTCCTTTAAGAAGATTACATTCCACCAGACTCTATGCTCTATTGGCAAAGCTAGCCTAGTGGGGTTAATCTGGAGGAAGTGAGTTTTGAGCATGGGGTCAGAAGAAGTAAGAAGACCACTGAACTACCAAAGGCACTGAGGAAATGAATGCAACAACGCAGTTAAGTATGTTGTTGTGGTTGTTCAGTGGTTTGAGTTGCATCAGACTCTGTGATGCCATTGGGGTTTTCTGGGCAAAGATAGTTTTACAGATAAGGAAACTGAGGCAAACAGGATTAAGTGACTTTCCCAGAGTCACACAGTTAATAAGTATCTAAGGCTGGATTTGAACTCAGGTCTTCCTGACTCCAGGCCTAGCACTCCATCTACTGTGCCACTTAGCTGCCCACAGTTAATTATCCTCAGGAATAATTGCAGGGAAGAGAGACTGAGAGCCCAAGATTTTGAATTGACTCCTCAATGAGTAAATTTCATGTATCCACACAAACAGAGAAAGCATTGTCAGTGAAACAGTCTACAACAGGCCAATGAACCAAGCATAGGACATCTAGAAATAATCTCAAAGGGACTGGATTCCCTTTAACTTTTCCAGGAATATTGCAGTAATTATTGCTGCATGAAGCTTCTGGAGTTGTTTGGATTCTTGCTTTCTCTTCAAGGTTTTATATCTGCCATTAGCATGAGAGGTCATTGGCACTAAGAATGCCATTTTGGTACTCGAGGCCTTCTGCTGAACTTCCCTCACCAAGGCTGAGCTATCAGTGGATTATGAATGAGAGCCCTTCCCAACTTTTTAATCAGGAGGGATCATGGACTTAGAATTGGAGGGACTTTAGAGGCCACTGAGTCTAACTCCTTCATTTTACAGATGAGGAAACAGGCACAGAGAGGTTAGGTGACTCAGCCATGGTCACACAATAAATGCAAGATGCTGAGTTGTGTAGGAAGTTGTAGGAGCTAAGGACAGCCATCTCTCTCCAGCAGGCAAGGAAAGGCTACAAAGAAGAAGTGGAGCTCAACAAGGTATTTACATGACACAAGAGAAATAACTTGGGGGTGGCAAAAGGAATAAAAAAATAACAGAATCTTAAGAGTTGGAAGGGACCTTGGAGGTCATTTGGTTAAAACTTAAAATTTTGCCCGTTCTAATATAGCCCTAACAAGGGCTATATTAGCCTCTTCTTGAAGACTTCTACGGATGGAGTAGCCCCGACTTCAGAGGTAGCTAATATCACCTCTGGACAGCTCTCTAATTGTTAGAAAGGTGTTCCTTGCATTGAGCAGAATCAATCTTCCTTCAGCATCTACCCCATTGCTCTTAGTTCTATTGTCTGGGGAAAGGTAGAAAAGTCTTAATTCTCTTCTACACTAAGCTACTTCCTTCGCTAACTACTTCATTATATAACTAACTTGCCTTAATCTCTATATATTTTCTATATCCATATGAATGGATGCATTTCCTCTTAGAGTGTGAGCTCCTTGAAAGCCAAAATTGTTTCCTTCATTGTCTTTGTCTCTAGCCCTTCTTGAAGTGCCTGTATATAGCAGGTGCTTAATAAATTCTTTTTGATTGATTGATTCCCCAAGAAAACTCTTCAAATCCTTAAAGACAGCTATTAAGGCCTCTCTAAGTTTTCTCTTTTCCAGGGTAAAAAGTTTCAGTTTCTTCCATTAATTATTTTAAGAAATAATTTATTTTTATTTTCAGTTCCAAACTCTCTCCCTTCTTCCACCTTCTCCCACCCATTGAGAAGGCAAGGAATACAATACCCATTATACAAATGAAGTTATGCATTAGTCAATTAATTCTTATATGGGGCGGCAGTCAGGTTTGGAATTTTAGGCCACAGCGACAAAGCAACAGTTGAAGTCGATAACTGGCCTGCATTATCATTCAGTCTATCAATCAAACAGGCATTTATTAAAGCCCAGGCACTGTACTAGATGCTAGAGATATAAAGATAGAAATGGATTAATTCCTGCCATCAAGGAGCTTATGTTTATATCTTCAATCTTCAGTCCCCTCACTGTCCTGATCACTCTGTCTCTCTATGGCAAATATTTAACAACAGCCAGCATTTATGCAGAGCTTTAAGGTTTGAAAAGCACTTTGCAATAGCCCTGGGAAGAAAGTATTTTTATTAAATCCTTTTTCCAGATAAGCCAACCAAGGCAGATAGAGTAGTGTAGAGAGTAAGTGATGCGGGGTTACAGAGCTAATAAGCATCTGAAGTTGAATTTGAACTCAGGTCTTCCTGATTCAAGGTCCAGAGCTCTATCCATGGTGCCACCTAGAGGCCTAAAACACTTAACAGAGAGCTGCCAATCATGTGGTTTGCAGAACATAACATAATACTGCAGGTGGCAGTTTGACCAGGACAGAACACCTAGACTCTCAAGGCTGGGAGGGATTTACACAACATTTATTCTAATCCCCTCATTATGTTTTTGTTGTTGTTGGTTTCTTTGTGAT
Organism: Gymnobelideus leadbeateri; assembly: GCA_011680675.1. Classification (NCBI taxonomy): domain Eukaryota; kingdom Metazoa; phylum Chordata; class Mammalia; order Diprotodontia; family Petauridae; genus Gymnobelideus; species Gymnobelideus leadbeateri. The sequence continues at coordinate 527,640 of WOXC01009653.1, forward strand.
CCCATTTGGGGTTTTCTCAGCAAAGATTCTGGAGTGGTTTGCCATTTTCTTCTTTGGCTCATTTTGCAGCTGAGGAAACTGAGGTAAATGGGGTTAAATAATGTCCAGAGTCACACAGCTATAGCTCCCCCTTGGCTACTTAGTGGTGAAAGGCATTCTGTGCCTTTTCACCTTGCCATTCAAGGCTCCTCACCTCCTCTGACACCAATCTACCAATTCATACCATTATCTTTCACCATTCCCTTTGTCATAGCCAGCCAGGTTGTACTTCTCCCTATCCACCTCTAGACCAATGTTCCCTCCCCTCTGGATTGTTCTCCCTCCCCTCTCCCTTGTGACAGCCTTACTATCCTTCGAATCCCAGCCCTTGTGATGCCTCCTCCACTGTCTTCTGCAGTTTCCCCAGATGGAAGTGATCCTTTTTTTATTAGCATTATATACTCCTCTAACACACTCATCATTAATCTACTTTGCATCGTCTTTGCCTCAGTGTACTGGAAGTGCATGAGGATATCTTGTGAAAAGATGTGGGAAAGCCTCATACAAGATGAGAAAATAGAGATGGCTGTGATCTGCACTTGTGAAAGGAATGCCTGCATCAGTAAGGTTACTAATCCAACAAAGTTTCCAAATGTGTTTGTTTATGTCCCATCTTATCACCTAATTAGACTTCATGTTCCTCAAGGTCCGGGACTGAGTTTTGTTTATCTCACCCAGACCTGCACAACTTGGCAGTAGGTAAGAGCCAAAATTAAAATGGCTAAACTTCTTTGGGTTATAGATAAGGTTTTAGCAGGTCACTTTCCAAATAAAGGTATAATTAATGATTAAACTATTTTGCAAATAAACCATATTAAAAAAGGGAAATTTCAATTAATATTAATTAATTCCATCTATTACTTAAGATTTGTATTTATCATGAAATCACATTAATGTTAAAAATTATTTTTCGAGGCAGCTAGGTGGCATAGTGAATAGAGCACAAGTCTTGGAGTCAGGAAGACCTGAGTTCAAAATCCAGCCTTAGACACTTAACACTTACTAGCCATGTGACCTTGGGCAAGTCACTTAACCCTAATTGTCCCTCTAAAAAATTACTTTGCTAAGTGGTATAAGTTTTAATACATTTTCAGGCTTTCTTACTGTTTAGGGCTGGAAGGACTTACACAAAATTTATTCTTATCCCCTCATTATGTTGTTGTTGTTGAGTTATTTCCCTTGTGTTCGATTCTTTGTGACCCCATTTGGGGTTTTCTTGGAAAAGACACTGGAGTGGTTTGCCATTTCCTTCTTTGCCTCATTTTACAGATGAGAAAGCTGAGACAAATGGGGGTAAATGGCATCCAGAGTTACATAGCTATAGCTCCCTCTTGGCTATTTAGTGGTGCTTTCACATTCCATGGTGTTCTGTGCCTTTTCAGCTTGCTCTTCAAGGCTCCTCACAGTCTAACATTTAGTTAATGGGATGTATCACACTTCTTATCAACAATTGTTTTGCCGTACTCCAGAAGCTTGTTTGAAAGCAATTCCTTTAGAAATTTGAAAACTAACCTTAATAGCCGCCTCATTTTCTGAGTTTACTTTTTTGAAAAACCATTCTTCCCCACTGAGATTTTTCAGCCATTTGGATGCTTTAATTTGTTTATCACTGGTGTCCAATTTGCTTGAGTCAAGATGTTTTGATGATAAATGTTGACAAAGATTGTGTTCCTTCAGAACGACTATTGCTCCTTGAAAAACAAGGCACAATATTTTGTCTCTCATGTAAATAAATGAGTATTTGTCCACTTTGGATTAAAGCATCCAAATGGTTGAAAAATCTCAGTGGGGAAGAATTTTTTTCCAAGAAAGTAAACTCAGAAAATGAGGTGGCTATCGATTAAGGTTAGTTTTCAGATTTCTAAAGGAATTGATTTCAAACATGATTCTGGAGTATGGTAAAATAGTTGTTGATGAGAAGTGTAATGCATCCCATTAACTAAATGCCAATATTCTGTTTCTTTTTATCACCCATTTTACAAAGTCACCTCCAAAACTTTCATGTTAGAACCAAAAAATCTCCACAGCCACCACTCACATGCTGAACTGAACATCTGACCTTGGAGAGAGCTTCAGATGCTCATATAACTTGGAGGGCGACTGTGCAGCGAGGGAAGGGAAGATGCCCTGGCATTGTTGCCACTTATCACAAAGCATCGCAAGCATCAGCTGCGTTGGTGCATGACCATACTCCCTTTGTCCTTTTTCAAGGCTGGTAACAACCAAAAAACACATTGAAAAGATAAGACTCCTCTTAGACTAGAGATAGACTGTTGATGATTGGTTGCCATGGGTCATATGACAAATGGGGGCATGTGTGTAGTGGCAAGTTATGTGCTGGACACCATAGTGACTAGTGGAAGGAGGGTTAAGCAAGGCATGGACAAAGTACTCATTACATCTTTTTTTTTTTTTTTTTGCTTTTTGGAGGGCAATTGGGGTTAAGTAACTTGCCCAAGGTCACACGGCTAGGTTTTTGTTTGTGTGTGCGTTAAGTGTCTGAGGCTGGATCTGAACTCAGGTCCTTCTGACTCCAGGGCCGACGCTCTACTCACTGCTCCACCTAGCTGCCCCGTACTCATTACATCTTTACTTTCTTTTTACAGACCCTTCATTTTTGGGGGCCACCCTAAATCTTTTGGTGGGGCAGTATGTTGTGCAGGCCTGATCTAACCCTTGACAATAGATGCTTAGTAATTGATGAATGGCTAATAGTAGTAGATTACATTTAAAAATACATTATTATTGATAAATTTTGTTTTTCCATCACCTGCATTCCCCAGCTTATTCCTCCTCTTCTCCCACTCATAGAGAACCAAAACTTATAAACAAAGAATAAAGATGCTGTTCAGCAGAACAAACAAGTACATCAAAAATGTTTGTCTCTATGTGTGTGTCACATACTCATAGTCCTCCCCTCTGCCAAGAAGGGAAGGAAGCGCATCCTCAAACGGCTTTTTTGGGGACAATCTTGGCTATTATGATCTGGTGGCATTCAATTTCATTGTTTTGTTATTGTCATTATTTCCATTTCCATTGTCACAATTGTTTCCCTGATTCTTCTCATTTGGACGATTAAGAGCCTACTATGTGCCAAGCACTCTGGTAAGTGCTTTTACCAATATCATCCCATTCGATTCTCACAATAACCCTCAGAGGTAGGCACTATTATCATTCCCATTTTATAGTTGCAGAAATTGAGGCAGAGTTTAAGTGGTTTGTCCGGGATCACACAGCTAATAAGCGTCTCATGTCTAATTTGAACTCATCTTCTAGACTTCAGGTCCAACATTCTATCCATTGATCACCTTTATAGGTTTTGAAAGTGGGTGATGCTGCCCCCTGGGGGGGTACTGGAATGATGGGGGGGGGAAGGAAGGTATTTTTTCGAAGTTATGCAAATTAAAAAAAAGTCAAAGTGTTAAAGAAAGTAGATTTCCTGAGGGGCTCTGAGTAAGAATTTTTTTAAATGGAGCAGTAGGCCAAATAAGTTTGGGATCCTCTATATGCTACTTTACGTCAGTTCCTATGTCTTCCTAAGCTTGACTCCTTGCCTTGTATTAATAAATTCTTACAGCACAATAACATTTTATATTCAGTATTTCATCTAATGGAATTTGTTTGGTCATTCTCAAAGTGATGGACATCTCTCTACCTTGGTTCCAGTTTTTTTCTCCTCCAAAAAGTACTGTTATAAATATACTGGTGTACATGAAGATCTTAAAAAAAACAACAGATTTCTATAGTACTTAATAATCTGTAAAACACTGTGCTTATGACAGCCCTGTGAGGTATCTAGCTAGTAAAAATATTAATGTTCCCATTTTATAGATGAGAAAGTTGAGGTCCAGAAAGAGAAAATGCCTTACCTAAGGCAGATAACTACTTTAGTCTAAGAGCAAGGAGTTAAAACACAGGCCTTCTGACTCCAAGATTAACACTCTTTCCACTACACCCTACTGAGTAGGGGAAAGAAACCAAGGCCTGGAAAGGGGGAATTAATTTACCTAAAATTGTATGGTGAGTGGTAGAGCAGGGCTTAGAACCTAGGATTTCAGGATTCCCCATCTGGTCATTCCATTCCACTGCATGGCATGTCTCTTCTCATCAGCTAGGCTCCCAAATGGCCACTCATAGGGTTATCTCCTCTATGTCTTCCCTGTTAGTCCCTTCCCTTAGTCCTGCTCCTTTTTTTCTACCAACTTCTGCAAAGTCTTTGCCTGATAATGACAAGAGCTTTCTTAAGTGCCTTAAGGTTTACAGAGAACCTCTCTTATCATAGTCAGTCCTGTGTGGTGAGTAGTATAAATATTATCATTTCCATTTTATGGAGGAGGAAACTGAGGCCCAGGGATGAAAAATGACTTGCCCATGGTCACATAGACATTACATGTGGATGGGATGTAAGCTGGGATGCAATTTCAGGTCTCCTAATTCAGCCCACTAATCTTTCCACACTGCCTTGGGACTGAAATGTGACCAGGCATAGGGTGGCAATATGTTCCACCAGTGGCAAAGCACCAACTCTTCTAGAGCTGATTCCTGGAGCCAGGGGCTCATTGTTCTAGCATCCCCTCCAAGAGCCATTACCTCTCACAAGAATCTCATAGTATTTGGCTCAGACCCATAGGGCAACCAATCCCCTTTGCGTTACTCAATTGTTGGCTGACACTTTCTCCCCCAGAAGGAAGGCTTAGCCTGGGTCGATAGGAAAACCACAATTTACTGTTGACACCCTGATGGGTTTCTTGGCTATCCCCATCCTTTTGTATCTTCCCCATCCCCAGAGCTATTAGTCCATATAAAAAGCCTGGCACCCTAGTGCCCCAGGAGGAACTGAGCAAGCAGGCTTCCAGGAAGGCCTCTCAACTCACCCTGGACACGTAGTAGGTAAGACAGTAAAGGACATCCTATGGGTTTCCCTCAAAGATGAAAATCGGGGATCAGAAGCATTCTTGAGCTGGTAGAGACTATAGAGATGAGTGGCATCTTGGTGCAATGGAAGCAACATAGACTTTCAATTCAGGGAACCTAGATTCAAACCCTGTCTGGTGTTGATTGTCTTTGTGAATTTGGGAACATTAGCCTCTCTTGGCCTTAGTTTCCTCATTTGTAAAATGAGGGAGTCAGACTAGACGGCCTTTAGGGTTCCTTTCGGCTCTAAATCTCTGTTCTTTGATAATCTGGTTCAACACTTTCATGTTCTATAGAGGGAGCAACTGAGGTCCGGACAGGTCCAGACCTCTCCTAAGGTCACACAAGAAGTGAACCGCAGATTCAGGATCTGAGCCTGCATCTTTGAACTTCAGATCCAGTGCTCTTTCCTCTATGCCACATTATCTCCCTGGCTTCTTCCTATTCTCACTGGGAACTGAGGATGGAACCCTCTTCTGAACATTTCATCCTTCTGAGCTTCTTCTTACTCCTCTGCAGAGCAGGGATGAAAATAGATTATAGGGTGCAGAGCCAAACTTCACAGAATAAGTAAAGGGATTTGTTATATGAAGTTTGGATTCAGTCAAAGGGCCGCACTTGAGGAGCTAGAGGGCCACATGTGACCTTGAGGTTGCAGGTTCCCCACCCCTGCCTTAGAACATATAGTTTAATGTCAGAGTTGGACTGGATCTTAGAATATTAGTGCTAGGAAGGACCTTAGAACATATGGGATGTCACAATTAGAAGGGTTCTTAGATCGAGTAATATCAGAGCTGAAGCACATCTTAAAGCCTATAGAATGTCAGAGCTGGGAGGATTTTTAGGACCTATGATGTCAGTGCATGAAAGGACTTTAAGCTATAGAATGTCTCCTCTACAATGTGTCTCAGTGGGAGTAGTGATATTAGAGGTTGTTTCTTTTCCTTTACATTCCCAGTCCCTAGCACATATCTCACACACAGTAGTTGCTTAATAAATGCTTATTGATTGACTGGAAATAATATTGGTCTTGGTATAAAAACACCTAATTTCTAATCCCATTTCTGACACTTTCTAGTTATGTGACCTTGTGCATGTCACCTCACCCCATCTAAGCGTCCTCTGTAGAGTGGGGATGATAATATTTGTGAATTTGTCAGTTTGCTATGAGGTTTTCTTGTTTGGATTGTTGTGAGGAAATCTTTCTAGCAACCTAAAAGAATCCTAGCAGTGTGTACTCTTGCATTGCCATCGGCCCATCAACTATTCCTTGTATTTCTCCAAGATAAACTCAACATTCATCACTCTTGGATAATCCCTCTGCTGAGTCTGTTAGATTGCAGGCAGAAATGTTCCCAAATCTCTTGTTTGATAGGTGAGGAAACTGAAGCCCAGTGAGAGTGACTCACCTGAGATCCTATAACGAGTAAGTGGCATATCTGGAAACAGACACAGGTTTCCAGGTTCTCAGTCTTGTGTTTTTCCCACTGCAATGCCCTCTTTGTCCAGATTGAATAAGGATGCTTGGAACCATGCAAACCATCCGCAACCACTCAGTGACCTCAGTTTACAGAGAGCTTGAATGTGTAAGGTGCAGAAAGAGACAGTGGCTTTTTCTTAGTGCTGATGTTAGGGTGGTCAGATTCCTTGGATATGTCTCTTTATCTATCTAATCTGACTCTGCTCTCTGGCGGTGATGGATAATTGGTCCCTCAGTTAAAACTCAGTCCCTCATGTTATCAGCCTTTCACTAAGTCCTATGGAGGAAGACAGAGGAGAGATAATACACAGTGTTTGCTTTCACAGATCTTAAGGTCCAAAGTGGACTTGGTGATTAGGGCACCCCATGTGTGAAATGAGTATGAGACAATATAAACAGATACGTGTGGGGCTAAAAACACCTGCCTTGATCTAACAGAATGAGGGACGTCCTTAAAAAAGGCTTAGATTTAGAGTTAGAGGACCTACGTTGAAATCTCAATTCATCCTACATGTATGACTTGTTGCAATATAGACTGTTGGACCTGCCTTCAGGAAGACCTGAATTCAAATCCAGCCTCAGATACCTACTAGCTGGGTGATCCTGGGCAAATCACTTAACCTTTGTATCAGTTCCCTTATTTCTAAGATGGGATAATAATAACATGTACCTCCCAGGGTTATTATAAGGGTAAAATGAGATAGTATTTGTAAAGTGTTTGCAGATTTTAAGTTGTCATATAAATGCTAGTTATCTCCATCATCATCATCATCATCATCATCATCATCGTCATCGTCATCATCATCATTTCTTTACCTCTTTGGGCCTTAGTTTCCTCATTTAAGGGGGCTAGACTTGGTGATGCCTAAGGTCACTTCCTGCTTTAAACTTTCTGGTCCCATGACTTGGGAGAATGGCACTGCTGTAGGGATGGAAGAAGCTAAATTGGGTGGGAAGGTGAATTAAGTGAATGGAGTGGCGAATTAAGCTGGGAAGGTTTCATGGAAGATGTAAATTTACAGTGGGGCTTTGATGAGGGGGAAGACTCCTGTGTCTTGTTAAAAAACACAGCATCACAGCATCATACATAGAACCCCACTAGTCATCTCATCCAACCCAAACAAGAATTTGCATCCCCCCAACATTTCTGAGAAGGGGCAGCCCAGACTTTGGTTGTATCCCCAGTAAGAAAGACCCCACTGCCTCCCACAGAAGCCATTCCACTTTTGGATGACTCTAGCCATTAGCTGTTTCCTAACCCACCATGCTCAGATTTGTCCCTCTGCCACTTCTCTAAATTTTGCTCTATAGAGAGGAGGGGTTGGCCATCCTCTAGTGATAGGGCTGAGCCAGGGCCCAGCTTGGGTGTTTGTGGAGAAGACTGAGAATTCCTGTTCACAACTCTTCCAGGTATGAGGCTGACGATGTTCTCCATTTTCTCTGTGGTCCTTTTCTTTGGGCTGTTGACTCCATCACAAGGACTACTAGAAACAGTTGGCACAATTGCACGGATTGATAAAGATGAACTGGCATCAGGTGAGTTTTGCTCGTGAACCTCATGTTCATGCTAGGTGTCTGGGCACTGGGTTTTTCTAGAGTCCTTTGCAGATTATGAAGTATTTTTATCACGGGAGTCCTGTGAGGTAACTAGCTTCTATATTATTACGTCCATTTGCAAAAGAGGAAACTGAGGCCCAGAGAGGAAAAGTTTCTCCCCCAAGATCACACAGCTAGTGAGGAGTGTAGTGGTTACTAGAATCCAGGACTCTTGACTCTCATTCTGGTGTTGGTTCTAGTCCATCAGACAACATCTTTATTATTATTATTATTATTGCTTTTTGGAGGGGGGAGGGCAAGGCAGTTGGGGTTAAGTGGCTTGCCTAAGGTCACACGGCTAGTATGTGTTAAGTGTCTGAGGCCAGATTTTGACTCAGGTCTTCCCGACTCCAGGGCCGGTGGTCTATTCACTGAGCCACCTAGCCACCCCAGACAACATCTTTAAATGAGTATCAAGAGAAACCTCGAAGGAGAAAAGAAATCTTCAAACCAGAGAATAGCTCTTTAAAAGGGAGCACAGAAGGTGTTTAGCTCAACCTGTACCTGAAGCATGGGACCAAGCACCAGAAGACCTGGTCTCTGTTTATGGTTCTGCCACTGCCTTGATGTGGGACCTTGCACAGGTCTCTTCCTCTTGCTGAGACTCACTTTTCTCTTCTGTAAAACTAAGGGATTGGATTTTAGAAAATGAGGGAGGGGGTAGCCCCTTCCCCTCCATCCTCTGCCCTGGTTGGACCCCACCTGGACTAGCTCAGCCATATTAGGTCATCACATGTTAAGAAGGACATTGAGAAACTGGAGCATATCCAGTGACCAGAATGATGAGAGTGCTAGGGATTGTGTTATAAAATGATTGGCTAAAAGTAGTTGGGATGTTTAAGTTGGAGAAGAGAAGACTTGGGCAGACCTGATAGCTGCTTTCGAATAGCTGAAGGGCTGTCATGAAGCAAAGACCTTAGAGGGCAGAGCTGGGAACACTGGATGGAAATTGCAGGGCGGTGGATGGAAGAAAGGAGGCAGCCAGGTGACTCAGTCAATGGAGTGATGGTCCTGGAGTCAGTAAGACCTGAATTCTGATCTTGCCTCAGACACTCACTAGCAGTGTGACCCTGGGCAAGTCACTTACCTTCTGTTTGCCTTAATACACTGGAGAAGGATATAACAAACCACATCAGTATTTTTGCAGAAAAAGCCACATAGGAGATTACAAAGACATGCCTGAACAATAACAAGCAGATAGAAGAAAACTCTTTGTAACAATCAGAACTGTCCAAAAGTGTAATGGAACTCCTCAGAGAGTGGTGGATTCCCCATCACTGGGTACCTTCAAGAAGATGCTGGATGATTATTGCCAGAGATTTTGAAAAGGAGATTTCTGATCAGGCCAAGGTTAGACTAAGTGACTGAGTTCTTCCAATGCACTGATTCCATAATTCTTTTTAAAAATGTTTCACTGTTACTTTAAAACGTTCTCATTTCCCCAATCCAGCCCTTTCTATAAGAGCATCTCTTGTAACATAGAAGTGTATTTAAACAAACAAATAGGAGGAAAGTTTGTTTCTCTGTCAGTCAGATGGAGTTGACTGTTGCTTTTACATTACTGTAACGGTTGTGCAAATTGATGTCTTGCTTTTCTTCACATCATTCTGCACCATCTCCTCAAGTTTCTCTGAATAATTCACATTTATTTCTTATAGAGTAATAATATAGTCTAATATTTCATTATATTCATAAACCACAATTTCTTTAGTCGGTTCCCAGATGATAGGCATCCTCTTTCAGTTTTTTGCTACCACAAAAAATATTGCCATAATTATTTTTTTCTGTGCAGAAGGGACCCTTCCCTATATTTTTGACCTTTTCTCAGAAGGAACCCATTAGTGGTATTGTTGGGTCAGAGATTATATACAGTGTAGTGGATCTCCTTGCAGAGTTCCAAAACGTTTACAGAGTGGCTGGGCCAATTCACAGCTCCCCAGTAGGGAATGCCTTTCTTTCCATAGCACCTCCAGCATTTTATTAATTCCAGCTTGCACCATCTCTGCCAACCTTGTTGGCAAAACCTCAGAGTTGTTTTAATTGTGATAGATTGCATCTCTTTTGAAAACTACTTGTTCATTTTACCACCTATCTATTAAGAGATGGGGATTTGGTAATTTTGTGAAGATCTGTTCTAGTACTGGCATTCTACATTGTTCTAGCATTTCTTTTAGCTCTAATATTTTATGTTCTAATTTTCCTTCCAGATCTATTATTCTGTGTTCCTTGTTCTAAGGTACTTTTGGTTCTAAGCTATTTAGGTTCTCTGACATCATATCTATTTACCATACAACTAGATCACATGAACTATGGAAAAATCCAGGTGGACATGGTTTCATTATGGGACAGCTCTCTTCAGAGGGCAATTCTCTCTCTCTCCTTATCTTTCTGCTCTTCTCAGCAGTAGGCACTGCTTTTCGCCAGACTTAAAACCCTCATTTGAACCAGTGCAAAGAGTCTCTTAAGAGGAACAGTGTGGAAAAAGTGGGCCCAGGAGGATGTGGAAATATGGAGCAGGGGAAGGTAGTTGAATTTGAAGAGTAGGTACAGAAACCTCAAGAGGAAAGAAGACTACAATCTCCCAGTCACTGGTGAATCCCTCACCCACCTGATAATTTCAAGGACATGTCGTAGAAGTCCCTTACCCAAATGCTAAGGCTGTGTACAATTCTAGAGTTTCTCCTCTAATCTCAACCATAGTCCCAGCCAAGCCTACTCCTAAAAGGGCAATGATGTTCAAAGGCTGCCTAATGATGAGACTGGAAGCCTTGGGGAACGGTGTTCCAATCACTACAGAAGGACTGGATCGAAGAGGGCATGAAGGGCACCAAGGGGAGAGGAATACAAAGAAATGTTTGAGAGGCAGGTTGGAACCAGATTGTGGAGGACTTTGCATTGCCGACTAAGGAGTTTACCTTTATCCTGGTAAGGCAATAGAGAGTCACTGAAGGATTTTGAGGGGGTGGGGACACAAAATGACCAGAGCGATGTATTAGGAAGATCAACATGGCAATATATATTGGATGGATAGGAAAGGGGAGACTGGAGACAGGGAGACCTAAGTGAGCTCCCCGAGAATTTGAGTCTCTGGAGAGATGAGGCTTTTTTTGCGTGTGAGATTCTGACCATTTCCTGATTGGATGAGAGAATTTGCCCGGATCCATTTCCTGGTTTCCTCCCCTGCTTTAAATTCAATAGAGCTCCGGGATTGGGAAGAAACTTTTGCTCAGGGCTTCCAGACACTGAGAAGCTGTGTATCAATGTCTTGTGAGAGGAATGAAGAAGTCTGGGGATCTGAATGGAACTCATTGGTCCATTCAGGTTAAATACTGATTTAATTTGAACTTTTTTTTTTCTATTTCACATTATTACAAATAATGAGTCTGACTGACTTGGACTTTTGTTTGGGCCCAGCAATCTGAAGAGGGCAGTATGTACTGGAAAGAATACTGAATTTGGGAGAAGACCCAAGTTTGAATTCTGACTTTGCTTTGTCCTAGTCTTGTGACCTTCAGCAGTTCTTTAAGCTCTCTGGGACTTGTTTCTTCCCTGTAAAAATAAGAGAGTTGAATCGCCTGAGCTCTAGGAGCCCCTTTGGCTTGAAATCCTATAAAATTAATGAGGTTGACAATCTCTCAGGAAAAAGGGATGGTACATTTGTTCAGCCTAGAGGGGCACCTAAGGGCGTAACTTTCTGTCACTCATTCCAGCCATCCAGAATTCCTTAGTGGGTGGCCCCATTCTACAGAATGTGCTGGGGACTGTCACATCCTTGAATCAAGGTCTACTTGGGTCTGGAGGGCTGCTTGGAGGAGGAGGCCTGCTTGGTTTTGGTGGGATAACTGGAGTTGTTCAAGAGGTCTCTGGGTGAGTCACTTTCAATTCAATTTGATTTTTATTTATTGAGAGTGAGACAGCTTTTCCCCAGGGACTTCTTTGGGGGCTTGGCAAACAGGTTCACTCAGTTGGTTAAAAAAGATGAGGCAGCAAGTTTGGCCCAGGACATTAACTGTCTGTGTGAACCTGAGGCAAAACAACCTCTTGGTGCCCCAGGTATCTCTACTGGTGTGCATCCCTTCTTTTGAAAAGTGCTAGTTCATAGTTTGGGTCATTCATCTAGTGGGGAAGGAGCATTCTATAATTTTGTGAAGGTCTTTTCCAGTGCTAAAATTTTACATAATTCTAACAACCATTCTGATTCTAAAATTCTATGTTCTAACTCCCCTTCTAGCTCTGACATCCTGTGCTCTAAGTTCACTTCCAGCTCTAAATTCTATGTTCTAAACTCCCTCTGGCTCTAACATTCTAGATTCTAAGGCCCCTTCCAGCTCTGACATTCTAATGTTCTAATATTCCTTGCAGCTCTAGCACTATATTCTAAGATCCTTTCTATTTCTATATTCTAAGATCTATATTCTATATTCTAACATCCTTTCTATTTCTAACACAGTGTTCTTTGGTCTAAGGTCCTACGTCTAATATAATTTAACTAACATTTGGATTTTAGATATTCTCTCTGATACCAAATTTGTCTACAATATGACTAGATTAAATATGACATGAAAAATTCCAGACTGGGAGCCATGTCATTGAGAAGGTGCAAAGCAGATATAAATCTGCATTGGCAGAGAGGGTTTTCACACTAAGAGTTCCATACACACACACACACACACACACACACACACACACACACACACACACACAGACATGAACTCACAGGAAAAAAAAAACAAGAACAGCAAAGACAAATCTTTTTTTTTTTTTAAATTTTTAAAAATCAATTGGGGTTAAGTGACTTGCTCAAGGTTACATGGCCAGTCATTATTTATGTGTGGGTGCTCATTTTCTGAGGCTGGATCCAATATCAGGTTCTCCTGACTCCGGAGCCAGCGCTCTTACTCACTGTGCCACCTAGCCGCCCCCAGCAATGACAACTTTAAAAAAAAAAAAAGCGTGGCTCTACCTGGCAGAAATGTATCATGTAATGAACAGACATAGGTTCTAGTTCCAATTTTGCCACTAACTAGCTGGGTGATCATGGGCAAGTCACTTAATCTCTCAAGTGTATTGGCCTAGATGGCTTTGAAGGTTTCTTTCAGCTATAAATCTCAAGGTGCTAAGACCTGCTACCCTCCACTTCCAGGACATCATCTTCCATTGCAGGACCACTCTAGAAGAAGGCTCACCTGTGGTGCCCCCACATAGGATGGATGACTGCTCTCTCTATGATGTCATTTTGTCTGACTCATTTTCTTTCTCTTTAACTGGCAGGTTGAAGATTGAAGAGCTCACGCTCCCCAAGGTATCCCTGAGCCTACTGCCAGGAGTTGGGGTACAGTTAAGCTTGCTGACTAAAGTTGGCCTCCATGGATCAGGGTAAATGGGACTCTCAGAAAGGGGCCATTTCTGTTAACTCATGGGCCTCTCATCCTTGCCTAAGAAGGCTAAGCTTTATGTTTCAGGCTGGGTGGGCGGCCATGGGCTCACAGTCAGGGTAGCAAGGATTTATTGAAAGCAATAGGGTTTAGTTAAAGGGATGGTGGCTCAGTGAATGGATGAAGGATAAGCAAAGGGGAACATTGGGCTTAGGGAAGTGGATGGGTGTTAAGAGGTAAATAATACACATATACAAATATGGTGGAGCATTGTGGAAAGGGTTCCAAACTTGAAGTTTAAAGACTTGGATGCTGGTATGGACTTTGCCATTGACTTATAGTGTAGCCTTTAACAAGTTACTTCACCTTTTGGGTTTTATATTTCTTATCTGTCAAGATTGGCCCAGGTGGTCTCTTTGAGTCTTTTAAAAAATATCTATGTTCTAAAGTTCTTCCTAGCTCTGCCACTCTGTATTCTGAGGCCCTTCCCCTCTCTGCCACTCTGTGTTCTGAGGTCCCTCACAACTCTGAATTCTGTATTCTAAGATTCCTCCTAGCTCTGACAGTTTGTGCTCTATACTCTTCTCAGCCCTTACATTTTAACTTTTAACATTATGTGTTCTAACCCAGCTCTAATATTCTGTGTTCTATATACTAAGGCTCGTTCTAGTCCTGATAGCCTATTTTCTATGACCTTTATACGCATTGATTAAGACCTAAACATGTACACATCTGGCTGTAGCCACTTGGGCCCATCTCCATCCCTTTACCAGCATGGTGCTTGTCTCTTGGCCTACTTGGTGAGGGCGGGGGGGCCCTTAACGGTGCTTCTCTAAATTTTCTCCCAGCCCACTGGGGAGCCTGTTGCAATTGTCAGCTGAGGTTAACGTGTCATCCAGGCTGGCTTTGGGGATAAGTCCCAAGGGCACACCAATCCTGATTGTGAAGAGTTGCAGTACCCTTTTGGGTCACATCAGCCTGCTCTCTGGGTAGGTACTGGGATTAACACTTGGTGTGAGGCAGGTAAGAAAACACCTCCTTTCTCACTCATGACCCCCAGAACCCAAGGTCCTCTGACTCTGATCACCTCTTTTTGGGACTTGGGATTTGGACCTCTCTTGAACCTGACAGTCTCATAATAGGGTATCCAGGCAATTCCCATTTATCAAATCATATTTTAAATGCCTCGGTGGTAGCTGGGTAGCACAATGGGTAGAGAACTGGGCCTAGAGCCAGAAAAACCTGAGTTCAAATCCAGCCTTAAATACATTAGCTATGTGGCCCTGGGAAAGTCACCAATGTCTTTCTGCCTCAGTTTCCTCATATGTGAAATGAAGATAATAATGGTACCTACCATAAACCACAGAAGGTTTATTATGAAAATCAGATGAAATAATTTTAAAAATTAAAACATTAAAATATAAGAAATAAAAACATTAAAATTTAAAACACTTTGCAAGCCTTTAAGCCCTATATTAGTGCTAGCTATTAGTATTTAATCTTTCCTCAGACACTTACTCGATGTGTGATAGTGGGCAATTAAGTCACTTAATCTCTCTTAGTTTCAGTTTCCTCAGCTGCAAAGTGGGGATAATAGTAGTTCCTGCTTCACTGTGTTGTTGGGAAGTTCAAATAAAATAAGCTATATAAAGCGACTTGCAAATCTTAAAGGATTATATACATACAAATATAGCTATTGTTATTATATTAGCATCCAGCTTTACACAGAGACTAACCATGTCATCTCACATCTGGACAGTACTTCCTAATTGGAATGATAGACTTGAAAGGGAGAGATGGTACCCTGGGACCAGAAAAAGGCCCAGGAAGAGGAATGCTAGACTCATAGGATACAACTTCACTAATTCAGACATGCTGATTCTTGGTTAAATATGGGAAGCATCCCTTCTACTTAAGGTTAGAACTGTGATCCTGGTTACAAGGCTTGGCTCTTTGTAGTTGTTCTCCAGTCATTTCAGTTGTATCTGACTCTTTGTGACCCCATTTGGTGTTTTCTTGGCAAAGATACTGAATCAGTTTGCAATTTCCTTCTTCAGATTATTTTACAGATGAGGAAACTGAGACAAACAAGGTTAAGGGACTTGCCCAGGGTCACATAGCTAGTCAGTGTCTGAGGCCAGATTTGAACTCATGAAGATGAGTCTTTCTGAGTTCAAGCCCAGTGCTCTTCCCACTGCACCACCTAATTGCCACAGTTCTTCATAGAGAACTCTTGAAAGTCCTAAAAACAGGCTGAGATGAAGTGTTCTAATGGTGGAATTTCAGGTGTGGTGAAAGGCCATTTAGGGAAGGGTGTTTGTATGTGTGTGTAGGGGCAAAGAGGCAGAGTGGTATTGGTGATGTTGTTACCAGCTTGATATAATGGGAAGGCTAGGAGACCTAGGTTCAGTTCTGCTTCTAATTGTGTGACTTTGGGCAATCCCTTGCACTCTTGGGCCTGTTTCCCCACATGTAAGAGAAGGGACTGGGACCTGATGGTTTCTCAGTTGCCTGCTGGCTCTGCCACTCTAAGCCCTTCTTCCCTTCATGGTGCCCCCTCCCAGTGTTCTCTGTTCCAAGCCTCCACTC
The DNA here is from genome assembly GCA_011680675.1 of Gymnobelideus leadbeateri. Classification (NCBI taxonomy): domain Eukaryota; kingdom Metazoa; phylum Chordata; class Mammalia; order Diprotodontia; family Petauridae; genus Gymnobelideus; species Gymnobelideus leadbeateri. The sequence continues at coordinate 543,633 of WOXC01009653.1, forward strand.
AGCAAAGGGTCTGAGATCCCTTACAGGGAGTTTCTTCCTCCCAGGGTGTTTACTCTCACAGGGAGACTTGCATTCTTGGGCTTGGCTCTAGTGGGTTATGTGAAGGGTTCTGTTTTCTGCTTCTGTCTCTGGAGGGGGATCAATCAATAAACATTTATTGGTACTGTGTTAAGTGCTAGGGACACAAAAAAGGCAAAAGACAATCTGGGCCTTCAAGGAGCTTATAGGCTAATAGATTCGAGGTCTCAGTGATCAGACTGGAAAGGAAATCATGGAGGGGTACAGAGGGGCTTCCCCAGCACCCTTAATGTCCTACGTCATAAGCAGCTCCCGACTGTGCCTACTGAGAAAGGTGCCTGAATAGTACCTTGGGGGGAGGGAAGGACTTGCTCTGTGGGTGTGTTTGGTTTGCATAGTTCAAGAACACCTGTTTTGGGGTTAAAAAGTGTGGCTTCAAATCCGAGCTCTGCCATTTCCTCCCCAGTTAGCTGTATGACCTTCACTCAGTCATTTATCCTCTGTGGGTCTCAGTTTCCCCACCTATGTAAGATGAGAAATACAGAATGAGCCTGGAAATGACCTCACACTTTAGTCAAATTTCAATGTGAATGTAGAGAAGGGAGGAGGGAGGGACGACTGAACAGAACTAAAACTGCAGGATCATAGATCGGAAGAGACTTCCGGCTACCCCCATTCATTTTACAAATGAGGAGACGGAGTCCAGAGAAACCCGCTGAAGATTGCGCAGGAAGTAGGCAGCAGTGTCAGGATTTAACCCAGCGCTTCTGGCAGCAACTCCAGCAGTCTTAAAGGGTGACCATCAAAACTAAAAGCTGATGGAACAGAAGCTGCGAAGTTGCTTGGACTCCTCGCCTTTGCCGGAAGACTGAACCATTGACTTAGGGACTGTAAGTCAGACAATGCCCCCTAGTGGACCCAGAAGGAAGGTTATGGAGAACGATGCCTTCCTAGCTTGGACCCCCATCTTGTTAGAAGTATGGCTCTGGTTGCTTTTATCTTCCTGGGTGGAAATGGGTACAACTGCCTGGTTAGAGTAAGAAGACCTAGATTCTTATCCTGGTTCTGCTACTGATTATATAACTTTGAGAAAATCACTTTCCCTTTCCAGATCTCAATTCCCTCATTTGTAAAATGAAGGAATTGCACTAGATCAGGGATATGCTGGAACCAGCTCAAACTGGCATATGAGAGCTCAGTGTGAGCATTTACACCTTAGAAATTGTCAAACTACAAATCAGGGCTTGGTTGATTATTTTGTTGATTGCCTCGGCGTCAGAAGATGTTTCTCCATGTTAATAATGCAGATTAAATTTAAAAGTGTCCAGATTTATTAGGCACATTTGAATTCAGGAAGATTAGTTTTCTTAACTCCAGGTCCAGCACTCTATCCATTCTGCTACCCAGCTGCCCTACAATCATTTATTAAGTGCCTATTATAAGCTAGGAACTCTAGTAAATGCTGGGGGTATTTGAATGCCCTCAAAGATGTAGGTATACATACACACACATGCACATATTAAAGTTTATACTACATATACATAAAGCAAGTACACAAGAGTATGTGTTTGTGTGTTGTGCACGTGTACTAACAGCTAGGGGAATCAGGAAATGTTTCATGTAGAACCGAGATTCTTAACTCAGAAGCTAGGAATTTGTTTAAAAATGTATATACAGATATCCACAAATATATAGTATTTGGTATAATGGTATTAATATAATTGTTTCCAATTACAACAATTTCCAATTGTTACCAATAATGGTATCAATGTAATTGTTTCCCCTTGGTATACTATGCATTTTATTTTATGCATTTAAAAACCTTTGGAGAGGGGGTCTATCCACAGGCTTCACCAGACTGCCAAGGGGATCTGGCACACAGGAAAGTTAAGAATCCTTGATGGAAGGGTGGCTAGGTGGCACAGTGAATAGAGCACTGGCCCTGGAGTCAAGAGGACCTGAGTTCAAATCCAGCCTCAGACACTTAACACAAAATTAGCTGTGCGAACTTGGGCAAGTCACTTAATCCCAATTGCCCTGCCTCCCCCCTCCAAAAAACAAACAAACAAACAAAAAAGGAATCCTTGATGGAAAAGGTGGCATTTTAGATGAACTTTGAAGAAAACCAGGGAATCTAAGAGGTTGATGTGAGGAGGCTGGGGGGAGGGGGATGGCACATGTTCTAGGCATGGGGAGCAACCAGTCCTAAGACATGGAGACAGATGTGGAATAGCCTGTTCAGAACATTAAGAAGGTCCTGGTGATTGAGCTATAGATTGTGTGAAGTAGAGTAATCTGTAACAAAGCTGGAATGTCCCACACCTACCTTACCTTCTAGAGATTATCTTGTACCTTTCACAGTCCCTAGGGTTGCCCCAGACCCATGAAACCCCATAGGGATACCTGGGTCTAACATCTATTAGGGAAGACCCAGCCCTGCACTTTCTGTTATTAACCCTTCTGTTGCTTTGGCTTAGGCTGCTGCCAACCCCACTCTTTGGTGTGGTGGAACAGACACTCTTCAAGGTGCTGCCCAGACTGGTGAGTTTCTAAACTGGCCCTGCCAGGTTGCTGGCCTCCAGCTAACCCCTGAAGTCTGGACCCTGCTGGGAAATTTATGTAACTCCCCAAATAACACCTAAGTTAAGCCCTTAAATCCCTGCATCTAAAATTCCCTTATGAAAACCCTTTTAGGTAATTCTATCCAACCCTATCAGCTCCCAGCACACTTGGTAGTTTCAGCAGAAGGGGACAGAGGCAGGGAAACAAGGGTGTTAATAATATTAATAATAATTACAATAACAACAATTAGAATTTATATAACACTTTATGGTTTGCAAAGTGTTACCCTCACAACAAATCCTTATGGTAGGTGCTATTACAGATCTGGAAACTGAGAGAGAGGCAAGTGACTTGCCTAAAGTCACAGAGTTAGTAAATGTTTAAGGCCTGTTTTGAACTCAGTTTTTCCTGACTCCAGGTTCCTTACTCTACTCATGGTAGTCATTGTGCCACCTATCTGCCCCCCCCCCCCCAATATGATTTCATTTTATCCTCATAATGGCCCTGGCAAGAAGATGCTTTTGTCATTCCCGTTTAAAGATGAGAAAACATTAGGCACAATATCATGCCCCAAAATGTCTCAAGGGATATCTTTTTGGAGGGCAATTGGGGTTAAGTAACTTGCCCAAGGTCACACAGCTAGGTTTTTTGTTTGTGTGGGTTAAGTGTCTGAGGCCGGATCTGAACTCAGGTCCTTCTGACTCCAGGGCTGGTGCTCTACTCACTGCACCACCTAGCCGCCCCCTCAAGGGATATCTTACAACCACAGCCCCATATGGGACTCAGCCAGAGCTCACTGAGACCCTAAAAATGAAGCAAAGGCCCATGGATTTGGAAATGGAAGATACTTTAGAGGTAACTGAGTCAGACCTCCCTGTTTTATCATTGATGAACCAAGGGAGGTTAAGTGATTTTTGTAGAACTCTACCCCAGGTTGCAGGAATTGGAATGTGAATTGGAGTGAAGGAAACTTCATGGTCATCCTGTTTCATGGCCAAATTTTAATGGCTGAGAAAACCAAGCAGCAGAGGGGTTGTGACGTGAGCACAGGGTTTGGGGTCAGGAAGACCTGAGTTTAAATCCTGCCTCTCATATTTATAGGCTGTGTGACCCTGGGCAAGTCACTTGATCTCTATCTGCCTCAGTTTCCTCAACTATTTCTTAGGATTGTTGTAAGCATCAAAGAATATATACGTAACATTTTATAAGCTTTAAAATGCTATGTAAATATTAACATTTTTATCATCATCATCATCATCATCATCATCTAAAGAATCCACGTTACAGAGAGAGCAGTTGAAGCCCAGAGAGGTATTGTGGAATCACAGACCTAGAAACGAAGGGTAGCTCTAAGGCCTTCTAGTCCAGTCCTCTCTAAGTCCCACAGTCCCAGGACTCCTACTCTTGTGTCTCCCTTCTCTCCCGTGCAGCTGTGTCCCATCGTGGAGAGTGTCCTGGTGGTGGTGAATGAGCTGCTGGGCGCCGTGCTTAGTAAGTCACCAGTACTACTCCCTCCATGTGTTTTCCTTCTCTATTGTCATGTAAGGACTGTAGTGGGTGGAAGTCATTAGACTCAGGGCTAATTAAATGACACTCTATTCTCTTCCCTTTTAGGCCTTATCCCCCTTGGTGCCCTGGGTACTGTGGAATTCACTGTTGCTACTCTGCCCATCATCTCCCACCAGTATATCCAGTTGGACATCAATGTGAGTAAGCTTTAAAAGCTACCTTAAAACCATCCTCTAAGTGAGAATTGTGAATGACTCACTTTTTTCTTTCTTTAACGGTCAAGGCCTTGGGGCTGTTGCAGGCCACTTTCTAGCTATCGAGATGCTTTTTAGAGAAAACTTAGATGTGGGTGCCTCGGTGGGCCAGTGGGGCTCATGGTAGCTTTTACTGAAAGAACAGCTTTCAGACCTAAAAGAGAACTGAAGAATCATCAAGGTGACCCATGCCTGAACAGGGTGCTTGTCCCTAGTTTCCTTGAGAAGTGGTCATCCAACCTCTGCCTACACTACCCCTTGTGTCTTCCTCCTCTTTCCCAAAAGGAGGCTCATTATCTCCTGAGCAGCCATTCTATTGTGGAATAGCTCTGAATTTTTGAAAATTTTGCCTTTTATTGAATTGTAATTTTCACCTATTGGTCTCAGTCCTACTTTCTGGAATCCAACAAACCATGTTTGATCCCTCTTCCCCTTGGTAGCTGTTCAGAGGTCTGACAACAGCTTTTTATCTTTCCTAGGGTGCTCTTTTTCAGGATAAGGACTCCCCTAGTCCCACTTCTTTAGGTCAACTTGGGGAGTTGGGGGATATGGGCTGGAAGCCAATGCATGAGGTCAGATTCATATTCTTTCCTGCTTTCTCCACTCCACTCCCCAACCCCTTTGCCCCCAGTCTGTGGTTAAGAGTGTGTCTGGTAACCTGATCGACTTCCCTGAGCCTCCAAAGCCTATCAAGTTGCCCCCAAAGGACGATCATACCTCCCAGGTGACAGTGCCATTGTACCTCTTCCACACTGTGTTTGGACTCCTGCAGACCAATGGGGCCCTGGACATTGATATCACACCTGGACTGGTGAGTGACAGGGGGCTAGAACTTACTATAGGTCTAGAGATGCTGGCTCTGGGGATGTTCTTCTCTGTGGGGCCCAGACATCCTATCCTACCACTATTTTAGCAGAGAGCTTGGAGCATTTTTCCAATTTTGCTGAATGGAAAGAACACAGGTATTGAGTTTAGAGGTCCTAGGTTCAGATCCCAGTTCTGCTACTTAATCTGTGTGACCTTGACCAAGTCATTTAATCTTAACCTCTCTGGCCTCAATTTTTTCATCTGTAAAATGAGGGAATTGAAACAGATAATCTCTAAGGTCTCTTCCAACCCTGAATCCATGATTGGCCTACTTTCCATATTCCCCTTTCAGTCTGGGCTGGGATTTGTCTTGAAGGGAACATGGGAGGTAGTGAGGTATGGGAGAAAAAGCCTTGGATTCAGAGAGGAGTCCGAGGTCCAAACCCCAGCTCTGTACTAACTTGCTGTGTGAACTTGGGCAAGTCAAATTCACCTTTCTGGATCTCAGCTTCCTCAAATATAAAACAAGCATAATCAATCCTTGGAAATCCTAGGCTTGTGGTAAGGAAAATGTTTGATGGGTCTTTTAAAAACACTTTAAATATAGACAATGTGAGCATTTTCCCTTTCTGAAATTCAGTTTTTTCATATGTTAAAGGAACATAATAAGCCCAGTTTCCATCGAGAGGGTGAAATATGAAAAAGTACTTTGAAAACCCCACAAAAGCAGCTAATTGATGAAGTAAATAATGGACTTGACCTAGAATAGTAAAACATGAGTTCAAATCCATCCTCAGATACTTTATTAGCTATGTGACCCTGTACAAGTCACTTACTTTTCTGCTTGTTTCCTCATCTGCAAAATAGAAATGGTCATAGCACCTATCTTCCAGGATTGTTATAAGGATCAAATGAGATAATATTTGTAAAATATTTGCAAATCTTAAACTGCTATATAAGTTGTAAATTTCATATATTTGTACATATACATATATGTCTGCATATATTATATATGTATGAAATAATATTTACTTTTCATATACATATATATGTTTATAAAGGATTACTCCAGGTAGAGGGAGAGACAGGGAAATGGCCTTGTAGGTCACTGACATTTCTTGATGCTTGTATCCCCTCTCCCTAGCCCCATTCTCCCAAACATCATTTCAAGGTCTCTAGCCTAACCATGTATGGCCCTTCTCCTCTAATTGATTGTGTTTGGTCTGTATACAGGTTCCTAGCAGTGTCCCCATGACAACCACAGCTTTGGCAGGACTGCTTCCCAAGGTAAGTGAAATTGTCACATCTGCTATTAACCTGTCTCCTTCCCTTTGGCCCCTCCTTCCATGCAAAGAAAAAGCATATTAAGTGGATCATAAGAGAAAATTGGATAGTTGAGTAGTTTTGGACTTCACTTGAGGTTGAATGAGGCCTACCCTACCTGATATGACTGTAGGAATTAGACCTGTAATTAGGGCCAGGCTGTGAGGGGTTTGTCCAGAGGCCAATATCTTTTAGGGAGAGATATTTCCTCCATGCTGCATTCAGGAGACCAATTTTCCCTTTGGCCATTGGACCTGCAGGAATTGAGAGAAAGGCAAACTTGGAAGAGGGTGAAGGTAGACAGTCATGGGTCGATGCAGGTCAGAGGAAAGGGGCTGGGAAGGTGGGGTGTCCCTTTTCTCCTCACAACTGCACCACAGGTTGGATTGTCTCTCCTGGGGCCCTACTGCCTTCCCTTTCCCCAATCCTAAGAGGGTGTTGACTGGTCCAATTCCCTTCCCTCACTTCAATTTGCCCAGGTACTAGGATTTATAGTTAAGGTTCTGACCTGGATCCAAGGAAGGCCAGAGACCTGATTTCTGTCTAATTCTGCTTTTGCCATTAATTAGCTATGTGATCTTGGACAAGTCATCTCTTATCTTTAGGCCTCAGTTTCTTCTTTTGTACAATGTTGGACTGGACAGAGGTGGGGAACATACATCCTGGAGGCCACACACACAGCCCTCTAGGTCCTCAAGTGTGTACAATCAACAAACATTTATTAATCCCCTACTGTTTTTATTGTTCAGTCTTGTCCAATTCCTTATGGCCCTGTAGACCACAGCATTACAATACTGTCCATGGGGTTTTCTTGGCAAAGTATTGGAGTGGTTTGTCATTTCCTTTTTCAGCTCATTTTACAGATGAGGAAACTGAGGCAAATAGGGTTAAGTGGCTTGCCTAGGATCACACAACTATTAAGTCTCTGAGGCTGGATTTGAACTTGAGTGTTCCTGACTCTAGGGATATCTAGATGGCATAGTAGATAGAGCATCAGGCCTGGAGTCAGGAAGACTCATCTTCCTGAGTTCAAAATCTGACCTCAGATACTTATTAGTTATGTGACCCTGGGCAAGTCATTTAACCCTGCTTGCCTCAGTTTCCTCATCTGTAAAATGAGCTGGAGAAGGAAATGGCAAACCACTCTAATATCTCTGCTAAGAAAATCCCAAATGGGGACACGAAGAGTTAGATATGACTGAAAATGACTGAACAACAACTACTTCCTGACTCCAGGTCCAGTACTACATCCACTAAGTCTTCTAGCTGCCCCAACTGTATGCCAGCAATTGGAGATACAAAGACAATAATGAAATAGGCTTTGTAGTCTATTTACATATATAGATATATACAGAACACACACATAATAAATACAAGATATTTAGGAGGGAGAGCATAGGTGGGTGAAGCAGGAAGTGTTTCACACAGAAGGGAGTGTTTGAGCTAAATTTTAAAGGAAACAAGGGTTTCCAAGAGACCTGATTTAAGAAGGGAGGACAGGCAAGGCATTGGGCACAGATAGTGCAAAAGGACAGAGGGAGGAAATGGAATATTTATGTATGAGAAGGCCAGTTTGGCTGGACAGTAGAGTTTGAGAATGGGAGATGTGACAAAATGATATAGGAAGGCCTGAGAAGAGAGAGTTCTTCCAGCAGGAGGGATCAGCTTCGCACGCAGTCCCTGAGCTAAATCTTGGAAGGAGATAATTATTCTGAGAAGTGGAACTGTGGAGGGAGTATGTTCTAGGCTTGAGGGATGGTCTGTGCAGAGGGGTGACATGGAAGTTTGTCAATGTGGTTGCAATATAAAAGTCATGGTGGTGATTAATGTGGAACAAGGCTGCCCAAGTAGGTTGGAGATGGAGTGTCTTCCGGGCAGTCACCAAGCATTTATTATCGGTTTACTATGTCAAGTCAACAACTCAACATTTATTAAGCACCTGTTTTGTTCTCAGCACTGTGCTAAGGTACTGGGGATACAAAGAAAGGTTGCAATAGCTCTTGTACTCAAGGGGCTTACAAAATAATGGAAATATTATGGGCCAGGAAAGGTGCTAAGTACAGGGGCCTGAACTCTCAGGATAAGAGTTTTGTATTTGATTCTAGAGGAAGTAGGGAGCCAATGGAAGTCTTTGAGCAGGAGAGTTGTGGCAAAGAGTAAGGGCTTTAACTAGTGTGGTGGCCATGGGAGTGGAGAGAAGAGGATGGGTGTGGGAGTGCTATGGGGACAGAATTAGCTGGATTGGAAAATGGATTAGGGACAGTGGAGGCCAAGGAAGGCTCCATGAAGGAAGGTGGTCACTTCTTCCTTGAGTGAAAGGAAGAAGTTTTTTTTCTGGCAGGGAGGATAGTTTGAGCAAAGGCAGAGAGATAAGAGAAAGCAAGAAAAGAACAATGGAGAAGAGTGCAATTAGTCTGGAATATAAAATATCTGAAGGGAAATAGCATGAGGTAATAAGCCTAGTTGCAGAGGGCAGCAGTTAGGAATTAATGTTTAATTTGAGAGATGATAAAGGAAGAAACAAGTGCATACTATGTGCCAAGCACTTTACAAATATTTGAACCTCACAACAACCCTGAGTGGTACATAGTATTATTATTTTATAGGTGAGAGAACCGAGATAGACAGAAATTAAGTGACTTGCCCAGGGTCACACAGCTAGGAAATCCCTGAAGCCATATTCAAACTCAGGTCTTCCTAACTCTAGGCTTGGCATACTATCTACTGTACCATCTCACTGCCTCTGAAAGTTTATCAGTTGCATATTTAATTATGATGCTGAGTTTATAACAACTTTTCTTCTTGTTTTTTAAAAACAAAATTTGAAAATGTATTTGTTATTTCTTCATAGTCCCTCCTCCCTGCCCCCATATTGAATCCTGCCCAGTGATGAGTAATATACCTTTCAGTTACTAACTTTAGCCCTGGAAAGCACAGCAGAGTTCTGAGGATGAAATAATGGGAGTAGGGGAGAGGATTCCAGCTCTGGGATGGAAGAATAGCTGTAACTAGGATCAGGCAATCAGGGCTTTCTCCAAGGGCACCAAAACGGGGAGCTGTGCTAATAATCCTTGTATTCCTTTAGCAACAGACAGATATGGAAACAATGATACTTAGCCCCTATTTGGCAAAAATAGTTAACATAGAAACCATTAGGCCCCAAAGCAGGCGATTTACCTAGCAGTGAGTGGCCTTAAGGTCTATAAGAATTATAAAGCATTTTTCTCTGTCACAAGGTAGGATTCCTGTGGGCAGTGGTGGTGAGTATTATGTAATTAAAAATACATTAGATTTTCCCCAGTAGTAGAGGGAGAGATGGGCAAAATTGTCTTATATGTTATATAGTACTGTTAGATATATGAATGAAAGGCTGTTTCCATGGCCTAACTGTTTTTATGGTCACCTGATCAGAGAAAGTGGGCATTAGGGAGATTTGGGTTAGATAATAGGAAGGACTTTCTGATTAGAAGAAAGGATAGGTGACATAGATCCAGATGTCCAAGTGGTGTTTTGGGCCCTGAAGGAATGAATGAAATAAAAAGCATTCATGAATTACTTTCTGTGTTCCAGACACTGTGATAAGCGCTGTGGATACAAAAGCAAATAATAAAGCTAGTCCCTTCCCTCAATGAGCTAAAGAGGAGAAGCATTACATGGAGTGGTCAGGAAGAAAGTGTTTTGGGCAGGGATGATGAATGGATGCAGACCTGTTATTTGACATGTGTTTTCCTGGCATGGTTGTGTTGTCTTGATTATGATTTCCAGAGCAAGAGATAGAATTAGGGTTAGGTTATTATGTGCTGTGTGGCCTGGTATGAAGTCAGCCAGGATACAGCAGTGTAGGGCCTGAGTTAGGCTAGGAAGTTCCTGAAAGTTTGGGCAGGCAGCTTCCCTTCCTAAAGGGCATCAGTGCAGCCCTGCATCACCCAGGGGAATTCTGAAATGCCCTTCCACCAAGAGTTGCAACTAGCAAGTTGGTTACCTGGGGCAAGGAAATCTAACCCTCAAACAACTTTTAAAGACATATTCAGGGATTTTGTAGAGGGAGGGAGGGGGACCTTGGACTTTGAGACAAAACTCTTAGGTGTGGGAGAGGCCCTGGGACACTGAGGCGGAAAGGGAGATAGAAACCTCTTTATGCTTGAATCACCTTAAAGCCTTTGATGGGTGGGGAAAAGGGGGGAAGGGAGGAAGGGGTGGAATTCTGATGGTTTTCTATGTTAATTAATTATTCCATAATTATGAGCTAAGCTTGATTGTTTCTACATCTGCTGCTAAAGGAATACAAGTACTGTTAGTACAGCTCCTAATTCTTTTTTTTTAAATTTATTTATTTACTTTTAGTTTACATCATTCAGTTCCCCAATCCCTTGAGTTTCACATTTTCTCCCTTCCCTTCCTCCCCCCCGCCCCATGGCAGCATGCAATCAAATATAGGATATACAAATAGCTTCACATTAAACTTTAGTCAAATTGTAAAGAAGGATTATAACCAATGGAGTGAACAATGACAGCTCCTAATTCTGGTGCCCTTGGGAAAAGCCTTGATTGTCTGGGCCTAGTTACAACTGTTCTTCTAGTCCTATAGGGCTGGGATCCTCTCCCTGCTCCCATTATTTCATCTTCAGAATCTGCTGTGCTTTCTAGCTCTAGAACTTTTTCTGATTTTAAGTTCTGGTTCTTTTACTATTTTGCTTCTTAGCCTTTGCTATGGAAACTTATCTTGCATTTCTCCCACAGACCCTGGGAGCTCTTCCCCCAGACCAATCTTTGATGATCATACTGAGAGTAAGAGAGACTCCAACATTTGTGCTGAAGAGTGGGAAAGCCTCTGTGACCCTCCCTGCTTCTATGGAGGTGTTCGTTTACCACTCCCACGGGACCTCTGAGTCCCTATTTTCACTGAATTCGGTGAGCACCTGTCCTTTTTGCTTTTCTGGAATCACAGACCAGCTGAGCTGACAATGATAAATGTGGAAAAATCATAGAATTTACAGTCTGAGGATTTCGGTTCAAGTCCTGACTAGCCTTCTTAGTACAGTTGCCACTACCACCGCTACTACTATCACTGGATTGGGAGTCAGAGGATCCCAGTTTGAGTTTTGTTTCATCATTGTGATTTATTGTCTGTGTGACCTTGGGAAAGTAATTTAACCTCTCTGAGCCTTAATTTCCTCATGAGAATAACGTTCATTGCACTACCCTACAATATAGGTTTTTGTGATAAAAGCTTATTGCAAACCTTAAATTTCTCTTATATGTGTGTTATTGTTACTACTGCATAATAATTGTTATTACTGAAAAATAATAACAATAACAACATTAATAGTAATAATAATGGCAACATATCCCACTTGAGATCAAACACTTATACCGGCAAGGCTCACTACAGTGTGTCTGGATTCCTCCTTGAGAACGGCCTTCAGGGTCAATTTAAGGATGCCCAGGAATCAGGGCTTCAAGCCCAGTTATGGGCTTCAAGCCTGGTTATGGAGCTGCTTACACTGAAGGACTGTTCAGGCAGAAATATGTGTTGGACACTGGAACCTACTGAGGAAATGTGCCGTGAGGGAGCAGAGGGATGATTGAGGGTCAGGAAAGGGCGTTAGAAACAGAACTGAAAAATGTCAGAGCTGGAAAAGACCCTGGCACATAGAAAAAGCTGAAAGTAATCTTAGAGACCATGTAATGGAACCCTTTCATTCTGAGGATGGGGAAAACAAAACCTCAAGGCATAATAACAGCTAGCACCTATATATATCTTTAAGGTTTGCCAAGCACTTTACCAATATTATCTCATTTGATTCTTACAACAACTCTGGGAGGTAGTTGCAATTATTATCGCTATTTTACAGATTGGGAAAATGAGATGGACAGAGGTGATTTGCCCAGAGTTACTTAGCTAGGAAGTAGATGAGGTCAAATTTGAACTCAGGTCTTCCTGACCTCAGGCCCGGTGTTCTATCTACCAAGCCATCTAGATGCCTTCCTTACTAGGAAATTAAATAGCTAGGATCAGAGCTAGGGTCTCCTGATTCCAGCTCAGGACTTTTCCATTTTATCGTAATCCTGGAATTTATAGCCTGGTCACTATTTAAACCCCTTTGTACTAAAATTTTTTTTTTACATATGAAGATTTTTTTCTTCCACCTGGGAAATTATTGTGTGGCTGGAGGGATGGTGGGAAGGATTTGCTTAATTAAGATCTATCAGAGAACTGACACAGAGGGAGGTAAGTAGAATCAAGAAGACAATTACTCAATGGCTGCAATAATATAAATGGAAAGAAAAAAAGGAAGGAAGGAAGAAAGAAAAGAACAAAGGAAGAAAGGAAGAAAGAAACTCAAGGCCATGTAAATCAAACTTGATCCCAGAGAGTAGGAAGTGCATTTTCCCACCTTTCTTTGTTAGAAGTGAAGGACTATGGGTGTGGCTGTTACACATACTATTACACAAAGTTGATGTGTTGGTTGGCTTTATTGAACAACTATATTTCTCTTTAAAAAAATTATAATTGGGGCGGCTAGGTGGCGCAGTGAATAGAGCGCCGGCGCAGTGAATAGAGCGCCGGCCCTGGAGTCAGAAGGACCTGAGTTCGGAGCCGGCCTCTGACACTTAATCCACACAAACAAAAACCTAGCCGTGTAACCTTGGGCAAGTTACTTAACCCCAATTGCCCTAAAGGGGCGGCTAGGTAGCGCAGTGAGTAAGAGCGCCGGCCTCGGAGTTGGGATGACCCGAGATCAGATCCGGCCTCAGAAAATGAGCACCCACGCATAAATAATGACTAGCCGTAACCTTGAGCAAGTTACTTAACCCCAATTGCTTTCAAAAAAAAATTATAATTGTTTTTAAAATGAAGAATGGCTTGCTAGATAGGGAAAAGAGGGAGGCATATTTAGAAATGAAGACTATATAAAAACAAAATTTATCAACAAAAATAGAGACTAAAAGATCATTTAGAAAGTTAACATAAAACTTAGCTTTTATGTATATATTCTATAAAGTGAAGGATGTATTCTATTTTTTTCCATTCAATTTCAGTGCACTGAAAACTGACAGAAGATCAGATTAATGTTGCTTATATATTTTCTTCACCCAGGTCCTGACACTGAGTGCTCAGCTAGCTACCTCAGCAACTAAACTCCACCTGTCCCTCTCTCTGGAACGGTAATGGGGCAGACTTTATTTTCTCATTGGTGTGCTGTTGAATATAAATGGATTTGCAGTATCCACTCACAGTGCCTTTTGAATAGAAGTGAAAAGGAACTTAGAGATTATCTCTTCCAAACCTTTTATGGTACAGATGAGGAAACTGAGACCCAGGGAGGTTAAGTCAGTTGTTTAAAGTCACAGAAAGTGAAAGCCAGGATTCAAAACCAGGTCAGAAGACCTGGAAGGAGGGTGGATCAGAGGGAGGACCCTTGCTCGAGTGGGTCCTTCAGAGCTAGAGGGACAAGTGTTTTTTCTGCTTCCTCATATTAAAGGCTTAAACAGTGTTTACTTATTGTAATTGAATTAAGCTTTTCAGAAACAATCATCAGGAAATACTTCTCTGGGGCTATGATTGCAGAATACTTTCTGTTCATTCATTTTTCCCTGTTATTGTTCATAATTTCTTCATGTAGGTAGGTAATATTACCCCCATTTTGCAGATTGGGAAACTAAGACCCAAAGAAGGAAATAACTGGCTCATGATCACGTCTTCTGACTTAAACTCAACTGCTTCTTCTATTTCACCATCGATGTTGGTATTGATAGTATACCTTTTCTTTTACATAGTCTTAGCACCCACTTTTAACCCTTTTTTATAGGATAAAAATATTGGTGTTTCTACAGTCTATTACATATTTCTCAAATGTTGGCAGGTTGATTGCTGAGACAGCAGATCAGATTGAACACAGTCAATACAATCACTGGTTATGTCTTTTTTTCTTTCCAAAAATTAACTCATTTTATTCTCACAAAGCCTTGGGTGATAAGTGCTATTATTATCTGCATTTTACAAATGTGGAAACTGAGGCATTACAGACTTGCCCAGGGTCAAACAGCTAAAAAGTATCTGAGGCCAGTTTTAGAACTCAGGTCTTCCTGAATACAAGTGCATTCTATCCACTGGGATATCTAGTGTCCTTCCTTATGTCTTTAAGATATAACATCTGAGCCTGAAAATTTAGTACCTTCTCCAGATAGACTGATATGTACATTATATGTATAGATATTATGTTGTATATATTACATGCATATATATGATATGTATATGTAATGTACATATCAGTCTGTCTATAAAATATATTATAGTTTCTATTATATATATATTTTACCATATTTTTACCATTTTTAAACCTTTTTTTAACCATTTTTTACCATTTACCATTTACCATAATTTTACCATTATTTACCATAATGACTGTACTGATTGACCTTTTATGTGTTAAGGCATAGCCATGGTTCTGCTATCTAAGTGGTTGGGACTGTTGCATCTATTACTCTGCAATTGATTCATTGCTCTTCCCTAAGCAGAATCTAACCTCGAGACTGAGAAACATAGACTGTCAGAATTAGAGGGACCTTAGAATATGGAAAGCCAGAATTATAATGACCTTAGAACAGAGACTATCACATCTGAAAGGGATCTTAGAATGTACCATATCAGGGCTAGAACAACCCAAGAATACATAATTTGGAGCTGGAAGGTTCTTTAGTACATAATAATAAATTATGTCAGGGATGGGAGGGGCCCTACAGACCATCCAGTCTAACTCACTCATTTTATAGAGGGACATTAAAGTTGAGAAGAGAAGTGACTGCCCAAATTTCATAGTAAGCTAATGGCGGAGCTCAGGCTAGAGGCTGGGTCTCTTGACTCTCAGACCAATGTGCTGGTCATGTGCATTGGTCATGCTACCTTCTATGGCTCTTGATTTGGTGACTGGCCCTGAGAATTTGGACCTGGATGTGCTTTGGGCAGACTTCTCTGGCCTCAGGTCTAATCAGAACTGTTCAAAAGAGGAAAGGGTTATGGTAATAGCCAAGGGAGGTCCTGGGGTCAGGGAAGCACAGGTTGCACTCAATGCCCTAGGAAGTTCCCTCTAGTCCTGAGATTATGTGATTCTTTAAGTCTGCTACAAAGACATTAAATGCCAGGAATATACTTGACCACCTTAGTCAAGGTGGCAAAGAGGCCCCAAAGCTTGGGTAAGTATTTGTCTCTCTAGTTTTTGTTTCCTTTATTTCATAAAAGAAGGCAGTTGGGTATGACTATTAGAACAGGACTAGACCTGACTAGATGAGACCCCCTTGTATCTTCTGTTCTAGGACCTTGGCTATCTGTCAGCTTTAAGGCAGCTAAGTGGGGGCAGTGGATAGAGTCCTGGGCCTTGAATTCAAATCTAGCCTTAGACACTCACTAATTGTGTGACCCTGGTCAATTCACCTCTGTTTGCCTCAGTTCCCTGATTTGTGAAATGAGGATAATAATAGCATCCGTTTTCCAGATTGCTGTGCGGATCAAATGAGATAATATGTATAACTACTTAGCAGAGTACGTGGCACCCAATGGGTGTTTAATAAATGTTTGCTTGCTTGCTTACTTGCTTGCTTCCTTCCTCCCTTCTTCCCTTCCTCCCTTCTTTCCTTCCTTCCTTCCTCTTTTCTTCCCTCCCTCCCTCCTTTCTTCACACTAGCCTCTGACTACTGAGGATCCCCTCTCCCTACTTCCCCTCTCAGCTCTCATTGGCTCACACTCAAATCCACCTCTCCAGATTTCTTTTCTTAGACTAGCCTCAGACAGCCTCTCCCTGGCACATTTGACCTTTCCACTGGCTGAGAAAATTGTCTGACTGGGCAGTGAAAAGAGGCAGGTTAATGTTAAGCTGCAGAGAACAATTGGCCTATTCTTGAGTGAGGGTCTTGTTTACACCTCAAGTCTAATCAAAAGTATGTGGATGTCAGGCTTCCTCTCTTTAAACTCCTTGTTAGAAAGTTATAATTGTTAGTTGACACTGCCCCCTTTTCTACCCTTCACCAAATCTCCTGTGCCTCAAGGTAGTGGTTTAGATGATAAGCTAATCCCTACTAATGTGTTCTCAGATAATCAGCTATTCCCTTCAGAGGCATTTAATATCTTAACCCTTAGCAAGTAGGAGACTTACTTTCTGTTAGAGTTGAAATCAGAGATCACTTAGTCTAGAAGTTCTTAACCTGGGGTCCTTGAACTTGGATATGTTTAAAAAAGTGTTTTTTTATAACTATATTTCTATGTAATTGGTTTCTTTCCTAGTCCTATGTATTTTAGTTGTATTCATTTAAAAGTATTATTATGTGAAAAGGTCTATAGGCTTCAGTAAACTGCATATATGTGTGTAGACATAGACATACATATTTAAGAACCCCGATAGTACATTCCCTTCAGTTTACAGAGGAGAAGCCTGTGACCCAGAAACTTCCCAGGACATTCAGTAAATTAAAGGCATGACAATCTCTTCTAGCAGCAGGGACAAGGGCGTAGTCTAAGAGAACTCAAATCCAAATAAAATCAAATAAAACTCTTTATATTCGAACCAGCTACAGATTCCCTGGTCCTTCCTTTTCTTATTCTCCCTTTGTTCTTAGAATCAAGAAGCTCTATCCCTCTCTAGGCCCCAACAAAAGCACAGCAATCCAAGCTAGCCACTGTGGTCAGTGGTCTAGGACTGCCCTCTCCTCTCTTTTCTTTCTCCCGGCCCTTCCTTGCTTCTCTGGGCTGTGGAGGCCAGCTTAGTATAATGGAAATACCGATGGGTTTGGAGCCTGGAAACCTGGCTTCAGTTCTTGGCTCTATCATTTCCCAGCTATGTGACCTCAAGCAAGTTATTGTCTGTTGGGCCTGTAGTCCAACCCAATGCAACAAACATTTATGAAGTGCCTACTTTGCACCAGGCGCTGTGCTAAATGTTAGGGATCCAATCAACAAAAAGAAAGACAGTCCCTGCCCCAAGTTCAAATACAGTTTCAGACACTGACTAGCTGGCTGTGATAGGCAGATCATTTCACCTGTCTGCCTCAGTTCCCTCAAGTGTAAGATGGGAATAATAACACCGCTTGTCCCCCAGCGTTGTTGTGGAGATCAGAAGAGACGACAGAGGGCCGGCCAGGGACACTGCAGGCATTCGGTAAATGCTTCTTTCCTTCCTTCTCTGGCCTTCAGTTTTCTTATCTACAAAATGAAAGGTTTGGGCCAGATGATCTCTCATGTCTCTTATGAAAATAACATTTTAGAGAAATTTGTGAGTTTGGAGGAAGCCGGCGGGCCGACATTCTGCTTTGCCAGCTTTCCCCTGTCTTATCCATAACCACCAATATCTCTCTTCATCCCCGCAGGCTCAGTGCCAAGCTGGCTTCGTCCTATACTGCTAACTTTGATGTAAGTTCTTGGGGAAGGCCATGGGGTTGAAAGGGAGTGGGTCATCCTTGGGTCCATCCCAGAAATGCCACAGATTGCTTATGTGAAGGGATAGGTTTAGCCACACAGTCCCCGCTGTTTCAGCTCCACTAACCCCAACCCTAGACAGAGGAGTTCCTTGGGGTTCAGAGGGTCAGAGTACAAACACTTTGAGGGCTTGAGCTGCTACTGGGAAGGGAGTGAGGGATCCAGCAGGTCTGAGGAAGCAGCTACACCCCAACTGATGCCAAATGTCTCAAAGACATCCACGGTAAGCTTTCTCTTCCTCCCATTCCTTCACCATCTTCTGCCTTTTGGGGCACATCTTTTTCCCTTTCCAAATTACTGTTTGTGTGTATTTTAATTTAAAGCCCCCGGAATAATATTGGGGGGAAAAGGTTGGGCCAATGCATGGTCTTGATTCCTCTGTGGACCTTCACAGTCCTTCACATCCATTCTCTCAAATGCCCCTCACAAGTTCCATGAAGGGGCATGTCTGTTATCATGCTTATTTTACAGAAGAGGAAAGTAAGACCCAGAGAAATATAACGTCTGAGCCAATGGCCAAAATGCAACTCAGACTTAGGACCTGCAACTCCTCATCAAGTATCTTTTCTATCACAGTAGACTGACAGCCTTGTAGCTCTGGATGGAATGCTGGGAGATCAACTGGGATTTTTGTGCCAGAATTAGGCAATCCCTGGGAACTTAAAAGAAGGAGCTTTAGAGTCAATAAAAAAATCATTTAACTCTATAGAATGAGGAAATTGTTACCCCTAGGAAACTCAGGGTGAAGAATGAACAGATTCTAGAAAGCTATAGATAAATGATGATGTAGATCTCTGGTGGTTTTTAAAGGTATATCTGGATTTTGGGATTGCAGGTGTGCCCTTAGAACCAATAGTCATAGAGGACAAATACTACCTTTGGTGGCTTTATCATTCATTCATTCATTAATTCCTCCATTCATTTGATAAATATTAAATGCTTGCTGTATGATAAGCACTATGTTAAGTGCTGGGGATACAAAGAAATACTTGCCCTCAAGGAATTTACATTCTAATCAGGGAGACAAGATACACACACACACACACATATACATATGTATATATATGTATATACGTAAATAGAAACTACATAGAAAGTAGATATAATACAAGGAGGAGAAGGCCTTAGTAGCTACAGGTGGGGGTGGGGAAGATGACCAAGAAAGGCCTTCCACAGCATTTTAGCTGAGACTTCAAGAAATCAATGCATCCTAAGAAGTGGAGGGGAGGACGGAGGGTATATCAGGCATGGGGGCAGGATAAGGATCAAAGGGTATTGGAGACTAATGGGTGGGCCAATGTGGTTTAATTGTTGAGTATGTGGAGGGAAGTAATGTGAAAGAAGATTTAGGGAGTGACCAGTAGTGAAAAGTTCTAAATGCTAGAGGAATTTATAATTCATCTTAGAGCTAATAAGGAACCACTTGAGTTTATTAAGTAGGTAGGGGTGACATGGTCAGACTTGAATTTTAGGAAAACCATTTCCATAGCTATGAAGGATGGATTGGAATCTAAAGAAGCTTAAGGCTGGGAGACTATTTAGAAGGCATGTATGTATATGTGTATGTGTATGTGTACACACACAAATACACACATGTATATGTTATATATACATATATATTATATGTTTTTTTCTTTTCCATTGGAAGGGTGAGATAGAAGGGAGAGAAAAGAAATACTTGTTAATGGAAAAAAATTAATAATAAAAAAGCTATTGCAATAGTCCAGTTAAGGGAAGATCAAGGTCCAAACTAGAGTAGTGTCTATGTGATTGGAGAGAAAGGGATATATATAAAAATAGCGGGGGGAAAGAAACAAAATTTGGCAACTGATTGGATATTGTGAGGTGAGCAAGAGGAAGGAACTGAGGGTGGCACTGAGGTTATGAGTTTGGGTGACTGGAAGAATGGTGGTTCTCTCAAAAACATTTGTGCAGTTTAGAAAAGGGGCAAGTTTTAGGGAAAAGATGATATAAATATTGTCCCAGTTAGGACTGGACCATGGAAGTGAGTTGAGCAGGGAAGGCATCAGGGATGATTTTGAAGTATCCACAGTTTGCAGGGTGTATAGGAGTACAAGGTTGCTAAAGTCTTTTTTATTTTCAGTCTGTGGGTTTGGTAGTTTCTAGGCATGTTGTGCTCATTTTATAGAGAAGGAACCTGAGATTCAAAGAGGGGGAATCATGTGCCCATGGGTGGGCACACTGCTGCTTTGTCTAGGAAGCCTCAGAGCTGAGATTAGAACCCAGATACTCACACAAAGTCTAACATGCCAAGCTCCTCTTAGAGGTAGCCTCCGTCACTGGGCATATTGGCTGGATGAAGGCAGCAAGGTCCTCTATTGCCTTGCCTGTGGTGTTGGCTCCTGACAGGACCAGAGGCAAATGTACTGGGCTTCTAATAGGCTGCACATTAATGGAGGAAAGGAGGTGATGGGACCTTCACCATGTCTGCCAACCCCTCTCTGTGCTCCATTTCAGGCTTCACATCTAGAGGAGTGGCTCAGTGATGTCGTTCGGGCAGCCTATGTGCCAAAACTCAATGGTATGGAACGTCTGACCTTCTCATTTGCTTTCCAGCTCTGTGTTACCCTTCCTTCCTTTAGCTTATTGCTGCTAGTCAGGGCTCCGAGGCACTGTTCCTTCACCACTAGTCCTATAGTAGATGCCTTTTTTTATGCATTAATCAGCACAGCCTGGGTTTGATCTCTTTTAACAAGCAGTTTTTTAAGTGATTGCAATCAATTAAATCCTTGACCTACAACCCATAGATGAATGAGGCCAGTGGGATCTTTCTTGAGACTCCCAACTCTGCCTCCTCAGACAGGATTTACCTCCCAGCAACTAGTCAATCAAGACAAATTTATTAAGTACTTATTATATGCCAGGAACTGTGATAGATGTAAAAGGAATAAAGGTGAAAGCAGAAATAGAAAAAAATAAGTGTACATATATGCAGAATAAATACGTATTAAATGTGCGATAGTTTGTGGACAGAGGGGAGGAGGAGATTCAGGAAGGTTCTCATGTAGGAAAGGGCTTAAGGCAGCAAGGGCTTCCAAAGGCAGATATGAAAAGCTACTATGTTCTAGGAACGTAGGACATCCAGTGTAAATGCCCGGAGTTAGGAGTTAGAGCTTTGTGTGGGGATATTGAGTAAGATAGAAAGACTATCTCTCTAATCCCATCAACAAGACCCAACAAAAACACAGAAATCTGAATATAAGGGAAGTAAAGGTGGGTCAATGGATAGAGGGCTGGGCCTGGAGTCTGAAAGACTTGAGTTCAAATTGGACCTCAAATACTCACTAGTTATGTGACCCTGGGAAAATCACTTAACCTCTGTTTGCTTTAATCCAGGGTTTCTTAAACTTTCTCCACTCAGGACCCCTTCAGTGCTTCTTAAACTGTGGGTGGTGTTGCACCCCAGTTTAATCCACTGGAGAAGGAAGTGGCAAACCACTGCAGCACCTGCCAAGAAAACCCCATATGGGGTCATGTAGAGTAGCACATGACTGAACGACTGAAAAGAGTGTAGGACCCAATATCACTAGGGGCTGAGATCAGAAATTAGAGTCCTGGACCAGGGCCTCAGTCCCTGCTTCCCACTCCTGAGGAGCAGAGTTGAGGTCCTCCTGCTAATTCTGTTCTTTGTGTCTGGCCTCCCAGAATCACCGGGAATCACCAGAAAAGGGGAAGTCTTGGTACTTCATTTTAAACATTGCCTATACATTTATATATACCATAAATATATGGCCTGGGTGGATTAATTATTGGTAACTGACCCCAGAAGCGGATGGGTGTGTATATTCCCTTCTGAGTCTATGCACTCACATCCTCTCCTCTATAGTTCCTATACTATCAGAGGGGCCAAATTGACCCCAGATTTCATGCAGCAACCTTTACTGAGTGACTAATTTACCAAGGTGTATCTTCCTGCAGAAGACAGAGATTCCCCCTAACAGGATGTTAGCCCATTAGGATGGCATTATCTCGGAGTCACATTTCCAACAGAGGGATGAATTATGTTGAGTTAACTACACTCATCACATTTGGACCCAAGGTCACAGGCTGTGGTTCACACTGTGTCTTTTGGACAGAGCAAAGTTAAGGGTGGGGAGGGATCAAACACATAACTTTGGGCTCCTTTAGACATTTTTAATCCATTGAACCAGCCAGTTACAGAGTCAAGTAAACGACAGCATCTCTCACTTAGTTACTCTGGGGCTCTGAGTTGAAAGCATCTTACAAACAACCATCTCATCTATCCTTCTAGTGAAGTAAGTTGAATGTGTGATTTGTCCCTATTTTATAGAAGAGAAAAACTGAGGCCTATAGAAGGAAATTGATTGGCTTGGAGTCATCCAAAGAGTCAGTGGAGAGCCAGGAGAAAGATTTGTCTCTTTGTGCAGGTCTCTGACAATTAGACTCAGTAGTTAACTTGCTGCACATGTTGGCTAATGTCTCATCTTCTATATTCTTTACAGTGGCTTTGGAAGTAGGCATCCCTCTGCCTAAGATCCTCAATGTGAACTTTGCAAATGCTGCTCTGGAGATCATTGATGTAAGTAAGGCCTTGATTATCGATTTCACCTGGATGGCCTTTTCATGTTACCTTTGAGAACAATACCTCACAATTCATTCTCTGATGAAGTCTAGGTGGGGCAGAGGATAGATCACAGGACTTGGAGTCAGGACAGGCCCTGACTAGCTTGAGAAACTGTAGTCAAGTAACTCAACCTCTCTGTATCCCAGTTTCCTTATCTGTAAAATGGGGATACCTAGCTTCTCGGGCTGTTGTGAGGATCAAATGAACATATGTAAAGTGCCTTGTGAACTTTATACCATATAAATGCTAGCTGTTATTATTAGCTATTCCTTTTGAATACAAAGCAGTGTCTCCTTCATTTTCTATTTTGGTTTTCATAATAGCCATGCTCTGAGGTGGGAGAACAAGGCAGGGATCGTTGTTCTCATTTTATCGATAGGGGTAGTGAAGGGAAAGTGCTTCATAAACCTTCAAAAATTACACATATGTGACCTTATGGTCATCATTATTGTAGCTTCTGCATTGGAAAGAAAACTGGCCTTGGCATCAGAGGACTTGGTTTAGAATCTTGGCTCTGGTACTCCCATTACTTAGGTCTTTGGGCAGTTTACTTAATATTCTGACCTATAAATGAGGAAGTTGGATTAGATATTTTTCTAAATTTTTTTCCCCAGATCGAAATATTGTGATACCATTAATAATGATTAATCAACAAACACATATTCAATAATAGTAACAATATCAGGGTCATGTAGCTGGTAAGTAACAGAGCCAGGACCTGAACTCAGATCTCTCAGTACGACTCCATCTGCTCTGGGCACCTATTGTGCCCTAGGCACAGTGGAGGGACCTGAGAAAGAGAAAGAAAGGGAATCAATCAATGCTATTGAAGTAATTCACTAGGATCACTTACCTGAGTGCCTCCTATATGATAGGAAATTCTTGGGGCAGAGTAGTAGTCCTGTTATCTCTGAGCTGTTTGAGATGTTGAGGGGTTGATAAAAATATATCTGGGAGGAGGGCCAGGAAATTTAATGGATCTATGTTTAATCAATCCTTCTAGAATGCTGTCTTGCTGACTGTGGCTTCATGAGGCTGAGGGAATGGAGGAATCCCCAGGGCTCCACTACTTTCTGAAGATATAGGTGAAGCCTTTGAGCCTTACTGGTTTCCTCTTATTCTGATTCTCTTGTGCGTCTTAGCGTAGATAAAAAGAAAAAAAAAACACAAAACCAACCTATGGGTCCTGAGCTGGCCCTTCGTGGTTCTGTGACCTTTGGGCAATGGCGCCCAGCCCAGCTCACTCAGCCTCTTCCCCAGGACATGGGGTCCAGTTGGGAGAGCATTCAGGGTTTACCCCTGCAGGTGCTTTCATTTCAATAAAGGATTCTACTATTTCTGCATTCCCTGACTGATTTTTTTTCCTCTGACCTTACCCAGTTTTCTGGTTCTCTTTTTCCCTTTCTGGCAACCCAAAAACAGGATTTGGAAGGTGGGATGAGAATATTTAGGCTCTGTACAGACCCCAGATGATATGATCAATTCCTGATGGAAAATAATATTAGCTTGGGGCAGCTAGATGGTGCAGTGGATAGAGCAATGGTCTCGGAGTCACGGAGCGTCATTTTCATGAGCTCAGATTTGGCCTCAGACACTTTACTAGCTATGTGACCCTGAGCTGGTCACTTAACTCTTTTTATCGCAGTTTTCTGATCTGTAAAATGAGCGGGAGAAGGAAATTGCAAACCACTCCAGTATCTTTGCAAAGAAAACCCCAAATGGGATCACAAAGAGTCAGACAAGACAGAAACTACTGAGATTATTAGCCTTGAATAATAATAGAAATGATAACAATAACAAAATTGATAAGTACAAAGTCCTATTCATATTTAGGGGTGTGTGTGTGTGTGTGTGTGTGTGTGTGTGTGTGTGTGTTGGGGGCAGGGCAGAAGATTTACTTCTTGAGCAGAACAGGTATTCACCATGGAAACCAAAGGATGGATGTTAATGTAACTGAGGTCTCTTGGGTGGTCATACTTCAGTCTTTCAGAACTGAAAGCACCTGTCATTTCATCAGTATGGTAACACTCTCCTGTTGACACAACTCTTCCATGCCCTAGTAGACAGTCTTTATGAGAAGCTGTGTCAAAAAAAGAAAAAACAAAACAAAAAACAAAACCTCCCACAAAGCAAAATCATTATTGTGCAGTCAAGGTGCAAATAGTGATGAGTCTTCCTGAAAATAGCTGATGGTGTGGGACTGTAGACCCACCTTTTGTCCTGACTCAGAGCCTTCCTAGATGGGAGTCACCTGCTAGAATTTATGTTTCACTGTCACTGCCTTGGAGAGTCCCCTTCATATCCTCCACAAGGAGGAATCAGAAGATGATTTCAGCAGTAGGAACAATCAAGTGACTGAGAATAATAACCTTGTACTTCCAATAAAAGGCTGGCATCGATCTAGCATTTAAAGAGCTGCCAAGACTCATGATAACCCTATCAGGCAGATTCTATGGATAGAATTGTTTCCACTTTAAAAATGAGAACATCGAAATCCAGAGACTGTAAGTCACTCACTGGTGCCAGGGCAGAATGTGAACTTCATCTTGCAAACTCTTAAGTGAACAGCTTTACAGGAAGTTTTTTGATCGCATTACATTTTATATGGATAAATACATATATACATAAGTGTACATATGTGATGTACATACTCTTACTCCATCTGATTCTACTGGGAACCTTACCATGAACTTCATATCTTGAACTCATTTGGAATTTAGATGAACACAATGCTTCTCACTTTACATAAATTTGCATTATACAAATTCAACTTTACATAAAGAATTCTGGAAGGAATCTGCATCCTTTAAAACACCTATATTAGTTAACTCCCCCCTCCCCCTCAAAAAAGAAAACAACTTAGAAAAAACACATAAAACTCTCCTCCAAGTGAAAGCAGACAAACAGATTCAGGGAGAGACAGCCGCTTGGGCGGATTCGGGGCTTGGCTGCCCACCTTTGTCCAGCTCCACCTACTTGCCCTGTGTCTGGTCCCCATGTATCTCTTACACCCCCACATTTTCTTTGAAAACTCTGAAGTCTGTGGTCCATAGCGTTTTATGATCATAAAACACCTTTTGTTCCATTACTTCATTTGATCCCTATAAAGGAAGATAGAATAGCTGTTGTTATACCCATTTTACAAAGAAACTGGGGCTTGGCTTTGTGATCTTAGGTGAGAAATTTCCTCTCCTTTAGGGACTTTTATAATACCAAGGAGAATGTCTCTGAATCTTTTTTTTTTTCTATACAGAATACCATTGTTGTTCAAGGATCTAGGGACTCCTGGGTGGGAGGCTCAGAGGAGATGAGTCAGACTGGGTTGGCTTCGAGGGTTAGAATTGACTCTCTGTGTATCCTGACCTCACTGGTTTCTACCTACATCTCAGGCAAGAGGTTCTTCTGACTCCTCCCCTTCTAGTGAAGCAGAACTCAAAGCCTCCCAAGGCAACCCATTCCACTTTGGGAAAATTCTCATTGTAATGACATCTTTCCTCTCAGTAAGCCTAAATTTGCCTGTGTTACTTCCACACGTTGCTCCTTGTCCTGTCTACTTTGGGCCAAGGAGAGCAAGTTCAGCCTTACTTTTCCTGCAGACAGAGCTCAAACTTGAAAGCAGCTACAATGTCCCTGCTAAGACTCTCTTTTCCAGGTTAAGCCTTCCCAGTGTCCTCCTTGAGTGCTTTCACCATCCTGCTTTTCCTTCTTGGGATGTACTCTAGGTTGCCTGTGTTCTTCCTCACGTTCGGTGCCCTGGACTGAACACATTACTCTAGTTGAGAGCTGCCCAAGGAAGAATTCTATGTTTTAAGGTTCCTTCCAGCTTTAAAAGTCTATGTTCTTCTAGCATCGACAGACTGTGTTATGAGGTCTCCTGGAGATCTAATATTCTCTGATTCTTTAATTAAAAAAAATTAATGAACGCCAGATAGAAACAGACAGATAAACAAAATAGAAAAGGGATAAGAGACAGAGATAAGAGAGAGAGAATGTGAGAAAGTGAAAAACACAGAGAGATCATTTACACATACAAAGTAAAACAGAAATTAAGGATTTTATGTGAAAGGATTAATTTCTATTACATGTACTTTGGATGATAGACCCACATTCTGTTAGCTCTACCATGCAAAAAATTATATAATAAATTCAACACGCCTTGCTTGTCTGTATTTCCTTTAGAATTTCCTTGTATTGTCTTCTGTGCATTAGCAAATGCTTTAAAAATCCTCTTTTTTATCTGTTGTATTTTCTGATTCTAAGGTTCTCCATTTCAGAGATTTCCCTCACAAATTATGTTTCATTCTCTTTCAGTTTTCCTTTCCTGAATCCCATCATAATGATGAGGATTTCTAGGTTTCAGACCTTAGAGACCATTTGATCCAACCCCCTCATTTTATAGAGGAAGAAACAGAACAGAGAAACAGTAAGTGGTAGAGTGGATAGAGCACCATACTTGGAGTCAGGAAACCTTTGTACCAATTGATCAATCAATAAACATTTATTAAGAGCCTACTTTGTACCAGCCACTGTGCTAAGCACTGGGGGTACAAAAAGAAACAAAAGACACTCCCTACCCTCAAGGAATTTATAATCTAAGGGTGGGGGCACATGCAAGGAAATATATAAAAAGTAAGCTATATCAGTTTAAATAGGAAATTCTGCCTCTGATACTTCCTTGCTGTGTGACCTTGGCCAAGTCACTTGTGCTCTCTCAGTCTCAGTTTCTTCCATCTGTTAGACTCTGAAGTCCCTCCCAGCTCTAAATCTTACTGTGAAGTAACTTGCCCAAGGCTACACAAGTTTAGACTTGAAGTCACTTTCTCTGACTCTAAATTTGGTTCTCTTTTCCCTACACCATACCACCTAATGATGCTGATGAAGACAGAGATGGCCTAAAATTGTCTCTAGATGCAAAACTGATGCTGGAGATATGTGAGGATTCACGTGGGAGCACTGCAGTCACTTCTGTTGTAGGGCAGCATTGGTGGTTCTCTCACAGGGGCTGAAAGCCAGATCCGATTTTGCAAGAACTGCTTGGACAAAGGAGCTGTTCTAACCCTAGGCCACCTACGAAGTAGACTGCAGATTGCAATCTCTAGCAGCCTAAGTGGCTTGATGGAGCCTATCCTGGAAGTGGGGCTGGCGCCTTTATCCAGGCTAATCTTCAGGAAAGTCATTTTAGGCATAAGCCTAGAGGATGTAGCTCCAAACCCAAGTGTGTTCTTATCAAAGGTCACCAGAAGCCCCAGGAGTCCTAGTGGTGTGTACTGTGAGGGAATCTGGGTTGATTCTCACTGCGGAAGTCTGTAGTGGTCACTGTTATGTAAGAGGACAAAGCAATACCTACCAGATGTTGCCACCTTGGTTCATTTAGCAAGCATGGTCGAATTCAAGAGCTGGATTAGAGCCTGGAAATTCAAGCTCACCCTGGTGCTTCAATTTTGACAGATCTTCTCCAAAGAGGATGCAGGCAGGAGAATTTTTTTAAAAAATTTATTTATCTACTTTTAGTTTACAACATTCAGTTCCACAATCCCTTGAGTTTCAAAATTTCTCCCCCTCTCTTTCCTCTTCCCTCACCCCATGGTGGCATGCAATCAAATAGAGGTTCTCCAAATACCTTCACATTAAACATTAGTCAGGTTGTAACGAAGGATTATAACCAATGGAGTGAACAATGAGAAAGAAGGGACAAAACAAAATAAAACACAAAGAGAGAGAACAAGTAGTTTGCTTCAATCTGCATTCAGATTCTGTAGTTCTTTCCCCTGGATGTGGATATCCCTTTCCATCATGAGTCTTTTGGAGTTGTCTTTTAACCTTGTATTGCTGAGAGGAGCCAGTCTATCAAAGTTAGTCATCAAACATATGATGTGTCTGTAATTGTGTACAAAGTCCTCCTGGTTCTGCTCTCCTCACTCAGCATAAGTTTGTATTTAAGACTCTCCAGTTTATTATGAAATCAGTCTGCTCCTCATTTCTTGTAGCACAATAGTATTCCATTACACTCATATACCACAACTTGTTTAGCCATTCCCTAATTGATGAGCATCCCCTTGATATCCAATTCTTTACCACCACAAAAAGAGCTGCTATAAATACTTTTGTACATATGGGTCCTTTTCCTACTTCTATGATCTCTTTGGGATACAGACCTAGAACTGGCATGCACTCCAGAACAGTTGGATCAGTTCACAACTCTATCAATAATGCATTAGTGTTCCAATTTTTCCACATCCTCTCTAGCATTTATAATTTTCCTGTTTTATCATCTTAGCCAATCTGACTGGTGAGATGTGGTACCTCAGAGTTGTTTTGATTTGCATTTATCTAATCACTAGTAATTTAGAGCATTTTTTAATATGCTTATAGATATCTTTAATTTATTCCTGTTCATATTCTTTGATCATCTGTCAATTGGGGAATGACTTGTATTCTTATAGATTTGACTCAGTTCTCTTTACATTTTAGAAATGAGGCCTTTATCAGAGACATTGGTTGTAAAACTTCTTTCCCAATTTTTCACTTCCCTCTTAATTTTGGTTACATTGATTTTGTTTGTACAAAAACTTTTCAATTTAATGTAATCAGAATTATCCATTTTGTATTCTGTAATGCTCTCCAAGTCTTGTTTGGTCATAAAAGCTTCCCTTCTCCATAAATCTGACAGGTAAACTATTCCTTGCTCTCCAGATTGCTTATAGTATGTCTTTATACCTAGATCATGTACCCATTTAGACTTTGTTTTGGTATACAATGTAAGATATTGGTCTATTCCCAGTTTCTGCCATACTATTTTCCAGTTTCCCAGCAGTTTTTGTCAAGTGAGTTCTTATCCCAGAAGCTGGGGTCTTTGGGTTTATCAAACAGTAGATTACTGTAGTCATCGACTGCTGTGTCTCATGTACCTAATCTATTCCACTGATCCACTACCCTATTCCTCAGCCAGTACCAAGTAGTTTTGGTGACTGTAGGCAGGAGAAATTTTCAAGTGACAAAAAGAGTAGCCATAGTTCTTAATAAATAACACCTATCTTAGGTCACTGTGGGCAAGTGATTTCACCTTTTTGGGCTTCATTTTCCTTGTCTGTAAGATGGAGATAATAATACTTGCATTACTATCTTATAGTTTCTATTCCTGATTGCCACAAACCAAGGCGGTTGCAAGGAGAGCACTTTGTAGACTTGAAAACAACAATGAAGCTTTGAGGAGTTATCATCACCACTGCTGTCATTACCACCACCATCATCATCATCACCACCACCATCACCATCACCATCACCATCATCATCATCACCACCACCATCACCATCACCATCACCATCATCATCATCATCATCATAGCTACTGCTTAATGTACTGCTTAATTTCATATCGTCTCTGGAGGAGGAGCCTTTGATTTGGAGAGAGGTGGAAAACCTTTTCCAAATAGGAATTAGGATTTTAGAGTTTTCTTTAGAAAAGTTTAGAGTTTCCTAATATTCTAGGAGGACTAGTATTCAGAGAAGCAAAATAAGTAGATGCATGAATGGTTAACAGAAGAATAGAGGTTTGGAGTCAGGAAGATCTTAGTTCAAATCTAGCCTTAGACACTTACTAGCTGTGTGAGCTTGAAAATCATTTAGTCTCTGTCCCAGTTTTTCTAAATATAAAATGAGGATAGCAGTGGGACATATCTCCCAGGGTTGTTATGAGGATCAAAGGAGATAATAAATTGTAAAACTCTTAGCACAGTGCCTGGTATATAGTAAGCTCTCTATAAATGTTAGTTATTATTGTTATTATTAATGACAAGGGCTAAATTGATGAAGTGGTAGGGGCTGATTTGCTATCTACTTGTTTGTACTATCTACACGGTTGACTTTACTTGATATTAATTTGCCTCATTTGGATAATCTGGTCAACATGGGCACCTTGAGAGAGCCATTGTCTTGTAGTTAGAAGATCTGAGTCTGATGTTTGTTGTGTGATTCCAGATAAATTTTCTCTTGCCCTGATTTTATCACTCATCAAGGCTGGGACATTGACCTCTCTGAACTTCAGTTTCCTCATTTGTAAAATGGAGGTCTTAGACTGGATCATCTCTAAGGTTCTTTTTAGCTTTAGAGGTAGCTAGGTGGCCTAGTGGATAGAATACTGGAACTGGAGTCAGGAATACTTTGTTCAAATCTTCTGAAAAGATCATCATCACTACCACTATTACAATCATTAGTGATATCACAATTAATATGACCATCTCCCTTAGAAGAATAATCATTGTAATAAGGAACATCATTAATGACTTCATTATCACCTCCATCTTTTTTATTTTTTTTGAAACCAAAATTGTAAAGTTTATTGTTATGCTGCACAAGGACAGCGGGCTAGATTCTTATGGAACCTGCAAACTTGCAGAAACCACAGGCATAGTTTTAAGGTGTCAATTATGCTAACTAGGTGAGTAAGGGTGGGATCAGGGAGGAGTTAAGTAGTGGTCAGTGCTCAAAGGACCATGCACTTTTAATATCAACTGCTCAGGTGTATTGCCCATGATTCACTGGGAAATAGCTCAAGGCGGGGGCTAGCTGGAGGTGTGGTTTTAGGCCTGACACATCACTAAAGAGTGCCCAGTCTGTCACCCACCAAGGTCATCAGAGACAGTGTGGGTATATAATTGACTAAGGAGTTACCCTATAGATAAGGTATTGAAGAATTTATGGTGGGGCTGGCCACTCTAACTAAGGGAGATAACATTTACATAACTTATTGTTTCAAGCAGAGATAAACAGGTCATGAGTTGTTGCTGGGCAGAGTGCTGGAAGGGGGAAGGGGCAGAGTCAATGCTCTGAGGCTTGGGGGGGTGGAAATGTGATTGTACAGACTGGTTTTACAAATTGATTATACAGACATAGATCCCAAAGCACCCCACTTACAAACTGATGTTATAGATTGATACTACAGACATAAATACATCACAAGGACCCCATCATCCCCCCCTTAAACAGATGGCACCCAAAATCATTTGGGGACAAGGGGCAATGGTCTCAGCTTCCCGAACTGCTTCTCGCTGGGAAGGGGTGTAGAGCTGTCCCTGCCTCACAGGGTTCCATCATTCAAGGGGTGGGGTCCATGGCCAATGTCCGGAATCTGGGCGATGCTAGATCCAAGGGGCGATGAGTAGCAGCTTCGGGCAACAGTTGGTACTCAGTCTGAGCAATCATCTGCAGATGGAAAGCACTGAGCCAAGTACAGAGGCTTTTCTTCTCTCCCCACAGCTGCAGAGCTTGGTTATGGACCCAGGGGTTTGAAAGGAGAGAGGGTCATCTACATGCCTGGAGGTGTGGGATTCAGGCAACAGTTGGTACTCAGTCTGAGCAATCATCTGCAGATGGAAAGCACTGAGCCAAGTACAGCAGCTATATCGAGGGGCCCTTTGGCTGTGCCCCCCCCCCACCGTCTTTTTTCAAGTGGGGGAGCTTAACTCAAATTCCCTATATTCTTTAGCACTCTCTATTTTTCTTCTAGAATGAGAGACTTCAATAAATTTTTGTAAAATGTTTTCAGCCGATTTAACTTTTACTCCAATAAGCTTTATTTATGTGTCCACTCCTTACAAAACCTTCTTTGAAAGTGATACCTTTTAGGGTCGGCTAGGTGGCACAGTGAGTAGAATGTTGGCCTTCCCCCTTTCTCACTACTAGAGAACCCAAAAGAAAATTCACCTTTTTCTCATCAAATCTTAGAAAATATTCCAATTTGCCTAAATGCCAAATAGTAAAATGAATTCTGACTTATCTTTAGCATCAAATTAGGAATGACACTTTTTACCTCTCATATGAATTTAATTGACTTATAGTTTTATTCTAGTACACAGATTTTTCTTCTTTTAGGTGAGGCAGGAAATAGTTAAATTTTCGTCTGCCTGCCTCTTTGATTTGAGGGGAGAAGATTCCCTCATTATTTCTTATCGATTTCTCCTCACTCCACTTGGCCAGAGTGGAATGAAGAGGAGGAGATTTTCAAATTTTTAAAGATCTTAAAACTT
This sequence comes from Gymnobelideus leadbeateri, assembly GCA_011680675.1. NCBI lineage: Eukaryota > Metazoa > Chordata > Mammalia > Diprotodontia > Petauridae > Gymnobelideus > Gymnobelideus leadbeateri. Next base: position 576,207 of record WOXC01009653.1, read on the forward strand.
CTGTTCACACTTCTCAATACCAAATACCATCTCTATCTTAACTTCCTACCCATGCTTCTTCCTTTGCTACATGCTTAAACTTTCTTGCTTTTCCTACAGTCTTAGATTTGCATCATAAAACCTAAAGACAATATTTACCTCTCTTTCTCTTCTTCTCCAGCCTCCATTCAGCAGCAGTGAAGGGAGGAGGGAGAGAGACCTAAGGGTGTTCCAAAGGAAGGTCCGGCAGTCCAGCTGCAGTTTAAACCTTACATGATGTTAGATTACACACTCACTCATTCACACAGACACACAAAAAAACAGAACAGAGAGAGAAACTGACAGGAACGTTCCAAAAGCTCACAGAGGATTGTTAGAAATCCCCAGGCACAAATCATGTTTGCTTGGCTTCCAGATAGGTGCTAATGGAGGCCAGGTAAGACTTGCTTTAAGATAACCTAGGCTCAGATGCCCGAACGTAGGGGGAAACACTGGCCCATCCTTCCTTCTTGGGGTCGTGAAGACCAAGTTTTTTCCAACTGCTCAAGAGACATCCCGGGGGGAAGTCTCGGGGTATGAAGGGAGACTGGCCGATCCTTTTTCCTGCCCTGACACCAAAATCCCTGTAGTCCAGCTTCAGCCCTGTGTCCAGGGAGAAGCTCTAGCCTACTTTTACAAAATAAGCGAATACCTAAAGCATCCCAGAGACAAGAGCGTCCTCTGTCCAGAATGGGGAGTGAACCTAGGGTCTAACAGACCCACACCGGCCTGGCCCAGACCGGAGCGTCCCCACAAGCCTTCTTAGGGCTTGTGGAGGTGAACCCAACTACAGGGAGAGGGGGGAGTTTAAAGGATAAAAGCTTGAGACCTCAGACTTTGTCCCTGGTGGTCGCCATCTGAACAGGGAAGGGTGATAAGGAGGGGGGGAGGGTAAGTGGTTCTGCCAGGGACCCACCCTGGCATCCAGTCTGGAAGGAATTCACCAGGCTCAAGCAAACTTTGAAGCCAAAATTGTAAAGTTTATTGTTACGCTGCACAAGGACAGCGGGCTAGATTCTTATGGAACCTGCCCACCTCCATCTTTTAAATATTTTATTGATATTATTTTCTTTTTTATGCGTCATTGTCCCTCTTATATGTTGTATTTTAATTATTTTTTTACATTGTATTTTGTGTTGTCAAATTTATAAATTGTAGGTTTTATATATTGTCACCACTCACTCCCACTTCCCCGAATAGAATTTTCCCTTTTTGTATGTTACTATATTTGACCAAAACAAATGAATCCATTGGGAATACCTGAAAACATGTCTAACTTTGTACCTCTAGTCCATAAGGGGAAGTCATATTTCGCAGTCAGTCTTATAAAATCTTGCTGCCTCTGGCGTGTCCCTTGTCTAAGTGTACTTTAGTCTGGTCCAGATGCTCTCTGTATTTCTATTTTCTTTATTACCATTTCTTTTACTCTTGTGGTACATAGGAGGTTCTGATGTTGGAGTTGAAACTTATAGATCCACTTCCATCAACTGAAAAAACAGTTATATTAATCTTGACAGGTCTTTTCTGTGTATTTTGTTGTATCTTTACCTTTTAATTATATCCTTAAATGGTCTTGAGATGAAATGCTTAATTGGCTTTACCACCATATTTTTTGTAAACCTGTTTTTTCCTCCACTACTTCTCATTTTAGAAAGCTTGCTCTTCCACTGGGCAAGAAGATTGAGTGTTTACTGACTAGAGTAGGATTTCTTGGCTCTTTTAGTCTGGTGATTGCTTTACAAAAGTTACAACTCCTTTGAAAAGGGTGATAAACTGCATCAATGCCTGTTCTTTTAATCTGTTTGCCATGTTTGGGTGTTGCCAGTTTATTTAAATAAGTCAGAATGGAGTTGCTTTAATAGTATTCAATATTCTTTTCTCATTTCTATTCTTTCTTGAAATTTAGTATTGATTTTAGTCTTTGAGAAATCAATTTTATAGAAATTGATTTGGAAATGATTCCCTAAGCCATGTGAGAACAAACTACTTAGAAATCTGTAAGAATTATGATTAATACAATGACCATGAATCTATAGCACTGGTGATAATGGATTTAGGGTGTATAATGATTTATATATGCATATATGTGTGTACATATACACAAATTCATGCATATATTCACATATAGATACACATTCCAGGCAGATAGTAGGCATTTAATAAATGTTTGTTGGATTGGATATCTATCTACACTGTCTCCCTTTCACAGGAGGGAAAGCTGAAGTCCAGAAAGATGACAAATGACAGCCAATAACTAGCTGGGCCAAGACCAGAATACAGGTCTCTTAATGTAGAGGCAATGTTTTCCCACCCTTTCAGTTTGCCTGTGGGATTTGAGAATATATAGGACCTTTCTTTCTGTCATTGACCTCACTGAGGGACATGTCCTATAGGGAGATCATTAGTTCAGAGAGGTATGAACAATTCAGTGACTTTCGCATAATTCCAAATTAATTTCCAGAAGAGTTGTACCACTTGATAGCTCTACTGAGAGTGTGTCAAAAGTACCTGATTATCCACAGCTCTTCCAAATTAACTGTTGACTTTTTAATGAGCTTTGTTGATTTGAAGGGTGTGAGGTCAAGATTCAGAACTGTATAATATGCATTTCTTTTGTTATTAGTGATTCGGAGTGATCTTTCATATGGTCACTGATTGTTCGCTTTTCTTCTTCTGAAAACTGTACATATTCTTTGAATACATCAATTAGGAGCCATCTTTGACATTCTACATCCTATGTTGTAAGGTTGCTTCCAGCTCTGATACTCTGGGATTTTTACTTTGGTGGTGAGGTAAGTCCTTAGAGTTTGCATTTACTTTAAGGTGGATCCTAGCTGATTCTTGTCACATAAGTATGGAAAGTTTAGTTGAGCTGAATTGTCCTTAATTCAATTTTGGAATTTTTTTTCCACTGGGGTATGTTATTCTTTCACCTCAACGGTGTCAGTAGATTTTAAAACTGGCTTACCCAAAAACTGATTCAGGCTGGTTTTAGTGTTAATAGAGTCAGTTGTAAGAGGAATTCAGTTGCATCTGAGTTACCAAATAGTTGGGCTGTTTCTCTTATAGGCATTACTCAAAAAAATAAAAGCTAGCATTTATATAGCATTTTAAGGTTTGTAAAATGCTTTAGAAATATCATTTCATTTGAACCTCACAACAACCCTGACAGGTAGGTGAATGGATAATTTTTAAAATTATGAAATAGGGGCAGACATGCCCGGTTCTTTTAGTACTCACGAGGAAAGATCATAATTGGCAGTGGGAAATAGGGCAGCAATCACACTTTAATAACCACAGAGGGTACAGAGACAAACATCAAAAATGGTACAGAGCCAGACAGAAGGATAGAGGAATGGGATGGTGAAGAGAGACAGGCAACATGGGGAGTGGGATGGGAAGGGGGAGCTGCAAAGGGTATTACTTGGGTAACCATGACTTAGAATTGGGAGCACTAGACAGCATGGCCCTGATGGAGTTGGGAGAGTTTGTTTGAGATCTCACTTTTATAGGATTAAAAAAATAGACCAACACCTATGTTTGCCACATTGGGACATCTTGTTCATTAACATATCCAAATCATCTCAAAGTTATTGATCAAACTTCGGTGTTGTTATCAGTACTTTTTGATGTTCTGATGGTGTAGAGTTGGTGAGGCCTGGAATTTTTCTGGAATTTACATATTAGAGGATTAGAACCCTGATAGAAGCATCTAGAGGAGTTCTGCTGATTCATTGAATATTACCAGGATGAGAATTTTGGTTAATATAGGATACAGTTTGTAAATTATGCTCCTTCCATCAGTTTGTGACTTCTAGCTTCCCCCTCACAATCTTATTTCCTGCTATTGCCCCTTTACACTGGCTGCTTTTAAATTTACTGTACTGACAAGAAGAGCAGTGATGGTCAAGTGGACCAGAACATGACACAATTTTAGCACAGTAGGTATGCATTATTATCTTTATTTGACAGATGAGGAAACTGAGGGAGATAAGGATTAAGTGACTTGCACAGGGTCACAGAGCTAGTAAATGTTTGAGGTAGGATTTTGAACTCAGGTCTTCTGACATTGAAGAAATACTCCATCTATTGTGCCATCCAACTGGTAAATGAGAAAAGTAAGGAAAGTTTGTCTCCCTTTTTCAATGAGGAAATGGAGTGGAGACAATAATTTGTAGAAAGGTTTTAAATACCAAAAAACCAGATGTGCCACACTTCCAGAGGCATCTGAAACAGTGTCTTGATTTCAGTACATCTGTCTTCCCTTTTAAGGACCTTTCCATCCTTTCAATCTTTCAGGCTTAAATCTTCTGAGTTATTTCTGATTCCTTCCTCTCCCTCACCCCCCATATCCAATTCATTGCTATGTTCTGTTAATTACATCTTCATGTTGTATGTATACCCTCCTTTCTACTCTCAGTTCCACCACCTTAGCTCAGGTCCACATTACTTCTCACTTACAATATTTTGATAGCTTATCAACTGGATTTTCTGCTTCCACTCTCTCCTGTCTACAATCCAGTAGGTACTGCCATGTTAATTTTCTTAATTCAGTTCCCATCATTTCACCTTCTTCTCAAAACCTTCCATAGTACCAAAGTAACTTTCAAAAAGCTCTCCACATTCTAGCTTTACCCTACCTATCTCTCTACCCTTATTTGTTAATTGCTTCCTATCTGGTAGGGCATTGAGATGGTGTAGTGGGTAGAATGCCAGGTCTGGAGTCAGGAGGACTCAATCTTCCCTGAGGCCTTGGACACTTACTTAGCTGTGTGACCCTAGGCAAGTCAACTAACTCAGCTTGCCTTAGTTTCCTTATCTCTAAAATGAGCTGAAGAAGGAAATGGCAAACCGCTCCAGTATCTTTGCTAAAAAAACCTCAAATGGGGTCATGAGATTTGACATAACTGAAGTGATTGAAAAACAATACCTAGGGGGTGGCTAGGTGGCATAATGAATAGAGCACCAGCCTTGGAGTCAGGAGGACCTGAGTTCAAATCTGGCCTCAGACAATGCCACACCAGCTGTGTGACATTGGGCAAGTCACTTTACTCTGATTGCCCTGCCTTCTCCCCTCCAAAAAGCAAAACAATATCCCCCAAACCACAAAAAACAACCCCCCACCTATCTGGTACTCTTTCATTGACTCAAACCCATTAATTTACTATTCCCTTAGCACATCCCTTACTTTCCAGGCTCCATGCTTCTGCTCATACTGTACTGTTCCCTATGCCCAGAATTCCCTACCCCAAACCCTTTTCTCCACCTCTTGAAATAATATATTCTTCAAACACTACCTCTTCTAGGAAGCCTTCTTTAATCCTTCCCTTAGCTTTGTATTTGTATGTCTCCTCTGGCATTTAATGCATGCTATATTGTAATATACTTAATTGTGTTTCTATTTTATCCTACTTACTAGCTCAGAAATAATCCCCAATGACTATTTCATACCATTCCCTTTCACTCTTTCTGCCTCCCAACTGAACTAGAGAACTAGACCAGAAGGTGTTTCTTAATCTTGTCCTCCCCTCCCTCTCCTTCACAAGTTCTCACAGTCCTATCCAGTTCCATGTATTATTTATGTAAGCTGTCCCTGTACCTGGGATGCACTTCCTCTTCGTCACCACTGGCAAAAGTCTTTCTCCTCTTTCAAGCACCAGATTAGGTGCAACCTTCTCGATGAAGCTTTCCCTGATTCCCCTAGGTGAAAGCAGTTTATCCCCCATCCAGTTTTGCTAGGTCATTAAACAGTTCTTTATTTTATTTTTACCGTTGCCATTTAGTTTTTATCGACTTCTTTTCTGAATATATCCCTTTCTTGTACCCAATCAGCAAGTCATCCCTTTTCACAAAGATTAAAAAAGAGAAAGTGGGAAAAACACTTTACTAAATATAGCTAACATGTCAAACATGCATGACAATGAGTTGATATTCTATATCTGTTGTCTTCCACATTTGCAATAAAGGAGAAATAAAAATGAGGATATGTATTTATTAAGCACCTACTACGTGCTGTTATTTGTCCTTCATTTTTGAAGAGGACCAGTGACATCACAAGTGATGTTTTAACTCGCTCAAGAATTGCATTTAAGTAAGGTAGAGTTGCACAAAATTTTCCTGAGTTATCAAAGTCCAGTGGCAGGACAAAAGTCAAGGTAACTGGTGATGGTTCAGGATGCAGAGGATGACCTTGGCATCTTTAATGTCTGACCAAACCCTGAGAATTCTACAGCATCTGCTTCAGCCACCTCTGTGGCCACTGGAACAAATTGTTCTTATTCACCCATTCCAATGGGGAAAGTCTTCACATGCTTAACTTACTGATGGGTTTGAAGCCTGCCAGTCTCAACCTGGTTTAGCCCATCTGCTGAGACAGTTTAATGACTTGCCAGAAGTCCTTTAGCTGGTAAGTGTCTAAGACATGATTTGAACTCAGGTCCTTCTCACTCCATGTCCAGTTCTCCACCCACAAAATCACCTAGTTGCTTCAGGAAAGTCACTAAGGTTCATTTTCCCAACTCTTTTCTGGACCACACTTGATCACCACAATTACACAGTGTTCAATTCCTTATTTTTTTGGTTTTCTCCATCCACATTGTTATAGTCGTGATGTATGTATCATTTTCCTACTTCTGCTTATTTCATTCTTTATGCTTATGAACTCTCTTATGCTTCTCTGAAATCCTCATATTTGTCATTTCTTATAACAAAGTAATATTCCATTATATCCATGTACTACAATTTGTTTATGCATTCCCCAAATGATATTTCCACAAAAGGAGTAAAAAACAAACCAGACAATTCCCTCCCCTCAAACCCTGACTGCTTTACTAATGCTTTTCTTTTGGAGGGCAATTGGGGTTAAGTAACTTGCCCAAGGTCACACAGCTAGGTTTTTGTTTCTGTATGTGTTAAGTGTCTGAGGCCCGATCCGAACTCAGGTCCTTCTGACTCCAGGGCTGACACTCTACTCACTGCGCCACCTAGCCATCCCTACTGATGCTTTTAAAAATGACACTTATTTTCCAAACGCCACTTCTATTCCCCCAGGGGAACCATATTTAACCAAAGGAGAATAGTTAAGCAAAACAAACCAATATGTTTCACATGTGTGACAGGGCATGCCTTATTCCCTACCTGTAATCCATAACCTTTCTACCTAGAGGAGTAAGAGGAATGTTTCATTATCAGTCCTGTGGAGTCAAAAGGCTCATTGATCTGAGTTCTGATGTCTCTAGACAGTTAAAGGCAACTCAGTGGCATGGTGGATAGAGCACTGAGCCTACAGGCAGGAAGACAGAGCACTGATACTACCCGTGTGATCCTGGGTAAGTCACTGTCTGCCTCAGTTTCCTCATCTGTAAAATGGGATAATGGCACCTATCTCCCAGGGTTACTGTGAGGATCAAATGAGATAAGAATTGTAAAGCACTTAGCTCAGTGCCTGGCACACAGTAAACACTATATAAATGTTAATTATGATTATTTTTATAGAACACTGGCTCTCCTCTTCCCCATCCCTGTCTCCTTATATGTGTTACATCTTCTCTGCTATTAGCTTGTAATATTGGCTGAGGGTTTGATTGAGGACAGGGACTTTGTCATTTTTCATTGATGAGAACCAGTGCTGAGCCCAGTAGTACCTAGTGGTTGCTTAATAGCAGTTTATTGAATTAAATTGTTCAGTGTAGCTATTTAATTCATTTAATTGAATTAAAAGAAACATTTCTCGGCCCGCAGAAATACAGTTCTACATTTCAGACATTTCACCAATCAGAGAGAGGATATTTTGGGATGGGCGAGTGTCCTTGGTACATGAGCACCTGCAATGTTAGGTGGACTAACCTCATTAACCTCATTAATGTAGAGCTAGCACCACTCAAATTATGTTTCCTTAAAAATAATATTGCATTTCAATAGCAATGTTTAGGTTTACAAAAATGCTTTCCTCACAGCCACTTTGTGGGAGTAGATATTACAAATGTCATTATTACTATTTCTCAGATAAGGAAAACAGCCTCAGAGAAGTGACTTGTGCAGGGTGATGGAAGTAATAAGTGACCGGTCCTGGATTTGGACTCAGCTCTCCTGACAACAAATCAGTGTACTTTGCACTCCTGTTCCCCCACCCCTTCATGGCCAGCCCCCATGTTTTTCCCGACCTCCACCAGAGCTAGATAGAACATGGTGAGGGTCCTAATTGAATTTTTCTGGGAAGGGAGGCTACCATCTCTTTGTTGAACAGGAAAGGGACTGATCAGCTAGAAACCTGGGCCAGTCAGCTGCCAGTCTCAGGGGCGGTCCCTCATCCTCAGGAATGCCTGGTAACAGCCTAGGCTGATTAAGCACAGGTTTATGTGATATCTTCTGAGGAATCCAAGGTTTTGGTTAATCATTTCCATCGGACTTAGTCACAAACCACAAAACACTGTGGTTCACAAACCACAAAACACTGTGGTTTGGAGTTCTGGGTTTTTTGTTTTGTTTTTCTTTCCCTACTGAGGAAATCCTAATTCTGACCTCTCTCAATTACCAGATTTCCCCTCATCCCCCCTACTTGTGTACATATACTATAAAAGGGCAAGTCTTGCTTCAAGGCACTCACATCCAGAGGTCCAGGGGACAGGACCTCCCTGGGCTGGAAAACACCTGGAGAGGAGGCACAACCAGACCCTGCTTAACCCAGTGCCTGGACAGGTAAAATGATGCCTCAGGCTCTTTGGGGATGGCTCCCTGTTCAGCCTTGGGCCAATCCAGGATGCCAAGCTGTCTCCCTGAGTGTGTTGGGATCACAGATTTGGAGACTGACAGAGGCTCCTTGGTGGAAAGGCAAGGGCCAGATTTGGAGGCAGAGGATCTGGGTTTATAACCCATCTCTGATCCATATTAAGTGTGTGCTCTTGGGTAAGTCACTTCTCCCTGGATTTCTATTTATACATCTGTAGAGTGAGGGAAATGGACTAGATGATTTCTAAGGACCCTTCCAGACATAAGTCTATTACCCTATGATTGGGTGAAATTTCAGAGCTGGAGAGGACCACAGAGATCTTTGTTTACAAGTATCTAAACCAGATGCCTTCAATGTTCCCATCTGTCCTTTAAAGCCCTTAGCAAATGCTCCCTTCTATGGAGGCCTTTCCTGGCTCCTCCTATCAGTAATGATTTTCCCCTTCATAGCTCACATAGTATTGTGTTTTCATGGCTCTGATGCAGTTAGCGTATAATAGATACAGTATTTCTCTTATCTGCCTGTGACTTTTGTTTTTGTTCAGTTGTTTCAGTCACATTCTTTCATGTCCGACTGTCTGTGACCCCATCTGGTGTTTTCCTGGCAAACACACTAGACTGGTTTGCCATTTATTCCTCCAAATCATTTTACAGATGAGGAAACTGAGGCAAACAAGATTGGGTGACTTGCTTAAGGTCACCAGGCTAGTTAGTGTCTGAGGCCGGATTTGAACTCAGATCTTCCTGACTCTAGGCCTAATACTCCATCTACTACTTCACTGAGCTGTCCCAGTTCACATCTTATCCTCCAATAGGACTGTGAGTTCTACCAGGGCAGAGATGATACTACTTAAGCTCTGTATGTTTTCCTCATGCCAAAGGACAGCACTTTGTCTAGAGCAGGTGTTTGAGGAATGCTTATCAAGTTCTACTTCATTACCCCTGATGATCAATGAAAAGCTCTCCTTCTAGGGAAACGCAGGCAAGATGCTGAAGACGTGGTGCCTGGCAGCTCTGTGCAGCTCCATGGTGCTCACTGGCACTCGATCAGAAACAAACACGGTCCTCAGAGTGAGCAAGGAAGTGCTTAGTAATGGTAAGTGCATCCCCTGAGGAGCTCGAGTCAATATCAGCCAATCAGCATTTATTAAGCACCAACTATGTACCAGGTACAGTGCTGTAAGAGAGGAGCTTGGGAAGAAATGAAAAGATACTGTGAGAGGGCAATGGAGAGAACAGAGAGAGTCAGGAGACCTGCACTCCAATCCTAGTCCTGCCATTGACTCCTTTCTTTCTTTCTTTCTTTCTTTCCTTCTTTCTTTCTTTCTTTCTTTTTTTGAGGGGCGAAGGCAAGGCAATTGGGGTTAAGTGACTTGCCCAGGGTCACACAGCTAGTGAGTGTCTGAGGCTTGATTTGAACTCAGGTCTTCCTGACTCCAGGCCCAGCACCTATCCACTGAACCACTTAGCTGCTTCCATTGCCTTAGCCTACTTGTCTGTAAAATGAGGAATTTTTGGACTGGTTGATCCTACCTATGATTTTATCTGGAATACTTAAGGTAAGGTTAGTCTACTTACTGGTAACTGGTGAAGGGTGAACAGAGAAGTTACTTCCAAACCCTTTTTGTTCCCATCTGTTTAACTGAACACCTTTCTGTTGTACACATAAGGCAACTTCTCTGCCTTAGCCGTGAAGCCTAGAGACTATAGCTGAATCTTTGTTGTTAACAGAGGCTCCTGTTGGCCTTAGGATGGCCCTGCTGAACAAGAATCCTTTCTGGATAGTCTAGAGCATGATGATAATCTTATATTACCAATAATAATAATGTTTATAAAGTGCTTAGTGCAGCATCTGCCATGTTATCATGGTCCAGTCATTCCAGAAGTGTCCAATGTTTGGGACCCCATTTGGGATTTTCTTGGCAAAGAGCAGTTTGCCATTTCCTTCTCCAGCTTATTTTACAGATGAGGAAACTGAGGCAAACAGGGTTAAGTGACTTGCCAGTGGTCAGATAGCTAGTAAGTGTCCGAGGCCAGATTTGAACTCACGAAGATAAATTTTCCTGATTTCGGGTCTGGCGCTCTATCCACTGTGCCACCTAGCTGGGTGACACATAGTAGGCGCTTCATAAATGCTTGTCCCCTTCCTTCCCAACGGTGCCTACGGGGACAGAGCTTTTTGAAACATATCAGCTCACCAGACGCTTATAGGATCTCTGAGGTGGAAACAGAGCAGGGACTATCACTTTCATTTTTATGGAGGATAAAACTAAGGCCCAGAGAGCATAAATATATTTCCCAAATTAAAAAAAAAGGTAGAAAGTAAGAAAGGCAGCACAGAATACTGGATAGAGACCTAGCCTTGACGTCTGGCCCTTGGTTTCTGTTTTTTTTTTCCTTTTAAAGAATCCCTACTGATTTTTGGGGTGTGGGATTGGCCCTGGGAGCCCCCTTTCCTTCGTCTGTCCTGAAGGCAGTGTGGTAAGAGGGAGTGATGAGCCCTTCCTCTTCTACATTCATGGAGCTTTTGTTTTTTTGTGGGGAAGGGCAGGGTTGTGGGGTGGTGGGTTAAGGGATTCCTGTATATCATGCCATCAAAATTTGCTTGTTTGTTTACACACACACACACACACATGCACATGTGTGTGTGCTCACACACGTATGTGTGTGTAAATAGTCTGTGATCCTACTCTGGTCAATAAAGGCCCCTTTGGTGATTGTGAAAGAAAATAAGCAGACACGATGGGGTGTCGTCTTAATGGTGATATACCCTCCATATACCCCTGCCTCAGGGGCTCAGGCTAAGATGCTGAATCTGAAGAGCGGGTGCCAGTCTGTACTGGGACAGGGAGTTTATCTGCTGAGAGTTCTCTCTAACAATAAAGTCACAGGTCTAGTCTGGAAAAAACAAACAAACAAACAAACAACCAAATGCAACAAAACCAGGAAGTGACAGAGGCAGGCCCAGACTCAATGCTTCTTAGTCAGTCCCTGCTGTTTTTCTTGCAACTCTGTGAAATGGGGCTGATGGTGGATGGAGCCCAAGATACCCCCAGGAATTACTAGCTTTTTTTCTTCCTCATTGTTTCTTCTTTTTACATTGGGTATAGCAAAATCATTCTGGCTAATCAAAGGTCCCCCTAAAGGGAATTCTGGATAATTGGGATTTTGCTCTGCCAAGACAAAAAAAAAATCTATGGGAAGTCAGAAAAAAAAATTATCATAAAATTAAGTATTTCAGGAGACTTTAGTAGAGGAAGAGGAGGAGGCATGTTATAGAAAGAAAATATAAGACAAAACCCTGGATTTGGAGTTAGAGGATGGGTCCAAATTCTGACTCTTCTCCACAACAATAATAACAGCTGCAGCAACAGTAGCTAGTATTTATATAACATTTAATATGTGCCAGGTACTGTGCTAAATGCTTTAATAATTATTATCCCATTTGGTCCTCAAAACAACCCTGGGAAGTGGGTGCTATTATTATAGACAAGGAAACTGAGGCAGATAGAGGTTTGCTCAGAGTCAGTTAGTAAGTGTTATAGGCTGGATTGGAACTCAAGTCTTTCTCACTCCAGGCCTAGAATTCTGTTCACTAGCTGCGACTTTGCTAGTTGTGTCACCTAAGGTAAGTATCTTTCCATTTCTGGAACTCAGGAGGGACATTATGGCCTGATGCACAGAGAGCTAGATTTGGAGGCAGGGAGATTGGGTACAAGCCCTTCCCCTGACAGATACTGACTGTGTAACCCTGGGCAAGTCACTTAACCTCTTAGTGCTATATGCCACTGACTAAGATGTGAAGAGGGTTCCTATCTGTGTTGGTAGGGGGAATTTACTTATTGGGGAATTCCTTGTATCAATGAAAGCACAGGTTCAACCTCCCCCTCTTTATCCCTATTAAAGGAGAGGTTTGAACCAAATGATTTCTGAGGTGCCTTCTGACTCTAAAGTTAATTGATCTTATGTTCCTATGAAGGAAGGATATACTGATTCATGGAGTTTCTTTGCATTATTTTCAGCCATTTCTGGTACTCTGGAGCAAGGAGATGCTCTACGATCAGCCCTGAGGGAGGTCCCCCTTGGTAAAGCTCGTGGTGATGGTGGAGGCCCTCTGCTCGGGGGTCTTCTTGGTGGAGGAGGAGGTGGTGGGGGTGGAGGAGGCCTGCTGGGAGGCCTGCTTGGTGGTGGGGGTGGTGGGAGCAGTGATGATCTGTTAGGTGGAAATCTGCTGGGTGGTGGTGGTAGCAGTGGTGGTGGGCTGTTGGGTGGTGGTGGTGGGCTATTAGGTGGTGGTAGTGGTGGTGGGCTATTAGGTGGTGGTAGCGGTGGTGGTGGGCTATTAGGTGGTGGCGGTGGTGGTGGGCTGTTGGGTGGTGGCCGACACCGTTATGATGACTACAGACGAGCTGAAATTCCTCGAGGTGCTGGTGGTGTTTCCTATAATGACTTCCATGTTCGGGAACCCCGCAAAAAATACACCAATGGCAAGCAACTTGGAGGGAACTACAAATACGGCGTCATTGAGTCCAATGAAAATACTGCTAATCTTGGTGGCAAATACAGATATGGTGAAATATTAGAAACAGACGGGACCCTCAGGGATCTTCGAAACGTCAATAATGCATATGGAGGTGGTAGAGGCCGTGGTGGTCGTAATTATAGGTCTGTTGACGTTACACTTGCTAGAAATCAGCGTCGTGAACTGCTCCCTGGAGAGATTCCTCCTGGTGTGGCCACTGGGGCATTAGGCCCAGGAGGGCTGCTGGGCACAGGAGGGATGCTGGCTGCAGATGGCATCCTGTCTGGACAAGGGGGCTTACTTGGTGGTGGTGGTCTTCTGGGAGATGGAGGCCTTCTTGGAGGAGGAGGAGTCCTTGGTGTCCTTGGTGAAGGTGGCATCCTCAGCACCGTCCAGGGAATCACAGGGTAAGGAAAACTTTGAATCTCATGTACTGTATGTTCATGATAGAGTCTGATGGGGGCAGAAAAGATTACTGAATTTGGAATGAGAGAACTTGGAGTCAAATCTTGGTCATGCTATTTGTTTTTTGTAGGCTTTTAGACTCTTCTCTGTGCCTCATTTCTCTTCTCTGTGAAGGGAGAGGATTATTGTTAACTTCATTTGGATTTTTTGTTTTTGGCAGAGGTATTGGAGAGGTTTGCCATTTCCTGCTCCAGTTCATTTTACAGATGAGGAAACTGAGGCAAATAGTTAAGTGACTTGCCCAGGGTCACACAGCTTGAAAGTATCTGAGGCCAGATTTGAATTCACAAAGAGGAGTCTTCCTGACTTCAGTCCCTGCACACTATCCACTGATTCACCTAGCTGCCCAGTGAGTTTTAGACTACTTGGTTTTTCCCCCCAGAATTTATTTATTTATTTTTCATTTTCAACATCCATTTCCACAAGATTTTGAGTTCCAAATTTTCCCATCTCTCACCTACTCCCCACCCCAAGATGGCATACATACTGATTGCCCCTTCCTCCAGTCTGCCCTCCTTTCTCTCTTCCCACATTAACCGCCCCCCCCCCCCCCCGGACTCCCACAGACTACTTGATTTCTAAAGTCTCCTGTCAACTAGAGCCTTGGATCTTATGAAATCTTGGGTTCAAGTCCTTTATCCATCATTTGTTATTTGTGTGACTTAGGCCAAATCACTTGACTTCTTTAAATCTCAGTTTCCTCATCTGTAAAATGAGGGGGTTAAACTAAGATCAAGAATTCTTAATCTGAGGTCTGTGAACTTTCAAAAAAATAACTTAATTTCAATATCATTGGTTTCCTCTGTCATCCTATGCACTTTTAAAAATATATTTAAAAGCCGCTATTCTGAGAAGGTGCCCACAGCTTTCACTAGATGGTCAAAGGGAGTGCCTAACACAAGAAAAAGTCAAGAACTCTTGAACTATATGCTTTCTGCAGTCCTTATCAGCTTTACATCTATGAGCCCAAATTATTATGATACTGTGACTCCTGTGAATTTGATGTGTGTGGCAAAGGCACATGTCTTTCGAAATGTCAGAGTGTGCTTAGGAAGGAAATCCAAGAAATGCTTCAAAGACATACGACAATCCTATCTTAAACCATTCCTCCTTCAGGAGGGAATTTTCTGGAGGGTTTCCCCCTTGGGTCTCACTATCTTAATGACTTGGAGATGATGAAAGGCAAAGATCCCTAGTCTTAGAGTTAGGAGACCAGGGTTTGCGTGTTGGCCCTGACACTTACTAGCTGTTTGATTTTGGGCAAGAGAATTAATTTCTCTGAGCTTTGGTTTCTTCATCTATACAATGAAGATAATACTAACAGCACTCCGTACTTAGCAGAATTGTTGAGTGAGGAAACCAAATAAGTCATAAAATGATATGAAAATTTATTATTGTTACCTAGTTGGCTGTGTTCCTTCTCAGAGAGTCATTGGGGGCTGAAGTGGCCTTGAAAACACAGAATCATTGGTTAAAGGTTTTATCGTAAAATAACAAGCAATTACATATGATTAGTACATGAGCTTTCACTTGTAGTAATATTTTGATTTTTAGTGCATGGTAGCTCTGGAAAGTAAGAATTATGCCAGGAAAAGTGTTCACTGTCAAGGTTACCCATGGAGGTCTCAACAATAAAGATCATCCACAATTGAGATTTGTGGGCCTAATACTTGAATAAGCAACAGCCAGAGCATCTTTGGAAACCCAAGTATGTACACTCAGTGACTTGCTCCATTGCCATATAGTTAAGGCTTAGGATTCAAGATTAGAAATACCCTGTGAACCAGCCCTTCATGTTTGCTGTGATTTGGGTTGAGATTAGAGATAGGGAGTTTGTGATCTTGTTGCTACATGGCCTAGGGGCAGGAGTGTTGGGCTTGGAATCAGTCAATGAACATTTATTAAGTGCCTGCTATTTGAATTCTGTTTTCACAAATTGTATGACCTTGGGCAAGTCCTTAACTTTTCTGAGCTTCACTTTTCTCTTCCATAAAGTGAAGGGGTTAGATTTGATTGTTTCCAAGGTCCCTTACAGTTCTAAGGTCTATGACCCCTTTCATGGTCTGAGAAGACCGAATTTCTTCTTAATTCCTTCCCTCCTTCTGTAAGGTACCCTGCTCTCCATTTTGGAGCATGCTTATCAGCCCAACAAATTTCTTGTTCCCTACGCTTTTTGTGCTTATCTCTCTCTTCCTGATGTGCAGGTTGAGAATTGTGGAACTAACGCTCCCCCGAGTGTCTGTGAGGCTCCTTCCCGGTGTGGGAGTCTACCTGAGCTTGTACACTCGAGTGGCCATCAATGGCAAGAGGTGAGTCTCCTTCACTCTGGAGCTGGGCATCAGGGTCATTCACATGGCTTAGCAACAAAGCTGTAGTATACTGGTCTAAGGTCATGTTATTGGAAGACCTAGGCTGTGTCTCAGCTCTGCCTAGCTGTGGGATCCTAGGCACGGTCCATGCAGTTGGGCAGATGACTGTCTCCCTCTTGTTCTTTTCAGTCTCATTGGCTTCCTGGATATAGCTGTAGAAGTGAATATCACTGCCAAAGTCCGGCTGACCATGGATCGAACAGGCTACCCCCGGCTGGTCATCGAGAGATGTGACACCCTTTTGGGGGGCATCAAGGTCAAACTCCTTCGGGGGTGAGTGACAGCTGGATCTGGGCATCTCCATTCATTATAGATTTCCCTTTACATAAAAAAGGCCCTGACCATTGGATAAATGCATTGATTTGTTTTCTGTATAGCAAAAATGGTCTGCAATAAGCCATTCCCACTTCTCTCACTGATCCCTATTGTGACAGATGATTTACATGGGAGATGGGTGGCAGATCTGTCCTGAGGAACAGAACATTTAACTGCTCCTCAATGGTTCTAGTGAGAGGTAGTGTGATATAGAGGCAGCCTAGGGCTGCTGGAGAGTGTAGGACTTTGAGTGAGGGAGACCTGGGTTCCAACCCTGTCCCTGGCACTTGCTATCTGTGAAACTCTGGCTTACTTTAGTTTAAATAGTTTAGACTGTATTGTTACTGGTGACTCCCCAGGACTTATCTGCCACGTTATATGTAGGTTCCAATCAGTGCTGGAGGCGGTCCCAAAATGGATGATCACCGATCCTTTTATTTGGTTAGAATGCAGCAGAAGAGAGCTAATTAGGAGGGAGGTGACCTGGATTGTCCTCCCAACTCCCCAATTCACTAGCTGTGCAAGCATGACCCCATTTCTTCCAATCTCAGTGTCTTTATCTGTAACATGGAGCTAATACTTGCATTGCCAAGCTGTAAGGCAAACATTTTGCATACTATACAGTACTATAGAAATGTGAGATATTGTTATTATCACTCTCTGTGAAGAATACGTGTGAGGAAAGGCCAGGGAACACTGCTGTCTTTCTAGCTTTTTTTATAAGGGTTTTTTGGGGAAAGTTTTGTTGATGTCTTCTCTGTCTACATTCCACTCTTCAACCTTGTCTGATAGTGTATAAAATATTCCTCTCTGTCATGAGGGAGTCAATATGTGGTGTTATCGCTTTTCCAGGACCTTCACTGTTTTCCTATTAGAGTTAGTTTCCTATAGAGTTAATGTCCTTTGAGTGATCTTTTCATTTGCATTGTTGTAGTTGCTATATTGTATTATTCCCTGGTTTTTCTCCTTGCTTTCCCCCCTGCCCCCCCACAGCCATCTGGGGGAGTTGAACATACAAAGACATTTATATAGTGCTTTATGGTTTATAAAGTGCTTTACAGATGGTATTTCATTTGTTTCTTATAATAAGCTAGTGAGGTAGATGCTATTATATCCATTTTACAGATGAGGAGCTTGAAGTACAGAGAGAATGAGTTACTTGCTTATGGTCATGTGACTAGTCAGTGTTTGGTATGGAATATGAACCTGAGTCTCTTCTGATTCCAAGATTTCCAGGATTATCACTCTTCCCACCATATTAAATCGATACTCTTGACATGTCAACACATATTAAACTGTACTATGTGTCAACTCACTGATGGCATGCTAATCATTTGACAAACATTTATTAAGTGCCTACTGTATGCCATGTACTTATGTATGGGTTAAATACTTGACTAAAAAAATGAGGCAATCTCTGCCTTCTAGAAGTTTATATCTGACTAGGAGGAGAACAGATTTTTCTTTCCCTGGTACAAATCCAGGGAATATTAATATTGACCAATTCCTACTAACTTACTTTCCCATCTGGCTTTTCCAGCTTGCTCCCTAATCTCGTGGATAACTTAGTGAACAGAGTCCTGGCCAATGTTCTTCCTGATCTGGTAAGTGGGGGAGAGACTCCAAGGGTGCTGTGTTCTTTGTTTTTGGTCCTTGAGCTGTCCAATAGTGGAACTGGCTATTTTGGGAGGTAGTGAGATTCCTCTTCCTGGAAGAATTCAAGCAATAAATGCTTTGAAATCTCTTAAATCAGCTTTTTTCTTTCTGTGGGAAGAGGAAGAAGAAAATAGCATTCATTTTATTGGAACCAATTTCAGTAGAAGGGGAAATGATAATTTTTTTTCTCACTGGGAAGAGGGATGATGGGAAAATATAAAGAGGCCCATGGTGAGGAGGAAACTCTATCAAAGACTCATAAAGGATGGTCTTGGAGCATGATGGAGATGTATCCTGTTGACTGTCTCTCAGTGGGAAGGAAGTGTCAAGACCTGTCTCCTTGAATTCTTGGCCTTGAGACTGGGCTTTCTTCTGACCAGACCAACCTCCTGATGGGAGGTCGTCCTTCTCCAGAAGGAGTTTGTAAAGTGAATGTCCTCAAGAACTTCACAAAAATACCTCCACCTGTTCTGAGACCAGAAGATCCAAGGGTCTCCTAGGCCTTTCTAGCCCTTGAGGACCCCTGTGGGCTCAGTTTTGGTATATCTCCTTGTGACACTACTGCTATATCTACTTTCAGCTCTGTCCAATTGTGGATGTCGTGCTGGGCCTTGTCAATGACCAACTGGGTCTTGTGGATTGTAAGTCCTCTTAATTCTCTCATGTTTTCTTCTGCCTCAGGATTCTGCACTTCCCAATCCTTTCAAGTCCTTTCCTTCTAGGCTTCTACATCTGAGCTCTGTGGAAGGGCAGGACTCCTATGAGATCTGTGAGTTGAAGCTCTATGCTTCCTCCCCAAACCATTCCAGAGGAGAAAACTCAGGGAGACATTGGAGCTGGGTCTGGAATGAAGGAAGAGATGGCTTCATGATCCTTGATCCTGGTCAGACCACATTTGTAGTATTGTGTCCTGTTTTGGGTAACACATTTTAAGAAAGGCATTGATAAGTTCAGGAGCATCCAAGGGTTACCAGGATGATGAGAGGCTGGAAAACCATAGGAAAAGAGGATTGACTGAAGTAATTGGAGGTGTTTAGACTGGAGATGTGTAGAAAAGGGATTAGGGTTTGTTCTATTTAGCCTCAGTGGGAAGAACTAAGAGCAAATGGGAGCAGGAGAGAGGGGGCAGATTTTACATCAATATAAGGGAAAAACCTTCCTAATAATTTGATCTTAGCAGAAGAGGAATGGGCTTTCTCAAGAGGTGATGAGTTCCCCAGCACTTGAAATATTTAATGAAGCTGGATGACTGCTAGTAGGGATTTTTTGCTCAGATTTGAGTTGGACTACATGCTCTCTTAAGAGTTTTCTAATTCAGAAATGTTGTGATTCTATGTAAGACAGTTGTAGGGTTGAAGTCTTCTGCATTCCAAATAGGCATGAGCATCTTGAGGACCAGCCAAGTCATTAGTGTGACTAGGCTTCTCTAAGGTTCTTCCATTTCTAGGAGGAAATTCCTTCCATTTTTGCACTGGGAGAGGAGTGGAGACCCTGATGGGTTGGCAGTCTAACCTTCCTAGGTTGGCAGGTGGGTGCAGGAGATCAAGGGGTTCTTATGCATAACCCTGAGTAGGAAGGAAACTCTAAGTACATCTATATGACTCAAGGGGCCATTGGTTTTATTTTATGATTATCAGGAAGAACTTCTGTTGTGAATCAAGCTTCCCTATCTTGTCCCTCATACCCAGGCCCCTGAAATGACTACTCTGAGGAGCTTTGCTAAGGGGGTAGGGTGAGGAATGAGAACCGTAGGGGATGTATATGGTACAGTAAAAATAGCATTGAATTTGGAATCAGGGTACTTAGATTTGAATCCTTCCCCCCTCCTGTACTATGTAAACTTAGGCAAGATACTTAATCTCTCTAGACTCAGTGTCTCCATCTTTAAAATGAGAGAGTTGAACATGATAGCCTCTGGGGTCAGATCCTATGCCCTATTACCTGAGTTCCTCAAACATTCTACCCCAAAGCCTGGCTTGCTAGGGATGTCCAGGTTGGCTGGGGGAAGCTGTTTGTCTGCCCAGACTGCAGGGAGGAATCTGGCTCCTTCTTGCCTACTTAGTCAAGTTGAAAAATCTCTACCTGGCTTTCAAAGGCCCCTATGATGTGGAGTTATCTTCCCTTTTCAACTTACTTTACACTCTTCCCTTCCACAATCTCACTAATTTAGATGATTTGCTATTTGGCATACTCTGAACTGTTCATTCTCCCATCTCCATACCTCTGCTTGACCTATTTCCTGGTCCTGGAACGTCCTTCCTCCCACTCTTTACCAAGTCAAATACTACCTCCTTCAGGATGCCTTCCCTGACTCTCACCCTTGAGTTGGTGAGGATCTTTTCCTTTAGACTGCAAATAGCATTTCATTTTGTACCTCTCTTGTATTTGTTTAATATTATATATTGCAGTAAACTATGGGATATCTTATATCTGTACTAGACTGTGTGTTACATGAGGGCAGGAATGGTATCTTACCACAAAGTCCTTTATCCACATGACCTCATTTGTATCTCTCCTAGTACTTATCACAATGCTCTGTACACTGTAGGTTCTTTTATAATTATTGATATTTAATGCCAGTCCCCCCCAGTATGTTCTTAATAAATATTTGTTGGGGCGGCTAGGTGGCACAGTGAGTAGAGTGCTGGCCCTGGAGTCAGAAGGACCTGAATTCAGATCCGGCCTCAGACACTTAACACACACAAACAAAAAAACCTAGCCATGTGACCTTGGGCAAGTTGCTTAACCCCAATTGCCCTCCAAAAAAAAAAGCAAAAAAAAATATTTGCTAAATGAGTGAATGAATGAATAAACTGATGTGGGCAGAATTGTATCCACCTTTTTTTTTTTCTAATCTCTGACCTGTTTCCCTGCAGCTTTGATACCACTTGGTATATTAGGAAGTGTTCAATATACCTTTTCAAGTCTTCCATTGGTGACTGGTGAATTCCTGGAGCTGGACCTAAATGTAAGTCTAGCCATTTCGTTGAGGTTGAGTTGGAAGGTGGTAAGAGCTCTTTTCTTTAAAGTTGGAGTTACTGGGGCCCCTTCCTGGGCCCCGGAGTCCTTTCTAGAAGGGCCATCAACGGGTACCGTTAGAATGGCCTGTCATAAAGATAGCACCTGTCATAGGTACCTTTAGAATGGCCTGTCATAAAGATAGGCATTGTCTGTGGAGATGGATTCTTGCTTTCCTAATGCAAGGGATGGAGGATGCTGTACTCCCAGACAACAATTCACATTTATGTAGCATTTTAAGATTTTAAAAACATTTTCTTTTTTTAAAATTGCTTTTTGGAGAGGGGAAGGCAGGGCAATTGGGGTTAAGTGACTTGCCCAAGGTCACATGCCTAGTGTGTCAAGTGTCTGAGACTGGATTTGAACTCAGGTCCTCCTGACTCCAGGGCCAGTGCTCTATTCACTGTACCACCTAGCCACACCTTAAAAGCATTTTCTTCAAAACACTGTAAACTAGGTAGTGTGGGAGGATTTTATCCTAATTTTACAGATTGGGAAACTGAGCCTCTGAGAGGCTAAATAAGTGATTAAATAGCCAATAAATTCCCCTATTGGGCATCTGATAGAACTCTCTTCTCTTGACCCAAAGTCCAGAGCTCTTTCCACTCTTCCAGACAGATTCAGAGCTGAATCAGTTTAACCTGAAATCAGGTCATATCAATAATATGTGGTCCTTTTCCTAATCTGAATTTAGCACCAGAGTTCCCTCCTGCTTACTCTACAGATAGACATGGGCAAATGGAACTCTTCCCTAGGATCCTTTTTCTCTCAGGAAATACAGAAATGAGATACCATTCTGGAGTCCAAGATCCAAATAGCAGGCTCATAAGCTTATAGTATTTAAAGTTGGGAGGGATTTAAAAATACAACTCCCTCATTTTACAGATGAGGGCAGTGAGACTTAAAGAGACAGAGTGACTTGTTCATTGTCCTAAAGCTAGTAAGTGGCAGAATGAGATTTGAACACAGGTCCTGTGTGACTGTGAGCAAGTCACATTGCTTTTTTGAACCTCACTTTCCTCATCTTTAAAATGGGGGAATTGGACTAGATGATCTTTAAGATCTCTTCCAGTGCTAAATGTCTTAGATTCTTGGACTCCAAATCCAGTATTTTCTTTTTTTTCCCAAATGCTTTATTAACTTCTGGTTTACATCATTCATTTCTGCTAGATTTTGAGTTACAAATTTTCCCCCCATTTTTTCCCTACCCACCACCCCAAAATATCGGTCACACAGGATATCCCCTCCTCCAATCTGCTCTCTCCCATAACTTCCCCCATACCCCCTTCAACTTTTCCAGTAGGGCATGGTGGATCTCCATGCCCCAGTGCCTGTATGTCTTATTTCCTGATTACCTGTAAAATAGTATTAATAATATATAATACAATACAATACAATATAATATAATGAAATATAATATAATATAATATAATATATGTATATATTTAAACATTTGGTTTTAAAACTTTGAATTCCAGATTTTTTCCCTTCTTCCCTTGTCACCCACCCTTACTGGGAAGATAAGCAATTCAATATAGGTTGTACATGTGTAGCTAATGCAAAACATTATCATAGTAGATATATTGTAAAAAACTGATTATATTTCCGTCCCTCCTATCCTACTTCCTACTTGTTCTATTCTCTACTTTGATCCTGTCCCTTTTCAAAAGTCCCTTTTCAACTTCCCTCCCCCCCAGCCTTCCCTCCCTTCCATCATACCCCCTCTTATCCCCTTCCCCCCTACTCTCCTGTAGAGTGAGATACCCTATTTAGTGTGTATGTCATTCCCTCCCTAAGCCAAATTCAATGAGAATAAGGTCAACCCATTACCTTTTGCCTTCCTCTTCTTTCCCTCCATTGTAATCATTTCCCCTTGCCTCTTCTTTATGAGACAGTTTGCCCCATTCTGTTTCTCCTCATCTCCTCTCATTACATTCCTCTCTTACCTCTTAATTTCACCTTTTAAGTATCATCCCTTCCTATTAGATTGGTCCTGTGCCCTCTATCTATATATACCTGTAATCATATATACACACATTCACCTATGTATTCATACACCAATATACCCTCTGATATATATATGTATATATATATATGTATATATATATGTATATATATATTTCTATTTCCTTTAAATATTTTCATACTGAAAAAAGTTTCATCATTTATAATTATCATTTTTCCATGTAGGAATGTAAATAGTTCAACTTTGATAGGTTCCTTATGATTTTTTTTCCTGTTTACCTTCTGATGCTTCTCTTGCTTCTTATATCTGAATGTCAAATTTTCTATTCAACTCTGTTTTTTTCATCAAGAATACTTGAAAGTCCTCTATTCCACTGAATGACCATATTTTCCCCTGAAACATGATACTCAATTTTGCTGGGTAGGTGATTCTTGGTTTTAATCCCAACTCCTTTGACCTCCAGAATATCATATTCCAGGCCCTTTGGTCCCTCAGTGTAGAAGCTGCCACATCCTGTGTTATCCTGATTGTGTTTCCACAATATTGAAATTGTGTCTTCCTGGCTGCTTATAATATTTTCTCCTTGATCTGGGAATTTCAGAACCTGGCTATAATATTCCTAGGAGTTTTCTTTTTGGGATCTTTTTCAGGAGGTGATCAGTGGATTCTTTCAACCTCTATTTTGCCCTCTGGTTCTAAAACATCAGGGCAATTTTTCTTGAGAATTTCTTGAAGGATAATTTCTAGGTTCTTTTTTTTGATCATGGCTTTCAGGTAGTCCAATAATTTTAAAATTATCTCTCCTGGATCTATTTTCCAAGTCAGTGGTTTTTCCCATGAGATATTTCACATTGCCTTCTATTCTTTCATTTGTTTGGATCTCTTTAACAGCATCTTGATTTCTCATAAAGTCACTAGCTTCCATTTGCTCCAGTCTAAATCTGAAGGAATGATTCTCCTCAGTGAGCTTTTGAGATTCTTTTTCCATCTAGCAAATTTGGCTTTTTAAGGCATTCTTCTCCTCATTGTCTATTTGAGCCTCTTTTGCCATTTGAGTTAGTCTATTTTTAAAGGTGCTATTTTCTTCAGTTAGGCTACTGACTCTAATTTCATAATTTTCTTGTATCATTCTCATTTCTCTTCTCAGTTTCTCCTCCACTTCTCTTATCTGCTTCTTAAGGTCCTCTATGGCCTATAACCAGCTCATATTTTCCTTTGAAGCTTTTGGTGCAGGAGTTCTGACTTCACTGTCTTCCTCCTGTTCCATGCTTTGATCCTTTTTGTCCCCCCAAATAGGAGTCTAATGTTGGATTCTTCTGTTTGTTTTGCTTTATTTGCCTGGTCATGTTGCCACTCAATTACTTGACTTTTGGGCTTATTGCCACGGTAGGAGTCTGCCACCAGCCAGGGGAGCTTCCGTCCCAAATCCTGGCGTTTTCTCAGCTGCTGGAGGTATTAGTTGGGTGCCCTCTCTGAAGCCTCCACATGTTCTGGCAAGCTGGTCACACACCCCAGGACCTTCACCCTAGATTGCAATGCAGATCCAAGTAGGTTAAGGCAAGAGTGATTACCCCTCAGACTGGTTGCTTGGTCCCCCTACAATCTGCAGGTCAGGAGCTGAAGCAGCCATGTGTGGCTGTGGCTCTGCTGTGGCTCCTCAGTGGCTTCTTGCCCCCAGGGGAAGAGGCCGACACACTCCCAACTACTGGGTCCCAAAGTCCACACTGCACTGATCTCTCACTTTGTCCTTGGCATCTGTGTGTTGATAATTCTGGAAACACTGCAGCTGCTGGTGATCCCAGCCAGTGGTTGGTCAGGCCCACCTTGGGCTAAAATCTCTGGCTAGTGTGGGCCTGGGCTGGGCTCCCAGAGTGATGTGCTGGCTGCTCCCTGCCCAGCTACTGGGCTGTCCTCAGTGGGAGGTTAACTTTTCTGTCATTTTGTGGGTTCTGTAGCTTCAAAGTTTGTTCAGAGTCCCCTTTTACATGAATTGGGGAAGGTGGAAGCTGGAGCTGCATGGAGGTCCTATTTCTACTCTGCCATCTTGACTCCACCCCCCAAATCCAGTATTTTCTATCACGCTAACTTACCTGACAGGGAGAGACCTCCCAGTACTGTGTGTGCACTGCATGTTTTCTTGTTCGTATGTATTCTGAAAAGATTCCATATGTAGAACCCACTTCCCCTTCTCCACAATAACTTGCCTCAAATGTTCAGAGACAAATTGTTAGTAATAACCATTGGCATTAAGCTGGTCAATGATGATTAGAGTATAGTGAGCCTATAGATCAATATTACTATTACTCCAAGGTCATCCACTGCATCCCCAGCCATTTCCAGTCATCCTGATTTCTGTCCTGCCCTTGGACTTCAGTGGCTCTTCATCATCATAGCTTTCTTCCCTTTTCCTGACAGACTCTTGTTGGAGAGGCTGGAGGAGGTCTGATTGACTATCCGTTGGGTCGACCAGCCACTAGACCAAAGCCCCAGATGCCAGACTTGCCACCCATGGGTGACTCAACCAATTCCCAACTTGCAATTTCTGCAAACTTCCTGGGCTCAGTGTTGGCTCTCCTGCAGAAGCAAGGGGCACTGGATATAGACATCACTGATGGCATGGTAAGTAATCCCACTTCGACCCTTAGTCTGGGACATTTCCTAGCTCATTTTGCAGATGAGAAATCTGAGGCAAACAGGGTTAAGTGACTTGCCCAGGGTCACAAAGCTGGTAAATGTCTGAAGCTAGATTTGAATTCAGGTCTTCTGGATTTCAGGACTCGTACTTTATTGCTGCTCCCAGTCCATATAAAATAGGAACCACATGGTGAAAGTAAAACGGAATTGCAAGAATAATGTGGCAAAAGTCTGAAACTTAGCCTTTCTAGGGCTGGCTTTGTACATCCAGATCTCTTGAATGTCAGTCTATATGAAAAGCAGCTTGACTTTTCCTGGGACTGAATGTTTTTTGCCTTGATAGAGGATATCTGAATCCCTAGGGATTCATTTCCAACTTCTGTTGTAGGGAGGTTCACTGAAATCTCTTCTATTTCTCTTTACAGTTTCCTGAGCTCCCTCCTCTAACCACATCCACTCTGGGGGCATTGATCCCTAAGGTGAGTAAGGTTGATGTGATCTGGGGGTTGGTCCCTAGGGTTCTCTGCTCTATCCTGAATTCCCATGGGGTCTTCATCAATTTTAAGAAGGTCAACTTCACAACAGCCCTAGGAGGAAGGCAAATCAAGTGCTACTACTTTCAATTTAAAGAGGAAGAAATTGAGGTTAAAAGAGGTTGGTGAATTGCTCAAGATAACATGGCTAGTAAAGGTTGGACTGGATTGGAAGAAAATATGTCTGGCAATCTGGAGTGTCCTCCTTCTGCAGGTGCACTGAGGTGGTGGTGAGGCTTTTCATGGGGTATCAGGTAGAGTCTCTGAGACCATGTCCTAAGGGAGAGAGGGAAGAATGAGACAAGGATTGAGTCCCAAGGCATGATAGTAACAGCAGATACAATAGCTTACAGTCATAAAGACTTTTAGGCTACATAGTCCTTTATATACATGACCTTATTTGGTCCTCATAACAGTCTCATGAGGGAGGCAGCCTTAGTAATATTACCTCTATTTTATTTTTTTATTTTAATTTTTTTCTTGCTTTTTGGAGGGGTGGAAGTCTGGGCAATTGGGATTAAGTGACTTGTCAGAGGTCACACAGCTAGTAAGTGTTAAGTGTCTGAGGCCGGATTTGAACTCAGGTCCTCCCGACTCCAGGGTTGGTGCTCTATGTGCTACCTAGGTGCCCCTATTACCTCTATTTTAAAGGGAAGGAAATGGGGACAATAAAAAGTTAGTGGCCTACCTAAGATAGCATGACTAATGAATGGTGAGGTTGAGACTTCAGCACAGGGCTTCTGATTCTGAGTGTAGATGATGAAAATGGGATATGGCTAAATAATTAGAGAACCCTCTTCTCAAAGGAAATACAACAATTAGAGACTGTTTCAAAGTCAGTGGGACCTGAGCTAGGTAAGCTGTAGGTTTATCTTACTTTATGTAGTAGACATGGAATCACCAACCCATAGACTTTTAGAGATGGAAGAAATCCCAGAAGTCAGACTCATTTTACCAGTCTCAGAGTTGGAAGGGTCCTTAGAACAAAGGGCATAGAATGTCAGAACCAGAAAGGACTTTAGAATGTATATTAGAGTTGGAAGGAACTTTGGGACAAAGATCTAGGAGAGATTTGAAAGATGATCTAGTCCAACCCTATTACTTTATAAATTTGTAGAAGAATTCTGTGTCCAAGCATCAGAAACCCCTTAGAAGGCTGTAGGAAGCCCTTGCTAATTCCAGGAAAGTTGACTGGTCTCCATTTTCCTGCACGATTTCCTGATGAAGGTGCCAGAGTCAAATGGTCTTGCTTTTTCATTGTCTGTGGTTCTCCAGGTTTTCCAGCAGTATCCTGAGTCACGACCACTGACCATAAGAATCCAGGTCCCCAATCCTCCTGATGTCTCTCTACAAAAAGATCAAGCTGTGGTGAAAGTTTTTGCCACTGCAGAAGTCATGGTGTCCCAGCCAAATGATGTGGAAACTACTATCTGTCTTCTTGATGTGGTAAGTTCTTAGTAAAAGAATGTTACTGTGACTTGACTCCTAAAAACTTAATGATTGGATCTAAAGTTTCTCTGGGGGATTAGAAATCCTAAGTGTACTAAGGATGAGTGGCTTCCATCTTTGATGGTGGAGAAGAATAGCCATTTTTAATGTCCTCCTTATAGGCTTTGAATCAATGACCAAGATGAAGTGGTTTTTTTTTTTGTCCTTATTAGCGTAGAAAACATTGTTTTCCTAAATATGGGCCAGTGATTCATAGACAAAATTATTCAGAGGAAATGAGGGATGTTTACTCTGGAGAAGGAAATACTTAGGGGATACACATATTCACAGAATCATTGAATCTCAGCATTGGAATGTATCTTTGGGGTCATTTTGTCCATCCTTCTCTGATAAATGGGACCTCTTTACCTATTTCCAAAAATTCCAAGGGTTGTCATGGAAAAGAGTGTTTACCTTTCTTCTTGGCCCCAAAGGAGAGAATTTAGGAACAATAGTTGGAAGTTAGGAGGAGGCAGATTTTGATTCAATAAAAGGAAGATATTTCTAATACTCACAGTGGTCCAATAATGGAATGAACTGACTTCAGAAGTAGTGAGCTTCCTGTCACTGGAGGTTTTCAAGCAGACGTTGGGTGATCACTTCTCTGTTGTGTTGTAGATGGGATTCCCACTTCAGGTAGAAATGTCTGAGGTCTTTTCCAACTCTGAACTGATGAGACTCATCCTTTATCAATCAGACATTAATCTCTTTCCCCAGTAGTGGAGATGGGTTTGCCCTGAGTCATCCAAGCTCCTTTCTGTTCTTGTCTGGAGCTGGAAACAAGATGGGGATGACAACCTTTAATGAAGAGTGAATGAAATAACCTTGGAATTGATGGAGGTCCCTCTATCTATAGCTAGATGCCTGTTGTAGGAAGTGACAAACCACTCCTCAGAGAGACGCGAGGAGTGACAGTCTTGTCAGGAAATAAGTCATTCATGGAGAGATAGTGTCCACTACCTTGTTCTTATTAGCATTGAGATAACTCATATTTATAATTACAACAATAGCCCAATGGATCTTCACAGAGGTCTTTGTGAGTACATTAGCCCAAGGATTACTATCAACATTGGCATAGGATAAAATATAGATCTAGAGAAATGAAACGATTTGCCCAATGTCACACAGTTAATTAGCAATAGAACCGAGTCCTATCCCCATTACTCCTAGCTATGCCCTTTTCCTATTATGTCAAGGCACTTCTTAGAAGTTACATTTCTTCTGTTGACATGAG
The DNA here is from genome assembly GCA_011680675.1 of Gymnobelideus leadbeateri. Lineage (NCBI taxonomy): Eukaryota > Metazoa > Chordata > Mammalia > Diprotodontia > Petauridae > Gymnobelideus > Gymnobelideus leadbeateri. The sequence goes on from WOXC01009653.1 coordinate 605,152, forward strand.
GTTGTGGGCTGTTTCTGTCCCTCTCAAAAACTTTCTGTTTTCAGGACACCAATCTTTTGGCCTTATTTTCTGTGGAAGGTGATAAGCTTATGATTGATGCCAAGCTGGACACGTAAGTAAGCAACTCATTGAGTCTGTCTGCTTTCCTTGCCCCATAATGGGTAAGACTCACACCTGTGATGAGAGGTGCTGGTTCAGAGAATACCTCTTCTGATCATATTCTATACCCGACCCATCACTGCTGATAAACCTTCATTACCTTAACCAGATGCTTTCTTTTTCTTAGGACAACACTCACCTTGAAAACTTCAAATGTGGGCAATTTTGATGTAAGTGCCAAATTCTGGGAGGAGGAAAAGGGAAGCTATTGCAGTAACATCACAGGATGTCAGAGCCAGAAGGGATTTAGAACATAGAGGGTCAGAGCCTAGAGGAATCTCAGAGATCATCTAATCCTGGCCCCTTCTTTAATAGGTAGGGAAACTGAGGCCAGAGAAAGGAAATGACTTGCCTAAGGCCAAAGAGACAAACCTAGAGCTCAAACCCAGGTCTTGACTCCCAGCCCAAAGTTTCTTTCACTACATCATTCTGCCTTTCACCAAGGAGGGAGCCAGCAAGGACTCTCATCTCTTATTGGATAGACTCCTCATGCTCCATCACCTTCGGTATTTTTCCCATTCAGATCAGAACCCATGAAATAATTAGTCTTCAATGGCCTTCAGGGCTGATGTTCAATAATTGCACACTGCCTGAGAATCAGGGGGCTACGTGTAGCATCAATTGTTTGTCTCCAGTGGTTAATGCACTTGAAGGTCTCACTAATTATAACACCAAGAAGTCATTTGTTGAAATAAAACAATGAGCTACTGTAGCCCTTATGCATGGTGACTTCTGACATGGCCTCTTGTATCCCCAAGTAATGTTACTAAGGCTGCTTATGGGGTAGCTCTATCTGATGGAGCTGAAAGAATCCTGGCTGTGAATTCATTGGGTCTGAGATTTGCCTTCTGCTGTCTATTCATGATGTAAAACCTTGAACAAGTGAGTTTTCCTCTCTGGGCCTCTATTTCCTCTCCCTGTAAAATGAGAGTGTTGTGTTGACTGGTCTACCTTGAGGGTAGGGTACTATCCTGCTTCTGTATCTCTATCCCTAACACCCAGCAGAGGACTTGGGTATTTTTCATTTTCTTTCTTTAGATCAGACCTGTGATTTAATTGGTAAAGGGGACTGACCCCCTGTGAGGAAACTCCCTCTAAAAATGCAAATGAGCAACTTTGAGCTTTAGAGAGTTGCCTGGACACAAGAGGCTAAATGACTCTTCTTGGGTCTTGAAGGCATCGTTTGTTAGAGATAGGTTTTGAACTCATATCCTTGGGGTTCCTCTAACCACTGTGCTCTTCTATATTGCCTCTCATATCATTTTCTGGCTGACATATGGTAGGGGTGTAATAATGCTTATTGATTGATTGCTTCCCTTAATCAATTTAAGAGCCAGGCCTTAAAAAAACTTATTTTTTAAAGGGTAGTTGGGGAAGGTCTCTAGGTTACAGCTGAGCAAGTGCTCCCATTTTTAAGCTTCATAAAATCATTTTCTTCTCCCTGATAGGTTGGCCTGATGGAAGTGCTGGTCGGCAAGATTTTTGACCTTGCTTTCATGCCGGCGATGAATGGTAATGACAGCCACCAATTCCTTGTAGAGAGATTGTTGTGTGTCTCATGCACTCTAATTTCACACTTATGAGCACAGCAGTTAATTTCAAATCAATTGAGTTCAAATTTGAGGTAGTTATTGAATATACTATAATGTCATTCCTTTAATAGCATAATACCTCATTTTTCTGGCATTGTCAAAGTCCTCTGATCCATGTAATTCGATTTTCCAAATAATTGAAGATCACCCTTTGCCTTTTAAGAGGTATTTTTTTTACTTTAACAATTTTGGGTGCTAATCTTCTTAAAATATATGATATACTTCTTCCTTTTTAAGGAGATTCCACAAAACAAATGGAAACCTTTAAAGACTCAGGGTCATTATTCTGAATATTGCTCCTGTTATACCCCCTGCACCTATTGAATGTGTAGGACCCTAGAGTTGCCTGCCTCTGGGGTGGCTCTGATATTTTTAAAAAATTCAATGAATTTGAGAACATTGAATATAGAAAATCAGGGCTAGCAGGGAACTTAGACCCCAGAATAGTAGAGCTGGAAGGGTCCTTAGAGCCTCTCTAGCTCAAATACCTCATTTTTCACAGGAGGAAAGTGAGTCTCAGAGCGGAAGAAGTGAGTTGGCTAAGGTCACATAGGAAACTGGTAGCAGAAGTGGGGCTAGAATCCAAGACCCCTCCCTTCTAGTGCCAATTTCTGTCCCTCTTCACCTTCTCTATACTCCCTCTGGGCACCTCAAAATGAACCTCACTACTCTCTATCCCAATCAGCCTCAGACAATGTAATGAGAGGAATTTTCATTGGACCTGCTACATATGGGGCAGTTCCATCTGCAATAAGTCAGCTAGCCAACAAGTGTTCATTAATTACATGCTATATGATAGGGACATGTACTAGGGATACAAAGACAGACAAAAAGAGTACCCGCTCCCAAGGAATTTAGATTCTAGTGAAGAAGAAAATATATGAATAACTAAGTACCTTCAAGATATGTATGGAGCCCTACATGTGGGGTTTGTGTTGCTCATGTAAATTGTATATGTCCACATGTGTTGTCTAAGTACAGATTGTGGGGAGGTATGGATAAATATCTCTAGAATCTTGCCCATCCCTCTCAAAGGGAGACTTTGATGCCTCCCTGGATTGGAGTAGGAGAAGGGACCATGAAGCTGGCCACTCTGTTCTTCTCTGAGAGAGGTATCAGACTAGGATCATATCTCTCTGCCCGCCCCGCCCCCCCCCCCAAACATTGCTGACTCAGGGGCACTGTTTTTATAGGTTGCAAAGCAACAAAGTCAGTAGATTCTCTGGTTACTTTCCTTTAAATGGGGAGTGTAAACCAAGTTTACATCTACAGGCTTGACTCCTCACCAAAAGCTAATTATGCAAAGACAACCACCAATAGTGAAGAGTGAGTAAGCTTTTTATTCCAGCAAATAGAAAACCAAAATCAGAAAATTCTGATGGATTAGAATATACCAGAAAATACAGATGAGTAAATGAATTCTTTAGATGGGAGTGAGCTGAAATCTCATTTTACTGAGATGGGCCCTGATCTCACCCAAGGAGAAATTTCCTGTTGTCTCTAGGGAGGCAAGCCAGAAATCAAGGATGTGTTGAGGCTCTTAAATTTCTGTTGCTTCCCAAAATCTTTTTTTTTCTTTCTGTATTAGTCTTTCCTTGAAGAAAGCCTAGGACAAAGTCTATCTCTCTTAAAGAATAAATCAAATGGGTCTCTCCTCTCCAAATCTCTTGTATCTTGCCCTCATGGAAGCATGAAGCACCGAGTCATCATTGTTTCACCAATTAAGAAAGTCTTATACAAAATGTTTCAAGTTTGAAACCTGGGTTGCCTTCATATGGAGTAGATGGAAGGCTTCCCCATGAGGTGGCTGCCTTCCCTTGTGCTACACTGATCATACCTGTCTGCTTCTCTTCACAGCTGTGCTAGGCTCTGGAGTTCCACTCCCCAAAATATTGAACATTGACTTCAGCAATGCCGATATTGACGTCTTGGAGGTGAGGGTGTTTGGCATGATGGGTCTGCTTTCTCCTGTGCAGTGTCTTTGTTTTTCTGTTGCTTTTCCCTCCCATTCACCCATCTGTCCCCTTTTCTACTTAGCCCATTTACCAAGAGATAAGATCCAGAGCCCAAAGCAATCAGGCCATAGGAGCCCTTTGTGGTTCAATTTCTGTCATGATAATAGTTCATTTCCATAGCCTTTCCTGGTTACAAAGTACTATTGCCCACATTTCATTTGATCATCACCATAGCCCTGTGAGTGAGGCACGGTAGGGCTTATTATCTTCATCTTGCAGATGAGAAAATTGAAGCACAGAGATCATAGGTGATTTATCCAGGGTCACATTTTCTAAGTCCAATGAGATTTGTACTATACCTGAGCTGCTTCCTCCACTGGGAATCTGGTCCAGCAAGCCTTTCCACATGTCCATTGCTGGAAGATGCAATTATATTTGTATTCAAGAGACTTGTGGCACTGGAGCAGGGTCTGGGGATAACCTAGAAGGGGGTTTCAGGAAACATGATTGTGGACAGTGAACTAAATGGAATCACTGTAGACTTGCTGACTTTTGAAGCCCACACCAGAGATTTGTTCTGTGGCACTGTTTATTCTGAAACAGAATTCCAATTCAGATCAATTCAGCACTTATTTAGTCCTCTGTTCAGTGCTGGGGATACAAAGATGAAAAACAACACAGCCTGTGTCCTCAAAGGGTTTAAGCATGTATATAGATGGGCTTAATTGTACAATAGGGTTGGAAGGGAGATCCAAAGTGTTTTAGGAAAATTTGAAAAGATGGAGAATACTTTCAGATGTATGGAACAGAGCTTTCAGGGAAAACTCAGAGAAGCCAGAAGCTATTCTGAGCCTTCAGTAAGTAAGGATGAGAAGGGAATGTGTTCTGGTCATGGAACACTGGTCTGCTTGAATCTGAGGAACTTAATACAAGGCTTGTCTACCTTGTGCCCTATCCAAAGGCTGTGAGTACTGAAGTCTTTGCCTTTGATTACTCCAGTAGGGCTTCATTTTAAGGCAATCATCCCTCTAAGGTTAGCCCATAGCACACACCCTGAGGATAGTACTATAGGGGACACCTTGTGGAATCCCTCCTTTTGTTATTTTCCTCACCAAGTTCTCACTAGCTGCCAAGCTCTCTTTCTCAAGGGACTAATGTGAATGTCTGTTTGCTTTATTCTCTTAGGACCTCCTTGTGTTGAGTGCATGAGTTCAAGAAGGCTAAGGCATGGAACTCTAAGATCCCTCTCTCCATCTACAAGTTGATACTCCATAGTACCATCATCACAGCTCTGAAGAAGGCAAGACCATATTCTCCTTCACTATTATCTCATGATGATGGTGCCTGAGCCCATCCTTACCAAAAGCTGACTTGATTGAAATAGACTTAGGGGGCTCTGCATCCATAGTTTGCTCCAAAGCAATTGAATTTCCCAGTTTGTTGAGCCGAGATCAAGACCAGGCAGAGGGACATGGCCATATTATCTGTGGAGAGGATGTTTTGAACATTGTCGTTCGTGTTGCTCTTTCAATAAAAGATTCCCCTTTCTTGGCACTTCAGATGGGGATGAGTTTCCATAATGGCGCCACCAGTGCTCTTTCCATAACTCCATGCTGCCTCATGGCATGATACCAGTTTCCTGATACCAGTTTCTAGTGATCCTGGGTATGAATTTGGGAGGAGTGCTCTCAGAGCCAGCTCAAGACCCCAATGCTGGTAACATTGACAATACAGCAGCTCAAGTTGCTTCTATTCCAAAATTTCCTGGATCTCTGAGGACAAGAGGTGGTGTGATATAGTAGAAGGAACACTGGATTGGGTAATGGAAGACCTGGGGTTTAAATCCCAGCTCTGATACTTACTATGTGATTTCACCTGTCTGGGCTCCATTTCCTCCTTTATAAAATAAGGTTGCATTGGATTATCTTTTAAATCCCTTCTAAAGATAAGAACTTCAATATTACAATTCCAGTGAATCTTTGATCTTATTGTCCTGAGTATTCCCTCCAGATTGGAGCCCATGCTTCTCACTGCTTGTGTGATCTCTGGAGCCCCTTCCCCTTTCTGGGCCTCCAACAGGAGACAAGATGCTCTCTGGGGTCATTCCAGCTCTACATTTTTGATCTGAGAGTTCCAAGTTCCCTTCCAACTTGATGCCTTATAGGCCTATGAAATACCCCAAACCCTGAATTCAAAGCCTAGAATGTGGTGCCAGTTATAGCTAATGATAATAATTAATAATAACAAATTAAGGAGTTAGGAAACTTTGCTTTGACAAATATCTGCTGTGTGATTTTGGGACTATCCCTTCTCTCTCTGGGCTTTAGTAAAATGAGGGAGTTTGACTGGTTGGTCTCTCTAGTCCTTCCTAGTTCTGACTGCTATTTTGTTTTCTCTCTGTGAAAAGCTAACTGGTCTCTTGGACTCCATTAGTATCTGATATCACCCAATTGTATACCCTGGTTCCATTGCCAGGCTGCTTGCAGCTCACTGTTAGTCATCACTGTGTCCACACACACACACACACACACACACACACACACACACACACACACACACACACACCACATGCACACACCACCTCAGGGATTAGGTTAATACAAAAGCCCCAGTGTAAGGTTGGGCAAGGCCCCTGGGTGGCCCCAGGGAAGTTGGTACAACTGAAATCTGAGAGTCTTTTGTTCTTTACTCTGACTTGGCACTCTAGCACACTGTGCCTCATTAACCATTTCTACCAATTTTTTGGGGGGGAAGGTCACCTATTGTGTCTGTAGGACCCATCTCTACAATTGGCAATTGGGTGTTTGTCCTCTGGCCATTAGAGTTAACCTGTACTTTGGATCCTGATCAGGATGTGGGGGCTACCTTTTGAATCACCAGTAATAATAGCATAAAACATACAAAAATTGACCGTATATTAGGACATAAAAATTCTAGAGTTAAAAGCAGAAATATTAAATATTAAAAGTATTTAATATTAAAATTCTAGAGTTAAAGGCAGAAATATTAAATATTAAAAGTATCCTTTCCAGATCACAGTGCAATAAAAATTATATTTAATAAAGGGGCACAGAAACATAGATTAAAATCTACTTGGAGATTAAACAACCTAATCTCAATGAATAGGTTAAAGAACAAATTATAAGAACAATCAATAATTTTATTAGAGAATGACAATAATGAAGCAACATTAAAATCCATGGGATATCGCAAAATCAATGATCGGAGGAAAATGTATATCTCTAAATGCTTATGTCAATAAAACAGGGAAAGAGAAGACTATTTAATTAGATATACAATTAAAAAAACTAAAAATTCCCAATCAAACACTAAATTGGAAATACTAAAGATCAAAGGTGAAATTAATGACATTGACTATAAAAGTTAAATCGATAAATAAAACCAAGACTTGGTTTTATGAAAAACCAGTAAAATAGATAAACCATTAGTTAATTTTATTAAAAAAGAGAGAAAACAAAATCACTAGTATTAAAAATGAAAAGGGTGAATATACCACTAATAAAGATGAAATGAAAGCAATGACAAGGAATTATTTTGCTCAATTATATGCCAATAAGTTTAACAGTTTAGGTGAAATTGAAGAATATTTACAAAAATATAAGTAGCTCAGATTAACAGAAGAGGAAATAGAATATCTAAACAGACTTAGTTTAGAAAAAGAAATTGAACTGGACAAAAATGAGCTTCTTAAAAAAACCCAACCCCACTAGGACCAGACAGAATTACAAGAGAATTTTATCACACATTTAAAGATTAACTAATTCCAACATATAATAAATTATTTGGAATAATAGACAAAGAGGGGATACTATTAAACTCTTTTTATGAAACAAATATGACACTGATATCTATACCAGGGAGAGTAAAAACAGAGAAATGAAATTATAGACCAACTCACTAATGAATAAGAATGCAATAATCCTAATTAAAGTGCTAGGTAAAATATTGCAACAATATATAACAAAACTTGTACATTACAACCAAGCAGGATTTATACAAGAAATGCAGGTATGGTTTAACATAAGAAAAACTTAACATAAATGATTATTTCAATAATAAAAGAAAAAAAATCATGTGAATATATCAGTAGATATAGAAAAAGCTTTGGATAAAGTACAACACTCATTTCTATTAAAAACAGTTGAAAGTGTAGGTATAAATGGATTTTTTCTGAAATTGATAAAATCTTAGAATCATCAGCAAAAATTATTTGTAATGGGGACAAGCTAGAAGACTTTTCAATAAGATCAGGTGTGAAAAAAAGGATGCCCACTGTCACCAATATTAAATATTGTATTCGAAATCCTAGTCATAGCCATAACAGAAGAAAAAGAAATAGAAGGAATCAAATAGAGACAATACGATTATATATTTGCAGACAATATGATGATATATTTGGAAAATCCCAAAGATTTAACTAAAAAGTTAGTTGAAACAATGAATATTTTTTAGCAATGTAGCAGGATATAAAATAAATACACATAAATCATCAGCATTAGTATGTGTCCCAAACAAAACCCTACAAGAATCGATAGTAAGATATACTCCATTTAAAATAACTCTAGACAGTACAAAAAATGTGGAACTACACCTAATAAAACAATCGCAAGAATTATATAAGTGAAATTATAAAAACAACTTTTTACACATATAAAACCAGATATAAGTAATTGGAGAAATATTGTTGATAAGTAGGTAGGGTCAATATATTCAAAATGACAGTTTTACCTAAACTAATTTATATATTCAATGCCATCACAATTAAATTACCAAAAATATAATTTTACTGAATTTGAAAAAAATAACAAAATTTATTTGGAAGGGCAAAAAGTGAAGAATATAAAAGGAATTAATGAAAAAAATTTAAAGAAAGGAGGTTTAGCAGTACCCAATCTTAAACTATGTTATAAGGATATAATTATCAGAATTATTGGCACTGGCTAAGAAATAGAGAGGTAGATCAGTGGAACAGACTAGACATATAATTTATGGCAGCAAATAAATACAGTAACCTTGTATTTGACAAGGGTAAAGACTTAAGTTTTGGGGATAAGAATTCATTGTTTGGTAAAAATTGTTGGGAAAACTAGAAAGCAGTCTGGTAGAAATTGGGCATAGACCAATATCTACACCATTTACCAAGATAAGTTAAGAATGGATACATCACCTAGATATAAAGAGAGATCTGAAATACTTTGAAATACAAGAAAATTTGAAATAATTGGAACATATTACTTATCAGACTTATAGATAGGTGAAAAATTTATGAATAAACATAAAATGAATAAATAAAAATGTGAAGTGTAAAATGGATAATTTAAACTATATTAAATTTAAAAGCTTTCATACAAATAAAACAAGATTAGAAGAAAAGCAGAAATTGGGAAAAAATTTTTATAGAAAGATTCTCAGATAAAAGTGAAATATATAAAGAACTCTACCAAATCTATATTCTTATAGAAGCCATTACAAGTCATTCTTCAATTCATAAATGGTCAAAGGATATGAACAGACATTTTTCCAATGAAGAAATCAAAACAATTTATAATCATATAAAATTCTCCAAATCATTATTGTCTAGGGAAATACAAATTAAAATGACTATGAGCTATTATTTTACACATATCATAATGTCTAAGATGATTGAAGGGGAAAGCCACAAATGTTGGAGGAGATTTGGAAAAATTAGGACACTAATTCACTGTTGATGGTAGAACTGTGAACTGATCCAACCATTTTGGAAAGCAATTTGGAATTATGCCCAAAGTGTTATTAAACTGCCTATATCCTTTGACCTAGCAATACTGGGAAACTGAGACAATGAAAATTAAAATTACTTTCCCAAGGTCACACAGCTAGTAACTAGTACAACTGGGAATCAGACCCAAGGTTTTTGATACTCTATTCAGTGCTTTCTATGATGGCACACTTGTCTCCTCCACACCATGAGTAACAAACACATGGGGGGACTCTAATCAACTTGCCATAAAAGAAAAATGTTTATGTGTCAGAAGTTTGAAAGAAAGTTTATTAATTGTAGGGAGGTTAGCTGGCCTCTACAGTGTTAGTATCAAATCTATTTCAATTAACACCTTCTAGTAGGCCAATGGAACCTACTCTTAAAGAGCATTGAGTTCAATGCTTTCATTTTAGAGAGGAGGAAATTGAGACCTAGAGATAACTTGTTCCAGGACACATAGTGATTTATGGCTTAGTTATGACTACAGGCAAAGTCTTCGGACTTCCAGGCTAGAACTGTTTTTATTACACCAATCAGATTCTCAAGTAAAGGACTTCCCACTTCTTATAATCTCTAAAGGGGCTACTTGGTCAGTATTTACACTGGGAAAGAGGTAGTATATTTTTCCAACTCAGGGAGAGGGACCTATAATACAAAACGCAGAACTTCAAAGCTGAAGGTCTTTAGACATCATATAACACCTCATTTTATAGATGTGGAAACTGAGGCCCAAAGAGGATATTTCAGAAAGACAGTGAAAGGACTGAGGTTTAAGTCCTGGCCTGGTTCTGCTGCTTATATCTGAGAGGCTTTGGGAAAGTGTCTGTCCCTGGGCCCCAATCTCCTCTTGTGTAAAATGAGGAGGCTGAACTCAATGATATCCCAGCTTCATTCATTCCAACTCTAGGTAGATAATCCATAGTCTAGGTGCTAAACCTCACATAGTAGGTGACAACCAAGGTCTCCTAACGACCAGTCCAATGGCTGAAAATAGTAGAGTTTTTGGGGGAGAGGGTGTGTGGGATAGTGAGGATACTTATTGTGTCATCATGGAAGCTTCATTCTGGAAATAAAGGAAAAGGTGGTAATATGTAGGGCGGGGGTGGGTGGAGATGGAGAGTTGCTGTGATTGGGGAGGAGAAGGGTAGAGATGAGCTAAATTGTCGAGGCTTAGAATTTCAGCTAAGAGAGAAGAGCCTCTTGAGGATTTTTCAACATGCTCTGGGATGGAGGTTGACTTATCCTATAGGAGATCTCTGAGAATATTCCAGGAAAATGGTGCCCTGAAGATCCACAGTTTATGGACCTACCTCCAGCTTTCTTTACAGGAATGGAGGAAGACCTGAACCTGCTCCCTCTATTTCCTCCTTCTTCAATGCCAGGTTATGATCATATTGGGACATGTGGTCCGGATATCACGCTTGGATTAATCCAGAGGGTTATTTGTTTTCCTCCTCCTTTGACTGAACTGTGAAAAAGACTCAGCCCCCCTTCTCTTAGACTCCAAACTGACCTCAAACAACCCTTCTTGGGAAGGCAGCCAAAAATAGCCCTTGCGGCCGAAGATAAACTAACTCTCAGGAACTTTGTCACTCTGGATCTAAAAGATGATAAAGATAACTCACATTTCTATGGCATTTAAGGCTTTCCTCACTATATCCTGATTGGATAGTTATTGAGGAGACTAAATGGAAGTTCCCTGAGGGGAAGTGACTTGCCCAAGATGACGTAAGTGGCAAGGGACAAAGCACAGAAAGGGCAATGACTCATTAATCCCATGTCTCTGAGAGGCAGGTAAGCAGGGACAAAGATCTGGACTTTAAAGCCTTTCAAAAATCAGCTTTGTTTTAGGAAAAACAGAAATGTCTGCAATACTCACTTTTCTTTTTAACACCTATGCTAGATCTACAATGTCTCTGTTAAATAAGATGTGAAGGTGTTATGTTTAACTGGAGCTACTCCTGAATTGATCTTGTTGGATACGGCTAGATCTAGGTATAGTCAGAGTAAAACCGGGCAAAGTTGTTGACGTATGCACGTATGTGTTTTTTACTTCTTCCAGATTCTTTTTGGAAGAACCAAAAACCGAGTTTCCCAAATTCCTCAGGAAATTTGCTTTCCTCCCCAACATTTTTTGTATTTTGTTCCTGAGTTTCCACACCTTTGTAGGCATAGGATTAATATTTACCTAATAGAAAAGCTGAGTCCCAAGGAGATGAAATGGTTTGGACCGTCACTCCCCCAGATCCTCAGTTCTCTTCTCTGTATAATGAGGGGCTTTGAAGAGAATGATCCTTCTGATGGCTCTTCGAGCTCTACATTTTGTATTCAGTGGGCCCTCCTCGCTCTGCATGCTGGGTTGGAAGGTCCCTTCCACTCTCACATTCTACATTCCAAGGTCTCACTCAGTTCTGATAACTGTATTCTTACATTCGTTCCAGTTCTAACATTCTATATGCTAAGGTCCCTCCCAACCCTGACATTCTATGTTGTAAAGTCCTTCCAAGTTTTGACATTCCATGTGCTAAGGACCCTTCCAACTCTAACATTCTATGATCTAAGTAAGGTCTTTCCTGGCTTTAACATTCTAGGTAATATGTTTCAATGTCCCTTATAGATCTGACTGATGTTCTAAGGTCTGTTATGGTTCTATGTCAACTATTGAAGCATCCTAGAATTACAGAATTTCAGAGACATAAGAGACCCCAGAGGTGATCCTGCTTAGTGCCAGGATGCTTTTTACATAGCCCCTGAAATGACAAGTAGGTTTACAAGCCTTTCTCAGACAAGGTGGGATAATGGATCATGCTCTGAATTTGCAGTTTGGAGACCTAGGTTCAAATCCTGCCCCCAGATACTTGCTAGCTTTGTGATTATGGGCAAGTCATTTAACCTCTTGGGTTCTCAGTTTTCTCATTGGTAAACTAGGGATAATAATACTTATATTTACCTTACAAGGTTGTTGTTGTAAGGAAAAGATTCTGTAAACTTTAAAGAGCTGGAGAAATGTGAGTTGTTGCTATTTCCAGGCCAAGTTTAGCCTTGATTCTCTTTGCCACTTTTGTCCTTGCCTTTCAGAGTCAACGTTTCTATCCCCACAGAAAATCTCCAAGGTCCTTACTTTCCCCTCACACTACTGTACACACCCTCAACTCTTCCTGGCTCTCTCCATAGCCCCTTCTCTGAATATCCCTACCCTGCCTATGACATCTGACCCCTTAGCCCCCTGTTATTGAAAATATTGAGATTCCCTTTCAGGAATATTGAACACTGCCATTAAAGAATTAAAAAAAAAAAACCCAAACTTTCCTGTTACATTTAGAGTCCCATCATGAGTATTGAGAATTACTATTGAAGCTAGTAATTCTCTCCCTCATATACAACATTTCAGCTCCTGCCTATCCCTTTGGATAGTCAAGCAGTTGTGCCTGGGTCTGGAATGCAATTTTATTTCACTTCTGTCTCCTAGAAGCCCTGTCTTCTTTCCAAACAGCTCAACTTCCATTTCTTACACAAGACCTTTCTGAACTCCTCTTAAATCTCTTGAAATAGCTTCTTATTACTTTGCATATATTCATTTGTGTACATGAGTATTCCCCAACAAGAATTAAACTCCTTGAGGGCAGGAACTAATCGATTTTTGCATTTAGGTCCCCAGTATATCTATTTATATTTCTATTAGCACAATGCCTGGAGTGTAGCCATGACTTAAGTGTTAAATTCAATTGAATGAGAATTTCTTCATGAATGTTGTAACTTTTTTTTCAGGAATATTCAGATATAATGAGGAGGGGGGTAATCTGGGGGATCCCACATTATCTGCTGGACTGGGGTATTTCCCATGTTGTTGAGCCTTTAGGTGGGCTCCATGCTTAGGTCACTTTTGGAAGGTACTAGAAGGCAGACTCAACTCCATAGGCAATGCTTCAGTTCAGAAGTTCAAGGTGGCTCTGTGTTTACCTCCTGATACATGGATTCTGTTGGGAAACATCCTATAGGAATATTCAGAAACTCTCTGAAATTGTGAGAATTTTAATAGGAATGTTCTAGTAAATGTTCTGTAAGTCTTCTGATTCCCCAGTGTGCCAGACAAAGAGAGATCAAGCTCTCTTCTTTGCTCTGTCCCTTATGCCCTACCACATTCACCAGGAAGTGCCTCACCTAGATTTATCAGCCTAAATAGTCAATGACAACCTCCCTCCAATCAAACAATGTTCCTCATTCCTGCAGTTCACTGAGTACAGACCTATATAAGGGCCCCTTCCTGGCTGCCAACCCCATAATTATATGCAAACTGTCTGTGCTGGTCAACCTTGAGCCCCATGCCAGGTAAGTTCCCTAAGGTGGCCTTTAACCTGCAAGCCTCCAATTTTTTCACAAGTTGCTTTAGAAGATAGTGGGTATAGAAAAAAAGTCATAGGATCATAGTTTGTTCTGGATCAGCCTTCAGTATGTTATAAACCAGAAAAGAACTGAATTTGAAGATGGAAAGTCTGGGTTCAAGCCCCAATCGTTTCCTACCTGAATAACTTTGGGTAAGTCACTTTACTTCTTTGGGCTTCAGTTTCCTCATCTGTAAAATAGGGGAGTTTGACTGGTGATCTCTAAGATATGACTTCCACTCTCTAAATTCTCTAAATCTATTTTCTTATAATCTTATGACTTGAATTTGAATCCTTACTCCACCACTTCAGGGTAGCCTTGGATGAGTAATTTAGGCTCCCTGGGATTGTTTCATCTTCTACAAAATGAAGGTGTTTAACTAGATGATCTTTAGGGTTCCTTCTAGCTCTTAAGTTATTTTTTTAAAGCAATTGGGGTTAAGTAACTTGCTCAAGGTTACACAGCTAGTCATTATTTATGTGTGGGTGCTCATTTTCTGAGGCCGGTTTCGATCTTGGGTCATCCCAACTCTGAGGCCGATGCTCTTACTCACCATACCACCTAGACGCCGCTCTTAAGTTATTTTTAATAATACAAACTTCTTGTTGACTTGGAAGGCAGGTGGTATCCACCTCCAGAGACAGGGGAGTTCTGTCCCAAATCAAGCTACAGAATTAAGAAAGAGGAGATTCCTCCAATATGAAAGTCCTGAGGCTTCCTGGCCAACTACCAACTCCATATTTTACCCAAAATACTGTGTGTTTGTCAAGGACACTAATAGGAGATAATCCTACTGAAACGTCAAGTATGGTGACATCATCATGGGTTCAACTACCTTTCATCTGGAAATTTTGCTACCATGACTGACATTATTTCCATGGGGATTTTTTTTGGTGGTACTTGGCACAGCCCATCTCCATTCTCTCTCCATCCCCAGTCATTGTCCCAATCACCACGAGAATTGGGGCAATAGTTGGGATAGAGGAACTCTTGGGGATTAAGGGACTGGCTGGGCTGAGAAGAAAAAGACAATGCTTGTCTTTAAGGGAGATGAAAGACTTAGGGGGTTTGGTACTGAAGAAGGAGAAATGATCGACTGAGAGGGTTAGAAGACTGAAGGGACAAAGGGAATAAGGGCAATTAAGGTATTTAGGGACAAAGAGATCACGGGGGAGGAAAGGGAATAGGCATTTATATAGCATTTACTATGTGCCAGGCACTGTGCTAAGTACTTTACAAATATCTCATTCAGTCCTTACAACAATCCTGCAAGGTGGATGCTGTTATTGCCTCCATTGTACAGTTTAGAAAACCGAAGTAAACGGAAGTTAAGTTACTTGCCCAGGGTCACATAGCAAATAAGTATCTGAGGCTGAAATTGAACTCAGGTCTATCCTGACTCCAACCTGCTCTATCTAGCTTTCTCATGGGATTTTAGATCAAGAGCTGGAAGGAACTTTAGAGGCCACCTACTTCAACCACCTTAATTTAGAGTGTTTCTGCTCTATGTTACCCCAACAGGTGGGAGGGAAACAGATTAAAAAGGTTAGGACACTGAGGGGGCTAATGAGATGATTATGGGATTATAGATCTAGAGATGGCAGGGAGATCATCTAATCTGATCTTCTCATTTTATAATGAGGAAACTGAGGTTTTCAAGGATGTTAAGTGACCTGTCCAAGGTCATACAGATAGTAAGTCTCAGAGGTGTGATTTGAATATGGGTCCTCTGACTCCAGTGCTCATGCTTTCCCCACCATTCCACAATGCTGAAGCAGTAAAAGAGACTGAATAGGCTGAGGAAACTGAGGAGTTAAAGCAGCAAAGGGACTGGGCGTAGCAGTCCAAGGACCCTGAGCTGATTAGACTGTTGTGTGGATTAGCAGGAGAGGGAAGGTGTGAAGGAGCTGAGCTCAGGGCCAGGTGCAAGAGGGCAGATTGGGCTGTGATGGATGATGCAGATTTCCATGCATCCCCTCATGTCTCCCATCCCTTTCAGGTTGGTCCATGGGACCCTCTCAAGCTCTCTAGAATGGAGCATATCCCCTCCATCTTCCTCTTCTCTCCTCTAACCACAACCATAGGGGTGATTACCCACTTTGAATAAGAAGTGACTTTGGACCTCAGAGTCATGAATCATGGAAGTATATAGGTTTCATCTCTGGAAGGGGTCATCTGTTTCCACCCATACCTGATCATGAAGCCCCTTAGCCCCATCTCTGGTGAGTGGTCACCCCGTCTCTACTGGACTATTTCTAGTGAGGGAGAATTGACAGTAGAATGAAATGCCCCTGGTGGGATATATATACATATATATATGTATATATATATATACATATACATACATATATATACATACATATATATATGTGTGTATATATATATATATATGTGTATATATATATATATATATATATATATATATATATATATATATATATATATATATTTGTCTGGGATGCTTGTAAACCAGGCATTCTTAGATTGAGAAGTGCTCCCAGGTTCTCTGAGCCAGAATTGTCATTGGGTCAGATTGACTCTGGCTTCATGTAACTCATGATGAAACATGCTCCCCTTCTAGAAAGAGAACTTATGGAAACAGAGGGAAGATTAGGACATACCAAAAGTATGTCTAAAAGTCTTTGTGATTTCAAACTAGGTTAAAATTGAACTGAAACTTTCAGAACACTGTATGTGTTTGTATGTGCATGTGTGTAGGAATGTATGTACAAGTATGTATGTATGTATGTATGCATTTATATGTATGCATGTACTTTGGATACAGCCAGTGCAGTTTTGTTTGACTTCTCACATTTATAATAGGGATCTCTCTCTCTCTCTCTCTCCCTCCCTCTCCCCCCTCTCCTTTTTTCCCTCACTTTCCCTTCTTCCCTTCCTTCCTTCCTTTCTCTAACATGAATGTTAAAAACTGTTTTTATATGTAATTGAAATAGTTTATTTATAACATAATTAATATATAATAAATAATAAAATAAGTTTATAAATTATAAAATAAATAAATTTACATTTAAAATATAAATAAATGTAATTGAAATACATAAAATATTATTTAAGATAGATTTAATATTTAAAAGTATGAAGCATCATGGTTTAGTGGAGAGAGCACTGACTAGAAACCAAGAGACCTAGATTCTGCAATCATCAGTTAGCAGGCATGCATTAAACACCTACTGTGTTCCAGGCACTGTACTAAACACTGGGGATACAAAGAAAGAAAGAAAAAACCCTATGGTCCCTGTTCTTAAAGAGCTTAGGTGCCTACTGTGTGCCAGGCACTCTCTAATGTGCTGGGGTTACAGAAACAAAAAGTTTAAGTCTCTGTCCTGAAGGAGATTCCATTCTATCAGGAGTGACAATATGTACATATAAATATCTACACAATAATAATGGCTAGCTTTTCTATTGTGCTTTAAGGTTGACAAAGCCCCTTAGGATTATTTCATTTCATCTTCACAACAAACTCTGGGAGGTAGATGCTCTTATCTTTCCCTTTTTACAAAGAAGAAAACTGAGACAGGGCTTAACTGACTTGCCCAGGATCACACAGGTAGTAAGTATTGGAGGTCAGATTTGAACCTGGGGATTCCTGACTGCCCCAAGTATGGTGTTCCATCCATTGTGCTTGCAGCTGCCTCTAAATAAATTCAATATAATTTATATGGGGGAAGGAGGTTACTAGAAGATGTGGGATGAAGAAAAACTATGTAGAAGGTGGTGTATGAGTCAAATTTTGAAGAAAATTAGGAATTCTAAGAGATTCAGGAGAAGCAGCAGCACACTCCAGCCATGGGGATTGACCTGTTCAAAGGCATGGAGGGAGGAGATTGAATGTCTTGTCTAAAGAACAATAAGAAGGCCATTTTGACATAGAGGCCATAGAGGACAAAAATACATAATTAGGGCAAAAAGATAGGTTGGGACCATGCTGTGAAGGGCTTTAAATGACAGAGGAGTTTATCCTTGATTCTAGAGGTCATGGGGAACCAATTAACTTTATTGAGTAGGGAAGTAATGTGGTCAGAGCTATGGTTTAGGAAAATCACTTTGGTAGTTTCATGGAGGATGGAATGGAGAGAAGAGAGACTTGAGGCAGAAAGACCAATGAGGAGGCCATTGAAATTGTCCAGAAAAGTGAGAAAGAACTGGACCAGAATGGGGGCTGTTTGAAGGGAGAAAAGGGGGCACATAAAATATGGGTTGGGGAGGTTGGGACCTTCTTTAAGTCCTTTCCTCTTATTTGGGCCTCAGCCTCCTCATCTATAAAATAAGGGGGCTGGAATTGATTATGTCTAAGAGCCTTGTCCAAGGACCTCACATATTGTATCTGATCCCGACACTCCAAGTTTGGGAGCACCATCTTTACTGGTCATGAAGCCTTTCCTGGTCTCCTGCCTCTGTAGTGTCTAGTGTCCTAGTGGTCTCCCTGATAGGCAAATCCTCTTTCCTTGAATCCTGCCATTGAGCAAAACCCTCCCTCCTTGAAGGCAGGGACAGTTTCATTTCACTGCTTTGGTACGGTGCCTGGCACAGAGTAAGCAGTGAAGAAATGCTTTTAATTGATGGATTGAGTCAATGATATTATTAACCCCATTTCATAGATGAAAATCAAAGGGTATGGAAGGCTATAAATGCTTGAACATTGCCCAGTGACAGTACTGTCACTGGCAAAGCTAGAAGCATGTTATATGTCAGTTCTAGGGTTCTTATGAATAATAGAGTAACTCTACCTGGTCCTCAGTTTTATCACCTGTAAAATAGGGATAACAATTCTTTCCCTCACAGGATGATTATGAGAGAGCATGGGATCATAGATCCAGAGCTGGAGCTGGAAAAGACCACAATAGCCATTTAATTTCCCCCTTTTACAGATGAAGAAACTGAGGCCCGGGGAAGTTAAGTGGCTCACCCAAGGTCACTCTGGTAGTAAGTGTCAGAGGAATTTTGACTGGGGTTCTTTGGATCCATAGGGTCAAGTGAAATAACGAATGGCAAAACTTTTTTTTGACCCTTCAGTGCTGTGCATAGGTAGATTGATATGGTGGTGGGTCATCTGATGACAGCATGGATGCTTTCTCAAGGCAGAATGAAGATGGTCAAGATATTGTGGTCCTTCGCTATTTCCTGCTCTCTGCTCAGTGTGTGTCATGCTCTTTTGGCGAGTTCCAGTTCAGGATCAACAAGTAAGTGACTCTCTGCCCCCTGAGAGCTCGACATCACAGGCTCCAGAAGAGCCAACCCCGACATTCAGCAAGGTTGAATTGGTGACTTGTGTCGGTCACCCCTTGTTGTTCAGGAGAAAAATCTTAGATTGGAAAAGCCTTAGTCAGTTTTGACTGCACGCTGTTAAGGAAACTAAACTGTCTTTGTTAGCAGCAATATCTCAACAACATTTCAGCCTTTCTTTGCCTGATTCTTTTTCCTCTCCCAGAAGTACCAGCTGGTGGGTAACATCTTGCTTTCCTCCCATAGCTTTTGCCTTTCCTTCCATATTCCTCTCATTCTGAACAGCTTTTTACTCCCCAGTGACAAAACAGATGTAAAGCACTTTATAAACCTTAAAGTGCTACTGTAACTGTTAGCTATTATTGCTATTTTGGAAGCACATGACTTCACCGTGTCTGTCTCAAATTACTGCTACTTTCAGTCTTTTTCTTTCTGGATAAAGGACTTCCATTTTTCCATCAGACTTTTGAGAAGAAGACTCAGACCACCTTCACCAAAGTTAAATTGTGATGAGTCTTCAGGTTCCTTCCATCTGTGATGTTTTATATTATAGGACCTTTATTTTATCTGTGATGTCCAAAATTCCCTTCTAGTCCTGACACTTTATGTTCTAACATCCCTTCTAGTTCTCACATGCTCTTTTCAGTGAACTCCTTTTTCTCCTCCTCTTTTTCCTCCTCCTCCTCCTCCTCCTCCTCCTCCTTCTCCTCCTCTCCAGCATTTATATGGGTCTTTATGCTTTACAAAGTGCTTTATATGTGCTAATTCATTTGATCCTCACAAGAACTCTACAAAGTAGGTGTAATTATTATCTTCATTCTATAGAGGATATACTGAGGCACAGAAAGGTTAAGCTGCTATCACTCTGATATGGAATCTGGTGCATAGAGAGCCCCTAGACTTGGAATCCCAAAGCCTCTGACATTATACTAGTTGTGGAAACATGGGCACATCACTTAACCTCTCAGTGTCCCAGCCAACCCTCTAAGTTATTATAGATGAGTTGTCTGTCTGCATTGGTGAAGGTAATTTCTACAAAAGGAACTTTCTACAGTGATGAAATTATAGACCTGGACCAAATTGTCAGGGTAACAGGAGAGAATACATGTAGGAAGTGGGAGGTGGGTGAAGGGCAGCAGGTATCTTGGTCACTGTGGGTGGGACCAGTGGAAATCAGGGGTTTTGTGAATTCATTTGAATTTCCGACAGTTTTAAGAGCCTCCTTATTGAGGCTAGGCAGCATAAACCTCTGTGCTGTGACCAGGGTTATCTTGGTGAAAATCAGTACTGTCACTGGGAATTTTCTGAGGTTCTGTGGATTTGATGTCTCTGAAACTTTTGCTGTCTTTCTTTCCCACCAGGCAAAGAGAAAGGCGAACTGCTTAGACGTGGTGACTTGTTTGGCACAGGGTTTTTCAGTGATGAACGTCTTACAGGGAGTGGGGGTTTGCTGGGTACAGGACTTTTAAGTCATGATGGTCATCAGGCCAGGAACAAAGCTCGAGGTAATCCGGAGATGACCAGGCAACACAATCCTTATTTCAGTGACGAAAATTTTGAGCATATTGCTCTGGATGACTCGGAAACAGAAGAATTTACTCACCATCATACCAGCATTGAGGTATCTAATGTGGCCCAGCATGAAAAAACTGCTATAAACACAGCCCGACCTTGGAAGATGACCAGTACCACCCAGTCCACGAAGACCAGTGTGGCCAGAACACAACAAGTAAAAACGGGTACGCACAATGTAGCCCTACCTATAAAAAGCAATGTAATTGGAGGGGGTACCTCTGGCCAAGAGGCTTTGGCCGCATCAGGTCCTTATATGCAAAGGGTATTAGTTAAGTCAGATCTCACCGCACAGGGGTCTTGGGCTGCGTCAGGTCACTCCAGAGAAGTGGCATTAGCTGAGCCAGTTCTTTACAGGCAAGGGACATTAACTGGGTCAGGCCCATCCATGCAAAGGACATCAACTGGGACATTATCTAGGTCAGGCCCCTCTAGCCAAGGTACATTAGCTGGGTCAGACAGCTCCATACAAGAGTCATTAGGTAGATCAGACCCTTCTAGCAAAGGGACATTACCTAGGTCAGGCATCTCCAGTCAAGGTACATTAGCTGAGTCAAGCCTCTCCAGACAAGGATATTTGACTGATTCAAGTCACTCTAGCCAAAGGACTTTAGGTTGGTCAGACCTCTCTGTTCAAGGGACATTAGATGGGTCAGGGTCCTCTAAACAAGAGACATCAGCTGAATCAGGCCTCTATGGACAAGAGACTTTGAGTGAGTCAAACCTCTCCATGCAAGGGGCATTAGATGAGTCAGGGTCCTCTAACCAAGAGACATCAGCTAGATCAGACTTGTATGGACAAGAGACTTTGAGTGAATCAGGCCTCTCCATGCAAGGGGCATTAGATGAGTCAGGGTCATTTAACCAAGAGACATCAGGTGGATCAGACTTGTATGGACAGGAGACTTTGAGTGAGTCAGGCCTCTCCATGCAAGGGGCATTAGATGAGTCAGGGTCCTCTAACCAAGAGACATCAGCTAGATCAGACTTGTATGGACAAGAGACTTTGAGTGAGTCAAGCCTCTCCATGCAAGGGACATTAGATGAGTCAGGGTCCTCCAACCAAGAGACATCAGGTGGATCAGACTTGTACGGACAAGAGACTTTGAGTGAGTCAGGCCTCTCCATGCAAGGGACATTAGATGAGTCAGGATCTTCTAACCAAGAGACATCAGCTAGATCAGACTTGTATGGACAAGAGACTTTGACTGAGTCAGGCCTCTCCATGCAAGGGACATTAGATGAGTCAAGGTCCTCCAACCAAGAGACATCAGCTAGATCAGACAGGCATGGGCAAGGGACTGTCAGTAAGTCAGACCACTCAGTTCGACGGACATTAGATGAGTCAAGGTCCTCCAACCAAGAGACATCAGCTAGATCAGACAGGCATGGGCAAGGGACTGTGAGTAAGTCACACCTCTCCATGCAAGGGACATTAGATGAGTCAAGGTCCTCCAACCAAGAGACATCAGCGAGATCAGACAGGCATGGGCAAGGGACTCTGAGTAAGTCACACCTCTCCATGCAAGGGACATTAGATGAGTCAAGGTCCTCCAACCAAGAGACATCAGCTGGATCAGAAAGGCATGGGCAAGGGACTGTGAGTAAGTCAGGCGTCTCTGTTCAAGGGACATTAGATAAGTTAAGGTCCTCCAACCAAGAGACATCAGCTAGATCAGACAGGCATGGGCAAGGGACTGTGAGTAAGTCAGGCCTCTCCAGGCAAGGGACATTAGATGAGTCAAGGTCCTCCAACCAAGAGACATCAGCTAGATCAGACAGGCATGGGCAAGGGACTGTCAGTAAGTCAGGCCTCTCCATGCAAGGGACATTAGATGAGTCAAGGTCCTCCAACCAAGAGACATCAGCTAGATCAGACAGGCATGGACAAGGGACTGTGAGTAAGTCAGGCCTCTCCAGGCAAGGGACATTAGATGAGTCAGGGTCCTCCAACCAAGAGACATCAGCTAGATCAGGCAGGCATGGGCAAGGGACTGTGAGTAAGTCACACCTCTCCATGCAAGGGACATTAGATGTGTCAAGGTCGTCCAACCAAGAGACATCAGCTAGATCAGACAGGCATGGGCAAGGGACTGTCAGTAAGTCAGACCTCTCCAGGCAAGGGGCATTAGATGAGTCAAGGTCCTCCAACCAAGAGACATCAGCGAGATCAGACAGGCATGGGCAAGGGACTATGAGTAAGTCAGGACTCTCCAGGCAAGGGACATTAGATGAGTCAAGGTCCTCCAACCAAGAGACATCAGCTAGATCAGACAGGCATGGGGAAGGGACTGTGAGTAAGTCAGGCCTCTCCATGCAAGGGACATTAGATGTGTCAAGGTCGTCCAACCAAGAGACATCAGCTAGATCAGACAGGCATGGGCAAGGGACTGTGAGTAAGTCACACCTCTCCATGCAAGGGACATTAGATGAGTCAGGGTCCTCCAACCAAGAGACATCAGCTAGATCAGACAGGCACGGGCAAGGGACTGTCAGTAAGTCAGGCCTTTCAGTTGGAGGGACATTAGATGAGTCAAGGTCCTCCAACCAAGAGACATCAGCTAGATCAGACAGGCATGGGCAAGGGACTGTGAGTAAGTCAGGCCTTTCAGTTGGAGGGACATTGGATGAGTCAAGGTCCTCCAACCAAGAGACATCAGCTAGATCAGACAGGCATGGGCAAGGGACTGTGAGTAAGTCAGGCCTTTCAGTTGGAGGGACATTAGATGAGTCAAGGTCCCCCCACCAAGAGACATCAGCTAGATCAGATAGGCATGGGCAAGGGACTGTGAGTAAGTCACACCTCTCCATGCAAGGGACATTAGATGAGTCAAGGTCCCCCCACCAAGAGACATCAGCTAGATCAGACAGGCATGGGCAAGGGAATGTGAGTAAGTCAGGCCTCTCCATGCAAGGGACATTAGATGAGTCAGGGTCCTTCAACCAAGAGACATCAGCTAGATCAGACAGGCATGGGCAAGGGACTGTCAGTAAGTCAGACCTCTCTGTTCGAGGAACATTAGATCGGTCAAGGTCCTCTAACCAAGAGACATCAGCTAGTTCAGACAGGCATGGGCAAGGGACTGTGAGTAAGTCAGACCTCTCCAGGCAAGGGGCATTAGATGAGTCAAGGTTCTCTAACCAAGAGACATCAGCTAGATCAGACAGGCATGGGCAAGGGACTGTGAGTAAGTCAGCCCTCTCCAGGCAAGGGACATTAGATGAGTCAAGGTCCTCCAACCAAGAGACATCAGCTAGATCAGACAGGCATGGGCAAAGGACTGCGAGTAAGTCAGACCTCTCAGTTCGAGGGACATTAGATGAGTCAATGTCCTCCAACCAAGAGACATCAGCTAGATCAGACAGGCATGGGCAAGGGACTGTGAGTAAGTCAGGCCTTTCAGTTGGAGGGACATTGGATGAGTCAAGGTCCTCCAACCAAGAGACATCAGCTAGATCAGACAGGCATGGGCAAGGGACTGTGAGTAAGTCAGGCCTTTCAGTTGGAGGGACATTAGATGAGTCAAGGTCCCCCCACCAAGAGACATCAGCTAGATCAGACAGGCATGGGCAAGGGACTGTGAGTAAGTCACACCTCTCCATGCAAGGGACATTAGATGAGTCAAGGTCCCCCCACCAAGAGACATCAGCTAGATCAGACAGGCATGGGCAAGGGAATGTGAGTAAGTCAGGCCTCTCCATGCAAGGGACATTAGATGAGTCAGGGTCCTTCAACCAAGAGACATCAGCTAGATCAGACAGGCATGGGCAAGGGACTGTCAGTAAGTCAGACCTCTCTGTTCGAGGAACATTAGATCGGTCAAGGTCCTCTAACCAAGAGACATCAGCTAGTTCAGACAGGCATGGGCAAGGGACTGTGAGTAAGTCAGACCTCTCCAGGCAAGGGGCATTAGATGAGTCAAGGTCCTCTAACCAAGAGACATCAGCTAGATCAGACAGGCATGGGCAAGGGACTGTGAGTAAGTCAGGCCTCTCCAGGCAAGGGACATTAGATGAGTCAAGGTCCTCCAACCAAGAGACATCAGCTAGATCAGACAGGCATGGGCAAGGGACTGTGAGTAAGTCAGACCTCTCAGTTCGAGGGACATTAGATGAGTCAATGTCCTCCAACCAAGAGACATCAGCTAGATCAGACAGGCATGGGCAAGGGACTGTGAGTAAGTCACACCTCTCCGTTCGAGGGACATTAGATGAGTCAAGGTCCCCCCACCAAGAGACATCAGCTAGATCAGACAGGCATGGGCAAGGGAATGTGAGTAAGTCAGGCCTTTCAGTTGGAGGGACATTGGATGAGTCAAGGTCCCCCCACCAAGAGACATCAGCTAGATCAGACAGGCATGGGCAAGGGACTGTGAGTAAGTCACACCTCTCCATGCAAGGGACATTAGATGAGTCAAGGTCCTCCAACCAAGAAACATCAGCTAGATCAGACAGGCATGGGCAAGGGACTGTGAGTAAGTCACACCTCTCTGTTCGAGGGACATTAGATGAGTCAAGGTCCCCCCACCAAGAGACATCAGCTAGATCAGACAGGCATGGGCAAGGGACTGTGAGTAAGTCAGGCCCCTCCAGGCAAGGGACATTAGATGAGTCAAGGTCCTCCAACCAAGAGACATCAGCTAGATCAGACAGACATGGGCAAGGGACTGTGAGTAAGTCAGACCTCTCTGTTCGAGGGACATTAGATGGGTCAAGGTCCTCCAACCAAGAGACATCAGCTAGATCAGACAGGCATGGGCAAGGGATTGTGAATAAGTCAGATCTCTCTGTTCGAGGGACATTAGATGGGTCAAGGTCCTCCAACCAAGAGACATCAGCTAGATCAGACAGGCATGGGCAAGGGACTGTGAGTAAGTCAGGCCTTTCAGTTGGAGGGACATTAGATGAGTCAAGGTCCCCCCACCAAGAGACATCAGCTAGATCAGACAGGCATGGGCAAGGGACTGTGAGTAAGTCACACCTCTCCATGCAAGGGACATTAGATGAGTCAAGGTCCTCCAACCAAGAGACATCAGCTAGATCAGACAGGCATGGGCAAGGGACTGTGAGTAAGTCCCACCTCTCCGTTCGAGGGACATTAGATGAGTCAAGGTCCCCCCACCAAGAGACATCAGCTAGATCAGACAGGCATGGGCAAGGGAATGTGAGTAAGTCAGGCCTTTCAGTTGGAGGGACATTGGATGAGTCAAGGTCCCCCAACCAAGAGACATCAGCTAGATCAGACAGACATGGGCATGGGACTGTGAGTAAGTCAGACCTCTCTGTTCGAGGGACATTAGATGGGTCAAGGTCCTCCAACCAAGAGACATCAGCTAGATCAGACAGGCATGGGCAAAGGAATGTGAGTAAGTCACACCTCTCCATGCAAGGGACATTAGATGAGTCAAGGTCCCCCCACCAAGAGACATCAGCTAGATCAGACAGGCATGGGCAAGGGACTGTCAGCAAGTCAGGCCTTTCAGTTGGAGGGACATTAGATGAGTCTAGGTCCTCCAACCAAGAGACATCAGCTAGATCAGACAGGCATGGGGAAGGGACTGTGAGTAAGTCAGGCGTCTCTGTTCAAGGGACAGTAGATGAGTCAAGGTCCTTCAACCAAGAGGCATCAGCTGGATCAGGCCTCTCTAGACAAGAAACTTTGACTGGGTCTGGCCACTACACACAAGGGACGTTCTCTGAGTCAGAATCCTCTAGCCAAGAGACATTTGCCGGATCAGGCCTGTCTGGACAAGGGACTTTGACTGATCCAGACCCCTTCATGCAAAGGACAATCTTTGTGTCAGGATCCTTTAGCCAAGAGACTTTAGCCAGATCAAGCTTTTCTGGCCAAGGTTCTTTATCTGGGATAGATCTTTCTGACCAAGGAGGTGTGGCCAAACTAACCTTCTCTGCCAGTGATGTTATTCCCCTAAATAATACCAGCACGTCTGGTGAGACTCAGCCTGTAGAAGGTGGAAAAGGTACTAAAACCCATGTTTCTGGGACTGGGTATTCTGGGCCACATCAGGAGGTGAATTCAGAGATGAGTGAACGGAATGCGGTGGCCTCTTTGGCACTGGCCAGTGAAGAAAGTTCTGAGACATCTTATTCTGTTGAAGCTAGTGCTAATGAGATTTTTGATATGGAGACATCTTACCATAACAGTCAGGATGAAGGGGAAGGTTTCATCAAGAATATAGGCACTTCTGGTAGTCATGGTCAAGCCAGAGAAGGTGATTATAATATCAACATTTCTGGGGCCAGACTGGGGAGCCAGATCCTTGATCCCAGTAAATCTTTTTCTGCTAGCAATGATAGGGATAGTAGGGGAGGTTCTGGTGGCACTGAGGAGCTTACTGACCATTCTTGGGCTTCTTCTGCCGATAAAAGTCAGTCTGGGGCAAGAAGTTCTGGTGGTGGTGCTGGCACTGTGCCTGGTTCTAGCCATGCTGGGACACTGGGCTCTGCTCTAACTCTGGTGGTGGGTTCTGACACTGCCATTGCTGGCACAGCTGGAGAGATGAACCTGCCTCCAGCTGGAAAGGACGCCAAAAACGATGTGGGAGAAACCAGCATTGCTGAGAGTCCCAGGCCAGATGTAGCCCACCCAAGAGTTGGTACTGTGAAGAACAATAGCTCAGATGGTGGTAGAGGAGCCAGTTCAACCATGGATGTCCCAAGAAAGAATGACACACCCAGAGAGGGCATGGTGGCTAGTCCTAAGACTCCCAGCCCACCCAGCAGATCCAGTGTTACAGGATCAGGTGTCCCCAAGGCAGATGGTGATATGAACAATGGAAATGTCCATGAGACCCCGACTCAGCTTGCCAGTACAAGGGGGACTGAGGCAGGAGGCATTTCCCATGGCCAACATCTCCTCGATAAAGACTTGCTAGACCAGAGAGTACTTCTTGGAGACCTCCTTCTCAGTGATCAACACTATTTGTGGATGAGGAAGTTGCTGCTATCTTATCTTATGGGCAGTGCAGAGCATGAGAAAGACTTCCTCCTCAACGAGTCAGGTCCTCTTGCTCCTGAATACCTCCCAGGAAAAAGACCTCTTGCGGGTCTTGAGGGTGATGGAAGCCCAGCAACAATCAAAGATGTGATGTACGGTGGTGTCCCCTATGGAAAACGAAAGAGCTGGTAAGTTTGAATGTACAGGCAAAAGCCTGGCACTGGTATACCCTGGAGATTCAGGACCAGGGTCATCAGTCAAGGTTTCTTAATTCCTCGAATCAGAACATTTAATTAGAATCAACCTTAGCACATAGAACATAGAATGTCTGAGCTTGAAGGGACCTTAGACACCATTTAATCTGACCCTCTGATTTTACTGATAAGGAAACTGTGTGGCAGAAGCCTTATAGTAAGGTATGTGCTGTAGGTAAATCACTTTGGCAGTTGTGGCGGGGGTAGTGGATTGGAGTGGTGAGATACTGGAGGCAAGGAGACCAATCAGGAAGCAGTTGAAAAAGTCCAGGCAAGAGGTAATAGGGGCCTGAACTAATGTAGTGGTTGTGTTACTGAAGAAAGAGATGTGGAATTATAAATTATAGATAGCTCTTTCCAAATAGATATCAAACCATTGATGACTACTCTTTGGGTGCAGTCATTCGACTAATTCCGAATCCACTTAACTCTACCATCATCTACTCCACATTTCTCCATATTATCCTTGATAAAAGCTTTTGTCAAATGCTCTGCTAAAATCTAGTCAAACTGTATTTACATCATTCTGATCTTTCAGTTTAGTAACCTTGACATCAAAGGAAATGAGGATCATCAGCTACAAATTGTTCTGTATAAAGTCATCCTGGTCCTTTGTGAATGATTCTAGATTTTCCCTGGTTATTCCTTCAGAATACACTTTAGAATTTTTCGAAAAATTTAAGTTAAACTAATTGATGTGAAGTTCCCAGGGTCTACTCTCTTCCCTTTTTGGAAAACTGAGACATTTGCCCTTTTACAATCTTGTAAAAGCTCCTTGCCTGTTAGGCATGCTCTTTCAAAGTTCACTGATAATTTGCCAATTATTTCAGGAGTTTAAGATCTACTTCATCTAGACTAGGGGACCTGAACTCATCTAGGCTACTTAGGAGGTAATTTTTGGGCTTTTTACCTATACTGGGCTTCGATTCTCTATTACTCAGTTTTCCTTTGTCCCTTTCTGTCCAATGGTCATTCTCTGTGGTAGAGAAAATAGAAGCAAAATGAGATTTGGAAAGCATTGTCTTTTCTATATTTTCTACTATCATTTTCCTATCCACCTCACCAAGCGGCCATATCCTTTCTTTGATTCAACCCTCCCCACACCCTGCCCCCATATCTTAAAAACCATTTTTGGAGATGTCTTTAGCTTTCCTTAATAGTTTGAGTTAATTATGAGCTTTAGCATTCCTAGTACTATTTTTAAAAAAGTCATACAAAACTTTAGCATTCATCTTGAATTGCCTGCCCCTGCTCCTATATTCTGTACATCTATTTTAAAGTTTAAATTTGTTAATGAGCTCTCTGTGCATCCACATTCACAAATCTCTTTGACAAATTCCCCCTTTTTTCTTCATTGAAATGATTTCTCTTTGTGACTCCAGAATTTCATTTCTGAGAGCTTCTCCTGAGTGACTTCCCTTGTAGACTTTTAGTTCATGGGATCCTTCTTATCCTTATCCCAAGCTATTTGGATTGCTGTCCCACTCTTTAGCATGCAGGTAAGATTATGCTTCTCCTTTTTGCCTACTCTATAACAAAGTGTAAGATAGAGCAATCACTACTTTCCCTTTTCCTTACTCTCCATGCCCTGCCCCTCCCAATTTTCCATTATTAGTTTTTGTTACGTGCACTCCATCCTTAATCAGGAGACTGCCATATTGAAAAGGATCAAATTCCTTCTTATTGGGTAAAAATATGACCCAGAATAAAAATTTCCTTCATTGGTTTCCCAACCTTTTGAGGAATAAAACTGTCATAAAGCATGCCAGGAAATTATTAGTTGCTGTACTCTGTATTAGTTTCCACTTCTCATATTTTTCCTTCTTTTTGTCCAAGTGATCTTGGACAAATACAAAAAATAGTATTTTCTTATTACTCCTATTTTTTACTCTATTTACCCAGAGTACTCTACCATGCTTTCTACTTCTATTTATTTTTGTTCCCATAAGAATATATTCCAAACATATGATGATATGTTTATCTCTCTCTCTCTCTCTCTCTCTCTCTCTCTCTCTCTCTCTCTCTCTCTCTCTCATTCTCTCTCTCTCTTTCCTTTAAACAAAGCATATCCTTCCTTTCCATAGCAATTGTCCTGTCATGTGTCTCACAACAAGTCTTAGTGACATCTATAAAGTTAAATTTGTCTCCTTTAATTATAATGTCTAGTTTATCTATAATATCACATATTGACATTTGGAAGGAACCTTAGAGATACATTAGCCCAAAAACCTAATTTATAGATGATGAAATTAGAAAGTTAAGTGACTTGCTCATTCTTCATTTATTTGTGAAGAGACTCACAAATCCATGGATTTAATTGTTGACTCCTTCTTGGATTTTGTTTTGTATGGATTTCTGAACATCTCTACAACACTTTTTCTTTGCTTTATTTTGAGTACAATGTATGGTATTCAAAAGAATAGAAATACATAGATAGTTTTCTCCCTGTGCGTTCCTGTTCAGTTCAAGGCCTTTTTGATTAGATTTGCAAGATACTGGAGAAATACATTTTTATTAGTTTTTGTTAGGTGCACTCCATCCTTAATCAGGAGACTTCCATATTGATATTTTAATGTAAATTGTTCTGAATAAAGAAGAGAGATCAGAATCTCGTTATTGGACACCATATTCTAAAGCAACTGTTCATTTCTCAAGTGTCTTTTCTTTTCAGAAAGAGGTTCATAGCTTTCTCTTAGCTTTTAATTTTTAATATTTTTTCATTCTCCTTCTCTTCCATACTAAATTCTTCCACCCTCTAATAACATGACATATGTAAAGATTTCAGTATATCTCTTCAGCTCTTTTTCTTTTTTTGGCATGAAAGCCTTTCTTACATTTTTATTAGGAGCATATACATTTATTGTTTTATATTAGCAAATTGAACAGGTTTTTCTCAAAGTCCTTTATTTTCTCTTCCATGGAGATTAGCTTACATTTTGAACGTAGATATAGTCACTCATCAATGGCAGAACCATAAATGCTGCATGCTCTGTGTAGTACACTTCAAAATTCTCTCTGTTCACCACGTTGCTTGAAATTAGAGATTCAGTCCTTTATATTAATTGTTGCTATATGACTTGAAGAATTTCTGTGGTAAGCAGAGTCTTTAGCTTCAGAGTTAGCACTTTCCTCAGATCACTAGTATCTTTGCTTCCTCTTGATACCCTGATACCCCCATCCAACTTCCTTTCTTTTGTCTTACTAACCTCTTACTTGTTTTAGTGGCTTGCTTCTATTTCTCAAGCCCTAATTTTCTTCCTCTAGTTCTCTTCTGCTACCTCTAGTTCTTTTCCTGATCTTTTAAGGTCATTAAACTTGGATCCTTACCCTTCTTCAGTCCATCTTTTCTCCTCTTCCTCCTCTTCTTTCTCCTCTTCCCCCTTCTCAAGTTCTTTTCTGTTCCTTCTCCCAAACTATTTTCAGCTAACCTCTTGATTCATAGCTAATACTTTAGTTAGCAATAAACACCTTAATTGTTAGATAACATGAGTGACTAGCCTAATAACATACCAAAGATTAGCCAGAATGGGTACATAGAATGGAAATATTGGGTAAGGGTCAGGATTTGGGCACCAAATAGTTGGAGGAAAGAAGCAATGAAAACAGGGAAGTGAAAGGGTACCAAAGATCAACTTCAATCACACAAGTTTGCTTAGGTTCATTTTGACATTCTTAAAAACCAGTGTTTATTTTTTTTTTGAGGGGGGCAATACAAGGCTTGGTATAGTTGAATCCTGTAATAATCCATTTTTGCCCTCTTATTCTCATTCTATAGGCCCAAAATTGTGGATTTAGAGATAATGCGGATATCTTGTAAAACCAACGGTTTCTCCAAGTTTCTAATGAACTTTCTGACCAGACTCACTGTCAGTTTCCCAGGGTGAGTGGATCACCATGACAGAGTGGTGAAGAAGGACTTTTTGAGGCTGGTATATACACTAATCTTCATGTAAATAATATGTATACCTATATATTATATACCATAGGTATAACAATATAGTAATATATTTATTATAATATATAAAATATAAGAATATAGATATAATAATATAATTATATATAATATATATAGATATATGCCAAAGTTTCAAAGATGACACTGATATCCCATCATCCAATGATCAGCAGGAGATGTACATTTTAACGTTCTTTGATATAAGGATGGGAGGCTTTGATCTATTCTTTCTTTCAGTTCTCCCTGTGATAAATGGCACATATTCAAAAGAGTTCTGGTGGGATATAAGAGTACTGTAGATGTTTTGGAATGGGAATTTTCTCTGGGTAAAGTTAAGGGCTTTGAAGAATGAATCCCTAAGTTCTGCACTGCTCCTAAATCAGTCTAGCTGACTTGTCTAGACATATGGTGAAAAAGTCTCATTCAAGCATTACCAAAATCTACAAATATTTAATCTGATTGGGAGAAAAGAATCTTGGATTGAGGCTCAGGAGACTTGGATTATAGTCTTCACTAGGGTACTGGCTTGCTGTGTGACTTTGAGTGAGTAACTTTCATGTTCTACATCTTGATTTTTCCTAACCTATAAAATAATATATAGGCCTAACATTCTATATTCTGAATTATATTTATGAAATTTTATATTTGAATAAGATAATGTATATGAAGTGTTTGGCAAACCTTAAGGCACTATGTAAATATGAATTATCATTGTGTTCAAAGAATCCTTTCTGTTTTAAATCCAGCTCTGACATTTTCTAGAGTAAGACATTTCCCAATTCTGGTTTTTATGTTCTAAGCTCCCTTGAAGACCTCATATGCTATGTGTTGTGATCATGACTCTGGTTCCATAAGTTTCTACAATGTATAGGGTGCACAGAATGTATACACAGAATGTATACACACACACACACACACACAAATAAGGTGTACAAACTCCTTAGTACAGCCATTGAAAATATTCTGACTTTTTTAAAAAAAAAAAGCAATTGGGGTTAAGTAACTTGCTCAAGGTTACATGGCCAGTCATCATTTATGTGTGGGTGCTCATTTTCTGAGGCTGGAACCGATCCGGGTCCTCCGGTCTCTGGGGCCGGCGCTCTTACCCACTGCTTCACCTAGCCACCCCATCAAATATTCTGACTTTTAATCCAGAATTCTTTCCATTATGCCATGTTGCCTCTAGTATGGGTTAACCAAACAATGTCCCCCATAAGGCTTCTTGAGCAGCCTACCCTTGTGAAGGACATGATACTAATCCTGGTGAAGCAAAGGAGAATGAAATTCAGTAACATGCTGGAGGAAATGTATTACATCCTTACCCATATTTTCTCCATCCTTCCTTTGAGTCCCATTAAAGCCCTGAAGAAAATCAGTCAGTAACCACTCATTAAGTTTCCAGGCACTTTGCTTATTATGGCATTACAGAATGTTAGTTGAGAGGGATGCTGGCAGCTAACTAAGCCTATCCATAAGTGAAAGTAATTTCTATTACAATACACCTAAAAAGTAGTCATACAGGATCCAGTCACCAAGACCTCAAAGAATGAGGATTTTGCCAACTCTTGAGATAGTTTATTCACTCTACTTTTGGACTTCTAATTATTAGGAAGCTTTTAACATTAAACCTCAGTTTGCCTCTGCAACTTTCAGGGTTCTGCCCCTCAGAGCCAAATAGAACAAGTCTAATAACTTTCATACTGTCATGTTCCTCTGAGTCTTAACTTTTGATACTTAAACAATTCGAGTTCCTCCATCAGTATTCATATAACAGACTAAAGGTCCTTCCTGCTGCCATACAAACTTTGTCTCAAAAAATATTTAAACTAATTTATACTAAAGTATAGGTGACTTGTGACAGGTTAAGGTATGAATCTCCCTATGGATGTGAGGATAGGTGCATTTCAACTGTAAGCAAAACTTCAAGTCAAAGGAACGCATTTTGTGATGGTAAAATTTCAGATATTAGCCAGTGAATCATTGTCAAATAGAAAAAATTCTTTGAATTTTCAGGCATAAGACATAAGTTTAAATTCTGGTTTGAATTTTATTATTTGAGTGACCTTAGAAAGTCACTTAACTTTTCCAAGTCTCAATTTCTTTAATGGCAAAATGAGGGAATTGAATTATATTGTTTCTGAATTCCCTTACCTATATCTTATCATTTTGTGAGTGGGATATGATTTGGGGCAGGCAAGTGACTTCAGTTTCTTATGAAATCACCTACTCAGCCTGAATGTGTTATTGGCCCTATTTGTTTGAAGATTTGGCCTCCACTGTCCTTTCTTTATAGCTGCCTATTCTAGGTCCCTGATTTCTTGATAGCAGTGAATTTTTGGTGTCAAGTATTTTCCCAAGGAAGCAGTTATAGAAAGGTAAGTGTAGTCACTTTAGATCCAGTTCCAAAAAGTGGCAGAAACTAGGGTGATATGAGTGGTGAAAGTAGAGACAGAGTGTTCTTCTTTCTGGTTCATTCCTTTCTTCTACTTTTTATATAGCAACACTATAATACTTGAAAAGGCCATAGTGTCTGGGCAACATGGTGTTGTGGAGAAATGGATTTCACATCAGAGGCCCTGGCTTTGAATATCAGCCTTGCTATCTGTTAGCTGTAATGATTTTAGATGAGACAATTAACCGCTCAGAGTCCCACTTTCCTGATATATAATAAGAGAGGGGTAGAGCTAGATAATTTCATTTCTGACACTCTATGATATTATGGGCACTGATAGGAGCAGGGCTCAACCGAAAAATTCTCATCTGTTTGGTATTCTGATAGCTTCCACTTTTTAAAAGAAGCCCCCAGAGTTCTGAGTAAGGTCTCACACATTTTTCCCTCATGCCAGGAAATTCCAGTTCCTTAGTGGCTCCACCATTGATGTGAACATTGTGGCTCCATTTGAACTGGGGTATAACTCGATGGGACAGTCCACACTGGTAATCGACAATTGTAATACATTCTTCAATGGCTTCAGAATCCAGATCAAGGGAGGGTGAGTAGTAAGTCTAAGAGATTTGCTGGTCTAAACCCATTCCCTCTCTGCCTACTGAATTCTCTTCCTCCAATGATTCTGACTCCTCCCATTCTGGCACTTAGGGGAAAATAATCCAAACTTCTCAAATTTCTCACAGTATTTTGTCTGAATCTATCATTTGCACTTTTCATACTTTTCTATATATCATAGTTATTCATGTTCTTGTAATTCCCAATCCTCTATTAGAATTTAAGCATATTGATATCAGAGTTCATGTTAAATTTCTCTTGACAATTCAAGGATATAGGATACGGTCTTGCACACATTAGTTTCTTAATATCTATTTGCTGAACAAATGAAAAAAATATCATATTGAGGATAGGCCTCAGTAAATTAACCTGCAAAGAATAGGACTTCTATATTTCTGATATTTGCCAAAGGGGTAGAACCACATTTTCAACTTCAGGAGGGCCAGATACCTGGTAGGTAATTTTGCTTTGCTTTCAAGGGAGTTTCCTCTGGAAGCCAGTTAGGGGAATCAGTACTATGGCCAGTAGCCACCTGACTCTCCTCTTGAGCACCTTGGACAGCAACCAACCTTGGCCGATTGACAGTGCCCAGTTTTGAAAGAATCCAAATCCTTTAGACTTAGTGTTTCTTAGTCCATTTCATAGGATCACAGGATTTAGAGCTGAAAGGTCTGTAGAGGTCATCTAGTCAAAACCATTTTTTATTATTGAAAAAAATTATGCTCAGAGAGGATTTAAACCTATCTTCCGACTCTGAATTCAGTGTGCTCTTTTTTTTTTTCCTCCACACACTAAGTTTTCCACTTGGGTTTTTATGGGGCTGGTATGAGGGCGGGGGGGGGGGGGAACGGAATACTATATTTGGACTCAGAAGATCTGGGTTTAAATATTGACACTTATTGCTTAGACGACCATGGATGAGGCGTTTGGAATTTTGTGACCTAAGGTTCTTTATTACTTACTGTAAAGTAAGGTAGTTGAACTAAATGGTCTGTGATGTTCCTTGTAACCCTAAATACTTTCACTTAAATTTTCAAAAAACTGATATTCTTTCCCCTTCTTCACTTCTCTTCCCTCCCCTCAGCTTTCTCTTGATGAGTGCCATGATGACTGAATCATTGAAGAAAGTCTTACCAGTAATGGTGAGTTTAGCAACTGGTCAGAGATTATATCTCAAGTGTCAGTTCAGGTCATGGCTAGGTTGAGGTAAGAGATATGATATGATTTAGAGGCATAAGAAACTCCAGAGACTCACATTCTATTACTTAGGAAACTATGGTGCAGAGAGCAGCAGTAGCAGCAACCACAACCACACCCACCACCACCACCACCACCACCACCACCACAACAACAACATTTCAAACAAAGTCATGAAATATGCCAGTGGCAGGATCAGGACTCAAATCCGGGTCCTCTAACTTCAAATGCAGACTCTTTACACTATAATAACACATTATTCCATAATTCCTTTATGACCCTTTCTTTCCAGCTTTTGGCCACTTGTTACTCAGTTCAATTCAATTAAAAATACTTATTAAGTGCATACTATGCAAAAATTCTAGAGACAGATCAATAATTATGATGAAAAAAAGTGGAGTGGTTTAAAGAGAATAACATGGATACACAAGGATTCCCTCAAGCAAACAAACTTAAATTGGAAAAAAAAAGACATATATGTAAGATGGCAGTAAGATAACTATATGAGATAGATCATAATGGAAGATAATTTTAAAAGGATGTCATTCTCTCTCTCTCTCTCTCTCTCTCTCTCTCTCTCTCTCTCTCTCCCTCTCTCTCTCTCTCTCTCTCTCTCTCTCACACACACACACACACACAAAGACAGAGTATTAAAAGTGCTAAAGACCTGAGTTGGAATAAGGTAACAATAGGGTTACTTTTAAAAGCTATAATGGGGAAAATATTATGAACAAATAAAGAATAAGAGCACTGTTTGGAATAGATGTGATGATAATAATGGACAAAATAGAGAAGGTAAAACTGCGTAACATTTCTTGATTTTTGTTTTCTTTACCAAGAAGGATAATGTTTGGACAGAAAAGTACAGTACAAAAAAGACTAGTTAAATATTTGCCACTCCAGATAAATAAGGTGATAGAGAATCTCACTGCTTATGACATCTCCTGCCCCAATTAACTCCATTGCAGAGGACTGAAAAATTTAGTAGATGTGGTTGCTGAGACATTGCCAAAACATTTTAAAGACCAGAATCTTTGGATATATTGGTATCAGTGAGTTTTAGGAAAGAAAATTTTGTCTCCACATTCAATAAAGATAGGGTGATGGAGAAAGATCTCCTGCAGAAGGCAGCTTTTAAACTAAGTCTTAAAGGAAGCTAAGGAAAGTAAGAGGCAGAGGTAAGGAGGACAGAGTATTCTAAACTCGTGGAACAGCAAATGCAAAGGCATGGAGCTGGAAGATGCAGTGTCATGTTTCAGGAGCTGCAAGGAAGCCAGTATAGCTATACTGTAAAGTGAATGGAAGGGAGTAAAGCATAAGAAGAATGGAAGGATAGGAAAGGAGACAGATTATGAAGAACTATAAATGGCAAATACCATGTCTATATTCAATGACTTGAAGGGTTGTTACAGGAAAGAAGGATTACATCCATTCTACTTGGTCCCTCTAGACACAACTAGATGCTAAGTGCTGAAGTTGTAGAGAGGCAAATTTAGGCTTGATGCAAGGCAGAGCTTCTTAATAACAAGAGCTATCCAAAAGTGCTGTTTCAGAATGATGGAAGCTCCTCAGATAGAGCATGATCCAGATGCAGGCAGAGGCTATTTGATTTTTGTCTTTGTATTGCAATACCTTATGTGGTACTTGCAACATAGAAGTCCCTTAATAAATGTTTGTTGAATTTATTTGAAAAGTAGGAAGAAGTGGCAGAGGAGAGAGTGGGTTTCCCTTACTGGAGTCTTTGAGCAGACTGGGAAACCACTTTGGGGGCCTGATGTTGAGGGAATTCTTTTACAAGTTTGCTTGTATTAGATGACCTCTGAGGCCTTTTGAACTCAGCAATCTTCCAGAGCTTACATTATGAGGGTAGATAACACATTTTCAGATAAAACTTGAGGTAGCAGAGGGCATCAACAACTGGAAACACCAAGGAAGGCCTCACAAAAAATGTGGCATCTGAACTGAGCCTTGAATAAAGGTAAAGATTTCGAGTGGTGGAAATAAGGAAGACCTTCGAGGCAGGGGATTTTCTTAAGCAAATAACTGGAG